>JAUPFT010000001.1:2978750-4185000 GCA_036936625.1 Parnassius smintheus behrii
TTAAATAAAACTATATATTATACAGATTTTTTCGCGTTTATTTTACATATTTCACTTATTTTTATTGTAAAACACCCACAACGTCGGGAATTAAAAATAAGTTAAAACAAGTAAAATAAACAAGATAAAATCCGTGTATATAGTTTTATTCAATTGTAAAATATATTTAAAAAAAAACATCTTCCGGGGCAAACGAGCATGCGGCCCACCTGATGGTAAGTGTCAATCGCCTGCCATGCACAACTGCAACACGAAAGGTATTGCAGGTGCGTTGCCGGCCTTTTAAAAAAAGAGTAAGCTCGTTTCTTGAAAGTCTCTAAACCGTATCGGTCCAGAAAAAACGTTGGTAGTAAACGATTTCACATAAAAACAGTGGGAGTGACTGTGCTCGTTTGACAAATTTATTCTTTAAAAAATTAAAATAACTACAGATTAGCAAAAAGAGACTATTATAAAAATCACTCGACTCGACTCGAGATCGACTTTATTTTGAGGAAAGGCTTTTTTGGTATGAACACATTTAAATGTTTCGCTTGTCTGAACGCCCGATCCTTTCTAAGAAGATGCCGAGCGTGCATTGCGAGTGAAGGAGTTTGCTGCAAACGTTTCATCCTTAATTTCTAATCAAGGCATTTTGTTTGTTTAATTTAAGACATTTTGTGAGTATATTAAATTTTAGGACTCAAATAATCGTGGTTTAACTTTTTATTTAAAACTTTAAAAAAAATGATAATCCTAATTTTAAATTAAATAGACTGAGTCAACATTACTAGGGCTCGTGTTGATTATGGACTACCTGAGAAGATGATTTCTGTCTCACACACACTTCTTCAACTGGTTGTTTTCGTTTCAATCAAACTTGAATCTTATGTAACAGGCTTGAGGAAAGCCTTGAGGTACACAAAAATAATTTTAGACAGGTAAGAAAAATTAATTTACCACTGGGTTCCTATAAATATTTTTTTCATAATTTAACAAATATTCTTGAGAGTGTTATACTAGTGTGGAATTCTTATTAAATGCGCCAAATTTCAAAACTACTTGCTAAACTCGTTTAGTATAGTTTTTTAGTACAATAATTTAAAACTGGGCTAAAAATTAATACTTTAAAAAGTATTAATTTTGAATACTTGGCTGGGAAAAAATTACATTTCCACCTGGACTGGAGCAGTTAGCTGTAAATTTTAAGCAATAGTTTTTAAGAGAATTATTCAGAATTACGTACTAAAAAGAATTAAAAACAAAATTTGTAGCAACAAGAGTTAAAATACCGTCACAGGATGTAGAATTTCTCGTTTTTTAAATGCATGCAATTTTTAAAATACATAGCAAAGTTTTTTATAATTTTTTTTATAACTATTATGTTTTGACCTATCACCCAATTCTGGCTTGGCGTCGACTTTTGGGACATTCTGTTTTATAGGTCTTTACCAATGTAAATGATTTCACCAACGCAGCGGCAGTTTATTGACGCACTTCTTGAAGAAATCAGCCGGACGAGAGGCAACAAATTTTTCAAAAGCACTCCGTACTGCCTCTCGGGTTTGAATTTTTTTCCCGCCATAAATTTATCCAAATTTTGGAAAAAATAAAAGTCTATAGCCGCAAAGTCTGGTGACTACGGCGGATGACGAAGAGCTTCCAACCCCAGCTCTTGTAACTTGAAGACCGTCTGTTGTGTAATAAATCGTTTTCTTTCCCTGGACTATAGCCTTGGAATCCCTTAGATTTTTTGATTAGAAACAGCACAGAAAAATTATTTATATGCTCCCCGTTTATGGTTAATGATCAATAGCTTTAAAAAAGGTTAGTTTGTATATATTACTTGATCTAATTTTGTGATTCTTGTAATAAACCATATCCTTTAAATTTTTGTCCCTTTGCATTTATTTTAGTGAGAAAAATTGCTGTGTAGTAATGAGATTGCCTTTTGTTTTCCTTCTAAATTTATTTGTTTATTTTATGTTACGTTAACGTTTTTTGAGGTCCTACAAAAATATTGTATTGTATTGTTTTTTGTATATTTTTTTATTTTGACCGTATAATGGAGGTGTAAAAATATACAACAGCCCAAATCGCCCCGTGGGTATCGTAAGAGGTGACAGAGGGAAACTAAAACTTAACTAGAACTTAGAATAACTAAACTGCGGTTGCCAACCAGCCTGCCTTTTATGGTCTGTTATGAATGAATAACTGAAATATTTTATTTAATATTTTTAATGTCTATTCATTTTTGATCACTATAGCGATGTACATGATCGAGAACTTTATCGAGTTGAGTAAGTACGTCGTATAAAGACCCACCTGTACTTGTACCTCTGATCCAATCCATACAAATAACACTACAAGTGCGTAATCTTTCCTAGTAATTAACCTAACTAACCTGACTTTAAAAAATGAAATTCAATAATTATTATTTATAGTCTACGTTAAATAAGAGTTATTCTATAAAAATATTGTTTAGGTCATAGTGAACTACTGTTTGTGTCAGAAATATACAGAATTGCGACTGCTTAAATAAAGTGCTTTAGAAGTAAATACTTTACACTCCTACTTTTAAAACCAGAAAATAGATCGTGAACTGCTGCTTTGTGTCAGATATATAAAGCTAGTTTTGCGACTGTTTGTAGACAGTGTTTTAGAAGTAAATATTAAGCCTTATACGTTTAAACAATGGTACATATACAATGTCAGTATTGTTACGAGGGTGGATTGAAAAGTACTCAGCCTAACCAAGAAAATAAACACATACTAAATCAGTTGTATTTTTATTTTTCTACATAATCACCATCAAGTTCAATACACTTTTGCCACCTCCCCTTCCAAGCATTTAGACCGTTGAAAAAAATGATTCTTCCTTAGAGTCAAAATATGCGTCTACAGCTGCTTTGACCTCGTCGTTTGTCGAAAATCTTTGACCTCCCAAGTGCTTTTTTAGGTTAGGGAACAGAAAGAAGTCTGATGGTGCCAGATCAGGTGAATACGGCGGATGCGGTAACAGTTCAAAGCCACAGTTGTGAATTTCAGCCATTGACTGTACTGACGTGTGAACACGGGCGTTATCTTGATGAAACAGGACTCTTCTTCTGAGCATTCCTCGACGTTTTTCTTTTATTTCTTCTCGTAAACGACGTAGTAAGGTGCAGTAGTAATCAGAGTTTATAGTCTGACCCCTTTCAAGATAATCAATCATAATCACACCTTTCGAGTCCCAGAATACTGAAGCCATCACCTTATTTGCCGACAAAATCGACTTAGCCTTTTTAGGGGGTGGTGAACCAGGTCTTCTCCACTGTTTTGATTGTTGTTTTGTTTTCGGTGTACAGTAATGAACCCATGTTTCGTCCATAGTAACAAAACGATTCAAAAAATCATCTGCAACGGCTTCAAATAACTCCAAACAGTCGCGTGAAATAGTCAATCGCGTCCTTTTTTGTTCAACTGAAAGCAGTCGCGGAACCCACCTCGCAGACACCTGGTGGAAACCCAACTCGTTGACAATGATGTTTTGAGTTCGTTCATAAGAAATGCCTATAATCTCGGCTATCTCTCTAATTTTTAATCTGCGGTCTCCCATTATTAAATCAAATACTTTTTTAATATTTTCGTCAGTAGTTGACGTCGAAGGCCTTCCAGAGCGGGGTTCATCTTTCACACTCTCTCTACCACGCTTAAATTCTGCTATCCATTTTTTGATGGATGAATATGACAGAGCACAATCGCCTAATGTACTGACCATGTCATCATGGATGGCTTTTGATGATAGCCCCTTCTTATGGAGGTACTTAATGACGGCACGCTGCTCGATTTGCTCCATTCGCGGAAATTATGTCCGATTACTTTGTTAATAAATTTATAAAATCACAACTAATTATCGCACACGTTTCGAACTTCACACAATGAACTAGTCTGAACTAAACTAAATAATGTGGGTAGATTTGATTTTTAGAATTGAATGGATCTGTGTTAGGCCGAGTACTTTTCAATCCACCTAGGTATACTGACGTTGTATAACAATACTGACGTTTTGTATCGTCCTTTACTTTTTATGGAAGTAAAGGACGCTTTTTCACTATATCGCTTCTAAATCTCTCTAAGCCATGTGCTTTAAAAGAACAACCTTATCTTCTCATGAGTTCGTCTAGGTATAATTGTTTTATATGATTTAATTACTCTTACCTATTTCTTCCTCGTACCGGTAGGCGAAGTATAGGGCAATCCCCCACTAAATGAAGTGAAGACCTAGTTGGATATGGAGGAAGTCGATGCATGCAGGTGGCTAACTTTATTACTTCTTATACTCCGTAATTACCTCCTAACGAGATACTCGATGATCCATTTTTTTATTTTCATAGGAGGTATGGCAAACAAGCACCGGATATTAAGTGACTACCGCCGCCCATGAACAACTGCAACACCAGGGGAATTGTAGGTGCGTTGCCGGAAAATCCATTCTATAAGGACGTCATTTCTGGTCATAGAAGGCTAACCCGTTTATCCTTAACCAATGAGCAATAGCAGGACCCGGTAGTACACAGCATTTCGGACCGTAAGACTGTATGGAAAGAGAGGGAACTCCAATACGGTCGCCTCCCTTCACTGGTGACCTAACGAAGTCACCGAACCGTACCGTAACCGGAAACCGATAATTTTTTCTGTGCTATACAGGATCAGGTTATTAAGACCAACAGCTATCGGAAATACATCCTAAAGGATGGCGCCATAGAAACTTGTCGAGCTTGTCGCCATCCCGGTGAGTCACTTAGGCATGTTATATACGGTTGTATGGATCTTTCTGATGCTGAGTACTTGCACAGACACAATCTAATAGCCAGGATTGCGATATTAAGTTGCTGGAGAGCCATTCAAATCTCGATCAGATTGATTGATATATACGATACTGCTGGCCGTATGAGGACGCTCAAGGTCGCTCAGCGAGCTATGGAGAGGGCTATGCTCGGAGTTTCTCTGCGTGATAGACTCAGAAATGATATCCGCAGTAAAACCAGAGTGACCGACATAGCCCAACGGATTAGTAAGCTGAAGTGGCAATGGGCCGGCCATATAGTTCGAAGAACCGATAACCGATGGGGAAGAAAGGTTCTCGAGTGGCAGCCTCGTACCGGTAGGCGTAGTGTAGGGCGACCCCCCACTAGATGGAGTGACGACCTGGTAAGACATGGAGGAAGTCGATGGATGCAGGTGGCTCAAGACCGTACTTTGTGGCATTACTTGGGGGAGGCCTATGTTCAGCAGTGGAAAGGCTGTAATGATGATAATAATGATATTGCGATATTAAGTAAATTGAAAAGATATAAACAACAATATTTTATATATAATTATGAACTCTGGAACTAGCCGTAAGATCATAACAACTTGTTGATCCCAAATTATCCTGACTAAGCTTTTGATATTACATTACTCGTAAACATATCCCTTTTTCTTTGTGTTTTTAACTGGCTTTGTTTAATTTTTTTACTGTATATTATTTGTATTTTTTATTTTATTGTGTTTTTTTTAGTTTGTTAAGCTACATTTATTTTTAATATTAGTATAAGATTTAGTTTAAAATAAAAAAGAGTACTCTATAGCATTGTTTTTTTATTTTAGTGATATTTAAAAAAGCTTCAGCACAGGTCCCGAAACTTAACTACCTATCAAACATTTCTGTAACATGATTATATAAAATAATGCTAAATTAAATGGTTTTTTGTCTAATTTTTGGCATCAAAATCATCCACACCATCTGAACGCTTAGCAGTACAACTTTTTAGCTTCAAGCAAGCAACAACAGCATAATTTTGTAATGTTCTAGCTCGTAACAAACAGCTTCAACTCGAATCGACTTCTTACACATGGAAAATTAACTCACAGCAGCGCTCTTTCACGAACTTAAATAAACTTTGTGTTATGTTGCTCTATTAAGTTGGTGCATTGTTTTCTTAACCTGAGTTTAAATATAAAATTTCAAAAAGTATTCAAATTGAAAGTTCATCTGTACATTTGTTTATAGAATAAGGTCGACAAGCGAGCACACTGTCCACCAGATGGTAAGTGGATGTGGCCTATAGACATCTGTCCTCGATTAAGTGTTAAAATTAAAATTCCCTGTTTCCCCTTAGGTCTGAGATAGAATGTTTTGTTTCCAGTATCTGAACTCGCCATACAAAACAAAGCGGCTGTATTTTGTCTGTGGTCTAGTGTTTACTCGATTTGATTGAATGCCTTCTAAAGGTCTGAAACGTGCTTTTTAACGTTCTGTTAATATATGGAATGTAGGAAGTTTATCACTGTTTACTCTGTTTATTTTTTCTTCCCATTGTCTTAATGATTCTGGGTCTAATTTTTTGACTATTGAAATATTACAATTGCATCCCGCTTATCTACATTATTAAGTCCACTTATACATGCCGTTGTAGTATCTAACAAATATTTTATTGCGTCTGCCGATTCAGTATATATGTTTCGATTTGACATTAACTTGTGTAGGTATGCCATCTGTTATTTCACGTTAGTATTCTGTGAGACATTAAGGTAATAGGAAAATTATCTGTGCTTGAGCACACTCGATCAAGGTAATCCTGGCACGCATAGATGACTAGTCTCCATTTAGAATGTTTAGATATACTCTGTAAGACGCTCAATGATATGCAAACATTTGTTACAGTTGATGTTCGTACATTAGTTTGTATATAAGACATATATGGATTGTTGTAATGGTTAAATTATATCGGAAGCATTTATCTTGTCAATTATTCTATTAAGTACACAAAAATATGTACAAATTGCGGTCTAATTTGACCTAACTCATTTCATTGCCATGTTATAACTTATAGCAGCCGTCTCAACTTTTGTCCTTATTAATAAAAGTCAGCATGACGATTAATAGCAAAGAATCGCTGGTAGATCTCTTAAGTAATCCTGCAGCCAATTAGCTGCGTTTGCACTGTTGTGGCCCGGTCTGAAGGATTTCTATGTGAGTCCTCAGAGGTGACGCCGCATCTGTGCATTCCTTGTTTGAACTTGGCTGCCGGTGCCTTTTGAAGTTATTTTAATAACGTTTATACGTGGTAGAGCCACGCCGCAGCTATATTATGGTTGGACTAGGAATGTGTCGGCTCGACCACGATAGTATCATGTTCTTACAGAATACCAATCTAAATTATCAACCGAATGTTTAGTTTAGTAAGGCGAATATATTAAATCGGTGACACTTTTTACTGGAAATGAAGCACTTCTTCTTAATCACAACGATCTACATTTTGGTTTAATCGAAGATAAATGAAGATGTCTATGGGCTACAGCAGCCATCAGATGGACTGTCTGCCCATTTTTCACCCTTATTCTTAAAACAAAGACAATTCTAAATGTGAATTTCGTTTTGTTTGTCTGTTTGTTTCTGTGTGAAATTTGCCCACTTTCCTTTATTTGAAAGTAAGAATGCTTTTCCAAATAGTAGCGGCAGCATCACGCTACACACCGTGAATAATGATTACCTTACTATTTGCCGGGTCCAATTTCCCGCGTAAGCTGAATTTACACGGCTTATTAATATGCTAATTTACCAAGTTTGTAACAAGCTTCATTTGCTTAATGATAATGGTCCACACTGTACTGCAATTAGATGTTGCAAATAAGATTGGCGTCAGTAATATTTGGTTCAAGAATTACTTTACTTTAATTAACATAACGGAAACCCGAACAGGAAATAAAAATAATATGGCATTTTCTACAAGCCAACCGGGAATTTAAGGAAATAAGTGTGCACTGTAGTGGACTAGATCATACTTATTTAAACATATACATATAAAGATGTATTTAATAAATAAATAATAAAATGAAATATATTTATTTATGAGTCAGTTGAGCTTAAGCTTAGTAATGTTCATTTACTTTTGTCTAAAATATCCACTTGTAAAAATATTTCAAAGATGAAGTCCACCAACACGCATTGGGGACAGCGCGGCAGACACTGCCCTATAATCCTTTCAGAAATGAGAAGTGTTCCATGCCCAATTGTAGCTTTTCTTTACTTTTGACTCTATATCTTTTTCAGGTTTCCATTGGTGCAAGCTGGTATAGATGGAGTCGGAACGTAAAGCCCGAAATCTCTTCAATCGTGTCTGATTGACAATTATCATCATCATCATCATTATTACAGCCTTTCACACACACACACATATATATATATATATATATATATATATATATATATATATATATATATATATATATATATATCACCTGTGTCGGAGCCGTACGCGCAGACGTCTGCGCCACACTTGCCATCAGAAGTGCCATCACCCGTGTTATCACCCGTGCCATCACCCGTGCCATCACCTGTGCCATCTGAGAGAATGCTCCACGACGGTTCGGGGAGATATAGGGGCAATGAACAATCTACGGCATCACACACTCCTACTGCCTCCGAGTATGACCAGACGTCGTCAAAGGTGAAGATACAAGAGGATTCCGAAGACCCGTTTATTCCGACGACAATGACCGAGTTCTATGAGGCCAAAGAGAGTAACCAAGACGCTGATTCCGGCACATTGCAGGGTGCTTCGTCAGCGTCCAAAAATGAATTATAAAATATTTTATTAGTCTTAAATATTAGGGGAGGAATGTTATGTATGTAAGATGCGACCGCTATTTGAAATATATTCAGTGTGTCACCAGCCACAGCGCGTTTCACTCGTCTTCCCCGCAACACAATATTTAACAGCTTTCACCAAAGACCTCCACTCCGGTCGTCGAGCGGCTGCTTGCTCCCACTCTAAGGGCTCAATGTCGCACTTCTTCGCCTTTCACAAGTCCACTGCTGAATATAGGCCTCCCTCAAGGAATGTCACAAATCACGGTCCTAAAGCACCTGCATCCATCGACTTCCTGCACGCCTTACCAGGTCGTCACTCAACTTAGTGGGGGGGACGCCCTACACTTCACTTGCCAGTACGAGGCTGCCACCCGAGAACCTTTTTTCCCATCGGTTATCGGTTCTTGAAGCTATGTGCCCGGCCCATTGCCACCTCAGTTTACTAATCCGTTGGGCTATGTCGGTTATTCTGGTTCTACTGCAGATATTCTCATTCCTAAGTTTATAAAGAAACTCCTAGCATACCCCTCTTCATAGCTCGCTGAGCGACTTTGAGCTTCCTCATACGGCCGGTAGTAAAATAGCACGTCTCAGATCCATACGTAACTCTAGTTTTAAGATTTTAAGGAATGCCTAACGAGAAAATGTGTCGCAATCTCCCGAACACTGCCCAGCCGAATAGAATCCATCGATAGACTTCTCGGTTGAAGTTCGACTTACATTTTCGGACCACTTGTCCCAGGTAAACATACTCGTTAAAAAACTTTAAGCTTAGTGTTCTCAACGACCATCGGCATGGGTGGAACATGGACATAACACATGACTTTCGTTTTTTCCATGTTCATCTTAAGACCTATCTGTTGGGAGACGCTATTGAGGTCATTGAGCCTAGTGCTTAGGTCCTCCAGCGATTCTGCCATAGGGACTGTATCGTCGGCAAATCTAAAGTAAGTAATATACTTGCCATTGACGTTAATACCGTATCACTTCCAGTCCAGTAGCTTGAAAACGTCTTTCAATGCAGCGGTGAAGAATTTTGGGGATATTACCTCACGCTGTCTTACACCATTCTGCAGTTGGATAGGTTTCGTACTCTGGTTCTGTACTTGGATAGCCATCGTAGTCCTACTGTACAAACACAGGGGATGCATGTGGTCTATGGTACTAAAGCCTTTTCGGAAACCGGCTTGTTAGGAAGACTGGAAATCGTCGAGTTTGCGTGCGAGACTACTCGTCCAATTTGGTTATGAGAGTAAAAATATACCGTTCACCACGCGATCATCTCGACCCGTGCACTTTAGGATCAAATTAATAATTTTGATCTGGAGGTGTCCCATGACCATGGATGCTGTAAGTGCTCGAAACGTCGGG
Source organism: Parnassius smintheus behrii (assembly GCA_036936625.1). Lineage (NCBI taxonomy): Eukaryota > Metazoa > Arthropoda > Insecta > Lepidoptera > Papilionidae > Parnassius > Parnassius smintheus. The sequence goes on from JAUPFT010000001.1 coordinate 2,988,718, forward strand.
AATATAAAATAATTTAATGTCCGCGATACAATCCATAAAAACTAGTTTTATTTAAATGTGTAGTGTTCGCGTAAACATAAGAACTCATTTTATTATAGGTCTCACATAAACTTTGGACTGTGGCGGCGCTGTTTTCGCCCTACGTACGTTGGGCGCTCCCTGGACTGACAACCTTGCTCGGTGGGAGATTTCCCCTTTTCCTTCTACGGCCGAAATGGTGATCCCGACGTGATGTGAACACGCAACAAATACACTTTGGAAACTACAACCACAAGTCTTCGTCATTATTCTCAAGAAGTCGTCTATGCAGTCTTCAGCTCCTGCAAGCCAGTCTAATTTTTCTTCATCTCGACCCACCGCAAATTTCTAAAACAGACTTTTGGCACACTTGAAACGGCCAATCGTTCTCACCGGGTTCACTTGTCCTTACGCTCAAAGCATGTATACCTACTTATAACATACAGTTAACACATTATTTACTGTTAAAAGCTTCTGTCCTTCTGTCCGAGATTAGAATGGCTCTCCAGCACCTTAAAAACGGCAGGGCCCCAGGCGAGGATGGAATTACAGCGGAGCTTCTGAAAGCGGGTGGAACACCGGTACTTGAAGTCCTTCAGAAGCTCTTCAATTCCGTCCTCCATGGTGGCACTACTCCAGAGGCGTGGAGCAGAAGTGCAGTGGTCTTGTTCTTTAAGAAAGGCGACACCGCTCTCTTGAAGAACTACAGACCGATTTCCCTTCTGAGCCGCGTCTACGTGCTGTTTTCGAGAGTCATTACGAATCGTCTCGCACGCAGACTCGACGACTTCCAGCCTCCCGAACAAGCCGGTTTCCGAAAAGGCTTCAGTACCATATAGACCACATACATACCCTGCGGCAGATTGTACAGAAGACTGAAGAGTACAATTTGCCACTTTGCCTGGCGTATGTGGACTATGAGAAAGCCTTTGATTCCGTCGAAATTTGGGCGGTGCTGCAGTCCCTTCAGCGGTGCCAAGTTGACTGTCGGTATATCGAAGTGCTGAAGTGTTTGTACAGTAGGGCTACGATGGCTATCCGAGTACAGAACCAGAGCTCGAAACCTATCCAACTGCAGAGAGGTGTAAGACAGGGTGACGTTATATCCCCGAAACTCTTCACCGCTGCTTTGGATGACGTTTTCAAGCTACTGGACTGGAAAGGATACGGTATTAACATCAATGGCGAGTACATCACTCACCTTCGATTTGCCGACGATATAGTCCTTATGGCAGAATCGCTGGAGGAGTTAAGCACTATGCTCAATGACCTCAATAGTGCCTCCCAACGGATAGGTCTTAAGATGAACATGGACAAAACAAAGATCATGTTTAATGTCCATGTCACACTTATGCCGGTAGTTGTTGGGAGCACTATGCTCGAAGTTGTTGACGAGTACGTTTACCTGGGACAAATAGTCCGACTAGGTAAGTCCAACTTCGACCGAGAAGTCAATCGACGGATTCAACTCGGCTGGGCAGCGTTCGGGAAATTACGACATATCTTCTCGTCAGGTATACCTCAATCTCTAAAAACTAGATTGTACAACCAGTGCGTGTTGCCAGTGATGACTTACGGATCTGAGACGTGGTCCTTCACTGCTGGCCATATGAGGACGCTCAAGGTCGCTCAGCGAGCTATGGAGAGGGCTATGCTCGGAGTTTCTCTGCGCGATAGACTCAGAAATGAGGATATCCGCAGTAAAACCAGAGTGACCGACATTGCCGGATTAACGGCTATTAACACAACGGATTAGTAAGCTGAAGTGGCAATGGGCCGGCCATATAGCTCGAAGAACCGATAACCGATGGGGAAGAAAGGTTCTCGAGTGGCAGCCTCGTACCGGTAGGCGTAGTGTAGGGCGACCCCCCACTAGATGGAATGGCAACCTGGTAAGATATGCAGGAAGTCGATGGATGCAGGTGGCTCAGGACCGTGCTTTGTGGCATTACAAGGGGAGGCCTATGTTCAGCAGTGGACTTGTGAAGGGCCGTAATGATGATGATGCTGATGAAAAGCTTCTGTCACATAAACAAGGTAGGTACGTATAAATCCTACCAACACGCCACACGAAGAAAGTTTATGATTTTCAGGTAATATGTATGTACATATTTTATATATGTCTGTATATATCCTGTAATCTAAACACCTTCAGGAATTTTGTACAGTCCAAACTATCGTCAAATTCATTATTATCATATTATTAATTACTGGCCGTATGAGGACGCTCAAGGTCGCTCAGCGAACTATGGAGAGGGCTATGCTCGGAGTTTCTCTGCGTGATAGACTCAGAAACGAAGATATCCGCAGTAAAACCAGAGTGACCGACATAGCCCAACGGATTAGTAAGCTGAAGTGGCAATGGGCCGGCCATATAGCTCGAAGAACCGATAACCGATGGGGAAGAAAGGTTCTCGAGTGGCAGCCTCGTACTGGTAGGCGTAGTGTAGGGCGACCCCCCACTAGATGGAGTGACGACCTGGTAAGATATGCAGGAAGTCGATGGATGCAGGTGGCTCAGGACCGTGCTTTGTGGCATTACTTGGTGGAGGCCTATGTTCAGCAGTGGACTTGTGAAGGGCTGTAATCATGATGATGATGATATTATTAATTAATACCATAACATTGTAGTCGAATTATTTGTTATTTTGATAATATTCTGCTTATTACCTCGTCGGAAAGACACAAAACCGCAGTATTCAATCACAGAAAGTTCGTTGTATTGTGTTTATTTTTTGAGGTGAATTTCAATTGCAATTCTTTTCAAAGCACTACTCCAATCAAATATTTCGGTATGAGGAGTTCGCATAAATTTATTTCTAACAATGCACCGTTATTCGGTGCAAATAGAACGTGTTCCATTTTGACTCGAGCCGAGAGTGATGGATGCTACCACTTGACACAAAAACTTTGCTGATTTTTGCTTCTTTTTGTTCATCTCCAAGATCATAATATAAAAGAGGAATGATTATAGTTGCATATTTAAATTAGAGACACTTTTCTCACTTTCTCACACTCCAGACCGAACTATTTAGTCATTAAAACTAGCCTCAACTAAGACCAGCCTTCGTAAGACAGGATTAAAGTGTCAGATTCAAGTGTCTGTGCACAAACACAAGTAAAATCTCTCACCCCTCCCCCTCATAGTCCGATCGTACGGATAATACGAAACGCCCTGATAGAGATCAGGCAGAACCAACAGAAACAACTTTTACAAGAAAGAGAAGGCTAGGCGAGTAACTAGAAGGCTGGAAGAAAACAACATGCCCGTAAAATATGCATGCAGTATTACTCAGAAACTGCCTTAAATCTGGCTACCAATTGTGAAAGGAGGAGTTCTAGAAGCAAGTAAATGGTGTGGCAATGGGCTCACATGTGTCTCCTTTTGTCGGCGGCATAATCATGCCAGACTTTGAAGAGAAAGCCCTGCTTACTTTTTCCGTAAATCCGAGATTCTACAAGCGGCATGTAGACGACAATTTCACAATTCTACCTTTAGATAAAGTAAAAAATTGATATCTTATTCATTTTAATTCATTGAAGTCGAATTTTCCTTTTTATTTTTTAAATTCTTTACAGACTATTTTAATACGTTTCAAAATAGCAATAAAAAAGTAGCAAGACCCAGAACAATTACTCCTAGGCTTTACGAATATTTATTTCATGCGAGAATCACCTAATTGCTCAGCATTCGTCTAAATTTATTTGTACAACATTAATACAACTGTTAACTGTTTAAAAAAAAAGTCACGCTGAGGGATTCTTTCTGGTTCCCTCTAGTACAGGAATCGCAAATTAGTATTAAAAACGACTTTTAATAAGTATAGGGTATTTGTAACCTGTATAGAATAAAAGTTGCTTAATAAAACATTTTGTAGGTTACATTTTAGTAACTTAGCAAATAAAACATTTTCTTTAATCCTTACCTCTGAGAGAGATTTAGCGATTGAAATTAGGCCGAACAATTCCTCTACAGTGCGCAGATGCTTGTGCCTCGTGGTAGATGCGAATGAATATACAAGGAGATGTATCATCATTAGGGCCCGGATTAATATGTAAATCCATATTTTTAATTGAAATGGTTTTTGTTCTTAAATATATTTTCTACATAAATTATGATATTTTGATCAAGAAAATGCAATTTCTATTTTCCATATTTTTCCATATTTCAAGCATAAATCCATATACCACAAGACATTAAATAAATTTATCCATATCTTCAAAATTTTATGTTAGATGGATCAGCAGCTCTGTGAAATGCCTAAAAACGAGTTTTAGATGAAGAAAATGCCAGCAAACACTTTTCATTGGCGTGTGAAGAACTTCTTTAATGCAACCACCAAACTTTCTTGATTAATTAATAATGCAATGAGAGTTTTGTGGCGTGATGGAGTTAAACATGACCAAGTTTTCTTGCTACTTAGCGATGCTGCTCCTTGTATGGTAAGAGCTGTAGAGTCCCTACAAGTTTTGTATCCAAAAATTATTCATGTGAAGTGCTTGGCTCATGGTATAAATAGATTAGCTGAATGAATAAGGTCACACTTTAAAAAGGTTGACAGTTTAGTATCAAACGTAAAGACATTTTTTTTGAAAGTAGCAATCAGGATCTCAAAATTTAAAGAGATGTGTCTATCCCGACATTTCTTTACCGCCAGAGCCAGTACTGAACCGCTGGGGAACTAGGCTGACAGTATTACACTGAAATCAAAACGATTATTTTGAATTGGAAAATGAAGCTGCTGATATTTCAATCTCAAAAGAACTTCTCCAAGATTACACTACGTAACTACTTGCTTTATATAGATAAAAAGAAATTATTGCTTTTTATCACACCAGATAAAGGCACTTGAAAATTCTTCCACTTCTCTAAATGATAATTTGACGATTATCGAAAATATCGAAAAAAAGTTTTACAATCTGCAGGCCCCGTTGCTGAAGTGGCGAGGCAAAAATTACTCTACGTACTAGAAAAAAACAAAGGATTTCATATCCTAAAGAAAATTAGCAGCATGCTGTGTGGCACATTAGAAGGCACCATAGATGTGCCCCACTCACTTGCAGAATTATGCAAATTTAAATATGCTTCAACCACATCCTATGATGTTGAAAAATCATTCAGCCAGTAAAAAGCATTATTTTGTCCAAACAGAAAGAGTTTTATTTTGAAAAAAGGAAACACGTAATTATATACTGTAATTCAAATAATAATGAAACATAAGCTAAGTAAAATTGTATTTTTTTGGTTTTTCTTAATAGGGAATCGTTTTAATGTGCAACGTCGTTATCTTTTATTACACATATTTTTCCCATATTTAAGGATTTTAAGTCCATATTATATGTACATATTTTGATATTATCTATACATATTAATCCGGGCCCTAATCATCATCGTGACATGTCAGTGAGTCGAGCCAATCAAAAAGATCTCGGTCGTCGATGATTTTAACCGCTCTGCGCTGATTGAGATCAAGCTGAGTGGAAGGAGCTGGCACTGGTGTACCCCATCCCAGTATGAAATACTTTCCCGCTCTACAAAACACGCTACATATTTAATAAAAAAAGAATCATCAAAATCGGTTATTTATTAACGACAATAACGCGTAGCATACATACAAAAACTGCAGCCGAATTTAGAACTTCTTCCATTTTGAATTTGGTTAAAAATAACATTTTACTTCATATAAACTGGAATCAGTTCTTTATTCGATTTACTACGATCTCCTTAGAGAAATTCTAGCATTCAAAATATTATAAGTGGATTTAACAGTTGCAACTTGCAACCGGCTTTACCGTTGCGTCACAGATACAGAGTAGGAGTAATATTTGCAATTGCCAGAAGCGTTTAATGCAAGCAGTTGTTTGTTAAATAAACTTTGCCCTGAGAAAATGTTTTTAAATGCGTATTAACTCACATTACATGTGAGTTAATACGCATTTATGCAACTACTTTTAAAATTTTAAATATTTTTATTACTACCTATCCATATATCGGTTGTTTTTCCAAGCATAAAAATTCAATTTGCAATGTTAAACACCACAGTACACGCGCCCCTTTCCTTCACATAAGTACACGCATGGCCTACCATAGTAGGCCATTTTAAAATGTCAATTAATTGTATATAACCAATTATATTATTAAAACAACGAATATATTGGAAAATTTATTTATCTTTCTTAGTTTTACAAACTTTTTTTCTTAGGAAAATTATTAAAAATAGTAAACAATCAACAATTTAGTAAATATAATATATATATATATATATATATATATATATATATATATATATATATATATATATATATATATATATATAACTACTAAGATACTAAACGTACGTGCGCGTCTATACATACCTGTTACTCGTTGCTCTGTAAACTTAATCTTAAAACAGTGGTAAAAAGTGATCGTTCAGTGATATAAAAAACATATATAATATATATATATATATATATATATATATATATATATATATATATATATATATATATATATATATAATATAACTACTAAGATACTAAACGTACGTGCGCGTCTATACATACCTGTTACTCGTTGCTCTGTAAACTTAATCTTAAAACAGTGGTAAAAAGTGATCGTTCAGTGATATAAAAAACATTCTTAATAAGTTTAGAAGAAAATCTACATTTTGGCCAAATTTGTTTTCAAAAACTCGAGTGGAATAAAGAGATATCAGTGTTTATAATTTAAAATAATTCGTTAACGTATAGTTGAGTGAAGCGAGCTCGCCAACGTACATGAGTCATCGTTGCTCTGCAGTGCCGCATTCAAACGTGCAAGTGAACTTGCTTCGTGCTAAGTTTAATAACACGTATAGTACAACTTATACCAAATAAAAATATTATGTCGCAAACTAAATCTAAGTTTGGGTGTTGTGACCGACTGGGACCTGCACCGCACAGGACAGAACATGGTGAATTGTTAACTGCGTGCTGTGCTATAAATGCAATGGGAGGATACATACCTCCATTCATGATCTTTCCACGCAAGAACTGGCAAGATCTTATGTTGAACGGTGCACCTGCAGGTACAAATGCGAGCGTATTTCCTTCAGGCTGGATGACTGCTGAGAATTTTATAAAGTTTTTGCATTTTAAAAAATACACCAAATGTTCAGTTGAGTATCCGATGTTGATTATAATGGATAATCATGACAGTCATATTAGCATAGAATCTTTGCCAGATTTATTGAGATATATAAAGCTAATTATATTCATAATTTTGTTATAATAAATGATACTTCTATAACCAAACCGGGTTTTCATTAATTTACAATTTGCATTAGAGAGACTTGATACCCTATGATCAAGTCTACCCGTTACTGGGATCGAGTCTCCCAGAATATGGGACACTTGTTCCTTTTGGAAAGTTTTGGGAAAATGCAAAAAAATAAATGAAGCACTCATAAATATAATAATCAAATAATGGGAACAATAATAAACAATATTGACCACCCATACATGTATGTATTATTTTTATAGGACTAAATTTGAAAAAATATAAGCAAGAAACCAAAATGGTGATCAAGTGTCCCCAGTTTCCCCTAATGGCTGTAATAATGATGATGAAAATAGTAGAGTTGGACCGATTAGTACTTTGGACGATTGGCCGATTAGCCGATTAATCGGTTAAGAAATAGTCGATTAATCGGCCCAGCCGATCCCTATCCGATGGTAAATTCAAATGGTGGAACAAAAACTCTTCCAGATATCCAGAAATATCCCGTTTAGCCAAAGTTTTCCTTTGCTGCCCCACCAGCTTTGTGTTTAGTGAGAGACTTTTTTCTGAGGCGGGGAATATCTAGTATCTACAAAATATAAAGAAATCGACTTCAATTAGAAAAGGCTGAGATTTTGGCCTTTTTACATCACAATTTGCCACTGGTTAAAAATAACAAACACATTAAATAATTTCTTAAAAGCCGTCAATACTTTTTCAAATTGAGTATTTCTTTTTAAAATTAGATGATTATAGATTCTTTATTTAATAACAGTACAGGAAAAAACAATTTATTGTAATTTTAAATACAGAAAAATAACAATTTGATTTAATTTTTAGTACAAAAACAATAACAATTTAGTTTTAAGAAACAAGTACACTGTAAGACACTGTAAGAAACAAGTATGTTCTATTTGTCTTTTAAAAATCTACATGCGTGTAGTTTAACAAACTATATTCAAGAATTAAGTTTTTTTCTGTTATGCAAAGGGAGAGACTTAATTTTTTTTTTAAACTTTGGCTCCGATGTACTTATATCCAACATTCACATAAATGTTCAGCAGTAGAATATTGATGAGCTGGAATGAAAATATGAAATATAAGGTGGATATACCATGGAAGGCCACTCTAACAAAGTCTTCTCTTCTTTTTATTGTAGATTTAATCACTATTTATTAAACTTTTATTGTTAAATGACTGATTTATTATAATGGCCTTAAGGAGCCTTGTTCCTAGCAAGGCCATTTGGAAGAGTTCAATAAAACTTAAGTTAAATCAATATTGATTAAATCTGCAATTTAAAAAAGGTGGTTTATGTGTTACGTAATGAAACAAATTATTACCTAAATATTTGTTACTTTCATTTATCCAGTAACTAAACGAAAAATAACTGTTTATTTCTTAGAGTGGCCTTCCATAGTACACCCACCGTACTTTAACATCATCGATTCCCGAAATCAATCAAGCGAGGTATCGTACTGCCAAAAAAGTACCGCGAGCGATTCGCCGCCGCGTCTGTGATGTTCAATTCGATGGCTGTTTGTGTAAGTAGAAGGAATTTGTCATCATATGGCAATAGCTACGATATTTTAATAATTGGCCTTCGAAGGAGCATGAGCTTCCATGGTCCACCCACCTTATATTCCCATAACTAAAGCGTTGTTATTCCATCGTTGCTATAACTTTCCGAGCAGTTATCAGACATTTTTATTATTATACTAACCAGAAAATCAATAAAATAAAGTAACATATTTTTATATATTAAACCATATTTACCACATAAACTAGGACGATAGTTAAACAAAAGTCAGCATATCAATCTTCCGCGATTAAGCGGCAAACATTACGCTGAGTTGGCGTGTCACCAATTTGTATTGTTGAACGTTGAGAGTTAACACATAGTGATTGATATGTGATTGCACGGGGGCATTTAATTAGTGGTTGCTTTAGCTTGCAGTTACTATTAAGTGCATTCTGAAAGTACTGGGAATAAAACATCCTTCTATTCTGAATTTCCACTAGAACTAACAAATAAGGCTCCAGCAATCAACTTAGCAGGGGAGTTGACAACCGCAGCTTTTATTATTTTTATTTGTAATCAGAAGATGCTGCTGCTCAAATCTCTCTGTCTCCTCAGACGACACCGACGGGACGACAGGGGTGATGTTACACCGCTACTACACGGTGAAAGTATTTATAGATAACACGTAATAATTATTTCTTTAACTATTCTAAGCCAGTGCTTAACTATAATGTCGACTAATGGTAAGTGGTGATATAGCCTAAGATGGTGAAGCGCACCAACTTAAAAAAAACCTATTCACTCTTGCCTTGAAGACACCCACATTGTAGTCGGATGGAAAAACAGATGCTAGTAACTTATTCCATTCATTTGCTGTACGCATGACTGAAACCCACTTTGAAATGGAATTAGGCCTGTGCTCAACACTGAGACGTATATAAGCTATAACTGACATTAGAATAACATGCCTGAACGTAGTCGTCACACATTTCAATAATTTTAGAACGAAAATCATATCATATTAGTCCTAAAGAAATCTGTAAAAATAGACCATCATCCAATTTCTTTGGATTCACGCGGTTTGATCTATTTCAAAGAAAACAATGCATCGTCAACCTCCGGTTTGTAAACGAATTTCGTCAGGTCCCTGACCCATTGGTTAGAAAGTTTTGGCAAAATATGCCTTTTACACAAAATTTTAGACATTCTTATAAATTAAATAAAAACCGGCCAAGAGCGTGTCGGGCCACGCTCAGTGTAGGGTTCCGTTGTTTCCCGTCCGTCACAATAAGTGTTCCCACTTATGAGTTTAAAGGTGGGTATCCATTATGTTCGCGCTCCAGCAGCGCTCCGCGCTCTTGCAACTGCTCCCGGTAGTGGGTACTGTTGTTTCCATCCAAGTTCAAAATGATTTTCCTAGAAAGTCCTTATAAAGTTCTACTTTTCAGATTTTTTTCGTATTTTCTAAACTTATGGTTCAAAAGTTAGAGGGGGGGGGGGACACATTGTTTTTTACTTTTGGAGCGATTATTTCCGAAATTATTGACATTATCAAAAAGTGATTTTAGTAAACTCCTATTCATTTTTAAATACCTTTCCAACAATATATCACACGTTAGGGTTGAAATTAAAAAAAAATCACTTCCCACTTTACATATAGGGGGGCTACCCTAATAAAACATTTTTTTCCAATTTATATTTTACCACTTTGTCGGCGTGATTAATACATATATTGGTACCAAATTTCAGCTTTCTAGTGCTAACGGTCACAGAGATTAAGCGAGGCGGACAGACGAACAGACAGACATGGCGAAACTATAAGGGTTCCTAGTTGACTACGGAACCCTAAAAAGAAAATAACTTTCTAACGATTTTGTTTATTTATACGAATACAAATCGTTCGATATTGACATAAGGATACCTATTAAATGGATCTGAAACATACATTTTTACCATATTATTTTTCAATCAAGATCAGATCAGATCATTAATCCTTATTTTATATGGAAAACCTAGATATACCCGCTTTTGGGGATAAGGAGTTCTAATGAACTGAAGCTGACTGCAATCCCATGGCCGTCAACCAGCGCCGCATATCAAGAAATCCACAGTAATGCTTAAACACATCCACAGTCTGAAAAGCACGAGTCCATTCTTGATGTAGAGTCTATTCTTCTTCAGGTAAGGTAGATGCCTTCCTCCACGGCCTCCATCAATACTCCGCGACGGTTTACGAAATCCGTTACAAGGATGCCACTCGGAAGCACCCGCTTTCAAATTTTCACCTACAGAATAAAAAGACAGATTTTGTTAAACATATACATTTTCTTCTGACAAACAATTGAAGGAACATTTAGAACTTTTGGGCTTTCTGACATCAGTCTAATAAATTTTTTTACCCCACCAGCCATTAGAATTTTTTTATAGAATAAAGGTGGACAAACAAGCACACAGTCCACCTGATGGTAAATGGATGCCAAGGCCCATAGACGCCTATATTTAGCCTCGATACATTGTCATCACTGAGGACTAAGATGGAATGCCTCGTTTCCAGTGAAATGGTTTCCGGCTCTCTACACTCACCATACGAGACACAGCAGCATTAAGCTATTTTACGTTAGTATTCTGTGAGAGCGTGCTCCTTCCCTGGTCGAGCCAATTTATTCGTGCTACAACCATAATGACATAGCTGCACCATGACTCTATCACGTAAAAAGAATTTTTCTCCCCAGATTAGTCTTATATATTGTTACGCGCTCAAGTCGACGACACACTAGCGCCATCTAGTGTCAGGAACGAGAGCGAGGGGAGCTTTGCAGAAAATGACATCACAAATCTCTCAACCAACAGCGCCATCCGAAGAACTAAGTTTCTAGAAAATCTATACTCGCACACTCGTCCCTTTGCGCGCATTTACTTGAATATTCGGGATGCTTCTTTGCTAATTTAAATAAATAGGCGCTGCAAGATGCGATCGGGCAGAGTTGAACTCGGCGACACAAGCGAAGCTTCGGAGCGGAATTAAGTGAATTAGTGTGTTTAATTATTAGTGTTTATAACTTTAATTTGTGTAAAGTAAATTAAAGTGTTAATTTAGGTAATTTTACCGGCAATTTTTATTGTCACGAACCTCAAGCTCGTAACAATATCTAGTGTGTTTATGTGTATGTATCGATTTATTTATCAAAATTTTATTCAAGAGTAATATCTTTTTTCCAAAATTTTGCATTTTGCACCATAATCACATTTTTTGATGGACTTAAAAATAGACTGGCAGAGAAATGCCCTGCGGTATTAATTCTGCCTTTTTGAATGAGTTTGTACATGTTTACAAATCCTTTATAAATAATATGCAAGATTTTTTGCATTATCATTTATCGAAAACCACGGGAACTACTTATTTGAAATTCACATTAAGTTCACTTCGGAACTTGATCTTAGATAGGATAATAGTCTTAAGCTGCAATCACAATCAATCAATTTAAAAAATTATACACACATTTAGAAGTACTTTATGTGATAGGTCACACTGCATTTTACAAGGTGCAGCAGCATAATGGTTTCAGCATGATGGCGATGGCCACACCGAGTAAGGACCATGCTAATACAGAATAACACAGTAAAATAAAAACAATACAATACAAATATACAAAGCATCTGTTTTTCGAATGGTGTGTGACGAAACACGGAGACACTGTATACTGGTCAACAAGCTATTTCATTCCGTTAGTCCTCGGAAGTCCTTTGCCGTGTAGTGGCGGTTAAGAATACCCACTACCCCATATCTTCCCGTGGGTGTCGTAAGAGGCGACAGAGGGAGACAGGCAGGAGATGGGCAGCAGCATCTTCCTGATGACAACTGTGACGTAATAAAAAACTGCGGTTGCCAACCCGCTCGCCAAGCGTGGCAACTACGGCAAATACCCCCCAATGAACAAATACACAAAAAGACGGCCCCCAGTCCCCGGCGGCCCCGCTATTCCTGGCTACGGTGGCGACCATGGTAACGGCGGGGCAGGGGGTGCTAAGAATCTCCGGTGGAGGTTCGGTTGCCACCTACGACGACTCGACCTGGCAACATATAACGCACGCACCCTGAGGACTGACGAGAAGATACTGGAGCTGGAAGAAGAGGTAGACAAGTTGCGCTGGCATATTATTGGATTATCCGAGGTCCGAAGAGAGGGGGAGGACACGGCAATCCTCGAGTCCGGCAACTTGTTCTATCACCGGGAGGGCGACCATCTGTCCCAAGGAGGTGTCGGATTTATCGTCCACAAGTCTCTCGTCAACAACGTTGTAAAGATTGGGAGTGTGTCGACGAGGGTCGCGTACCTGATACTCAGAATCACCTAACGGTATTCGCTGAAGGTCATTCAGGTTTACGCACCAACCTCGGCACACCCCGATGAGGAGGTGGAGGAAATGTATGAGGATATTTCCAGAGCCATACATTCCTCCAAAACCCACTACACGGTGTTGATGGGAGACTTCAACGCAAAACTAGGCACAAGAGAAAGCGGTGAGCTGAAGGTAGGGAAATTTGGAGTAGGGCAACGGAACCGAAGGGGCCAGCAGCTGGCCGACTTTATGGAGAAAGAGGGACTCTTTATGATGAACTCTTTCTTCCAGAAGCGGCCCCACAGGAAGTGGACCTGGTCGAGCCCCGACGGTTCGACAAAAAATGAGATTGACTTCATTATGACGACCAGACGCCAACTGTTCAGTGATGTCTCAGTGATCGCAAGGGTGAAAACTGGCAGCGATCACCGAATGGTTAGAGGCACACTGAACCTAAACGTTAAGTTGGAGAGGTCTCGTCTAATGAAGTCAACGCTCCGTCCCCCTCGTGCTCTAATCCAGAATCCCGAAACCTTTCAGCTCGAGTTACGTAACCGCTTCCAGTGCCTAGAAGATTGCAATGCAGTGGACGATATGAACGACAAGCTCGTGGAAACTGTCCATGCGGTCGGAGCTAAGTTCTGCAAGACCCGCCGCAGAAGAACACAAAAACTCTCCGATCACACTCTTAATCTCATGGCTGTTAGACGGGAGATGAGGCTGCAATCGTCAACAGATTTGACAGCATACAGGCAACTGAACAGACAGATCTCCAAATGCATGCGGCGAGACTTACGCAACTTTAATACTTCTCGTATTAAAGAAGCGATCGAGCGGAACCAGGGCTCCAAAGTCTTTGCCAGAGATATGTCTGCCAGAAAGAGCCAACTGTCAAAGCTGAAGACTGAGTGTGGCAACATCGTTTCCGGGACACCTGAGATTTTGAGTGAGATTGAGAGGTTCTATGGGCAGCTGTACACATCATCGTTGGAGCCACACGCAAGTGTGAGTAACGATCCAAGAGCAAGTCTTATCCGACACTATTCCGATGATATCCCGGACGTCAGTCTAAGCGAGATTAGAATGGCTCTCCAGCACCTTAAAAACGGCAGGGCCCCAGGCGAGGATGGAATTACAGCGGAGCTTCTGAAAGCGGGTGGAACACCGGTACTTGTAGTCCTTCAGAAGCTCTTCAATTCCGTCCTCCATGGTGGCACTACTCCAGAGGCGTGGAGCAGAAGTGCGGTGGTCTTGTTCTTTAAGAAAGGTGACAACGCTCTCTTAAAGAACTACAGACCGATTTCCCTTCTGAGCCGCGTCTACGTGCTGTTTTCGAGAGTCATTACGAATCGTCTCGCACGCAGACTTGACGACTTCCAGCCTCCCGAACAAGCCGGTTTCCGAAAAGGCTTCAGTACCATAGACCACATACATACCCTGCGGCAGATTGTACAGAAGACTGAAGAGTACAATCTGCCACTTTGCCTGGCGTATGTGGACTATGAGAAAGCCTTTGATTCCGTCGAAATTTGGGCGGTGCTACAGTCCCTTCAGCGGTGCCAAGTTGACTGTCGGTATATCGAAGTGCTGAAGTGTTTGTACAGTAGGGCTACGATGGCTATCCGAGTACAGAACCAGAGCTCGAAACCTATCCAACTGCAGAGAGGTGTAAGACAGGGTGACGTTATATCCCCGAAACTCTTCACCGCTGCATTGGAAGACGTTTTCAAGCTACTGGACTGGAAAGGATACGGTATTGACATCAATGGCGAGTACATCACTCACCTTCGATTTGCCGACGATATAGTCCTTATGGCAGAATCGCTGGAGGACTTAAGCACTATGCTCAATGACCTCAATAGTGCCTCCCAACGGATAGGTCTTAAGATGAACATGGACAAAACAAAGATCATGTTCAATGTCCATGTCACACCTATGCCGGTAGTTGTTGGGAGCACTATGCTCGAAGTTGTTGACGAGTACGTTTACCTGGGACAAATAGTCCGACTAGGTAAGTCCAACTTCGACCGAGAGGTCAATCGACGGATTCAACTCGGCTGGGCAGCGTTCGGGAAATTACGACATATCTTTTCGTCAGGTATACCTCAATCTCTAAAAACTAGATTGTACAACCAGTGCGTGTTGCCAGTGATGACTTATGGATCTGAGACGTGGTCCTTCACTGCTGGCCGTATGAGGACGCTTAAGGTCGCTCAGCGAGCTATGGAGAGGGCTATGCTCGGAGTTTCTCTGCGTGATAGACTCAGAAATGAGGATATCCGCAGTAAAACCAGAGTGACCGACATAGCCCAACGGATTAGTAAGCTGAAGTGGCAATGGGCCGGCCATATAGCTCGAAGAACCGATAACCGATGGGGAAGAAAGGTTCTCGAGTGGCAGCCTCGTACCGGTAGGCGTAGTGTAGGGCGACCCCCCACTAGATGGAGTGACGACCTGGTAAGACATGCAGGAAGTCGATGGATGCAGGTGGCTCAGGACCGTGCTTTGTGGCATTACTTGGGGGAGGCCTATGTTCAGCAGTGGACTTGTGAAAGGCTGTAATGATGATGATGATGATAGTCCTCAGGGTTAACAACGTTTTTGAGTTTTAATCGATGATAGATGTAGATATCTATGCTCCACAATATTCACTTTATCAAGCAGATTATGTACTTGTTTGTTATCTCGTTGTTTATAAAGTAGCTAAATGGAAATGAGTTATTCTTAATACATCAAACTATTTTCTTCCTCAAAAACAACAATGGCCACTCTGCCTCCTTGTTTTAATGAGCCTTACTCACCTATAACAGAGCGACTCATAAAATGATGTCTATGTCAATAGTCTCCTACAAAAAAAATTCAAATTACTTTTACAAATTTTTCTTCCATTCAGTAATTATGGTTAACTCTCAATTATATAATTGAGAAAATATAATATTCAATTCTATCATCATTATCATAACTCCAGGTGGTAGAATTCCTTCTCTCGGAATTGGAGTAGTATTGTTGATTGAAGTATATTAGACAGATAATAAAAACAACTTGCATTAATTTTGTGCATTTTATAATTTTATTTTATTAGTACATTACCAAGAAATGCAGCTGGTGGAATAATACTTTCTTGGTATCTCGCCCATCCCAAGTACCACGGAATATTCATTACTCAAACATTACATGTGCACAACATCCAACAGTCTGGTTTCCAGCTACACAATTACACCAATAACCTAAGATTGCATCTCTCGGTTGGTTTTGATTTGAAGGTTGCTCATATGAAATATAAGTATAAGTCTCTCTGAAATTTAAGTCCAAACACATATATAATAAATCCATCACAACAGACTACTAAAAATGGTTTTGTTAAGTTATGATATTTATGAAGACTGTATGTCTTTTTTCAGTATTTACAATTCAAATGCACATGGAGGTAGGTACTATCACATTGTACAATAGCCCACCTGTTAGAGGAATCAGGCTGAGGATTTCCATATAACTTCTCAGGTACTGTGGTGCTTATTTTCTGCCACTTCTTGGTAAAATATGTGGGACGCTCCAAGATGTAGTGGAACATAGTGATTAGTCAGACAGTTTCTCACAAACTTTATCTTGTTCTGTTGAGTTGATTTAGAAATCCTAAAAAGACTAGATATCCTAGTATCACTATCACCAGTCCTACATTTAATTAAAATCATTTCTAATGCGGTTTTTGAATTTTTGGGAACAACAGACTGTATAGGTATGTTATTATGCAACTCTATGAATTCTTGTGTAGTGCACCCTGTCCAATAGTGACATAAATAACTAGGAATTGATTCCATGTTTTCAAAATCAATAACATTATCCTCACTTTTATTATCAAACAAGCTTTCAATTATATTTGTCGGGAAAGTATAAGTTAAACTTGTGTTCTCTAATAATAATTCCCATTCATTGGTATGTAAATGTTCTTCACATACCCTGGCACTTCGAGGCACATAAAGTTTACTATCCAAGAACAATGCTGATTTAATCAAGGTAGGCACTAAATAACCTGCACTACACTGACAGCCAACAAATATGCATCTTCTAGATGTATTAGCCTGGTTCAGGTGGTAAGTGGGGGATTTGGGACCTGAATTTATTGAACAGCTTGGTTTCCTTCTATGTTTTCAAATCTGTTAGAATCAATAATATTTCTTTGGGCTATTTCTCTGTTAGCTCTCACATAACAACCTTGACACAAAATGTTGGCCGCTATAACCTGAAAAAATATAAAACTTTACCACATTGTTCACTTTAATTTATGGGACAAGCTGTTAAAAGCACAAAATAAAGATGAATGTTATGGTATATGTATTTTGGAGAGCTTTAATGCAGATTGATTATACTTTGAAAAGTTAGTTTTAGTTAACAGTACAGCACCATTATAAATATTCGAGTTTAGAGATTGACATTACCACAGTTATTGTCTAACTATTGTGTCTTATTTGCAGTGAGTTTTAATGAATAAATACTCACATGGTGATGCCATGATGATACAACTGAGGCGAGAGAACTAAATTCGGGAATGCTGTGTTTACTTGCATGTGTGTCTACCACAGCTATAGCAAACATTATTATGACCAAGTTGTTTTTCCCTTGAATTTGTTGTAAGGCATTTTATTATATTATCTTGTCATAGCAGGCACCGCAGACGCAGCTATGAGACGACAACTGTGAAGAAATAATAAGTACTCATTAATCTAAGATTCTAAAGGTGCCCACTGACGATACATCCATTACTCCAAATGGAGTGGCAATCGCCCGAAATCGTTCCATCAATGGTAAAAAAATATGCCATTTGGATGGAATTCATCCAACACTGGATTTCCAAATGGATTGAAATCCATACGTACAGTCCAAATGGACGTCATCCATCAATGCCAAAAACGTGCGCCACGCCAAATGGAAGCGGTTCGAATTGTCAGTGAATGGGCGAACCGGCATCTGCTTTTTGGGGGTTATTGTGTCAGTTTATGGTTTAGTGTTGAAGGTGGTACACTTGCTCTGTTTGTCAATAACAAACAGTGTATTGGATTAAATATTTTTATAATGTAGATTATGAGCTGTGATATTGGGTGACAAACAAGTACACAGTTCACATGATGTCAAGTTGATCCTATAGCCCATAGACTGAATCTATCATCAATTTTATGCTATTGTGTGAGAGCATGGTCCTTCCTCATTCGAGGCGACCCATTTGTGCTACAGCCATAATATAGATGCAACAGTGCTCTACCATGTATAGTTACAATTAACAACATCCACTATATGTTGATTTCTTCAATTTCTACCTCAGTCAACGATATTGCTCCACCATAATCTATACTAGAATGGGAGTGACGAACTAGCACACAGTCCACCTGGTGGTGGGTGCTGTGGTCCATAGACATCTACATGTATCCTCAATTAAGAATCAAAATATAGATACATTGTCTCTTACTCCTTGAAGACTACAATAGATTGCCCTGTTTAGGTTTTTTTTGTCTTTTTAATGAAATACACGCTGCTGCTGCCACAAGTAAAATATTATTATCCATATTATTATTTATTTTCATTCCCTACGACTGCCAAGTTCGAAGTGATGCCATACGTCCAAACGGAATTATCGACAATGGTACCGTATCTGGATATATTTTAACTTGGAATGCTGGATGCATTCCAAGTGACAATTTGGAATTCTACTAAATGGACCTATCATCAGTGGTAAGCCGTCGAATTAAGATTATAGGGTCAATAAATAATATTCCAATCAGATTCTTCTCGTAAATGTTGTAGGCAAGTGCCTAGTCTCTAAATATTTTACTTAGCGATACTAGCTTACCTCAAAGATTAACCACTCCGATAAAATAACAGTCATATCAGGAGGTAATGATGATATTAAATGCCGCTTGATGCGTTCTCAAACAGCGATAACACAGTTAACACACACTTGTAAAAGGTCCATTTTCCATATTAAACTTATTTATTACACAGTTCAGTTTATAATTAGTGGAGCACTGGTGTGGGTCTACGACACTTATTAAATAATTGTAAAAAACGATAAAATACAAATACGAAGGAAAATTGAACAGATATCGGATACCGAGAAACGGTCAAGTTTGACATAATGACATTGACACTGATTTGACTGTTTTGTTACTTGACGGTCGTTTTCAGTGTTGCAAGTACTAAAGTAAAATAATCCTACCCTATAACGTAATGCTATCATGTTTAAGCTGTTGCTGTATTAAACAAATAAATAAAATCCTCTACATCAGTATATTTTGATTATTTTAATGTAGTAATTCATTAATCGAAGGCTTGTTTTTATACATATCATATCATAAACAAAGTATTTTATGAGTTTAGCTATTGTTTTTTCCCAACTCTGATCTTATTAAGTATTATATGGCCACATCAAAGATACTTTAGTACTAAAGAGTGATTTCAAAGAGAAGAAATCACTTTAATTATGCTTTTTATACTTTTTAAGCTTGATTATTGAAAAATATGTTGTGTAATAAGCTGCTATGAAATGTTAATAGTTATTCTAAATTATTTGTCTGTTTTATTTAAGATTTAATAGCAATATGTAGTTTTATTTTTGTACAGCTTAGGGCACATTTTGGCCATCTCCTTTCACAATCGTGGACCGCAAAACATCCAAATGGTTTGCATGGTATCGCGATATGCGGAGATGGGATTGAACAGCTTGAATTAATATGAACAATTCCTCTAAGCACTCCCCGTGGTAGATGCTATAGTATCGCAAAGCCATGGAACACCTCTTCGCAGCTCCAGTGAAGATAATATAATGTAGGTACCTATTTTCTAAAGTATGTAAATATCGCGACACGCTTTTATATCATATAAATTGTGTAATGTAACAAATTGACGGGTTTGATTTAATTTAAAGTTTATTTTCTTCTTTTTAGAGCATTTAAATAAAAGCTTGTTTTATAAATAAATTATAATACATTATTTCTGATAATGCACCTACATCGCAGCCAAAGGTTTAATAATATTAAAGTTTGATTTAAGAAAAATTGTTATGAAAAAAATTTAAAGTAGCATTTAAGTAGCAAGCTATACAATTATTGTAGAAATATTTAAATAGATTATTATTTCTTGTGTCACTGCATATATAGGACTGGTTTCACAGAGAGTTATTGCAGTGATAATATGTTTGGCACAGTGGTGATTAACGTACAATGAAAGACCGATAACAGAAATAATGTATTGTGTCTCTCTTAATTCGTGGTACGAAACGGTTGTCTTTGGGACTCAGCAACCACTTCACATCAGATGGGGTGTGTGCTCGTTTGACATTCATTTTCTATAAAAAACAATGTGAAAACATTTTAGGCAATTGACATGTTTCAAATTACCAAAGGAAGCCGTTAGAAGGTACTTAATCGTTTTTTAGTGCTTAAAAACTAATTAAAGTTTTTGATTTAAAATAACGGAACAATGATGTGACAGGAAGATTTCTTTTAAAAATAACTGTCACATTCTCCACCCTATATGTCCGACATTAAATGTCGTAAACCTGATCCCCTCTTTGATTTTTGAGGCGGTGTGAAGCAAATTCCTTCACTGCATTCCAGTGAATTTGACAGACTTCACTGATATACTTTTGGATATAGCACACTTTAGTGGTACCAATTCCTAAAAGAAACTTAGAAATGGGGATATCAGCAGTATAACCAGAGTAGCCGACATATCCCAACGTATAATTAAGCTGAAGTGGCAATGAGCCCACCATTTAGCTCAAATCAAAGAACAGATGACAGATAGAAAATGAAGTTTTTCAAGTGCCAGCCTCGTACCGGTAGACGAAGTGTAGGGCGGCCCCCACTAGATGGAGTGACAACCTCGTAAGACATGCAGGAAGTCTAGGAATGCAGGTGGCTCAGGACCGTGCTTTGTGGCGTTCCTTGTGAGAGGCCTCTGTTGAACTGTGGACTTGTGAAGAGATGTAATGATGCTGATGATGAGCAATACGTAGCTCTCCATAGCCATCGTATCCATATAAGTACGCGTCAGACACCGAATATAAACTCCACACACGCTGAGACACATGAACTACTAGTTTGACTACATTCATTAGAGTAAAGTACACAGGGCAGTGGTCATGCTTGACTTCACAGATCGTTTGAGTTCAGTTTGAAATTACTTTGAGCTTCCAACTCTAGCTGATTGTTTAAAAGTATGCTCTAATATTATCCTAACTTTGTACGAATTGATATTTTCATTTAATGTGGACATTACACAATATGTACAATATCAATGACTGCCTCGTTGATCTAGTGGTTGCATTGGTGTGACTGCTGATCATGAGGTCATTGGTTCGAATCCTGGATCACGCCGAAAATCAATTAGTGAGTTTTTCCGACAAGAAATTCTCAGTAGCTGCCCGGAGTCAGGAAGTTGGTAGTGAGACACCAACGTGCCTCGGGATGCACGTAAAGTCGTTGGTCCTGCGCCTGATCTCTCTCCGAACGTGTCGGTTTACCGTCCTATCGGATTATGGAGAGAGGTAAAAGAGAGTGCACCTGTGCTTGTGCATGCACTTGGGCACTATAATCCTGTCCTGCGCCGATGGCAAGTCTCCATCGAGGCAGGCCCGCCATGACCAAAATTCGGTCTGGAGGACGTTATTACAATATCAGTGCTGATTTGTATGTGTGTTTCTGATATTAAACACAGACGGCCAGAATCATAAAAGTCGGCGTCAATAACAAGTGCCTAAAGCTATGTCCGCTTTATTTAAGTAAACTATTATCAAAAATCATAAGCAAGACCGATAATATATACAACATGTAACATAATTAACGCACTTTGAGAAAGTAGTTTGTTTAGAATCGTTTACTAAATCGAAACCTATCATTTTTAATATAGGTAATTTTTTATCGCAAAAATAATTAAAACTACGTAAATTACGTCAAACTAAATCTGTACAGTCAAAACAAACTGAAATGGACCGTAACTTAATGGCAACAAGACTTTTAAGAGTACAATTTTATTTGTATTATTACTAATTCTGTCATTCAATAAAAATAAAGAAAAATGAACTTTATTTCAAGCACGTTAAAGTCTTTGCGTTCGTGGATTTGTGCTGTGACCACACCTTTCTTCCGGAATTAGTATAACTAATTTGATAAATAATCAGTGCATAAAATTGTTTATCTAAAAATTCAGTGTATGTATTATGACTATAACATAATATACTAATTGGGGTGTCTGAGGGTGTGCGTTAATTACGTTACATATTGTATTATATTATATTATATATTTAGTGTTAGTGTATTTTAGACAAATGAAATACAAAACACTTAAAAACTCCACATATAACACAATAATCATTACTTAGTATTCAAATACACTCGTACAGAGAAATTACGCTGCTGCTACTATAAATTTTTGTTTAGTATTACATATTAAATTTCCAGCTTGTAAATGTGAATGTATATGTATTGAAATAAAAGACATTAAAACCAAATTTAAACAAAGTAAGCTACTTGCTTGAGTTGTCATCTCTAAGGACTAAGAAGGAATTTCTTCCAGCCTGTAACTGTACTGGCTTTCTATACCCTTCAGATTCAGACCGAATCACAGCAATGCACACACTACTGCCTCGCGGCAAAAATAGGTGTTTGCTGTGTATGCTATGTGAGGTATATGTCATTTATTATATTGCTAATGATATAAGAGCATAACATAATCTCCAAGTGAATGATTTTGATTTCTAATTTTGATTCTTAATCTAGCATAAATGTAGATATCTATGGGCCACAGTATCCACTTACCATAAGGTAGAGTGTGTGTTTGTTTTCCTACACTTTAATCTATAAAAATGCACGCAGTGTGCTTCAGTGATTGGCGAACGAGCTCACTATGTGGTTAGCGAAAGCACAATCTATGTCGTCTGATGGTGCCCCGTTTAAGGACTAAATACATCGCGTTATCGATTATGGTGTTTTGGATGGTGTTGTGTTTAGAGATGTGATTGTGAATGAAAGAAAGAGAAACTATAATACACACTTCCAACTATTATGTCTACCACATTATAATTTTATATAATAAATGTTTCAACTTGTCTTACGAGGGAGATTAATGATTTTGTTGGGATTTCGGTATATGTATTTGTTTCCTACTCAAAACTTGAACATAAATTACTGTCACAATTATGTCAAACTAAGGACATGATCTCAGAAACAACCGTCTTGTTGTCTCTGAAATCTCGTAAAGCTTTCTTTTTCGAACTTATTTTTAAGGCGTTCTCTAGCAGTCAATCTATAATTAAGCAGAGAACTTGAAGGTTTAATATGATTTGTAAGAGAAATAATTAAGGATCAAAACAATATCGCTACTATCTTCGCTGGTCTGGGTATTTTATATCTGGTTAAAACGTCACAGAATTCTTTACATTTCCCATAGTAATGGATAGGGAGATATGCAGCAGCATCTACCTGTAAACTCAAAATAACAAAATTGGCGGCCAACCCCCTTGCAATCTCATGCAAATGTACCGTCTATGACGCAATCTTTAGGGAAGCCTTACTACACATTTTAAAAGGCCACTTCTAAAAGTGGCCAATTGAAAGTACTGGTAGTTTTTTATAGAAAAATGGTGACAAGCGAGCACACAGTGCACCTGATAGTATAGATGCTGTGGCCCATAGACATCTACATCTATCTACGATTAAGAATCAAAATGCAGATGAGTTGTCACCCCTGAGGGTTACGATGGAATGCCTTCTTTCCCATTAATAGAGGTCTCCGGTTCTCTACATTCACCACACGAAACACAGCAGTATTAAACCGTCATTTAAAGCCGGTATTTTGTGAGAACGTGTTCCTACCACTTTTTAACAACGTTTAATAATCCACTGCTAAAAGTGGACTTATATTTGGCTATAATGAATGAACGAAAATCAGAAACGCAATTAAAACTACATATACAAAACTGTATCATCTAAAAGAAATGAAGCATCTAATAGATTAATTGAATACGACATCACGTATTTGATTTGTTTCATGTTTATATTATCTGTCACCAGGTACAGAATAAATAAGCTTTGTACGTTACGTAACTGATTACTTGTTTATTAGTTTATTCGTTTCCTTCAATATTTCTCATTATTTGAAACATTTTATCTTATTTCCCGGTGCGTGTAAACATAAATAACCCTTTGAAGGATATTTATTGTTATTAATATATAAATAAAAAGAAATAGAACAAAATGGCTGTTCTATAAAATATTAGAAACCTGGCTTCACCTGGGTTGTATATAATTATATCATTTGTTTAATAGTTTTAATCTTTTACTCTCAAAAGTTCGGTTTCGGTTAAAATGTTTAGCCTGGATCATTGCATTACTCTCTGTACTTGCACTGCTATGTTACAGTGTAAAGGCTATGGAAAGTCAGTTTAATTACAGGCTGTGAAGACAACTTAGTGGTCAAAGGTAACGACAAATTATCTGTTGCTAAAAAGTTTCATTTGTTTAAATTTGACTGTGTCTATGAACAACAACAATAGCCACTAACTAGGTAGCAGGTGGAGTGTAAGTTCGTATGTATGTAATTTCTATTTTTTTCTTCAGATGCCTGCCTTCATGGATTAGGTACGTACGTATACTCACAAATGTAACCACACTAATTGGGTAATATTTAAATATACTATAACATAAGACATTATTTGAATAAGATTTATTATTATTGGAGTTTGATATATTATTCCTTAATATACAGAAAAAACAGAAAATCTAAAAAACGGAGGTATTTGCTGCAGTTGTTACATCGTTTATTCTCAAATAAATTTTGACTGTCACTTGTAATAAAATTTATGACAAAGAATATTGCACAGAAATCGAAAACACGACACAAAGCTCTACTGTCATCAGGTGACTTATATGCCTGCGATTAAAATAATTAAAAAAAAGTCAACTCTCTCTCTCTTCTAATCGCCTAACTCCTTGCTCTCCACTTATCAGTCGGGCTTTCGTCGTGGACACAGCACTGTCACTGCTTTACTTAAAGTAACCGATGATATCCGTCGGGCCATGGACATTAAATCTCTTACACTTTTAGTTTTGCTTGACTTTAGTAGTGCTTTTACCTCAGTAGACTTTGATATTCTTCTCCGGATCCTGGAATCTATAAACATTTCCCCATCTGCCACCGCATAGTTTGATTCATATCTTCGTGGTCGATCACATTGTGTCCGTGTTAATGACACTCTATCCGATTGGTCTGGTCACTACGGGTGTACCTCAGGGTGGCGTTCTTTCCCCCTTTTATTTTCCATATTTATTAACTCTATTACGAGTGTTATTACATCTAATTACGCGGATGACTTACAGCTTTATCGTCATTTTCCGGTGGGTGACACAAATAATGCAATTGCAGCTATGAATGCGGATCTGGGCCGCATCTGTGAATGGTCTGCACCCTTTGGAATATTAGTTAATCCCACGAAATCTCAGGCCATCATAATAGGCAGTAGGCATTTGCGTAATAGATTAGAATTTACATCACTACCTTTTGTTTGTTTTAATGGCGTTCCTATAACCTTTGCCAATACTGTCAAAAACTAAGGCGTCATATTTGATCACCATTTAACATGGACCACGCATATCGCTGAAGTTAGTCGCAAGGTCTATTTTACTTTGCAATCGCTTAAATGTCTACAAAATTTCTTACCTCCTTAAAGCTAAAATATCACTCGTGCTTACTCTTATCCCACCTTTCCTTGATTATGCGGATGCCTGTTATTTGGATGCTACAGAAGAGCTTCTTAATAAACTTGAGCGCTTGCAAAATCAGTGTATCCGTTTCATATTTGGGCTCAAGAAATTTGACCGTATATCTCAGTTTCGTAAGCAACTCAAGTGACTCCCAATTCGACTTCGAAGGAACACTCGATTGTTATGTCTCCTCTATAACATTTTGCACAACCCTTCCTCTCCCACATACCTCAGAAGCCGATTTTCCTTCACCCATCCTCCGGACAAACCATGCAGATCCCTTGTTAAAAATCTTCTTTACTTTCCCGTCTTTAATTCCGGTTTTTACTCCCACTCCTTTTCAGTTCACGCGGTAAGATTATGGAACTCACTACCGTCAAATATAAGAAATTCCGAAACTTTGTTGGTATTCAAGAAACGTCTTAGAGATAACTACTTTGCATCCTGTTAATTTATATATATACTAGCTGCTGCTCGCGACTTTGTACGCGGATGATGTTGCTTACGCCAGTGACAACGGGGTCGTCAAAATCGAAGATCTAAAACGTCTGTTTTCGAATTCTAAGAGCCCGGGGACGGGAAAACAACGTGATGTGCGAGACGATTCGAGACGTTCCAGATCTTTCATTTTTGTAAGTCAACACGAAATGCCCATCAGATTAAACAACTTTTGCTAAGGCGTCATTCCTATATATGTTATAATGTCGCTGGGTTTTGGAGTTCCACAATAGGTGTTCCAGATCTTCAAATAACTATAGCTGTACCCTTGGCTTTGCCCACGTTCTCGGTCACGCGCAAGTCGTATCTCACGCTCCGGACTGCTCTCAAGTGATCGAGCAGTCTCAGAGCGGATATTCTGAAAACTCAACCTCTGATCCCTCTGTTTAACCGCTTTGGATGCGCGAGACAAAGAATGATGATCCTGATCGATAGCTAAAAGCATTTCTCGTTGTTCCACACTTTCCTGAGATCGAGAAGCAGTAGTGCGGACTCGTTTAAATTCTAGTCGTAATTGGCGCTGCGTGGTAGTTTCTGCGGACAAACTTAGTGCATTACGCTCACGGTTAGCACTTAGCCATTGTTAAAGCTCTGCGAGGGTTCGAGAGAAACTACTGCTACTACTAACTAACCTGCGCATCTTAAAAACCCTTGAGTTTCGAGACAGATTTGATATTTTTATAAAAAGCATAGCTAGATTCCTTCTTAATCCGATACTAACGATATTCAAAATAATGAAAAGTTATCGAATAAGTACGTAATAGTAGAAAAATAATAATTATGAAAATTAAACACATCAACCAACACAGACAACAAAGGTAACCCCCGTTTCTATAGGATGATAACTTAGAACCAAAAGTTTTACTTGACTTCATGATAGTGTAACTTGTTGTACCACCAATCAATCTGTTAAGTAATATTGGTGTGAAACTCTCCATACAATCAGATAGGACATGTAAAGTTCCCGGATTTCCTAATGCACATAAAAAGTGTAAAAATTAAACAAAAATTACGATTTTTCAAAACAATATTATGGGATTTAAACTTGCACCATTTAATGCGGTAAACATTTTTGACGGTCGACATATTGTTAAATAGCTGTTCCCTTGCAATTTATAATATTACTGCCCCGCTCCTTTATAAAAATAGCGTGATTATTATGTTCCCAGAGTTAAATTTTTATTTTTATTTTAACTAATAACATATCATTTTGTGCATTCAATTATTTTGTGCATTCAATTACAGAGAAAAACCTTTTAAAATCAATACTGCTTACCCCCTATAACATACGGCGTGATAATATGTAGCCTAAAGCCTTCCTTGGTTTACAAAGAACATTTTTGCTGAATTTCAATTCAATCTATTCAGTAGATTTGGCGTGAAGCCGTACCATACACACAGACAAACAGACAAACAGACAAAAATTCTAAAAAGTCACTTTTTGTCATCAGTTACGTTTTTCTAACAAAAGCCACTTATTTTTTCTCGAAATTACTCAATGTACAGTTTTTTTTCGTTACTGTATTATTATATGTATTACTGTTTTATTATATGTATAGATTATTCTATTATATTGGTTATATATATATATATATATATATATATATATATATATATATATATATATATATATATATATATATATATATATATATATATATGTAACTATCGTATTTATTATTATTAATTGATTTATTTTATTTTTATTTATTGTTTTATTTTATATAATTTCCGTAACATTGTGTATATTATTTATTTTTTAGTAGTACTAATATATGCACTAAGTTTGCAATTTAAATATAATTTCCTTTATGGGTCTACTGGAAGATATTTCAGCGAATTTGGAATAAGTAGAACCTTTGTACGTAATTACTATAAGACTGCTTCTGTACCTTAATGTGTGTACATAAAATAAATTAAAAAAAAAGCTTTTATAAGCTTATTAAAGTAGTTTATAATGAGTCTCATGTTTAAACTAGATTCTATTTTATTAAAGAAAACCCGCGGATATACGCGAATATTATACGATCTATAGCGTGAAATTTAACCGCAAACGTCGAATGTTTCGAAGACTGCCGCAGCGGCTAAAGGGATTTCTGTGGTGACAGACTCTTTTGAAACCACAGACTATTAATAGAGCACGTTCTGATTTATATTTTGTAAATCGGAATCTGTTTCGTTGTTAACCACGCTGTTACGTGAAAGGAAATTATTAATTTCGGCCGTTCAGTGACTGCGTGAACCCGCTACCCCGTATGATCCCGTCACTTGGGTGTTGTAAGAGGCAAAAGAGGGAAAAGCAGACAGGAGATGGGTAGTGATATAGTAATAAAAAAACGCGATTGCTAAGCCTGGCCACTATGGCAAATATTTTCAGGGCAATATATGGGGCAGGCATTTGCTTGCGTGGACTTTCGATACGCTGTAATGATGATGATGATACCATATCGTAAAACAATTAAAAAATCTTGAAAACCATTAATTTCACTTTATTCACAGTGTATGACTATAAAATTCCATAAATCATATATGTACGAATGTATATTAATATAACACACAAATAATCAAAACGGATAAATGAAACTGGAAACGTTAAAATCTCATCACAAGCACCATTCCATTTTGCCCCTAATTCATTCAAAATTCAAGGGCAAAAATTTTAAAAAGTCAATTAAGTCGGTCTGTAGTAAACAGCCACCGAAAATGAAAGTGCCGCCGGCAAAAGTTCCGGCAACTGTTTCGATCAGGGTTGTTCTATACTAATGGACATCAGTATAGGAACGATCGAATTCTTCTTTGCTATTGGAACTTTTTTTCTTTAATTATTTTCTGCGGTAAACGTCACATTTCTTTCAAATTTTCTTTTATTATCGTCACCATATCATGAAACCCAAAAATTTCGGTCACGCCTTTGGTTGCGCCCCACAGGCTGTATTAGCGATATCCTGCGTTAGTGTCCGGTGGACAAGCCGCATCTGCTCCACACTCATAGAATTCAAATTGCGCATTCCAACACGCACGGAGCCAGCTACGGTACTAGAGCTGAACTTCTTTTCTCCCGTTGCCAGCTTCACAGATTTCTCGGGATGGTCTTTGGAAGACTCCTCCTGCGGCTGACTGCGTTTTTTGCCTCCGAAACCGGGGATGTTTGGGCAAAGAATCTTGATCTTGAGAAGAAAGAAAAGAAAGGGGGCCTCTTCAGCTCCTATCTCAGCTGCTATCAGCCTCCTGTACCTCTTCCGTGCTGAACTACTAAGCTTATAATTCCTGGTTAACTTTTTCTTGTCCATACCCTGGTTCGTTTCCGATTGTGATTTGCCTGCAGATATGCTCTACACTTCACGGCTCGTCCAAAGTAAGATATTTCACGTGTTGGAGCCATGCTAGAGCTACATTTTAATCGTAGCACCAATGGGTTGGCTCGACCGGGGACCATGCTCTCACATAACACTAACATGAAATAGCAGCTTAATGCTGCTGTGATTCGTATGGTGAGTGTAGATAACCGGAGACCCTTCTTATCGACGTATTTTTACTTAGTAGTTAGTGATAACGCATCTGCAGTTTGATTTTTAATCCAGGATAGATGTCGATATCTATGGGCCACAACATCCACTTAACATCAGATGAAAGTGTGTGCTCGTTTTTCACCCTTAACCTATCATCCTTATTTTATTCATAAAAAAACATTGGAAAGATCAAACATCTTCAGTGATTTAACCATTATTTTATTTTAATATCCATTTTCCATTTATACTTATGCTTCACAAGCGTAAATCGAAGAATTTGGGAACGATATATAATAGAAAGATCGTACAGTATACATAAAAGTAATCTTACTTAGGGTCAAAAGCGCTCGTTTGTATGAACTAGACTTATAGAACGAATTCCACCCAAAGAAATTATACATATCATAAACTTAGGATCGGGAACGTACATTCAGTTTACATACGTGAAGTGAAAATTATAATATACTAGCAACGTACCCCGACTTAACCTATCACCCTTATTTCATTCAAAAACAGACGTTTAAAAGATAAAACATCCTCAGTGATTTAACCATTGTTTTATTTTAATATCCATTCTCCATTTATTATGCTTATGCTTCACAAGCGTAAATTGAAGAATTTGGGAACGACATATCATAGAAAGATCGTACAGTATACATAAAAGTAATTTTACTAAGGGTCAAAGGCGCTCGTTTGTTTGAAATAGACTTATAGAACGAATTCCACCCAAAGAAATTATACGTATGATAAACTTAGGATCGCGAACGTACGTTCAGTTTACATACGTGGAATAAAAATCATAATATACTAGCGACGCACCCCGGCATCGCCTGGATACGATCTATTAATGGGGCGTTCTTTTGATTTAAGATAATCAAAGACTATTTAAATAAATTTCATCTATATGTATAGATATAGAGACAATTTCAATAAAAATATCATAATATAATTAATAAGAATTTACATGTAAATAAATAAATAAAATTGAAGTATCTGTCTGTAATAGCGAGATATGTAACTGCCATTAATTGAGTGGAAGGCATCAATTAAAAAAATTGGCCAGCTGGTCTGTCTTTCGATATGTGCGAGCTAACCTTCGGAATGGCTGCAACGCTTGTAATGAAACTTCACGAACAGATAGAGAGGCAAGCCTGAAGTGATTTAGACTGTCGTCGTATAATTTATACATAAAAACTTTAAGATTGATTTTGAAAGATATGAAATATTGATAAAGTAAATGGTGTTTGATTATTTAATAACGGAATTGCGCCAAATAAGATTGTTGATAGATTCTATCCAGGCGAAGCCGCGGTGACTCGCTAGTCATTATATATAAAGTTTATTATAATTATAAAATGTGCATAGGCTTAATAAAAATCTGCAATATTTTGAAAGTTCAATAACAGTTTTAGTTTGCAGTCTCCAGCTCCTGTAAGTCAATCTCGCTTTACAACGTTCATATTTTTTTATAGAATAAGGCTGACAAGATAACACACAGCCCATCCGATGGTAAGTGGATGATGTGGTCTATAGACATCTACATTTTTCATAATTAATAATCAAAATGCACATGCGTTGTCACCCCTGTAGACTAACATGTAATGCTTCGTATACAGAAAAAAGGGTCAGCAGTTCTCTACAGACATCATAAAAACCGCATCAGCATTAAGCGGCTATGTTACGCCGGTATTCTGCGAGAGCGTGGTACTTCCCCGGCCGAGCCGACCCATTCCTGCTGTAACCCTAATATGTAATTACATGAATGTGAAAATTTTTACAAATAATAATAATATTATATAGGATAAAACAACATGTTCTTTCATTGTAACTTAAATTAATATAACATGTATATTTATTGTAACTTAAATTGAAAACGCAAAAATAGTATATTTTGCTAATTTTTATAGTAGGGAATCTTGCTGAAGGGTAAAGCAGCAAATATTGGGAAAATACGCGCAATTTATAATAATTAATTATTAAGAACCGCGCGAAACCCTTCGAGAGAATTTTAAAGAAGTAGGTATTCTTTCAGAAGCTTCATAATAGTGGTAGTGGGCAGTGGCGGTGATTGTGGTGTTGATGGTAATAGTAGTGGTGGTGACGACTGTGGTAGTGATGCTGGTCGTAGTGGTCGTTTTAGTTGCAAAGGTGTAGATGGTGGTCCACTACCCACCAACGATACTACAAGCAGCACAACTAACACCACCACCACTTCCGCCTACACAAGCACCACTAACACTACCTACACCACTGTCTGGCAATTTTATTATTTTACCTCGAAATTTTATGCATACTGAACTGGCATTCATTTATACAGAACACTAATTAATTACTTCTATAAATCTATAATGTCTTATTTTCAATAAATAATCTCTAAACTTAGCTCCAACAGTTAAAAAAATTGATTTATAAAATAAAATCACGAAATATTGTTCTTTCGTTTATTTAAATGCGCACGACTAAAAGCCCTTTCTTTCATTTTATACTCTGACTGAGTCACTGAGCCGCAGGGTTGCCGTTCTACAAATTTTAAAGTCCCTAGACTAACAGAAAAAATCCGCCAGAAACAGGATTTTTCGTTTTCTTAAAATCCGCTAGATGTCCCTAGGTACATTTTCGTGCTACCATTGGGCTGACTGAAAAATCTTGCAAGATGAATACTGAAAATCTAAATCTATAAATTCAGAAAACCTTAATAAGAGCGGGCTCTATTTCATAAAAATCAATGATATAGTGTAGGTTAATAACATGACAACATAAAAAATAGAAAAATATTGTAAAAAAAATAAATCTCTTTAAACCACGTTTAAACATTAGTCATCTTATTAAAAATAAAACAATTAGCTCAGTACGTTCTTGTACCTAAATTTCAAATTAATAGCGAAGTATGGATTCAGATGTTCAAAAAGAACTTCAGCGGAATGAGACGAAAAGGAAGGGGAAGGATGTCACTGCACTTGGCATGTATACCGCATACTGGTCTGGTGTAGACGAGATCGAGCGGGCATGCCAGGGAGTAGGAATCATCCTTTCAGAACGAATGGGCCAATGTGTGAAAGAGTATGAATGTGTAAGCCCAAGACTGCTATGGATACGAATGAAAGTGGGCTTAAAGAAGTTGTTTGTGTTAGGGGTCTACGCCCCAGACATGTCTAAGCCCACTTATATCCGGGAGCAGTTTTGGGAAATGGTAAGGATGGTGCTAATGAAGTGTAAGGGAAATGAAAATATTATTATGCTAGGAGATTTTAATGGAAGGGTTGGGGTGAGGAGGCTTGGTTATGAAAGGATATTGAGAACGTTTGGTGATGAAAGTATAAATGAGAATGGTGAAAGCCTCCTCACCGTATGTGTGGAAAGGAATCTTTTTGTGACGAACACTTTCTTTCGTCATAAGAAGATTCACATGTACACTTGGGAAAGAGGTGATGATAGAAGCATGATAGATTTCATAACTGTGGATGAAAGAATGAGGAGCGCAGTAGTGGATACAAGGGTTTACCGGGGGTCCAACGTAGGGACGGACCACTACCTGGTCTTATGCCGAATTAGGGGTTTATTCAGACGTTGGCGGCATAGGACATCTGTGTCTACCACTGCGTTACAGCGTATAAGAATTGAGAGGTTACAAGATGAAGATGTGAAAGACAAGTACAAATGCAGACTGAGAGAAAATATAAGTAATTTGGATGAGTTGTGTGTGAATGAGTTAGACTTGGAGAATGTGTGGCATAATGTTAAGAAAGGTTTAGTGGATGCAGCTACCGAAGTATGTGGTGTTAGTAAGAGAATGAATGAAAGGAAAGACAATACGTTATGGTGGGATGACGAGGTACGTATGGAAGTTGAAGCAAAGAAGAGAGCATGGCTAGATTTACTAGCGACCAAAGCTGGTAACTCTGGTGGTAAGAATGATGAGAATGAAAGAAAAAAGGCAGAGTTTAAACGTTTAAATAAGAGAGTAAAAGAATTAGTTGAAAGGAAAAAGCAAGAAAGAACGGATAGGAATGATAGAAGAATATCGGATAACTTCCAGGCAAATATTAAAATGTTCTGGAAACTCGTAAGAAATACCAGGGGAAATACAAAACAGCCTAGATTGAATGCGATACGAGACGAGAATGGCTGTATCCTGAATGATGAAGTGTTGAGTCTAAAGAGATGGAAGGAATATTTTGAAAGCGAATTTATGAGTGAGGAGAAGTGTGAACTAAATGAAATAGAAATTCCGAAAGAAGATGAAAGAGATAGGGAGATAAGTATGGATGAAATAATGAAAGCAATGAAAAGCATGAAAGTAGGTAAGGCAGCCGGATATGATAGAGTTTCACTCGAAATGCTAAGGGCTGGAGAGGACGTGGTGGCAGGCCTGCTGTACACCTTGTTTAATTTATGTTGGGAACTAAAGCGGGTACCGGGAGACTGGTGCAAAGCCGTGATAGTCCCAATATATAAGGGAAAAGGGTCACAGCAGGACTGTAAAAACTACCGTGGTATCAGCCTTCTTAGCATTGTGGGAAAACTGTATGCTAAGGTACTAATTGAAAGAGTTATGAACGAAACTGATGAAAAAATTTGGGATGTGCAAGCGGGATTTAGAAAGGGAATGGGGTGTACAGATCAAGTCTTTTCCATGCGCATGATCGCGGAGAAGTTTTTGGCGAAAAACCAAAGAGTTTTTTGTGCGTTCATGGACTTGGAAAAGGCTTATGACAGAGTGGACAGGGATGTGTTATGGCAAACGCTGAACGCATTTAGGTTGAGCGCTGGTTTGATACAGGCATTAAAGTCTCTGTATAGGGACTCGAGTGCTTGTGTTAGAATCAACGGGGTCTACTCGGGCTGGTTTGGCATCCATAAAGGTGTCAGACAGGGCTGTGTAGCTTCCCCGTGGTTGTTCAACCTATTTATGGACAGCTGTTTGGAAAATTTGAAAGTTGAAGAATGCGGGGTAAGAATGGGTGAGTTAACCATCAAATGCCTTTTGTACGCCGATGATCAAGTCATACTTGCGTCGTCGGCGGCCGAGTTGCAAATGATGGTTACATTAATGAACAGGTCATTAAAAGAAAGGGGAATGAAAGTGAACGCAAGTAAGACGAAAGTGATGGTTTTTGAAAGAGATGAAAGCAAAACGGTATGTGAAATAAGAATAGAAGGAGAGTTAATTGAGCAAGTGGATGAGTTCGTATATTTGGGATGTGTATTCAGCAGGGATGGGAGATATGATAAGGACATTGAACGACGAGTGAATGCAGGAAATAAAGTAAATGGGGCTCTACACTCTATTGTGAAAAGTCAGAATGTATCAAAAAAGGCACGTATGGCAATTCACAGTGCTGTATTAGTCCCTACTTTAACGTATGGTAGTGAAAGTTGGGTGTGGCAGAAGAAGCACGAGAGTAGAATAAATGCGGTAGAAATGCGGTCGCTAAGGAGTATGTTAGGGCTGAATCTGAGTGACAGGGTGAGAAACTGTGTGATAAAAGAAGAGTGTGGTTTGCAAGATGATGCGGTGACCAGGATTAAGAAAGGAATGCTTCGGTGGTTTGGTCATGTAGAAAGAATGAATGCGGAAAGACTGACAAAGCAAATATATGTTGCAGAAGTGAATGGAAGAGTCGGAAAGGGACGTCCTAGGCGGAAGTTTGTCGACCAAATTGGCGATATACTAAAAATGGGCCAAATTAAGAGTACCCTTAACCGACGAGCATGTATGCGTAGGTATATGAATGTGGAAGAGGCGAGAAAGGTATGTCAGGATCGTGCTAAATGGAAGTCTGTAGTCTCTGCCTACCCCTCTGGGTGACAGGCGTGAGTGTTTATGTATGTAACTTCAGCGGAAGTTGAAGCTTCGCCAATGTCTCCAGTTCCCATCTTTGGTTTACCTTTACCGACTTGGTTGACAACATCTTCGGGAATATCGTACGTTGCGCAATTCTTTTTTTAATCCTTAACTGATTTCTAATCAGAAGAATGGAATTTAAAGTTTTTTCTGATAGCTTGTTTCACAGTTTAGTTTTTAACTACATTCATAGCACCAAATACGCGTTCAAATTATGCATTTGAGTGTGGTAGTGATAATATTACTATTGCAAAATTACGTAAATCTTCGAATATGTTTACTCTTGCTGCATTTTTGTATGTCGAAACCTTAGAACATGGTCTCAGGTCGAAACAGATGAAAGTGAATGAACGACATTGAATTGTTAGTTTATGTACGGGAGTTCCCGTGAAATTATATTATATATACAGTGTTACCAACGGTAGATTACGAAATTAGACATAAGATAAATGACTTATTTGAAATGAATTACTTTATAAAAAAGTCACCATCTTAAAAGTCCAAATGTCGCTAGAAGTCGCTAAATAATTATTTCTGGCTAAAACGATTTTTTTATCAGCAAAACATTGTTAAAATCCGCTAGATCTAGCGAGAAAGTCGCTAAAACGGCAACACTGCTGAGCCGTGAGTCAAGACCGACGCAAACCGGTTTGTGCCCCGACAGAGCGTCAGTCAGCATTGCCATATATACAGATTTCTCTGTATTTATACAGATTTTCGGTGTGTAATACAGATTAGCACTGGATACAGATTTTTATACAGACTTTTCTAGTTCTATTGATTAAACTAACATAATATTCAACTTAAAACAGAATTAAGAAAGCTATATGACTAGATACCGCGTTACACATATAATTGCATGATTCTATTATTTATGGTTAATTTTTTCACAGCGTAATTAGTTAGTATGGCAGCATTACAAGTGTCACTCGCTCTGCTCGGGAAATCCCCAAAAGATTTTTGCGTGCTGTCCTCAGATCATATAAACAACAGGAGATATGCTCAGTAGTTGAAAATGTGTCGGAACCCGGTGTCTCCAGTTGGCCCCCACCACGCGCCAACTACTACATAATAAAAGCAATAGATACACAATCGCGCACACACTCGCATTTTATAAATCAGAACATACTACACAACCAATTATAAACCTTATCTCATCATACACAGCGTGAATTTACAATGCACCGTACAAAACTTATTCACACAAAAACATCTGTCGCTATCATTCACTCACAAAAGCCGGCAGCGGCTGCTTCACGAAACTATCGTGTGAGTGAGAGTATCAGTAAAACACTTATCCATTGCGCTATTAGACCAGCTGATTCACAGGTCGATTTGTACTTAGCAAGCAATGGTTTTTGTTCCTAATGAAAACATTTGATTTGGTTTTTCATCGTGTTTCTAGTACCACGAAGTAATGTTTTAATAAATTGAATAAGAAAAACATTAATATTTTAGTACTTACGTGTGAAATGAGATGCCATCTTTCATGTAATTCACAATACAGCTGTTATTTTTGCAAACAATCACTGAACAACGCGGCATTTTATCAAAAATCACGAGCAGTGAAGACGTCACAAGTTGACATTCGACTAATTACCGAAACTGGCATCAGGCCGCTTTGCGGCCAGATGCGTTCGCAAGTGCCACGCCTCCTTGCCATATCTCCTGTTGTTTATATGATCTGAGGTGCTGTCCAAGGTACTTCGCTGTCGCATTCGTTGCGTTGTGTGTGCGTAGGTAATACGTAAATATTTAAAAACGTTCATGCACTTTTATTAAATACATATAATATTGATTGTGATTTTGTACTGTGAACCATTATGGCATCTAAAAAACCGAGAGTGATGCAAAAATTTAATCGGAACTGGATGGAAGATTCTTCCTATAAGGCGTGGTTAAGACCTAGTAATAAAGGTGATTACTTTGCTTTTTGTAGATTTTGTAACACAGATACGACGAAAACAAATAAACACGTAAATTCAAGTCCTGGTGGATGTAGCTCGCAAACATTAA
Organism: Parnassius smintheus behrii; assembly: GCA_036936625.1. Lineage (NCBI taxonomy): Eukaryota > Metazoa > Arthropoda > Insecta > Lepidoptera > Papilionidae > Parnassius > Parnassius smintheus. The sequence goes on from JAUPFT010000001.1 coordinate 3,026,459, forward strand.
TGACAGATTTATTTTCAAACAAGAATATTGAACCAGTCAAAAGAGGAGAAATTTTGCTCGCAGCGTTTATAGCTGAACATAATATTCCCATGAACGTTATAGAACACTTGCCACAATTAATAAAAAAACATGTGTCCCGATTCACAAATTGCAAAAAGTATTAGTTGTGACAGAACAAAAACTACAGTACAGTACAGTACAGTACAGTAGTGTAAAAAATGTGACTGGCATAACTGCAAAACAAATGATAATAGAAAAGTTATAAAAACTTAAATTTTCTTTAATCGTCGATGAAAGCACAGATAGGGGATGTGTTAAGCATTTATGCATATTAGCACGTTTTTTTGAAAGAAAAGTTGAGGATGCATTTCTTTGTCTCATACCCCTTAAAGAGGCCTTCCTTTCTTTTTTGAGAAAATCTGTTTTTTTGAGCCCTTTTTTTAGTATTTTTTAAAAACACGAAAATTTAAATTAAACTAATTGCACTCATGATTTTTTATTCAAATAACCAGTTCAGTTTTTTCTATTACGTCGCTAAGATCAAAAAATATTATTCGTATTTCATCAGTATGTAATTTGTATCTAAATATAATTTCCAAAACACATGAATTAAAAAAAAACCGAGCGAAAAATACCGAGCAAAGCTCGGTCAACCGGGTACTAAAGATAATCAAAACTTATAACGTTAGTACTTATCCCTTGTTTTCCCTTGTTACCAATAAATCGATTTTGGTTTATTTGAATAAACAGATTTTATACAGATTTTATACAGATTTTAAGTTAAAATGGCATACAGATTTAATACAGATTTTAGCAGTTTCTAATACAGATAAAACGTTCAAGGCATCTGGCAACACTGGCGTCAGTGAACCTGTCGGTGAGAGCTCACGCATACATCGCTGCGTTATTTTTGGGTATTGGGTATAGTGGCATCGAGCCGTTTATATGTAGCTTTCCCTCTGGTCGGTTTTTTACTCATGTGCCTCAGGACCCCGCTTTATGACAAACTTTGGAGAAGGTATTTGTTCAGAAGTGGAGTTGTGAAGGCTGTAATGATGATGGTGATGATAAATAAAAACGAACTTTTATTTTTATTTTTCTATTCCTGTCAACTTCCCGCTTATAAAAATCAATAAAAAATACTTTACTAACTTGTAATATGCTACATTGTGTACAAATATGCGTATGCTTTTAGGTAGAACACATTAGTTGTTCGAGGAAATGAAGCTCATTTTAATTTAACTTTAGCACGTTTGCTTTTCTAACAGAGAAATTTTGCTGGATCTCCAGTTTGCATACTTCCAAACGACCTTCCTTATTACCTTTCTCTTGTAACAACTTCTTGCTGTACATTTGCAGCTTAGCAATACTGACAAACGATGCAAAAATTGGAATTATTATTTTAAACAAGTAGTGTTGAAAATGATAAATGGGCATGCAGTCTACATAAAAATATTATTGTATGCTGTAGTCAATTGACATCTACAATCAAAGGGCAGATGCGTTTTCACATCTGCGGACATAGACGGAATGTATCTTTTCCAGCCAAAGCAGTCTAAAAGTCCATTTCAGAACGACATAAGTTACAACAAAACTGCAGTTGCCGAACCCAACTATATGAAAAATCCCTCGTAAGAGACTAAATAATATTGCTGCGATATATATACAGCACTCTCAATCATGTTCAGCAGTAGAATTTTGATAAGCTGGAATAAAATAATTAAATGTATGTTGCCATAGCTAAAGCGTTGTTATTCTATCGTTGCTATAATTTTCCGAGCAGTTATCAAACATTTTTTATTATTATACTAACAAGAAAATTAATAAAATAAACTAACATATAATATATATATATATATATATATATATATATATATATATATATATATATATATATATATATATAACCAACTATACATAATAAACTAGAACGATAGTTAAACAAAAGTCAGCAGATCAATCTTCCGGGATTAACCGGCAAACGTCACGCTATAAGTGGGTGTGTCATCCATTTGTGCTGTTGAACGTTGATACTTAACGCGTAATGATTGATATGTGCTTGCACGTTGGGGCATTTAATTGGTTGTTGCTTTACCTTGCAGATTCTATTATAGGCATTCTGGAGCGTACTGAGAATAAAATATCTGTCTATTCTGAATTTCCACTAGAACTAACGAACATGGCTCCAGCAATCAACTTAGCAGGGGAGTTGACCACCGCGGTTTTTTATTAGTTTCATTTGTAATCAGGAGATGCTGCTGCCAAAGTCCCTGTGTCTCCTCAGACACCCACGGGACGATAGAGGTGATGTTCTTACACTGCTACCACACGGTAAGAGTATTTATAGAGAATACAAAATAATAATATTTCTTTACTATATTTATTGGTTATGTAGCCTAAGATGTTCACCGACTTAACAAAAACCTATTCACTCTTACCTTGAAGAAACCCACATTGTAATCGGATTGGAAAATAGATGTTGGTAACTTATTCCACTCCTTTGTTGTACGCATGACTGAAACCCTCCATGTAATAGAATTAGGCCTGTGCCCAACACTGGGACGTATATAAGCTATAAGTTTAATTCTTGTATTAAATAATTATAATAAGTATTTTAGCGGATGTTATTTGATATTTAAATAAAATATATACCCGAACATAGACTTTACATATTTCACGAATTTTAAAGCGAAAATCATATTATACGTATTCGTTCTATGGAAATCTTTAAATAAAAACATCATCCAATATGTGTGGATTGACGCGGTTCGATCTATTTCAAACAAAATAATGCATCGTCATCTCCGGTTTGTAAACGAATCTATTTGTCAAAATATGGCTTTTATTTTACACAAAATTTTAAATATTCTTTTAAAATTAAAATAAAAAGTTTGTAACTATTTTGTTGGTTTATACGAATACAAATCGTTCGATATTGACTGATGTACCTAAGGATACCTATTAATTGGATCTAAAACATACATTTTGACCCTATTATTTTTCAACTAATGGGTCTAAGATTATCAATGATTTTTCTTATGGAAAAAACCTACACTTACTCGCTTTTGGGGATAAGTAGAAGTTCTAATGAACACAAACTGAATGCAATCCCATTGCCTTCAACCAGTGCCGCATATCGGGAAATCTACAGTAAGGCTTCACATACATCCACAGCCTGAACAGCGCCAGTCGCTTCTTGATGTAGAGGACAAATCTATTCCTCTCCAGGTAAGGTGTCTTCCTTCACGGCCTCCATCAATACTTACGCGACGGTTTACGCAATCTATTACAAGGATGCCACTCGGAAGCAGCAGCTTTCAACATGGCGGATCCTGTTTATGGCTCAGCCAACGACCAATTTTCAACCACAGAAGACAAAGAGAGTGCCGCATTCTGTTAACAACATTCTCTTCTGACACACAATTAAAGGAACATTTAAAACATTTGCGCTACTTTCGGACGTCGGTCTATTAAAACTTTTTAACCCACTAGCCATTAGACTTTTATTATAGAATAAAGATAAGTAACAAGCACACAGTCCACCCAATGGTAAATAGATGCTGAGGCCCATAGACATCTTCATTTACCTTCGATTAAAATAAAAAAATGCAGAAGCGTTGTCACCCGTGAGGACTAAGATGGAATGCCTCGTTTCAAGTAAAAAGGTTTCTGGCTCTCTACACTCACCATACGAAACACAGCAGCATTAAGCTGCTATTTTACGCTGGTATTCTGTGAGAGCATGGTCCTACCCTGGTCAACCATAATGACATAGCAACGGCATGGCTCCACTACCGCGTAAAATTTTTTTGTCATAGTTGCCAAGCTTGGCTAGAGATTTTACCATAGATGCCATGTTTGGCATGCTGGATACAAGACGCAGGTTTTTGTTATTTAGAGTAGTAATCAGTCGCCACTTACGGTACCCATGGGAGGTAATGTGGTGGTATAAATCAAAATAATTTATAATATTTTTAAACATTTTACATCTAATTAGACTACCCCTAGAGTAGGGCTGCCATACGTCCCGGTACACCGGGACATGTCCCGGTTTGAAGCGTTGTGTCCCGGTGTCCCGGTCAACAGGTCATTTGTCCCGGTGTGCACACAATTCGCAAGCTACCCCTGTGTAGTTAAGTGCAGCGTCTGCGATCGGCGAGTGGTTGAAGTGGAGCGGAGTCGAGCGAGCGAGCCTAGCTGCCTTCTTTGATTATTAACACGTGCGCGTAGGGTTGCCAACTTTTTCAAAGGAAAATAACGTATATTCCTTTCAGACGGTTATATACACTATAATTATTACTATTCCACCGAAACAACAAACGTTGAGCATAGAGTACAGAGTACAATATATACTGGAGACATTGACTGACACTTGACTGTACTGACAGTACAGATTTTTCGAAAGTTGTATGATAATGTATTTTGTTGTTATTCTGTTCTGTGTATGTGTGAAAGTATAAAATGATTGGAAATTCTGAGTAATGGACTGAGTTAAATTCAGAAATTTGGCAGAATTCTTGCTTTCATTCAATTCACACAATATTTCACGCATAAGTTAGAATAAAGTATTTTAGATACTTTTTTCTTATTCAAAAGTATAAAGTATAATCAAGCAAAATACCGTAAGATACGTTATTTTAAAGTATAGTTGGCAACACTACGTGCGCGTCCCGCGCCGCGTGCCCCTCCGCCCTCGCGCCTTGAACGTCACGCGTCGTCGCAGTGTTTCGTTTGATTGCTTTAGAGAACAACGTACTTAATTTGCGCTGCGCGTTATCCTGTATTTCGTAGTTTAGTTTTTTTATTGCCAGTCTGGTATTTTGCTAAAAAGTCATGCCAAAAAGAAAGTGTTTGTTTTCGGACGATTATACTAAAGAGTGGTCATTCATTAAAAGAGGAAGAAATGATTATGAAGCCTTTTGTTCAATTTGCGGCTTTCATATATCTGTCAGTCACGGCGGTAAGTCAAGTGTCAAAGACCATATCCAAAGTAAAAATCACAAGACGAAATTATCAGTTGCATCAACTTCTAGAGATATATCGACATTTATGATCACGCAATGTACTGCCGAAGACATGTTAATATGCGCTGCCGAACTGACCACAGCTTATAAAGTCGTAAAGCACCACCAATCGTTTAGCTCTTTAGATTGTACGACAAAACTGAATGCCGTAATGTATCCTGATTCAAGTATCGCAGCAAAACAATCAACTGCAAGAACAAAAGCTACTGCTATCATTAAACACATTTTAGCTCCACACTCGATCGCGCAAATTAAAACAGAAGTCGAAAAAGTTCCTTTTTACGGCATTTCAACCGATTCTAGCAATCACAAAGCCGAAAAGTTATTTCCACTGCTGATACAGTACTTTACGGAAAAAGAAGGACTGCAAATTAAATTACTAAAAATAGACTCATTGCCGAATGAAACATCTGATACAATCACTTCATTTTGTATAAAATCGTTGCAGGATCAGAACATCCCGTACAAAATATTGTTGCTTTCAGCGGGGATAACACAAACACTAACTTTGGCGGAAGAGATAGGTACGGAGTTAACAATGTTTTTTTTAAATTAAAGGAGATTTTGTCCAAAGACATTGAAGGCATCGGTTGCCCAGCGCACATTCTGCACAATACAGCGTCCACTGCTGCCGATGTGATGTCGATTGACGTGGAGTCTATTGTTCTGAAAATTTTCAAGTATTTTTCCATATTCACTGTAAGAGTGGAACGGCTTAAAGATTTTTGTGAGCAAGCAGCAATAGAATACAACAATATACTCTCACATTCCAGAAGTCGGTGGCTTTCACTACTTCCAGCAATTGAACGCATACTAAAGTTATGGCTGCCATTGAAAGAATTTTTCGCTAAGGAAGCAAAAGCCCCAAAAGCTGTAGTCGATTTTTTTGCTGATCCCTTATCAGAAGTTTACACACTTTTTGTGCACAGTCAAGCATTTCTGATTGAAAAACAAATTAAAAAGATTGAAAAATCAGTTATTACCATTGTTGAAGTGAAAAATGTATTACAGGATACAAAAAAACAGTTGAGTGACAGATTGATAAATAAATATTTAGGCAATCAAACAACACAACTTTATAACAAACTAAAGAATGAAGGCACAATTAATACAAGTCAATCCGAAACATTTGACAAAGAAACAGGAGATTTCTTTAACACTGCTATATGTTATCTCGAACAGTGGACAGAGCCGATGACAAAATTTGATGTTTTCGCTTGGATGATTTTAAATGATATTCCTCAATGGCAACAAGTAGAAGAAACTACAAAATATTTAAATGAAAAGGATATAGGAATAGATGATTCAATGTATGAAGAATTTATGTACTTAAAATCGTTTATTGAATGTGAAATCAGCGATGAATGGAAAGCTAAAAATATGGAAGCAAAATGGAAACACTTTTTTGAAAAAACCGAAGAACTGGAAAGAAAAGCAAATCTTCTTAAAATGTGTCAATATATTTTTGCAATCCCAGGCCACAATGCTCACGTAGAACGAGTGTTTTCGTTAATTTCAGCGCAGTGGACGAAAGAACGAAGTTCACTCAGTGTAAGCACAATCGAAAGCATCATTCAATGCGTTTATAATTATAAAATGTCATGCACGGAATTTTATAATTACGTCAAAGGGGAAAAGGAATTACTGAAAAAGGTTAAAAGTACAGAGAAATATGAATGGGCAAAAAAAAAGGACGTAGTGTAAGAGTTTCTTATTTTTTGATTAAATTTTCTTAAATATTACCAGTGTTTTTGTATAATCCATGATTTACCCTATTTCTGTTCTAAATGTCCCGGTCGGCGTCTCGGAATTTATGGCAGGCCTACCCTAGAGACGTAGCGGTCAACCACCGGAGAGTCTATTTCACCTGAAGATGCTTAGTTTAGAGGCATAACACGCGTCGTTTTATCGACGATGGTGTATGATAATTGAAGCGTTTTTCTAATCAAAATTGTAGACGTAGGAATTTGGATACATCAGTGCAAAATCCACCCGAGCGGACTGTCCTCACAAGCAGCCCGTTGGGTATTGCGGTTTTAATTAGAAAGCACCACAATACAATAGACGTAAAAAAAATTTTATTGAAATCTTACGGGACAAATCTGTTTCTACATTCCTGGCGTAAAATCTAATAATCTACTAAGATGGGAGAAATATGCACCGTTTTCAGTAAAAAGAATCTCCGGTTCTTTACACTCACCATAGGAAACACAGCAGCATTGAGCTTCTATTTTACATTGGTATTCTGTTAGAATAGAAGAATCAAGCGTTTATCGGTCGAGTTGACCCATTCGTGCTACAATCCTAATATCATAGCTGTAGCATGGCTCTATCACGTTTATCACAAAAAATATAAAATAAGAGTAAAAATTATCGTAAACTAAAGTAATAAATATGTACAATACTTAAGCCTACACTATAATATCAGATGTATAAACTCATAAAAATACACATATTATGTACACACTAATATACTCGTATGTAGTCACACGATTTCACGTTATCACCATCGTTACAGCCCAAAGCTGTTTCCACATTCTTCACGTAGGCGTCCTTTATAAAACTACATTTTCTTTCATATTTTAGTATTTTAAGGTTGAATATTATGCCGTATTAATGCCATCCATGTATTAAAACCATTATCATTACATGCCTTAAAAATCCGTAAGTACCTATATATGCAACTGATCCTAAGTAATCAACATAACCTAACAGTTCACAAAGCTGAAGTGGCAATGGGCCTGCCATATAGCTCGAAGAACCGACAACCGATGGGAAAAGAAGTTTCCCAGTATGACAGCCTTGTACCAGAAATGTAAAGTGGCCCCCAATAGAAAAAGTGTCTAGCTGGTAAGATATGCAGGGTCGATTAATACTTACACGAATTATTTTCCTATTCTTACCTATTCTGCCGGCAATTAGCAGCGCGTGTACTGCTCCGATCCGGTCTTAAGGACGTAGAGAGCCAGTATAAATACAAGCTGTGAGGCATGCCATCTTAAACCTCAGAGATGACAAAGCATCCTTGCTTGAAGTTGGCATCAGATATCCGTTAACCACCGTAATCACTTATCATCAGGTAAACTGTAAATTCGTGAGTCATTTCAGTTGATTAGTACAAAAATACTGTTTTTTTTTAAATATACGAATAACTCGATTATAAAAGCGAATTGCTACAAAAATATCTGTTTTTTCAGTGTAAATTTTATCTTATTTCCTTTGTTTCAGAGTAAGAATGCTTTTCGAAATAGTAGCGGCGGTGTCACGCTACATATCGTGAATAATAACTAACCTAATATTTACTGAGTCCCAATTTGCCGCATCTGCAGCTTTCTTTGTTTGAAGTTGGCTGCAGGTGTCCATAGACTGCAGTAGCCACTTAACATCTTGATTTAAGCTCGTTTATCACTTCATTTTTTAATTAAAAAGCAATTTAAAATAATATAAGGTTTTAATAGAAACCTACACAACACGCATTGCTTATAAGCTGTGATGATCCTGATAACTTACTATTTTACCCTGGTGATCCCGATCAGAATATTGGGATAAGGTAATTTAGTTAATGTATTGTAATCGGTCCTTAATACGAGTGCAAATTTTCAAATCAATCGGTCGTCTATAAGTTGGTGAAAATTAAAGTAAAAGATTTCGTTACGTAGACAGATAGATAGATACGTGCGAAGCTAATAAAAGATTGTTAATAGGAAGGCATATTTCAAAACATCTTGCTATCCGTCAATAAGAACAAGGTAACTCAAAAAATAGAACTATTAAAAGAAATTTTCTCTATTTACTCTCACAGTTTTAGGTTACTTGGAGCAGGTTGAAACTAAATTGTCCGTGATTAATACAAACACATTAATCTCCGCAGCATCGTTACGACTGAGGTTGCTCTTCCTCCTTCTCAGGACTAAATACAATTACTCTGTCTTTTTCTGGTTTTTAAAAAATATGTAAAACTACTTTCTAGGAAAAAGAAAAGAGAAATTTAATAAATTATTTCTTAGAGAAATTCGCTTGCGTTTATAATACCTAAGTAAATTTAATCGGAATTTAAGCGGATTCGAACCCACGACCTTTTCGCGGTCCGCACTCTGCCATTAAGCTATTGTCGCTTAATTTCGTTAAATTAATAAATTAAAAAATATATATTTATTAAATTTCTAATTGAATGAAAACAGTCGATTTTCCATTCATCAGCCATTCGAGTACTGTCGTGAAGTACTCCTAACCTCCTAAAAATTGATAATATTTATTGGAACAACGGTAAATATCATCATATTGCTGCTGTGTTTCGTTTTTTAACAAAACGGTAATCACTTAAACAGAGACTTAAACAGACTTTTTTTTTTTAAATTTAGATTTTAATTGATAAAAAAATACTTTGGCTTTTTACGAAAACTACATTTATTTATGAAATGGGAAGCAGACATTTCCTGTTTCAGGTTCCCTCTGTCGCTTCCTGTGACACCCACGTGGTGATTTGAGGGAATGTATTCTCTAACGCCACCACTATATTCACTGTATTTAATATAATTATATCTAATATAATTACAATTAATATCCGATAACAACTGAAAATAAAAACTGGCCTGCCGAGCGTGAACATTATGGCAAATATTGCACCTATGGGACAGTGTATAGTGAGCCTTATATAATATCAACAGTTATAAATAACAAATTTTCAATACGTGCCTAAATGTGGCATTTTTTATATAAAGCCATTTAGTGCAGTTTCATGAGAAGAGCTAAGTAAGCCAGCGTGTGATTGCACCCGAAGTACGGAAAATGAAGCACGCTTCAGACCGTGCTCTCGACGCGCGTTGCAATTAAAGCTACAGTCTTTTAAAGTTGACTCACATCGAATCATTAGCGCCACTTTGATTTCTTTTTTTACAGCAAATTATTGTTTCAGAGTAAAATATTTTGATAACACATAAATACCCAGATTATAAGTAATGGCTAAATTTTTTTTTTGGTTCATCTATGTGGTCTATGTTAGATAAATCAAACGGTAAATAGAGCTCTCTCGCACCCAACGCAATTTCGAGCTTTGTTCGTGTACCATTATAAGGCAATCGATAATAAAAAGGCGAAATCTATTCAGCGCGTTAATAGCTAAACATCTTCATCTCCAAAATGCGCTGTCTTTTTTTCTAAATATCTTTCATTGTCTTAAATAAGAGGTCTCAATTTCGTTAAATTTCGCTGTTTTCGCCTCATAAAAAACTATTTGTTTCATAGCAATAGCTGAAAATATTTATGCTATAATTATTTTTTTCTCAAGGGCAGGTGTTTAATTAGACAAATATTAAAAAATAATAATTTAAACCACTTTATTTCAAAATTAATAATTATTTCGATCGACCTATAAAATATTGACTTTATAAACAATAATTGCGGGCAATATTCCTTAGTAGCCGCTGAGCGGCTGTAGCGTTCAGACGTCTTGTCTGTGCCAAATTTTTGGACTTCCTCTCGCTCTAACATTCCTCTTTCTCTCTCTTTCCCTAATCTTGGTTGCGCATTGTTACGAATTGAAAGTTTCTCTACTTTATTATTTTTTGCATATAATTCTTTAAGGGTTTATAAATCATTTTGTATTTGTTTTATAACTTTTAATTTCGATATGGACCATAAACGTAAAAAATATGCTTGTACCAGAAAACGAAAATTGAAATCAAACGTTGAAGCAATGAACAGAAATAGAATTCAAAGGTAAGTTTTTTTGTGTTTCATAGTAAAATAGTTAACAACGTGCATATGTGTGAGCACTTGGTTAAATATTAGGTATATAATTAGGTACCTAACCTACATATTATGTAAGTTCTTCAAGGAAATATAGAAGTATTATACATTTTTGGATTTCACATGATGTTTTGTTTACAAGCGACAGTAGCCTAATGGCAGGGAGCGGACCGCGAACTCAAAAAGGTCGTGGGTTCGAATCCACCATTCGACTACTGGCGTGAACCACTCGTAACACAAGCAATTTAAGCTTACCACGAGTGGTTAATGTCCTTTTTTTTAAAAAAAAAGTACATTATGTTTTTATAGAAATACTTTTTTAATTTAATTTTTAAGTGTCATAAGGAAAATTTCGTCTTTTTGATTTTCAACTAGAGATTTCCTTGTTACCGGTAGCTGCTGATGTCGAGTTAATGACATTTTTAGATACGAAAACTATTCAGTAATACACGTAGACTACAAGTAAACTATTAAGTAATATCCTCAGCATCCCGTAATTTATTGTACGAACACTATGGCCAATTTTGGATATAATGTGGCGTCAAACTGCTTACGACGTCCAATATACGGACGTCAAATAGGAGACTTAGCGCAATGTTCGCAAATTGTCATGCTGATCACAGAAACGTCAAAATCTAAAAAAAATTGGACGTCATTTTTCTTCCTCTTTAGCTTCCTGAGCTAATTGATTCTCGCATGGAACGCTCGATGCCAATCAAAGACCCTCCATACATCATTCAAGCCATTGCGAATAAATTAAAAAAAAGCGCTAAGTCGTCCGTCGATGCTGCTGTACAAGAATAGTAATTCATGCATATAGGTAAATGCTATACAAAGTTACATTATACTTTAATGAGAAACTATAAATATGTGTGATAGTGGACTGTTTGTACTTATATAGAAACTATTTTGAGTTTTTTTTAATCTATTTTAGTATTTAGAACTACTTGACGTACTTGACGGATTTTCGATAGTGTCATCGACTTATTACGAAACCCTCAGTGCACGACTCATTCTAGCACTTGCCAGATTCATTTGAATAATCAATAATACGAGTACATGTTATACAGGTTCTAGATGATTATCTTTTAGAAACCTTTTCAACAAAACAACAAAAATTATACAAACTTAAAATATATTTTTTTTGTGTAACGAATTTTGTAATAAAAGCATGGAACAAAAATAGATACGAGGTAGAAAATCTGTATGTGAAAATTTGTTAGCTAATTATCAATAATCCTGTATATTAGATAAATTGATACTGGAAAATCTTAGTAGAGCAACTTTCCACGCTACGGCCAGAAAGATAACTGCGGTGGCGGTACATGAAGTGGCGGGGCAGGGAGGGTGTAGATGTGTCACCAGAACGCAATTTTTCTGTTCTGCTCTGAAAGACTGGGCTCTTAAGGACGCACGTGGCGTGAAATGAAAACGCGTCTCAGCAGTAGACTGGGGCTTAGGTATTGCTGTGTCAATGATAGAAGGCTTCCAAGCTGGACGGGAGTACAGACGTGCCCCCAAGACAAAAGTAGCGACAACTGAAATATTTCCTAAGAAGTGTATACAATTTTTGATATGAACGATTTTTGGCATAACGCTTTCTTATACTGCCATGCCTTGTTTCACCCCTTCACCTCCTTGTGTGTGTACTGTATACTTCGTTGCTTCTCTATCTGAGTTGCGTACTGCGAGTGTCTTTTTATTCGACTAAGGTATACTTGACACGTTCATTATTCTAATTAGAATAATTAGAGAAATATAAAATTTTAAGAATGAAACTCCGTTTATTTAATTTATTTTACTACATATTTATTTATTAGTTTTCATTAACTATAAGTTCCATCATCAACTGTGATGTTTCACATCTGCTGGGCGTGCCGTTACTGCCAAATGTTTTTCAACCTAATTCATAAAAAAGTTTTTTTTATTTTAAAGCTGGTGCTTCTCCTGCGATCCTATATAAATAAGAACTAAGATGGAATGTCTCGTTTCCTACTGAAAACGATGGTGAGTATAGAAAGGAAAGAAGAAGAAGTTCTCTACAAGGAAGAGAGGGCGCTGCACGGCCTGTGTAAACATCGTATCTGTGTTTATAAATTTCGTATAAATGTTATATTAAAAAAAATAAGTATTTTTTTATGTTTGTGTTCTTTATGTGTATGTGGACTATAACTACACGTGTTATCTCAACAGTACGAGATTTAATTATCATAATAATATGCAATAAGTGTACCGACGGTGATTTTATGATAAATTTTTAAAATTATAGCATAAAAGCTCAATAAAATGTGCAAAAACATTGTGTGACTAGTGTTTCAAGCGAGTAACATTCAAATCTTAAAGAAATTAATAAATAAGTGAAAATAAATAGAAAAAAACTTTTAAAAGTGGCGATTCAAACTGATTAGGTTGCTGAAATTGCTATCATTTATTGTAATAGCGACATCTATTGAAAAAGTAAGGTACTGCTATTGACTCTCATAACATATTTATAGTTTATATAGTTTAAGTGAATGCAATACTAGAGGGCGTTGTAAAAAAGGACACCAACTCTGCATCTAAAGAGAAATATTGTTTCAAATGTAATAAAAAAATAAAGGTGTGAATTATTTAAAATGTAATGTGTGTAAATAATTTTATGAGCCAGACTGTACCAATGTCTCTTTAAAAAGATTTAATATTATGTCTAAGGAGAGAAAACAGAAATGGAGATGTATTAATTGCGTTCACGAAAAACAAAATACCTAGCAGTACAATTATTTCACCTATGGGTACTGCAAATTTAAACAGACAAGAGCAAAAAACTATCGAGAAAAATACTGATGAGCACAAATATGAAAAAAATGTGACAATAAGATCTAAAAAAAATTTACATAAAACATGTACCAGCTCGCAGATGAACACCTCGTTGACTTCATCTGATTCGGAATATGAGTTCACAGACTACTAAGAGGATACTACCACAGATAACTATATACTTACTACGCATCAGACAGGAATCTTAGAACTAGACGTGGGCGTTATTTCACGTCACTAGATACAGTAACTGGCTACGCGGCATGTAACCGAATCACTAGTTTCGAGTCATGTTACAAGTAGTGATTTTTGTAAATGCGTGATTACGATTACTGTTAACCATGATTATTGCGGGAGTCGACTGTCGGTCGCTCGAGCGCAAAGCGCACATGTGGCATACAACAATAAACAAACCATCGTAAGTAACAGTATTATTGTACGTTTAATTTTTATACGTAAGACTATAGACATAGACAATAAAATAGAGTAATCTCTGTTTGTAAATATTTTCAACGGTTTGCGATTCCGGGAAGCGAGTCACATTGAATTTAACTAAAATAATTTTTAAAACATTTTTGACGGAGTCATGAACTCGTTTATTCATAAAATTAAAATAAGACTAAAAAATGTGTATAAAATTTTTTAATGTTTGAAATATTATAAAACTTAAAAACTGTGTGTAAATAGCCAAACAACCAAACAAATTAATTGTACAGTGTAAATAAAAGTGCAAAAACAAATGACAGTGAAAACGTTGAAAAAGTGTAAATAAACTGTAAATATCAATAATCATTGTATATACAATCAAATTGACTTGTAAATATGCCTGCATTAATAATTTTATGAAAATATTAGTGTCATAGTAAACACAAATCAATCATAAATACATTTAATTTAGTCTGTCCTAAACCTGAATAAAGTATGAAGGGAAGTTAATTTATTGATTTAACAGTATACAGTTACTGTATAGCTACAAACACAGATTGTGATTAAATTTATTTTCGTTTCGTGTGTAACTGTATAGTTGATGGTGATATTTATGCAAACAATCACACATAGATTACTGCAATCACAGTAGCCGAATAAAAATAGCCAGTTACAAAAATCACTAGTTTTGAAACAGGTGACGCCGATCTAGTCACTGGTTTCGTTACGTTTCTTGAAAATGACGTAACGACCCACGTCTAAATATGACATAAAGAGTTTAGGTACCTGATATTTCAACCCCATTCAATTTCGAAATGGAAATCATAAAGGAAGAATTGGAAAGAACTAAAAGCATACTTGCTAGCGCTAATTTGGAATTAGAGAATCTATTGCTTGAGAATAGCTAGAAAAAAAAAAGAATATGGAATATGAAAAGACGATTTCTCAACTAAGAGATACATGTAATAATCTTTTTTACGGGTCTCAAAAATCGGTCAGTTCGGTATAGAAAAGGAAAACTAGGAGAAGAGTATTGATTCAAGCAAAGAAAATGAGCAGGACATGTTGATTACGACAAAAACAAAATTGTTAAATGGGCAAACTGATATTCAATTGAGTTTCCATAAATGTCCGCTAGATGGAACTACAGAAACAACGGGAAGTAAACAGCCGGTAAAACAACTCAAAGAACAGAAAATTGAAACTCAATCAACACATACTACATTAGAGCAAAAAAAAATTATATACTGGGTGATGAACAAGCGACAGGCCTTGCGACTAAACTACTCATGGATCGAGAAATTAGGGGTGATTATAACTACAAAATTATGTCATTTATAAAACCACAATCTCTTTGTGCAGATTCGTTGGACTATTCTAATCATATAATTAAGAACTTAAACCATGACGACAAGAAAAGATTGTGATTGTGACGGGTGCGAATGATTCTAACCCAATCAAATTATTAAACGATTTATGCTTGGTGCTTTATAAGTTAAGTAAATGTAGTAGAGTACATATTTTAGAAGTCGTAAATAATCCTTATTTGAATACTAAAACATTAAATGATAAGTACCCGGTTGACCGAGCTTTGCTCGGTATTTTTCGCTCGGCTTTTTTTAATTCGTGTGTTTTCGAAATTATATTCAGATACAAATTACATACTGATGAAATACGAATAATATTTTTTGACATAAGCGACATAATAGAAAAAACCGAACTGGTTATTTGAATAAAAAATCATGAGTGCAATTAGTTTAATTTAAATTTTCGTGTTTTTAAAAATACTAAAAAAAGGGCTCGAAAAAATAGATTTTCTCAAAAAAGAAAGGAACTTGAAAAAAAAATTAAAAAAAGTCTGGGGCTCGAACCATGGCATTACGATTTCGTGACCGCCCAATATAACAATTAACCTATTTGTAATTATTGATAAACTTTCAAAATTTACCTTCTTATTCTAACAATATTGTAGCAGTTTTTCATTGCCTAAAAACATGGACAAAAAGACATTTTCTAAAAATAAATCCTAGCTAGATCGATTTATTGCTCCTGAAACTCCCTGCACACAAAATTTTATGAAAATCATTGGAGCCGTTTCCGAGATTCCGATTATATATATATATATATATATATATATATATATATATATATATATATATATATATATATATATATATATATATATATATATATATATATATATATATATATATATACAAGAATTGCTCGTTTAAAGGTATAGGATATAGCTTCTTTAGTTAGGTTGTATAATAATTGTACCTACTAATTTATATATACATTATTTTATACGTGGTAGAGCCATGCTGCAGTTATATTAGTAGTATAGTTGTAGCACGAATGGGTCGGCTCGATCGGGGAAGGACCACGCTCTCACAGAATACCAGCGTGAAATAGTAGCTTAATGCTGCTGTATTTCGTATGGTGAGTGTAGAGAACCGGAGACCCTTTTTACTGGAAACGAGGCATTCCATCTTCGTCCTCACGGGTGACAACGCATCTGCATTTTGATTCATAATCGAAGATAGATGTAGATGTCTATGGGCCACAGCAACCACTTACCATCAGGTGGATTGTGTGCTCGTTTGTCACCCTATCCTATAAAAAAAATACATATTAATGAACCAACGCGTGGAAACAACTGTATAGATCATAAATTTAGTAATATAATGAATGCAAAAACATGTGTTAAAAAGTTATATTTATCAGATCATGAGAGAGACAGAGAAAAAAGTTAAATGATATTTGGGAGTATAAAAGGAATTATAATTTATATTACATTAATATGTTTCGTGAATGTATAAAAAAGCTTACTTTTAAGGAAGTTTTTGAGGACAAGGATATCAATTCTGCATACAATAAATTTATGGATCTTTTTATCTCATTTTATAATCTATGCTTTTCGATGATTAAGATAAAAAAATTAGACATGAAATATAAAAATAACTGGATTACAAAAGGTTTGAGACTTAGTTGCTTAATGCAAAGGAAACTCACAATTGGTTATTATAAGAAAAATACTGACGAGAATAAACAAAAATACAAAATATACAGCAAATTACTAAAAATTTTTATTGACGTGTCTAAAAGAATAAATTATTTTAAACGAATTAAAATCAGTAAGAATTAAGCTTAAGCTTAATCAAGGTTAAGAACCTTGGCTTAATTTTGGCTGACGATCTAAGTTGGGTGCTATAGGTTAATGAGGTTAGGAGACGTATTTTGGGAACTATGCATTCATTAAAGCTCTGGCAAAAATTTATTCCTCAGATGGCCAAGGTTACGCTAGTCAACTCTCTGTTGCTTCCTATTTTTGATTATGCCGATATTGCCTATCCAGATATAACTGAGGAGCTGCTTAGCAAACTCGACCGTCTGCTCAATCTGTGCATACGCTATATTTTTGGCCTGCGCAAGTTTGATCATATATCACAATTTCACTTAAGACTTAAGTGGCTCGACATCCGTTTTCGCCGGAACACACACCTTCTAACCACTTTGTATGGTATTCTTCACAATCCTTGTTCCCCAGTTTATCTAAAAGAGCGTTTTTCATATTTAAGCTTATCCCGTTCGATGACCAACAAAACTCTAACTATACCGATGCATAAATCTGCATACTACTCGGATTCCTTCACGGTATATTCAATTACACTTTGGAATAACCTTCCACGAGATTTAAAAGATGCTCCTTCAATAAATACATTTAAACGTAAGCTTGAGGCATATTATTTAAAATTTGTGCCGGACGGGCGAAACTCTCCGGAGTAAATGTTGTCGAAGATACTTCGCGAGTCGCTCACGTCCTACACCTATAGGTTCCGGTGGGTACTTTCACCGCCGTCTTTGTGGGTGCCGCTGAGGTATTGTGGACTGTGGTTCAAATCAAAATGCACGATTAACAAATACAAATAGCAAGGTAGTGGCCAGCGGTTCGACTGAATGATTAGTCGCGAAATTTTATAACTATAACTATCGATCACGGTTGTTAAACTACGGTTGTTCACTATTGGTTGGTCACTGTATTTCAAAAGATTTCTTTAAATTTTACGGTGGTATCAAAGATCTATTGGTAGTAGCTGGTTTTCTAACACTACTGACTAGCAGCTATTATCAACTAAACTAGTTGATTTTATCACTTGTGTAACTGCGGATATCAGTTACCACTTTCACTATAATATGTAACTGCGAATATCAGCTACGACCTTTTTCGGCTAGCTAACACTTTCACGATATGTAACTGCGAATGTCAGTTACGACCTTTTTCGGCTAGCTAACACTTTCACTATTCACTATATACTGCTACTAGTCACTTCAGCTACCACCGGATACCACTCACTTCACTTCACTGTCACTGGTAGTTCTTCACACTACTACTGGTACTGGGTCCCGAGCCCCTAAGGTAGACTTGGGCAATACTTTGCAGTGAGCCGCTCGCCATTTTCCGTTTGCCTCTTTATTGCATAAACTTTTCACTATACAAATATAAAAATTGCAATATTTTCTATACAAAACTAATTGCTACACTAACATGCTATACATCATTAAATCGGTAGTCAGGTACTTTATTAGTAGATCATAAAGGTTACTCAAAATATTAACAATATAAAAAGTTATTAAACGAAATGTCCAAAATTTTCATAATATTTGGGTACATTGATTCTTTGATTTTTCTATAACTACGAAATTCGTTTAATTATACAAAAATATCCCTATACTTCTTTAATCTATAAGCCATATGCTAATTGAATGTCATATTTATAACTCTTTTAGAACATAAAATTATTTTCCTTATTTTAGTATGAACTATTACGCAGTTAATTAAAAACTTTCCACGATAAGACGCGCTGTGATTGGTCGATTTTTGGTATATAATAAAAGTAGTTTATATTACTTGTTATCAAAACGACATTCTATACAAATATACTAAGAGTTATAAACATGCTAAATAACTATATTAATACACGTTTTCATTCAGTTTAGTCGGTAATTTCATTATTAATACAAAAAACAATATTCTTTATTACTTCGTTTCTTAATGTTGTTAGGCTGTCGCGAACATCTCTCCCGCCGTGCAGCGTCGCGACGATTTTTTCACAGCGGCGCTGCATCCATTTCGGTGAGCGACGTTGCTTCTACTTCGGCAGCGGCACGAGTTTCCTGGTTGGCCTCTTGATTAGGCCGTTTGCTGTGCGTACCTCCACAGTGCGGATCTGTCCGTCCGCACCGGGGTAAACAGCTTCCACCCTCCCTCGTGGCCAGGTGTTACGAGGTAACTGGCCGTCAGCTATGAGGACTGGATCGCCCACCTGGAGATTGGGACCTCGCCCATGGGCCTCCCGCCGGTTTTGAAGTTCCGGTAAATACTCTCGGACCCAACGCTGCCAGAACATGTCAGCGAGTATCTGGGAGCGTCGCCAGTGTCTTTTGCTATTCATATCCTTTTCATCAAATACTCCAGGCGTCGGCAGTCTCGCAGATCCTCCTAAAAGGAAGTGATTTGGAGTGATGGATTCGTCATCGTCGCTGTCTACAGAGATGTGAGTCAATGGTCTGCTATTTACTGTGTACTCCACCTCGCAGAGCAGCGTGGCTAATACTTCCTCATGCGGATGTCTCTCATGAAGGACGGTGTATAGTGCCGTCTTCACGCACCGTATGAGACGTTCCCTTTTGGTTGGTGTTTTATGCAGCAAATTGAATGGAAGTCGAGCGAGCTTTTGGTTGAAGCTCAGCTGATCGGTACCTGGTTTCCAGATTAATCCGAGTATCTTTTCCTCGGTTCCTTTGTTTCCCAGATCGACTGACTCAGATGCTTCATGGTCAGGTTCTAATTCTTTTACAACTTCTGGTGCGTTGGAAACCCATTTTCTTAAGTTGAAGTGCGCGTTTTTGTGTATGTCGCGTACTTCCTTCGATATTCGCTTTGCCTCTTCCAGAGACTGGAAACTGTCGAGATAGTCATCCATATAGTGGTTTTGAATGATAGCTTCTACGGCTTCGGGATACTTGTCTTTATGTTTTTTAGCGTTCCAGTTTTTTGCGAATATGGCTGTGCAGGGTGAACTGGCTGCACCGAAAATGATCGACGTCATTCTATATTCCTGTGGAGCTTCATTACGTCGATCCCCTCTCCAGAGATATCTTAAGGCATCTCTGTCTTCGGGTCTGACTTTGACCTGCATGAACATTTCGGCTACGTCCGCGGAGACAGCGATATTATGGCGGCGAAAACGCATCATGACCCCTGGTAGTGATTGCAGTAGGTCTGGACCCGTGAGCAGGAAGTCGTTCAACGACACCCCCTTTGTTTTGGCTGCGGCATCGTGTACTATTCGAAACTTCTCTGGCTTCATTGGGTTATGGACGTCGAAATGGGGTAGGTACCATGTTCTTCCCGGTGTGCTAGTTTTCGGTGCTATCTCGGCGTATCCTTTTTGTACAAGGGAATTCATTTGTTCATCATACTTCCTTTTTAGATCTTCGTCTCGATCTAATTTTCTTTCGATGGAAACGAGCCGTTTTATTGCTGTTTCATAATTACCAGGCATCTCGATATCCTTTTCCTTCCAGAGAAGCGCTGTTTCTATGTGCCCGTCTTGTAACTGACGGGTGCTGCTATTTAGTATATCTTCAGCTTTCTTCTCTGGATCAGAGTCTGGTCTTCTCGGATTGATAATGAGAGATTCCAGCGCGAAATATTCGCGGAGTTGGTCATCTATAGTTTCCTCGCTCTTGTGCAGCTCATTGGCCGCGTGGACGCGTTGATACGGGGCTTTAGTGTGTGCCCCGTGTAGCACCCATCCTAATTCTGTGAGCGAGGCGATTGGCTGGTGCGGTGGACCTCTACGGATTTGAGTGGCTATCAGAAGTCTCCAATTGTCCTGTCCTATTAGGATCCTTGGGTTGCCGGAGTCATATATTAGCTGCTCCTTTAGGTCTTTCAAGTGGTTGCACTTGGCTATGTCTACTGCACGCACAGTCTGTGGCCCCAAGTTTAGGCTTGCGACCGTGCGTGCTCTGAATGGCACCCTTTTGCTGTGGAGACTCTTGAGCGATACTTTGATCCTTCGGGATTCCGGTGAATCGAGGGTAGTGTTCCCGATAGCAGTGATCTTAAACGGGTCCAACCGCCCTGTAGCTCCAATTTGTTTGGCGATCTCTTCATCTATTAGTGAAACTGTTGACCCATCATCCAGCAGGGCGTGTGTGTTTACAGCTCCCGCCGGTCCAATTACTCGCACTGGAATTATTTTTAAATAGGCTTGATGCTTTGACACACCGAATGAGTTAGCAACAGTTTCTTGAGGTTCTTTTTGTTTGATCTCAGTCTTCTCCTTTGTATTACTATGGAGAAGTCGATTGTGTGTCGCGGTGCATCCTTCTATTCCACACTTATTTGTTTTGCATTTGTGTGTCTGATTTCTATAACGTAAACAGCGGAAACATAAATTATTTTGCTTTGCGAGTTCCCATCTTTTGTTGATATCTGCTTCCTTAAATTTTTTACATTCGGATCCGTAGTGACCCTCCTTTTCGCACACTCTGCATTTCGGAGACGGCTTAGTAGTAGCCGCGTGTGCTCTGTGTACTGAACGATTGCTTTGTGCTTCGTTTATAATTTCTGGAGGCGCAAATGTACTGCAGAAGCGAGCTTGCTCGGTAATAAAATCGCTGAAGCAGCCGAGGTCTGGTCTAGAGTCATATTTTTCGGTGTAGATTCTATACCACTGGGCACGTATAGAGTTTGGCAGTTTGTCGGTGAGGTGTCGTAGCAGCTCTGCGTTGACGAGGTAATGATCTCGCTTTAGGGCTCGAAGAGTGACGACGCTTCCCCTCACTTTGCTCGCGAATGTGCAGATGTCTCTGGGCGCTTCTGTACAGCGTGCTAATCCTCGTAACTTCTCGGTTTCTGCTTGCGCAATTGAATCTGGACGCCCAAATTGTAGCTCCAGTTCTCGCATAATCTCATCTGGCTTAGCATGCCCGATGAGTTCTGAACTGACTGTTTCCAAGGCTCTTCCTTGTAGACTTCGTCTTAGTCTAGCAGTGTTTTCAATGTCATTGAAGTAGCCTCGGGTTGTTTCGTAAATGGCACGGAATGAAAGCCACTCGGTATGTGCTCCGCTAAAGCTTGGCAGTGTCATTATAGCTTTCGACGCTGCGAAAGTATGCGACGATAGTGGCGCACTCTCTAATTTTGATTTGTCAGCGAGTGCGGCTATAGCGGATGTGAGCTCCGATATAAATGGACGGAGCCCCCTGTCTTCACTTATGACAGGTTCCTGGCTAGCTTTATTTGGCTTGGGATCCTTTTGTACATCTTCTGGATAGGAATCCTGGTATGTGAGCTCTGATACAATCGGTAGGAGCCCCCTGTCTTCATTAACGGTGGGTTCCTGGCTGAGCTTCTGTGGCATGGGATCCATTTGTACGTCTTCTGGATAGGAATCCTGGTTCGTGAGCTCCTTTTGGGGCTCACTGAGGTCGACAACGTCCGGGGTTGGCTTTGTGACAGTTTTATTAAATGGGGCCTTCCCTCCGGTGGTTGCGCCTTGATTTGACTTTTGTTTGGCTACAGAGTTTTCGAGCCAAGATCGAACGTACTCACTTTTGGAGTGACCATCTTCATCATAGCCGTCTGATTCGTCTGCTTCTTCAGCCATCTGTAAAGAGATCTGCGCAAGTTCTAGTTTGATCTTCAATACTTCTTCACGAGCCTTCAAAATTCTTCTATTGGGCCGAACAGTCTTCTTTGACTTCGTACTGCAATCGGTGTGGCCCCTCGGTGGCTCTTCGTTGTGGGTGTCTTCCCGGGCTGTTGGCGATGATGCACGGCTAAAGTCATCGTTGCCTTCTAAATGTTCCCTCTGCTTCATTGTGCGGGCCGTAGTGGTCGGCGCGGGCAGGGGTATCCCCCCTCGGGGGGGCAGCATGGCGCCTCAGCGCCCTCTACCGCTGACGGTGAGCGTGGTGGCATCTGGTGGTGGACGGCGGCGTTACTGGCCGACGAACCTCCTTCCAGACCGAAGGTCCACGCCTTGGCTTCCCTTCCTTGCGAACGGGTGATCGGCATCTTGAATCTGAAAATTCTGCGGTTTTAATACGGTGGTGACTATTTACCCGGTTCCGAAATACAAACGGATATATCCGGCTCGAAGGACCAACGAATGTGCCGGACGGGCGAAACTCTCCGGAGTAAATGTTGTCGAAGATACTTCGCGAGTCGCTCACGTCCTACACCTATAGGTTCCGGTGGGTACTTTCACCGCCGTCTTTGTGGGTGCCGCTGAAATATTGTGGACTGTGGTTCAAATCAAAATGCACGATTAACAAATACAAATAGCAAGGTAGTGGCCAGCGGTTCGACTGAATGATTAGTCGCGAAATTTTATAACTATAACTATCGATCACGGTTGTTAAACTACGGTTGTTCACTATTGGTTGGTCACTGTATTTCAAAAGATTTCTTTAAATTTTACGGTGGTATCAAAGATCTATTGGTAGTAGCTGGTTTTCTAACACTACTGACTAGCAGCTATTATCAACTAAACTAGTTGATTTTATCACTTGTGTAACTGCGGATATCAGTTACCACTTTCACTATAATATGTAACTGCGAATATCAGCTACGACCTTTTTCGGCTAGCTAACACTTTCACGATATGTAACTGCGAATGTCAGTTACGACCTTTTTCGGCTAGCTAACACTTTCACTATTCACTATATACTGCTACTAGTCACTTCAGCTACCACCGGATACCACTCACTTCACTTCACTGTCACTGGTAGTTCTTCACACTACTACTGGTACTGGGTCCCGAGCCCCTAAGGTAGACTTGGGCAATACTTTGCAGTGAGCCGCTCGCCATTTTCCGTTTGCCTCTTTATTGCATAAACTTTTCACTATACAAATATAAAAATTGCAATATTTTCTATACAAAACTAATTGCTACACTAACATGCTATACATCATTAAATCGGTAGTCAGGTACTTTATTAGTAGATCATAAAGGTTACTCAAAATATTAACAATATAAAAAGTTATTAAACGAAATGTCCAAAATTTTCATAATATTTGGGTACATTGATTCTTTGATTTTTCTATAACTACGAAATTCGTTTAATTATACAAAAATATCCCTATACTTCTTTAATCTATAAGCCATATGCTAATTGAATGTCATATTTATAACTCTTTTAGAACATAAAATTATTTTCCTTATTTTAGTATGAACTATTACGCAGTTAATTAAAAACTTTCCACGATAAGACGCGCTGTGATTGGTCGATTTTTGGTATATAATAAAAGTAGTTTATATTACTTGTTATCAAAACGACATTCTATACAAATATACTAAGAGTTATAAACATGCTAAATAACTATATTAATACACGTTTTCATTCAGTTTAGTCGGTAATTTCATTATTAATACAAAAAACAATATTCTTTATTACTTCGTTTCTTAATGTTGTTAGGCCGTCGCGAACAAA
The DNA here is from genome assembly GCA_036936625.1 of Parnassius smintheus behrii. Lineage (NCBI taxonomy): Eukaryota > Metazoa > Arthropoda > Insecta > Lepidoptera > Papilionidae > Parnassius > Parnassius smintheus. The sequence goes on from JAUPFT010000001.1 coordinate 3,050,965, forward strand.
ATTACTTGATTAATTTTATTGATTATGTTTATTATAATTTCGTATACTATATTGTATGCTTTATTGGTTTAGTATATATTTTATTTAAATATATATGTATGCATGTATATAAATATATATATATATATATATATATATATATATATATATATATATATATATATATATATATATATGTATGTTTATGAGTGTATATATGTATAAACTAACATATACATAATATTATGTAATGCGTTTTCAATAGTATGAATAAATAAGTTAGTTTTTCTTTCTCTCGCGGCTCTACCCATAGCTCTCACCACACTACAAAAGGTTAGCTGGCAGAGAATGCCTTTTCGGCATTAAGTTCGCCTTTGTACCAAATTGTTTTGTTTGAGTGCAATAAAGAATTTTCTATCTATCTATCTATCTAAGAATAAAGGAAAATGTTCATGGAATATGATAAAATCAGAGGCAGTGTTAAAAGAGAATGACAACTATTTAAACATGATAAGCAAGAATAATGAATGTCTAAGATCTCCACAGAAGATTGCTAATGCTTTTAGTGAGTATTATGAAAGCCAGACAAGGATAGTTAATCTTAAGCAAGCGAAATAAACATACCTGTATAACATTAAAAGCCCGTGCAAAAATTCAGATCGCGACTAGTTCTTAAGTACGTTGGAGTTCCTCATGAAAGTGTTCTTGGGCCTTTTTTGTTCGTAATTGATGTAAATGATTTACCGGATTCAACTCCATTTCCATGCATTTTATTTGCGGATGACATATCTTTAATCATAGAAAATAATCATGGAAATAAAGATTATTACGAAAATGACATAAAATGCGTAATAAATGATGTCATTTCATGATTACATAATAATAATTTGAAGATCAATATCGCCAAAACCTGTTATTTACAATTTTATAGTAATAGTAGAAAGAAACTAGATCTTGACATAAGATATAATAAGGACAAAGTGCAAGAAAACGAACAGAAGAAATTTCTGGGAATAAAATTAGATAGTAATTGTAATTGGATGTCTCATATTGACGAAATTTGAAAGAAAATTAATAGATTTGTATATGTTTTAAATAGGTTAAGAAGAACATCGTCAAGTCGAACCGCTCTCATTGCATATCATGGAAATGTTGCAACAATATTAAGATACGGATTGTTAGTTTGGGGTAATAGCTCTTATTCAAAAAGAGCTTTTATAGCTCAAAAAAAGTGTGTGAGAGCCTTAACTGGGGCCAAATGGTAAGATTCCTGTAAGCCCTTATTTAGGGATCTTAAACATATTGACTTTACCAGGTATGTACATATTTGAAGCAAGTGTTCATGTAAAAAAAAACATTTACATATGTACAAAAAAGCATCTGAGGTATACTTGCATAGCAATCGAAATTCTAATAGACTAATTATTATAGAACGTTTACCTAAAACTGCATTGTATCATAATGGCTGCTACGCGATGAGTGTAAACATTTATAATAAACTTCCGGTAAGCATTAAAGAAGAGACAGAAACTGGTAAATTTAAAACCAAACTAAAAAGCTGGCTACTATTAGAGTGCTTTTATGACGTAAAACAATTTTTAAATGAATAGAATCTTGTTGCCTGAATTTGATATTATTATATTCTTTTAGACTATGTTTTGTGTAATCTGTAGATTTAATATATGTACTCTTTTGACATTCTAATTTTTACTTTTAATAATGATTGACATGATGATTGTATTTTAATTTTATTTGATTTAAATGAATAATGCATATTTAAATTCTTTGCTTGAAATAATGATTGTAGTTTTAACATTTTTAATTTATATTTATTTGTTTTAAATTAATCAATGTAGGTACATGACTATGCCTTTTCAATTTAAATAATAATTTTCGCATGCCAGATGTGGTAAACATGTGGACTATATACAATATCCAATATTTGTCACCTCTGATGTGCCATGTTTAAGCGAATAAATGAAATTATTATTATTATTACACTCATCATACGAAACACAGCAGCATTAATCAATTATTTTACGTTGGTATTTTGTGAGAGCATGGTCCTACCACAGAACTCAGTTGAGCCGACCAATTCATGCTACAACCATAAATATAGTTGCCAAGCTGCAACTATATTTATGCTGCAACTATATTTATGGTTGTAGTACGAGTGGGTACTGCCACGTAAAAATAGCTGCTAAAAATGGAATTTCAATAGGCCATAATGAATGAATGAAAATTATAAACGCAATTACAGTTACAACTACTACGAAATTGAATCATCTGGAACCATTGGATACAATATCACGTATTCAATTTGTTTTATGTTTATAATATTCGTCACTAGGTACTGTACAAATAAAGCTTTGAACGTTGACGTTCGTTAATGATTACTCGTTTATTTTTGTTACCTTCAATATTTCTCATCATTCGGAACAATTCATATTATTGCTGGATTAAGCCCCTTTTACCGGACATTTATTATTATAAATATATAAATAATAAAGAAATATAACAAAATGGCTGTTTTATAAAATACCAGCAACCTGGCATAGCATTAATCATTTTATTTTTTAATGAAAATAACTCTCGAGTCTCGGGTTAAATATATAACCCGGATCACTCCTGACATTGCTTTCTATGCTTGCATAGAGAACTCTGTTCCGTTCTAAAGGCTATGAAGAAACAATTTAATTACAGTATATGAAGCATTCCATCTTCACTCCATCCACAACGCATCTCTAGTTGAAGACATTTGTTTTTTTTTTAAATCTGGCTACAGGCGTCCATGGATCACAGTAGCCACTTATCATCAGGTGGACTGTAAGTTTGTTTGCAACTCCAGCTTTTCTCTTCAGGTCGTGCATCTTGAGAACTCTTGTCCTAATCGTACTGATTGCTGGCGGCCGCGAAGATAGGATGAACGAAAACCATTCCAAAGCTGGGATTGAGAATCTAAGATTAGTTAGGAAGGCTATAAGGATATCATGGTAGACTGTGTTAAAAGTATTTGAAAAGTCAACAAGCACTACCAATGTAAGCTTTTGCTCATCCATTCCCATTCTAATATCATCTGTGACTTTTATCAATGCAGTGATAGTACTGTGACTTGCACGAAAGCCTGACTGATATATATTCAGCAGATTGTGTTTTGTTATGAACATGTAGATTTGCTTGTGAACACAGGCTTCCAAAACTTTAGATAGGTATGGAAATATTGAAATTGGTCGAAAGTGGGTAGGTAATGAGGGATTAGGTATTTTAGGAAATGGTCGCACAAATGCTTTTTTCCACTGAGTTGGATATTGACCTGAGTCAAGGGAATAGTTTATGATATGTGTGATTGCAGGCAAAAGGCACCCAAGGATCATGGATACCATAACCTTACTAACCTCATCGCAACCCAAAGCCTTGGATTTAATAGCTAGTACAGACTTCTGTATCGCATCCTCAGTCACACGTAAGAAGTGAAAAAAGGAATAGGAGGAGATGGCATGGATTGAATGGAAGCTATTGAACCTAGCTAATAGAACCGCAACCGCACGGATTATAATCTAATCTTTTAATCTTGTGCTTATTCATAAACAATATTTTATTTATTACAATGTAGTATCATTGTAGTTTGATATATTATTCCTTAGGATACAGAAAGGACTAAACTTAAAGCTGAGGTGTTTGCTGCACTTTTTGTGTATTTACTTACAAAATAAATTTTAAATCTTGCCTTTAATAAAATTTCTGACAAAGAATACTGCACTAAAATCAAAAACATAAAATAATGCTTCACTTTTATCAGTCGACTTTTATGTGTGCAATAAAAATTTTTATAAAAATATTTTAAGAGCATCAAAAACCAAAGCTGTGGTTTGTAATTACTCTATTGTTTTAACTTTATATTACTCAGAGAGGATATATGCTTACTTAAATGGAAATGAATTTGACATCAAATGTCAATTTCTCGACATCTCGAAAGACTGTGTTGAAACTAGAAACTATTATGAACCCACGTTAAATATTAAATCAATCCGAATCCAACCCAAAATCAGAGAAATGCTTAATAACGATAAAATGATATATTGTAAATTTCGTTAATAGCAATGCTATTGGGTGAAAGGAAATTATTAATCTCCTCCTTGTGGTAGCGGCGTAAGAGAACCCATTACCTAACAGGGTCCGGTGTTCAAAGTGTTGCAGGAGGTGACACAGAAAGGAAACAGGAAATGGCAGCAGCATATTCTTAATAACAACTCAAAATAATAAAAAGCTGCAGTTGTCAACTCGCCTACTTAGCGTTACAATTGTGGCAAATATCCCCCATAGGTCCCAAATATCCCCTATGAGACAATCTATGGTGGAAGCCTGTGTTCAGCAGTGGACTTTTGATATATTGTTATGATGATGGTAATAACATATTATAAAACAATTTAAAAAATCTAAAATGATGAGTGCTGCTACTTTCGAACACATTTTTTATATTATCATATATATAAGTTTTTAATTAGTTATACTTTGTAAATAAAATGATAATCAGACTGAGATTATCATTTTATTTACAAAGTATAACTAATTAAAAACTTATATAATTCCATAGAATGTTTCCAAATTATTCATGTTGATTGCTGTATTTTAACAACAGCGCCACCTACAGGGTCCAACTATAGCTAAGAACCCACCCTAAGTAACGTCCTAAATACCCTATAAAAATTTCATCAAAATCAGTCAAGCCGATTAGGAGGAGTAGAATTACAAACACGCATATACCGTAGTTCTATATATTAAAGATATACACACGTGTAATCAAAACAGATAAATGAAACCGGAAAAGTTAAAATCTCATCACGAGCGCCATTTCGCTTTACTCTTAATTCATACAAAACTCAAAAGATACAATTTTATTAAGTCAATTACGTTGGCCCGTAGTAAAAGAGCCAGGGAAATTGAAAATGCTGCCGGCAAAAGTTCCGCCAACTGTTTCGATCAGACCTTCGGTTGTTTCTCTATAGTAGTATAGTTGTAGCACGAATGGGTCGGCTCGACCGAGGAAGGACCACGCTCTCACAGAATACCAGCGTGAAATAGTAGCTTAATGCTGCTGTATTTCGTATGGAGAGTGTAGAGAACCGGAGACCCTTTTTACTGGAAACGAGGCATTCCATCTTAGTCCTCACTGGTGACAACGCATCTCCATTTTGATTCATAATCGAAGATAGAGGTAGAAATCTATGGGCCACAGTAACCACTTACCATCAGGTGGACTGTGTGCTCGTTCGTCACACTATCCTATAGAAAAAAAGTAATGAACATATAGAAAGGATCGAAATGTTTTATGCTATTGGCGTTTTTTTCTCTTTAATTATTTTCTACGGCAAATTTTACATTTCTTTCAAAATTTCTTTTATTATCGTCTACATCACTTTCAAGTTTCACGTGCTAGAGCCATGCTACAGCTATATTTTAGTCATAGCAACAATGGGTCGTCTCGACCGGGGAAGGACCATGCTCTGACAGAATACTAACGTGAAATAGCAGCTTAATACTGATGTGTTTCGTATGGTGATTGTAGATAACCGGAGACCCTTTTTATTGGATACAAGTTATTTCTACTAAGTTTTCAGGGGAGATAACGCATCTGCAGTTTAATTCTTAATCCATGTTAAATATGGATATCTATGGGCCACGAAATCCACTTAATGAAAGACGAAAGTGTGTGCTCGTTTGTCACCCTTTACTTACCATCCTTATTTTATTAAAAAATAAACGATGGAAAGATCCATCATCCTCGGTGTTTTAACCACTGTAATATTTAAATATCTGTTTGCCATTTATGCCTATGATTCACAAGCAGGATTGAAATGTCGTAAATCGAAGAGTTTGGAATCACGTATCAAGGAAATATCGTAATATAGTAAACATGGAAGTAATTTTACTAAGGGTCCGAAACGCTCGTTTGTGTTAAGTAGGGTTATAGAACGAATTCCACCCAAAGAAATTATACGTATCATAAACATAGAATCGAGAACGTACGTTCAGTTTACATGGAAGTGGAATAAAAATTATAATATACTAGCGACGCACCCCGGCATCGCCTGGATACGATCTACTAAAATTGTATTCTTTTGATTTAAGAAAATCCAAGACTATTTGAACAATTATTTTAAATGGTTACAATACAGACAAGACAGAACCTTCAATTTTATCTATATGTATAGACATATAGATAATATCAATTAAAATATCATAATATAATTAATAATAATTTACATGTAAATAAAATTGAAGTGTCTGTCTGTATTATCGAGATATGTTATTGCCATTTATTGAGTGGAAGGGTGTATATGCCATTAGGGCATCAATTTAAGGATTTTGCATGTTTGTTTCTCAGTACGTTCGAGCAGATGTTCGGAATGGCAGAAACGATTGTTATGAAACTTCACGAACGGATAGAGAGTTAACCCTCAAGTGATTTAAACTGTACTTGTATAATTTATCCATAAAAACTTTGGGATTGTATTTGACAAATACGAAATATTGATAAAGTATAAATGGTCTTTGATTATTTAAGACTCATACTACGTTATTTTAAATTGTTAATATATTCTATCCAGGCAAAGCTGGGGCGATTCGCTATTATTTATTTATTTAAATTTTTATAATTTTAAAAGGACTTTATAAAAAACCTGCAATATTCCGAAAGTTTATTCACCAGCTCTACTTTAGAGTCTCCAGCTTCTGTAAACTTTAGAGTCTCCAGCTTCTGTAAACCAGGCGCTCGCTTTACTAGTTTCATATTTTATATAGAATAATGGTGACAAGTGAACACACCACCCATCCGATGGTTAGTAGACGATGTGGCCTACAGACATCTACAATTTTTCTCAATTAATAATAAAAATGCAGATGCATTGTTACCTCTAAGGACTAACGTGGATTGCTTTGTATGCAGAAAAAGGGGTCTCCGGTTCTCAACACTCATCATACAAAACATAGCAGCAATGAGCTGCTATTTTAAGCTGGTATTCAATTAGAGCGTGGTTCTTCCCTGGTTGAGCTCACCCATTCCTGCTATATATTTTATGTTTTTGCGTTTTTGAGGCTTTCACTATTCGAACATGGTGAAAACCGCATCGAAATAGTTTGAGAAATTTTTGCGTGATGCACATACCAACATTTTCTATTTACAAATTTATAATAAGTTATTTTATATAACAATATAGTATGATTATATGAATGAATGTTCTTCAGACAGAACTTCGGTCATGGCGGCCAGTCGGAACGGAGACTGTCCGTTTGTGCAGGACGCGACTACAGTGACCGAGTGTCACTAGAATCGTAAAACCCGCACCCCCTATTCCCTCACTCTTATAGTCCGATGGGATAGTAATCCGTAACGACCGCAGAAAGATCAGGCACAGGACCAACAATGTAATATTGTTCTAAGGAATAAATGACTATGACTATGACTAACAGGTTTACGTGCTTCCATTTTTCTGACTCCAGACAGAAAAACCCAATCAGTGATTTTGGCTCGACCCGGGATTCGAACCTGAAACCTTATAATCAACAACCGCGTCGACCACCACTAGACAAACGAGGCAATATAATTTAATAATTAATATATCGAATAATTAAATATAATAAACAATCTTTTAAAACAGATCAGGCTTCCCATGTGTAATGTCATTCTTTGCTAATTATTCAATGTCACGCCAAAGCTTTTTTTATAGAATAATGTTGGCAATCTAGCACAGAGTCCTCCTGGTGGTAAGTGGATGCTGTGGTCCATAGACGTCTACATTTATCCTCGATTAAGAATCAAAATACAGATGCGTAGTCTTAGTCGTAGTGTCGCCCACTCTCATACCACACTGAGCGTTGGCCACTACCTGGGTGGAAAATCTTACCTGGATGTCCCCATGTCCTCCGACGACCAACTTTATAAAAACAATATAAAAACTACAAATAAAATTGTAAAAGTAGATCACATCAAAGTGTATCTGTTTAGCCATGCAGACGAATAAATCAATATCATCACAAGAAATTTTCCGACGTTGATATTTTAAATTTCGTTTAAGTCTCCAAAGTTTATCCTCAAAAAATATAATATTAACAATATTCATAAACGTGTGAAACTCGCGATAGCACCGAAACTTACTTTGAAACTTTTTATTTAATCATTCTAAATTTTATTCAATGAATACTGATGACGAAAATTAAGTTAATGTATAAAGAATTTGGGAATATGATTTTAAGAATTGTTATAAAAAATGATTCCCTTCTGTATAGTGATTTTTATACCTCTACGCTAGGATTTACTCCCGTATCATAGAAGCAGTTTACATACATAAATTGCACAAGGACAAACGTTCAGACCCGGTACAATTACTTGTAAGCCATACAAATATTTATTACGTGCGGGATGCGAACCCGCGGCGCTCAGCGCTATAACTTATTGCTAAGCTACTGCATCACGAAACCGTCAACAACGTCATGCCGTTGCTTCAAAATAATTCTGTTAAAAGTGTTTTCAATTAACAATTTAAAAAAAATTGAAGCTCAATAATAATAACATAGCAAAATTAAAAAAAAATTACTACCTATTGTTGATTGAGATTTTTTTCTAAATTTTTTCACGATCATTTGAGTCTTTGCACTTCTGGATTTTCCAAACTTTTTTATTGACGTTTAACATAAAATTATTGGAAAATTAGAAGTAATAGTAACAAGGTTTTTTGTGAAAAACTTGTGTGTATTTAAAATACTTTAAAACATTGACGTATAACCTGAGCGCTTAAATCATGCTGCACATTTGGATTTAGCAAACGTTTATCCTTTTTAACATTTTGATAAAATTGTTACAGTATTTTGTATAAAACAAATATTTATTCATTATCGTCATCAGTAAAACGTGTTCCAGGAGAAAATATTATACAATCAGACTTCCATTTAAAGACAAATCTCGTAATCAACTAGATTTCTCCGATGCGTCTTTTGCTGCGGTAGGCTTTGGAGTAGTTTAGCATTTAAAGGATGATGATAACGGTAGACACAAATTTTAAAAGGTGTTCGGACTATTTCCGAAGAAACGCGAGAGTAAAGTTAATGCTGTAAACTGTGATCACTAAGATTAAGAAGTGTGTTCGGTGCGACTCTGAATGATAGGTTGTAAAAATTAGGTTTGCAAGATGCTATCGTGAAAGGAATTAAGAAAGTAATTTTTCGGTGTTTAGTTAAATTACAATAAACAACTTCATTATTGCTGGTAAAGATCAAACCCAAGGTACATGTGTACTGTGAACTATACGGTCAGCGTTTAGCCACTGACATATCACGGCTTATTGTATAAGGAAAATAATCAGTATATATTCAGAGTAACTTCAACTTTGAACGAGTTTAAATTGCAACATCTTTTGTGACATATGAATAATTCAGTTTTCATTCAAGTGAAAGGATAAAAGCTTCTACGGTTTAATTCCGTTCAGATGGTCAAACAGATCTCTTGAAGAAACGTATATAATATTTAAGTACAGTTTACTTTTAATTTTCGTTATGAAAGGAACTATATTAAAAATGTTATTTCAAAGTCAATGTGTTTATCTTTTTTTTAAAGAATAAGAGTAACAATCGAGTACACATTCCTCCTAATGGTAACTGGATGCTATGACTCATAGTCATCTACAATTAAGAATCAAAATATTATAGCAGCTTAATTCTGCTGTGTTTCGTATGGTGAGTGTAGAAAACCGGATACCCTTTTTACTGGAAACGAGGCATTCTATATTAGTTCTCACGGGTGACAACGCAACTGTCTGATGGTAGATGTAGACGTCTATGGGCCACAGCAACCACTTATTAGTAGGTAGACTGAGTGATCGTTTGTTACCCTTATCCTATAAAAGAACAAAATATAGATGCGTTGTGATGCCCAAGGTCTAAGCTGAATGGCCTCGTTTCCAGAAGACAGAAATCGAGTTTTATACACTCAAAATACCCAAGACAGCAGTGTTGAACTGATGTTTTACGCTAGTATTCTGTGAAGCGTGATCCTTCTCCGGTTGAGCCATCCTATTCCTGCTACAATTTATGTGACTCCTAATTTATTTGCCATGCATTTTTTTATTTGATCTGTTGGACATCTGTTCTTTAATTTATTTGACCTTTTGACATGTATATAGTATTATTAATATCATTTAAAACTGTAATTTGTAAATTAGCATGCCGACGTTTTGGCCATACTGTAAGCCGGCATGTACACTGTTTTTAAAATATAAATTAAATATAAAACAGCAATAAACGTGCCACATGTCTCCACTAACTTTAAGACTTTACCAATCGTTACTGTCATAATTATTGACTAATATTTTCACTGTACAGTGGCGATATAAGAATATTAACAACCCCATATCGTTACTTGGGTATCGTAAAAGGTGTCAGATGCAAACAAATAATGAAGTGATGATGAGATGAGTGTCAGCGTTTTTTTGATTCCAATTCAGAAGTAAAAAACTGCGGTTACCAACCCGCGTGACAAGAATAAGAACAATGGCAAATATCTTAGAATTTGACTAAAACGTTACAGCCTATATACGTCTCACTGCTGCAATCAATTCTAAGCTATTGGTTTCCTGGCAGAATGACTATAATTAGATTTTGGAACTATTCCTTATTCTGTGCTTTGGGCAATAAAAGAAATTTATATAATGACCTTATAATTTGTTTTTAATAGAATTAACGTAATTTATATTGTTGCCTTGTTGAATATAAAATGTACTTGCGCCAATTAGGACTCCCTGAGAGATAATAATAACATATATGTGTGCCATCTGCTGCAGAGACTGTCGGTCTGTTAAATCTGTGTTAGCTACTGGATGTCACCGCTGATGACGAAAGCGCTGTTTTTTCCTCAACCGAAGGCTAAATATATCAACACAGCAAAGAAACGCAAAAAAGTAAAGCAGCAATTTAAGTTGCAATTTTTATTTTCGTCAGCGGGGATCGAACCCGAGTTGGTGACATGCTGTAAAATTACGGCGAACGCTCGGCCTTGGCCATACCAAGGTTGAAATGTGACCTAAAATAAACGGTACTACAAAGAAATTAATAGAAGCACAATATTTTACGTTGCGATATATTCTAATTTTTAGGCTACCAAGAGATTCTTCGAAGTGCAAGGTTTAACGGAAAGTTTTATATTATGATATATAAAAATCAAAAAAAAAAATACTAAAGCCTGACGACAAATATCCAAACTAGACGCAGCTTCAAAGCTGCATCAAGTCTGGTACTGCCATCGTCAATCTTATTGCCAACGTGACGACGATGGTAAATCCTGTCTCCAACGGCTGAGACTCGAATTCAGACCAGTTTTACGGGTTTATGATAAAAAAATAAAAGAAAAGGTGTTTACCACCAACATCATTTCTTTAAGCTCCATTATATAGCACTTGGGCAACGAAAACCTTCTTTTCTATTCACCAAACAAGATCTACGGAAAAAACATTAACAAAACATGTAACAACGAGTACACAAGGAATACAAATTAACCATTACAGGTTATCTCATTTTGTGATTTCGTATTATATGAAGAATATCAAAGTCACGTTTAAATTACGCGTAATACCTATATACAAAAAAATGTCCCTAATATTTCTATTTAACAATCACAAACTAATTTGCATAAAAATTTAAAACTTTGGATAGAAGAGATGGGTAGCTTCTTTGTGATTTCATTATAGTAAAACGTCAGACAAGGCTGCGACAGTACAATGTGACAATGGGAGAGTGCGGACTGCGAACTCAAAGGTCGATAGTTCGACCTTTGAGTTCGCACGATTCCGTCATCCGATTAATGTCAATAACCACTCTTAACACAATCATTTTAAGTGTAACAGAAGTGGGAATATTAGTAATTAATATTTATAGCATTTCTAATATTTAAAAATACCTCGTCGCCATTCGTTATCGTTATTATCACACAATGTGATGATGGAACTCGTATGAGACGAATACGTACATTAACATTTGTCGGAGTTACAGTGAATTTAACTTGGTACAGTCAGTTCATTGGTATTTAAAGTAGACCTGGTGGTAAGTGGCTACTGCAGATCATAAACACCTGCAACAAACAAAGGAGAAAAGAAGGCTTACCATTATGTAACATTAACTAATTTTTACCATAAATCTCTGTATTGCCAGTTTGTAGAACTTTGCATTTTTCGGACGAAAAAGCTTTGTATGACAGTTAATAAGATTTACAGGTAGCAGATGAGATTAGTGTTTGGTTATAAGTTGGTACGTATAAATCTAGTCATTTCTAAGCCATGAAAGTGACATAAAAACTGACAGTTCAGATGACAACTGACTTTAGACAACTTCCGACAACTTTAAGCAAATATGGCTACAGTTGCATTGTCACCTCTTAGGATTAATATGGAACGCTTCACTGTCTTCACACTTCACACTTCAGACTGGAACACAACAGTACAAGCACTGAAATATGGCGGCAGGAATATGTGAGAGCGTGGCACCCGCCCAGACGGACTCCCAGCCAGAAAATGAATCCTACCTTTAATACCTTATCCATTCATATTATTCTGTACCAGTTCAGGAATATTTTAACCCTTTTTCGTTACTTTCGGTCAAGGATTCGATTCAATACAGTTGCAAGTGCCCACACAGCTTTCCATTCAAAAATTAAATTTAAATTAAAAGCTATTTAAACTTGAAAAATTTTCAATAAAACTTTATGATACGGCCTTTTTGTGAGGGTTTAATTTATTGCCGGACTTACCTGTAAGGGACGAGTTTTCCTAACCCAGAGCTAAATAAGTTTCAATTGGTTATGTTCGAGGGAAAAAGAGTTATGGGTGGATAGGATTAGGATTAACTTTAATTTGCCATTTGTAAATTTTTTAAATATATTTTTCTTATGGTTTTCGTTTTCTGATGGTAGTTAGTTTCACAAGTAACAAACTCACAAGGATGGCCCAACTATAGATGTCACTCTATTTGAAAACTTTATTACTTTTTACTGAGTTTATCTTTTATAAAATAAGTGTGACATACGAACACAGCGTCTCCCCGATGGTAAGAGCTGTGGCCCATAGACATCTACATCTACCCTCAGATAAGAATCAAAATATCTACATTTTGGTTGTCAACCGTCACCCTTTTCACATTGAGAATTAAGATGTAGTGGCACATTTACAGTTAAAAAGGTTTCTGATTCTCTTCACTGACCATACGAAACACAGCGTCATATTATGGCTGCTATTTTACGCTGGTATTCTGTAACAGCGTGGTCCTTTTTACTTGGTGTTTTAATTTGACTACAAACATTAAAGTCAACCATTACGTGAATACAAGTTTCCTCAAAGGCACCATTGATAATGTTAATTCCTTGTTTAAGTTCTGATTTACCACGTGCTCGACGTCTACAAGGCTCAATTTATCATTTGTTTTGATGGATTTTTTTTCAAAACATATTTTTAAATACAAGTTCTCTCAGATATATATGATCAAGACCAGCATAAATATTTTTCCTCTGCGATAAAAATCCTATTTATGTCATTTGAGCAATTGGAATCTAGAACAGACACCGCGAACAAAATCTGCGACAGCGCGGGCCGTTATGGTGTGTGTGAGATATCACAGAGTAAAATTTTATTGCACAGATCAAGTAAGTTTGAGCCCGTAGGCTCTAACGTGTGTTGCGAACGACCAAGTCTTGGCCTCGCTTTTAGTACGGAATGTATTATATGTATATTGGTTAAATGTTGTCAGCTAACAATTTTCTTATTTTAATACCTTAACTCGAGTCCAATAATGTAGCACAATCATCACACAATGCAATTAATACTCAGTTTGCATTCCAATTGTATAATATGAAAGTAGTAATTATTATCTTATCAATAAGTATTACCTTCCAATCATCAGCTATGAAGATTTTACCAATAGCTTAGAATTGATTGTCAATAATGTACGTGCGGGAAACCGATTATTTGTAATTAAACTGCATCACTGCACATAATATTAATATCATGGAGCATCGCTATTCAATTAGTAACAGGTATTATATACATTAGATAATTATTATATATTCGGACACACATGGTAAGGCAACTTTTGCTATATTTTTGTGATTTAGGTATATCCCTAAATCCTAGCTTGTGTGGGTCCCTACGTGAGCGAGTAGTCCGTACCTCACAAGCTTTTTCAAATAATTGTTTGTGTCTCTGCACAAATACACAAACTTCTAAAATATATACCTTTAAATAGAGGCTGACACGATTCATCGGGTCTTACTCCGCAGATTGCCCTAATGCACTTTTTCTGCGCAATAAAAGCCCGATTCCAATTCGAACTATTTCCCCACATCACCAGTCCATAACGGAGTATAGACTCGGCATATGCTCGGTAAGTCATAACAGACGTTTTTATGTCAGTTTTTATTTGGTTGAGCGCGTAAGAACATTTGTTTACTCTAATACAAACTTCATCGATATGTGCTTTCCAGTTCAGATTCTGGTCCATGAAGACACCTAAAAATTTTTTTTTTCTATTTGATTGATTTTTATAATGTTTAGCTTGAAATTGTACTGGTTATGTTTTGACTTATTAAACTGAACAAAATTTGATTTTGCCAAGTTAATGTTTAAATTGTGAGCTTGTAGCCATTCAATTATATTATCAATTGTATTATTTATGTCCAATTCATGATTATATATTGAATTTTTATTTTTTTTAGTCCTAACTATAACCGAAATGTCATCAGCGTATGTGATACATTCATGACTTGTCGCATCAGATATGTCATTAATATATGATATAAACAATATAGGCCCTAAGATACTGCCTTGTGGAACTCCATTAATATTTTCAAGGCAGTTGGATTTATATGTTCTTAGTTCTTTATTTATTAATTTTGTTATCGTGACACATTGAGTACGATTTGTTAAATACAAAGCAATCCATTGCAACGTAATACCCCTTATTCCTATTTTTTCCAATTTATTTAATAATAGATCGTGTGATACGAAGTCAAATGCCTTAGTTAAGTCAAAAAACGGTCCCGTAGTCAAATAATTATCATTAATATTGGTCAACACTGTATTTATTAGGTGATGAATAGCTAAGTTAGTCGATTTATGTTTTTGAAAGCCATATTGATTTTTATTTATAATGTTAAACTTATTGCAAAATTCTAGGAGCCTTTTATACATACACTTTTCAAATACTTTTGAAAGTATAGGTACAAGGGTAATTGGGCGATAATTACTAACGACGTTTCTGTTGCCACGTTTGTGTATAGGCTTTACAATGGAGGACTTTAATGTTTCTGGAAAGCTTCCTGATGAGAATGACAAATTGACAAGATGAGTTAAAACGTCAATTATTTTATCAATGCATGACTTCAATATGTATGTATTTATGCCATCGTAGCCTACATAGTTGGTTTTATTTAAGGTCATTACCTCTAATTTTACTTCATTTACTGACATGGGTTTAAGGAACATTGTGTTTAGGTTAAAATTGTTCGTAAGAGCCTTCGCCATTGTGTACATTATTAATACTAATTTTTCCGATGTTTGTAAAGTAGTTGTTAAATATTTGGGATATTTCTTCCGGGTTTGCTATGTCGGGGTCGTCAATTTTTAGATAGTCAACAGAAGCTTCACTTTGTGTTATACCTATTTCATTTTTTATTATAGACCACGTTGCTTTACATTTATTATTACTATTTTGAATAAATTTTATATTTGCAAGTCTCTTAGATTTATTTATACATTTTTTTAGGATATTTGAATATGTGAAATATTTCTGTCTATTGCTTGCTGATTTATGTATATAATAGTTATATCGGAGTTTTCTCTTTGTGTTACAACTTTTTAGTAAGCCTTTACTAAACCACATGCGATTGTTTTTTTTTTTTGAGTTATTAACCTTTACTTTTTTAGTTGGGAAACACAAATCGTAGAACAACCTGAAGTTCGAATGAAAGTTATTGAAGGCTATATTCAAGTTAGGTTCACTATATACTTCAGACCAAGAGAGGCTATTCAAGCATTCCTTAAATTTTTTAATATTTTCTAAAGAATAGTCTTTTTTGAATGAGTAGTAGGATTTTTCTGTTTTAGGAATATTTTTTTGGATCTGAATACTCAGTAGTTGCGCTGTTTCATGATCCGACAGATAGAGAGGCAGTACATGAGCAGTAGCGTCCTTTACATTACTAAGGATGTGATCTATACACGATTCTTTGCGAGTTGGAACATCGATATGGAGTTTCAAATTATAGTTATTGCAAAGATCTTTTAAGTGGCATGTCAGGCTGCCAGGTTTCAAGGTATTTATATTAAAGCCACCTACTATAACAATGTTGTAATTTGGTTTTACTTTTTTTGATAAATCATGTAGTAAATACCTCAATTTATTTAGAAATATGGTAGGGTCAGAGGAAGGGGTTCTACAAATACAAATAACAATTAGCTTGTGAAAAGGTATTACTATGCCACATACCTCAAAAACTTTTTGCATAGCATATGTTTGTAAGTGTGTGAGTTCAGTGAAATTAATATAGATTTTTGTCAAGATACACGTACCACCTCTATTCTTATCCCTACAAAAAGCAGCGGCCAAGGTACAGCCATTTATTTTAAAATAGTTTTTATAACAAGCTTTTAAAAAAGTTTCTGAAAGGCATATTATTTCTGGGATTTTATCTTTTCCAAATAGTTCAAACAACGTTAATTCCAACAGCGATTGTTTTGATAATATACTGGCTATGTTTTGATGCAATGATACTAAAATATTGTAACTTATTAAAATATTGTAACTTATCCTCGAAATAAATCATTTTTATTAATTACGGGAAAGTAGTGTGGAATAGTTCCCTTTTCCTTAGATGTAACATTTTGGCGTGTAATAGGATCAGCGGGGCTCAACCTAGCCAGGTCAATATGAGTATTTTTGGGTGGGAAATAGTAAGGTATTGTTCCCTTTCGGATAATATTCTGATTTTTTAACGTCAGGTTTGGTTTACTGCCTATCACCAAGTTTTCCAAGTTTCTTATATTTAAAAATTTTTCATTATAATCAATACAGTCAATAGTGTAGTTTATAGATTTACATAATGAAAATAAATTGTTATTATTACATTTAACAAAATGGCAATTTTTAAATCGATTACATAACATTTGAATTGTATAATTTACGTCAGTGAAACTAATATAGTCATTATTAAAGATATTTAGTACTATAATGTTGTTATTTACATACTTTTTAAATAAGCTCTGTAACTGCTTATATAGTATTTCCAAGTCATAATCATTCTCTCCAACACATATAACCAGTTTATCATTTGGCTTAAGAAGAAGATTTTGGCAATTTCGTAGTACTTCGGTACTCGTTGCAGAGGGTTTCGTGAATACCTTTACTCTATAATTCCCATATTTCGAGTTTTGTCTAGAACGTGTTAATACTGCCGCCATGTTAGTGCATTGTTGAGTGCCAAAGATTAATATCTCATCAATGTCTGCTTGCTTAATATCTCTATTTTTACATGTCGAAATGGCAGTATTAGGCACTAATGCGTCTTGATTCAGAAGGCAGAGTTTTTTGTTCAGCTCTGTAATTTCTTTTTCAGCCTGATACAACTGTTCTTCTAAATGTGTTATTCTTAGCTGTAGATAAGTTATAATGTCTACCTTAGTACCGTTACCATCGGTTTTTTTTTCAACAGTCGATTGGGAATTAGGCGTCTTGAAAGGTGAAATTGAGGAGTGCAATGAAGTTCTTCTTCCTTTATTGGTGCTACGATTTAGATTTTTTTTGCGGTAGCGATAGACACAAAGATTTGAGTGTATCGTTTTCTTTAGTCAATTTGTTGATCTGCCTGTTAAGAGCGTTATTTTCTAACATCATATCATCTAGTTCATTTTGCGTACTTGCTAGCTCCAATGATAATTTATTTATTGTTTCTTTCATTTCTTGTATATTTAATGTATATTTTAAGGTGTAATCAACGCTTCTTGATAGTTGATCCGGCGATGTTATGATCGATTCCTCTGATGTGTCCATTGTAGTAAGGATGTGAGAATCGTTTATTTGGGACGTTAAATTCGTAGGAGTAGACACCACATTTCGGCTATATTTAGAGGACAATGGTTTTTTTCGTACTGTTATATTACTGGTTATAGAATCTGAGTTTTGTTTAACGTTTGTCTTTGATTTTGGTTCGCATATTTTACACTTCCATTTCTTTTTAGAGTCCGTATCCCTTAATCGATATAACTTTTCCGAAAGTCCGATGCAGTCAAAATCGTATATATTTTTACACATCGAACACGAAGATGTAGCCCTTGGGTCAAACAGATTCTTGCACTTTAGACATTTGAATAGGTTCTGTACTTTTCGGTGACTATCATTATTTTTTGGGGTTTTTGAAGTACTTGCTTTCTCTGACATTATAAATAATTTAAAAAATATTACTACAAATAAGATAACTTAATTAGTTGATTTGACTTGAACCACCAAACTCTTGATTATAGTGCAACGATCGTACTGCTGCGCTACGAACTCTTAGTTTAGTACGACGATCGGTTCCTATGCACTTTCGTGTATTTGATTACTGTTGTTGATAACAGATGTCACTTTAAGCAAAAAACACATCCCATAAAATGACAAAAAGTTTATAAATCGTTAATCTCATGTATGACGCTAGATGGCGATGAAACAATGAAGTCACTATTATCACGACATACGGTTGATAATGTTATAATATTGCATCTAATTCAAATAAAGTTAACCGTCATGTTTGTGTATTAATTCAAATTTTTACTTTTTTACTATTCTTTTTTAACCATTCACAAATTGTATTTTAATTACTAGGTAGAATAGTCACTTTACTAAAGTTTATTTGTGATACTTGCGAATATTTGTTGTTTGTTGGATTGTTTTTCACATACACTGTTATAGGATATTTTTAACAATTTTCCACTCAATTCGCTAACGTTTTTTAGAAATAACACTTGCACACAATATTTGGCCAACACTTTACACATTACTTATGCTAGATACTTTTAACAATCACTTTTAATTATTTAATTAATCAAAAATACGGGAGCTAATGTTTACTGTGTGACAGCGCCAGCAACACCTTTTTATGATCTGTTCATTAATGTAACCATCATTTGCAACTCGGCCGCCGACGACTCAAGTATAACTTGATCATCGGTGTACAAAAGGCATTTGACGGTTAACTCACCTATTCTTAATCCGCATTCCTCAACTTTCAAATTTTGCAAACAACTGTCCATAAATAGGTTGAACAGCCACGGAGAAGCTACACAGCCCAGTCTGACACCTTTATGGATGTCAAACCAGTCCGAGTAGACCCCGTTGATCCTAACACAAGCACTAGAGTCCCTATAAAGAGCCTCCAATGCCTGTATCAAGCCAGCGCTCAACCCAAATGAGTTCAGTATTTGCCATAGCACATCCCTATCCACTCTGTCATAGGCCTTTTCCAAGTCCATGAACGCACAAAAAACCTTTTGGTTTTTGGCCAAAAACTTCTCCGCGATCATACGCATGGAAAAGACTTGATCTGTACACTCCATTCCCTTTCTAAATCCCGCTTGCACATCCCAAATTTTTCCATCAGTTTCTTTCATGACCCTTTCAATCAGTAACTTAGCATACAGTTTTCCCACAATGATAAGAAGGCTGATGCCACGGTAGTTTTTACAGTCCTGCTGCGAACCTTTTCCTTTATATACTAGGACTATCACGGCTTTGCACCAGTCTACCGGTACCCGCTTCAGTTCCCAGCATAAATTAAACAAGGTGTGCAGCAGGCCTGCCACGACTTCCTCTCCATCTCCAGCCCTTAGCATTTCGAGTGAAACTCTATCATATCCGGCAGCCTTACCTGCTTTCATGCTTTTCATTGCTTTCATTATTTCATCTATACTTATCTCGCTACCTCTTTCCTCTTCTTTCGGAGTTTCTACTTCACTTAGTACACACGTTGTCTCCTCACTCATAAACACGCTTTCAAAATATTCCTTCCATCTCTTTAAACTCAAAACTTAATCATTCAGAATATAGCCATTCTCGTCTCTTATAACATTCATCATAGGCTGTTTTGAATATCCCCTGGCAGTTCTCACAAATTTCCAGAACATTTTAATATTTGCCTGGAAGTTATCCGATATTCTTCTATCATTCTTATCCGTTCTTTCTTGCTTTTTTCTTTCAACTACTTCTTTTACTCTCTTATTAAGATGTTTAAAGTCTGCCTTTTTCTTTCAATATCATCATTCGTACCGCTAGAATCACCAGCCTTTGTTGCTAGTAAATCTAGCCATACTCTCTTCTTTGCTTCAACTTCCATACGTATCTCATCATCTCACCATAACGTATTATTTTTCCTTTCATTCTGCCTCTTACTAACACCACATACTTAGGTAGCTGCATCCACTAAACCTTTCTTTACATTTTGCCATACATTATCCAAGTCTAACTCCTTCATACATAATTCGTCCAAACCACTTATATTTTCTTTCAGTCTTCATTTGAACTTGTTTTCTCACCTTCATCTTGTAACCTTTCTGTTCTAATACGCTGTAACGCAGTGGTAGACACAGATGATCGATGGCGCCAACGCCTGAATAGACCATTAATTCGGCATAAAACCAAATAATGATCCGTTCCTACGTTAGAACCCCGGTAAACCCTTGTATCTACCACTGCGCCCCTTAATCTTTTATCCACAATTATGAAATCTATCATGCTTCTATCGTCACCTCTTTTCCAAGTATACATGTGAATCCTCTTGTGGCGAAAGCAAGTGTTCGTCACAAAAAGATTCTTTTCCATACATACGGTGAGGAGACTTTCACCATTCTCATTTATACTTTCATCACCAAACGTTCCCAATATCCTTTCATAACCAAGCCTCCTCACCCCAACCCTTACATTAAAATCTCCTAGCATAATAATATTTTCATTTCCCTTACACTTCATTAACACCATCCTTACCATTTCCCGAAACTGCTCTCGGATATAAGTGGGCTTAGACATGTCTGGGGCGTAGACCCCTAACAAAAACAACTTCTTTAAGCCCACTTTCATTCGTATCCACAGCAGTCTTGGGCTTACACATTCATACTCTTTCACACATTGGTTCATTCTTTCTGAAAGGATGATACCTACTCCCTGGCATGCCCGCTCGATCTCGTCTACACCAGACCTCAAACACATCTATTCCTCTATCATACATCATATCGCATACTTCCATCCATCCATACATTTTATCATTCATTGCCCCACATACATTCAACGTAGCGAGACGGGCCTCTGCAATGCACTTTTCGTGTCTCCGGGAGACAGAACGTGACGGGTGGCGAACCTCGTCGCCGGTTTTCCTCCCGGAGATTCTTCGCACCCCTGCCCCATTAAAGGGGCGCCGGGAACTCGGGGCCATTTCTTTTATATGGTTCCTCACGGTGCGAAATATTGGGTGGTATGTTTTACGCCGCTACCACGGCGTGGAGCCGAGTCTGTGGTATCGGTTTGTCGCTCATTTAATACCACCCGGGGGACACGTGTATGGTGGGCCTAGGAATAGCTGGTCATAGCCTACGGACGCGAGCGACTTATTATATATACGTGTGTGCGCATGGCATACATGCAAACGTATGTCGGCATGTATGCCATTTGATGTCAGCGGTACCATTATCGAGACTCGAGAGCACTATATTTATTTTGGTATAGTTTTTTTTGGCACTATCATATGTTTATATGATATATAAGTCATTATACAATTTAAACTTTGTAGCACCACTGAATTAAACTTTTATATTGTTACGAGCTTGAGGTTCGTGACAATAAAAATTGCCGATAAAATTACCTAAATTAACACTTTAATTTACTTTTCACAAATTAAAAATTAAAACACTAATAATTAAACACACTAATTCACTTTATTCCGCTCCGAAGCTTCGCTTGTCTCGCCAAATCAACACTGCCTCGATCGCATCTTGCAGCGCCTATATATACAAATTAGCAATGAAGCATCCGGAATATTCAAGTAAATGCGCGCAAAGCGACGAGTGTTCGAGCGTAGATTTTCTAGAAACTTAGTTCTTCGGATGGCGCTGTCGGTTGAAAGATTTGTGATGTCATTTTATGCAAAGCTCCCCTCGCTCTCGTTCCTGACACTAGATGGCGCTAGTTGACTTATTCACACAACACTGCCCCCTCCTAAGACATGGTCGTCCCGAGCATTATCGGTCCCATAATAACGCGCCAAGCGATCCACATGGACGATCGAAGGAGTCCCTCTTGTGCCTTTCTGAATCCGGTAGGTCACATCGTTGATCCTGGTTACAATCCGGTACGGGCCGTCCCATTTAGCTTGAAGCTTAGGAGATTTCCCTTTGCTGCGGACTGGATTGTGCAACCACACTAATGAACCTTCGTTGAACCCTTTATTGTTCATTTTGCGGTCGTACCGGGTTTTCATTTTCTCAGACATTTGCTGGCCCGATTGTCTGACGTGCTCATAAATGTCATTCATTTTGTTCCGCAAGTCATTTGCATAATCGGTTATACTGCGTGGGGCATCAGGTGGTATCCCGGTGATCAGGTCCGCAGGTAGCCGTAATTCTCTCCCAAAGTTTGCGAAAGCTGGTGTCACTGATGTACTTTCGTGAACAGAACTTCGATATGACAACAAAAACGGTTGTATGTTTTTTTTTTTTTTTTTTATAGAAGAGGGGGCAAACGAGCATGCGGCTCACCTGATGTTAAGTGACTACCGCCGCCCATGATCAACCGCAACACCAGGAGAATTGCGGGTGCGTTGCCGGCCCTTTAGAAAGGAGTAAGCTCTTTTCTTGAAGGTCCCCAGGTCGTATCGGTCCGGAAAAATCGCCGATGATAAACTATTCCACAGAGAGGTTGTACGTGGAAGAAAACTCCTTGTGAAACGTACAGTGGTGGACCGCCAAGCATCCAGATGGTGTGGATGGTATCGGGACGTTTGCCGTGTCGTGCGTTCACGAAATTTGGCGGCTGGGATTAATCCGAACAATTCCTCAGAGCACTCCCCGTGATAGATGCGATAAAATACGCAAAGAGATGCAACATCTCTTCGCAACGCCAGTGAATCGAGCCGATCGGAAAGCACTCCGTCGTCGACGATTCGAGCCGCTCTGCGCTGGATGCGGTCAAGTGGAAGGAGCTGGTACTGGGGAGCCCCAGCCCAGAGATGGGAACAGTATTCCATATGCGGCCGAACCTGCGCCTTGTAAAGTTGCAGGCGGTGTGCCGGCATGAAATACTGTCCCGCTCTGCTGAGCACGCCAAGCTTTTTAGAGGCCAATTTGGCCTTCCCTTCCAAGTGACCACGAAACTGCACGTCACTCGATATGTCGTCGCCGAGGATTCCGATACTGGTTGAGGCAACAAGGGGAGTGCCTTGAAACTGAGGGGATACGACAAAGGGGTTCTTTTGTGCTTGTCCCAATCTCGTTGCCGATTGTCTACAACTTTTGCTAGGTACCTCTCCAATGTCTGATTAAATCGTTCCACCATTCCATCAGATTGCGGATGATAAGAAGTCGTTCTTGTTTTATGAGTACCCATAACTCGGCAAGTTTCCTGGAATATTTGAGACTCAAAATTCCTTCCTTGATCGCTGTGAATCTCTAAAGGTACTCCAAAACGACAGAAGACTTCATGAACTAGTTTATCTGCAACTGTTGAAGCTTCTTGATTTGGAATGGCGAAAACTTCTGGCCACTTTGTGAAGTAATCCATCACAACCATGAAATACTTGTTACCGCTTTCACTCTCCGGAAACGGCCCCGCCACGTCAATGGCTATTCTCTCCCATGGTGCACCAACATTGTACAACTTCAATGCACCTCTACTACGAGTCTGAGGTCCCTTTACAGCCGCACAACTTGTACATTTGCGACACCAGTCCTCGACATCGTTTCGACAGTGGACCCAATAAAACCGTTCTCGGATCTTCAGTAGAGTTCGTTTAACTGCCAGATGGCCTCCGGAACAATCATTATGGTACAGCTGTAGAACATCCGGTACTTTACCTTTAGGGACAACCATTTGCAAATGACAGCTGTCTCCCCTAACATTTTCCCATTTACAGCACAGAACTCCATCCTGAAGCAGCAAGCTGTCCCACTTGGCCCAATAGCTTTTAGTGGTCGAACTCATTGCTGAGACGTCGCTCCACTTAGGCTTGGGAGCACTGGCCTTTATCCATTCCAGAATTGGCTTGATGTCCGGATCTTCCTGCTGTGCATGTTGTAAGCTGTCCTTCCATTCGTTGCTGAGGTGGTCCGTCCTGAGCATACTCACGGATACCTCTTCCTTACTCTCTTGCCTAGTACAATGGTTGCAATCTTCAGGACAAGGTCTTCTTGACAATGCATCTGCGTTGCCGTGAGATTTTCCGCTGCGATGTTCGATCTCAAAGTCGTATTCCTGCAGTAGTTCAATCCACCTCGCAACTTGTCCTTCTGTATTTTTAAACTGCAATAGCCATTTTAGTGCAGCATGGTCAGTTCGTAAGTGAAATTTTCGTCCCAGAAGATATTTGCTAAAACGCTGCAACGACTTTACCACAGCGAGCAATTCGCGTCTTGTGACACAATAGTTCCTTTCCGGTTTTGACAACGACTTGCTGAAGTACGCTATCACGACCTCTTGGTCACCATTCCGTTGAGACAACACACCGCCAAGTCCTATATCACTTGCGTCTGTGTCAACTATAAATTCTTTGCTTGCATCAGGGTATCCCAAAATAGGTGTTTTGCACAGACGTTTCTTGAGCTCCTGGAATGCGATATTGCAACTATCATCCTAGCAGAAATGTCGCTTCTCCTCGGTTAGCTTGTGCAGAGGTTGGGCTATATCTGCAAAGTTCTTCACAAATCGCCGGTAATAGGAGCACAAACCCAAAAATGCTCTAACCTGCGTCTTGTCTTTTGGAACCGGTCAATCCTTGACAGCGGCGATTTTCTCTGGATCTGTGCGGATACCTTCTTCCGATACTACAAATCCCAAAAAGTTAATTTGGAATAGTGAACATTTCTTCGGGCTCAACTTGAGGTTGGCACTCTGAATCTTCATGAGCACGAGTTCCAGGTTTTGATGGTGTTCCTCAAACGTACGGCCTACGATGATGGTGTCATCCAAGTAGACCAGACAGGCATCGCCAATTAGCCCGGTAAGTACAAGTTCCATCAGAACGCAGTTTTCTCCTTGTCCTTCGGGTCAATTTCAACTTGCCAGTAGCCACTTTTTAGATCCAGCGTGCTAAACCACTTTACTCCTGTAAGCATGTCCAGCGTGTCATCAATTCTTGGCAAGGGATAGCTGTCCTTCTTCGTAACGTCGTTCAGACGGCGGTAGTCAACACAAAATCGCATGCTGCCATCCTTCTTCTTCACTAGCACCACTGGTGAACAGCATGGACTAGAGGAAGGTTCAATAACACCATCCTTAACCATTCCTTCAATCATGGTTTCCACTTCCTTTTCACGTGCTACCGGCAATCTTCTTGGCCGCTGACGGATAGGCAATTCTTCTCCTGTGTTTATTTTGTGTTGAACTAAGCCAGTCTTTCCTATGTCAGCATCGTTTGATGAGAATACATCGGCGTACTTGAGTAACAACTTCTTCGCCTTGACCAATTCGTTCGGGGAGAGAACACTGCGACAGTCTTCCAAAAGTGTGGTCACTCTCGTTTCTGCATCCTTGCTGGGGGTCCCACTCGATATATATTGGCACCGACGTAACCAATCCACTTCCTCACAAGTACCAATCAGTGCGATTTTTTCTATAATCTGTTCCCGGTCGCAAAGGTTCAGCACACGTACTCCTGAGATGTCAGTGGTCCTGACCAAGGTTCGAGCTACTTTCCATGGAAGGTCATTGTTTACCCTTTCCACAAGTACACAACGGTGAGCTTGCCCAGCGTTTCGAGGAAGACTAACCGGAACAATCGTTTCCGATCTCGGCGGAAGAACAATCTTCTTAATGCTGTACACGTTCCCTGGTAACGCACCTTCCATAAAAAGTTCCTCCTGTCCACATTTCAAAACACCTTGCTTGACGTCGATCTCACAACAATTATTCCTCATAAAGTCTAGGCCTAGGATGCAGTCGTCCATTATATCAGCCACGATGACATTATGCAGGTAGATCACGTTGCCTAGCTTCAACTCCATCTCCTTCTCTCCACGGACGGGTATACGCTGACCGGTGGCTGTTACCAAATTAATGCGTTCTCGGTTGTATGCGGAGTCCCCAAGGAACAGACTTATAAGTTGGGAACTAACAACCGTACTAGAGGCTCCAGTGTCTATGGTCAGCTTACACGGCATTCCGTTGACCTCGCCCTTGATGATTGGACTGTTCCCATCATGGGTTTGTGAGATCGAGATCCTTGGGCCTCTTTTAACATCAGCCAGCACCCGCCCCGCGGTTCTGGCTTTTACTCGTTTTCCTGCTGCTGCTGGGCGGTGCTGTTGGCCGCACTACCCTCCTAAGATCGTTCACCTTCCCTTTCTAGGGTTCGCTTAGGGCAGCTGGATCGAAGATGGCCCTTTTCCCCACAGCCATAGCATCTTGGGCTGTATCCTTTGCTGCGGTCGCGAACTGTAGCTGCTGCAACCTCCCTGACGCGATGGGAACGATGATCCTGCCGCACGGCTTCCACTTCCAGTGCATGGGCCAAGGCGTCCTTAAGCGTCTCGTGGTGCCCGAGCCTCACAGCAGCTCTGACTTCCAGGTCGCGGATGCCGTCGATGAATGTCTGCACCAGGTTCCCTTCAATGAGCGCAGGTACAGACCGGTATGCTTTCCGCACCAGCTTCTCCACCTCTAGAGCCCACTGTTGCAAGTTTTCGTTGATGCGCTGCACGCGATCTTTAAGCTGCGCACGAAAGACGTGTTCTAGGTGAGCGTCGCCATATCTCGCCTCCAATGCCTCAAGGAGTTGCTCATAAGTCACTTCCTCCCCGAGAGCTTCCAGAACTGTTAAGGCCTGGTCGCGCAGGCCTAGTGTGAGAGCGGTCATGGCCTGACTTTTATTCCAGCCGTTCGCCTTCATAACAGCCTTGAACTGGATTTTGTAGGTTGACCAGGAAGAAATCCCGTCGAACGGTGGCACTTTGAACTCACGTAGCGAAGGTGTAGTAGCTACTACGGGAGCTGTAGTTCCATCACCCAGTTTGAGGTCGTCCAGCGTTTTCTTCACGTTAGCCACCACGTAATCAACCCGATTGTTCACTTGGTCGATTTGGGTTTTAGCTTTCTTGATTTGGGTTTCAGCTTCCGACAGGCGGTTGTCATGTTGAGCAACTCTATCCTTCACCTCCCTTATCTCTTTCCCAAAGGTAGCATGAATGTCCTTCATGAGGAGCATCTGCTCTTCCGACCGACGAGCCTGTTCCGCCTGCTGATCTTCCAACCGACGGGCATGTTCCTCCTATCGGCGGGCCTGTTCCTCTTGTCGGCGGGCCTGTTCCTCTTGTCGGCGGGCCTGTTCATCCTGTCCGCCCCGCAGCTGCTCTTCCAACCGACGGACCTGTTCCTCCTGTCGAAGAGCCTGTTCCTCCTGTCGACGAGACTGTTCCTCCTGTCGGCGAGCCTGCTCCTGCAGCATCACCATCAGACCACCTAAGTCAGGTGCTGCAGATGTAGGAGCTACTGACGGGTCTGCAGCCGGCGACTGTCCGCCCGAAGTCTGCGACGTTGCACCAACAAATCTTCTTTGGTCCATCTCCTGCTGGCGTTGACTTCGGGTACGGACACCCTCCGTTTCCTCCTTAGGTAAAATCGGCATGATTTTATCCCACTTCTGACACCAATTGTTACGAGCTTGAGGTTCGTGACAATAAAAATTGCCGATAAAATTACCTAAATTAACACTTTAATTTACTTTTCACAAATTAAAAATTAAAACACTAATAATTAAACACACTAATTCACTTTATTCCGCTCCGAAGCTTCGCTTGTCTCGCCAAATCAACACTGCCTCGATCGCATCTTGCAGCGCCTATATATACAAATTAGCAATGAAGCATCCGGAATATTCAAGTAAATGCGCGCAAAGCGACGAGTGTTCGAGTGTAGATTTTCTAGAAACTTAGTTCTTCGGATGGCGCTGTCGGTTGAAAGATTTGTGATGTCATTTTATGCAAAGCTCCCGTCGCTCTTGTTCCTGACACTAGATGGCGCTAGTTGACTTATTCACGCAACAATATAGTAGTACAAGTAAGCAGTACAGTACAGCTTAATGTTCTTTAGTATGGTGATAGAAGCGGAGACCCTTTTTATTGAAATAAAGTAGTTCATTTTAGTCCTCAAGGGGAACAACGCATTTGCATTTTGATTCTAAATCGATAATATATGTAGATATCTATGAGCCACAGCATCCACTTACAATCAGGTGGACCGTGTACTCGTTGATCACCATTATTCTATATATTTAAAAAAAACATAAGTGGTGTTTCAGATGAGAAATATTTGCATAATTAAATTAGATTTCATATGTTATAATAATTTACGGTGTAGAACATACGTGAATTTCAGTTATAAATATGATGGATGGCTTACGTATGATGTGTAACACCGTACGATCGTTTTGTTGTGGTTCTCTATAGAAACGTTTAACGATTTAATATAATAGGATGTGAAGCAAGAATAAATTACCTTAACAATCGTTATTATTTAAAAAATAGTATTATTTACTATTGTAAGCCAGCGCGCAACTAACTCGCGTAATATACGTAAATAACAGGATAAGTGATGATGCAGTCAAACATGGTTCAGCGCAATGACTTATCAAATTAACTCTTGCCTTAAAGACACCTACATCATATTTAAATGAAAAGACAGATGCTGCCAACTTGTTCCCCTACTTTTCTGTATGCATGATGAACGATTAAAGAACCTAAATAATTGTAAAAGTTATATAAACGATTTGGTACTTCACATGCTTCCTATACGATATGGTTATACCGCAATGTATTGGAGATCATGGGATCTTTCTGGCAATTATTTTCGTTCATTTTTCATTTCATTCATCATAGCGCTATAATCATACAGTGGCAACCTCGTGACGGTAAGCGACGTGTGGGGTAGCTCCCCATTAGATATAGTGACGGTCTGGTAAGATATGCAGAAATTCGATGGATGCACGTGGCCCAGAACTACGCATTTTGGTGTTCCTTAGGGGAAGCCTATGTTTAGCATTATATTGTAATTGGCTGAAAAGATGATGAACATAAAATGTAACTGAATCTACTAAAGTCGTATAAATGACAAAAAATTGTATTGAGCATAAAATCTGATAGATAGATTCAAAGTAAGATTATTTGTTACTGATCGATGACAGTGCACTTTACCATCATGGCCACAACATCACTTACCGTCAGGTTGGATAGTAGTCAAGCACTAGCTAAAAAAATTTCAAAAATGGATTTAAAATTCTAAAAATCCCTATTGTGACCAACTGTGTTTGAACACACCACGATTATTATGTTGTAAAATGACATGACATATATAATATATATGACTTTAAATTCGCGGTAGGGCCAGGCTTCAGCTACATTAGGAAAGGACCACGCTCTCACAGTATACCAGCGTGAAAAACTGTTTAATACTGCTGTGTTACGTATCGGTTTCCCCGTAGATTAAATTATACGGGACATTATTTTTTAGAATAAAGGTGAAAAATAAGCACACAGACCATCTGATGGTAAGTGGTGCTTTGGGGCCCGTAGACATCTACATTTATTCTCAATTAAGAAATAGAATGCAGATGCGTTGTCACCCCTAAAGACTGAGATAGAATGCCTCGTTTCCTATAAAAGGGTCTCCGGTTCTCTACACCCACCATATGAAACACAGCAGTATATAGCAAGCTGCTATTGTACGCTGGTAATCGGTCAGAGCGTGGTTATACCGCGACCAAGGCAAACCATTCCTGCTACAATCATAATATAGCTGGAGCGTGGCTCTACCACGTGTTGTTGCTGTCCACTTCCTGTTTCATTCCCTTAGTCGCCGCTTACGACAACCACAGGACGATATGGGATAGAAGATTAGATATACGCTGAAGACTAGCTGTGTAAGCTCTCCCCTCCATTACACGGTGAAAAATTTCTTGTCATTTTAATTACAACTTCTATATATGTATTCTATATATGTTACATATATAACTAAACAAAATTATAATATATTTTCAAATACTAGATTTGTTACGATATCTAGCTGGAATAGGAGGGTTTTTTCTACCATTTATCGACATGAACAATGATTTAACTGCTCGGCTTTTTAATTAAATCGATGATTGAACGTTCGTACGCTCTTTGAGAGCCGACAATGGTCCGGCCGTCGAAAAGCGGATACGTTGCATGATTGATGCTAAGATGAACCGGCGGAAGCTAATTGTCGATACTAAAATAGACCTTTGTTGTGTTCTGCCGGAAGGATGATAAACTGTTCCGCTTATTACCGTCTCTTAAACTCTACTTCAGTTACGCTATTATTTACATAAATTATATGATACAAGGATTGTCAAGATACTTGACATACTTTATTTTAGTGTAGTATAGTCCCTCGTGACCATGGATGCTGCAAAGCACCCGAAACATCGTGAGTTAAAATAAGTAGTATTAAACGCAGTGAAATTCGAAAAAGTAGTTTAATTCAATGTGTAGTGATCGCGCAAATACAAAAAATTATTAGTGAACTCACTGTTGTGTTGGTTTAGAGGTTATAACAGACTGTACTCGTATAGGTGTGTTTAGTATTCCATAGCTTATTTTTGAGCTATAATGAAGGACATGTAATTAGTCATTTTTGTCTGAAGTTGTTCATAGGTATTATTAATTTATTCCAACTACCTACAAGTTTGTCGAGTAGCGGTGTATGAATATCCACTAGCGCGTGTCGTTCAGTGCGTGTCGTAACATGCGACGGAAGGAAACTAACCGGGATATGTGCTACAACGTTTTTATAATGAAAAATTAAAATAAACTGCGGTTGCCGATCTACCTGTAAAGCTTGGTAACTATGACAAATACTCCCTAATTAAGCAAGCTATATAGGAGTTTAAGTTTAGAGAAATATGTTAATATTATAAGAATATTTGTATGTACCGATCTACCATGTAGGGTGGCGTTCCACAACATGGAGTGGTGACCTGCTAAGACAAGCAAGAAGTCAATGGATGAAGGTATATCAGGACAGTGTATTGTGACATTCCTTGGAAGAAGACTATGTCTTACAGTTGACTAATGAGTGGTTGTAATGATGATCACGATGAAGTTATATGAATTTAATTATAAATTATTTATATCGCAAAATAAAGCTTGCTTAGAAATAGATTTTTTTGTAACATTATGATGATATTCTTTCTTAAAGTCCATGTTACGATAGAAAGCATTAACGTTACCATTACAGTCCATCAAAACACCACTGCTGGACATATAAATCTCCCATAGGTTTCCTCAAACAGAGGAAACATTTTGATAAAATATACAAATCATACACGACGTCTTCTTTAACAGAATTTGTAACAAAAAAAAAATACTGAACATCACAGATTGTTACCATATACTTAGTCGAGTCATAACCTTATTATTTTAAACATTATTCATAAATTTTAATACTGGCTAGATAAACTTCACTAATTTTAGAAATATAACCGCAAATAAAAAAGACTATTTTTCAATCATTTTCAAATATGGAGTGGTTGAAGAAAGAAGATTGAGTAGCGGTATCGCGTTGCACCGCTGTTGGTTACTCGTCAAAGAGATTTTCAATATTCTACAAAAATTGAAAATAACCCTACGATTTGTTTATTGCACTATCAAACGAAGACGAAACGAAATGCATTCACTGAAGATTCAACCTTCGAAGATCGACCGCCGACCTCGTACAGCTAGGACACACGCGATCATCAAAACAGTGAAGGCGCGAATTCAATGAAATCCTGTTCGTAAACGAGAAATCTTAGCCCTGCAGATGGGCCTAAGTAGAACCCTGGTCAAAAGGGTGATCAATGAAGACCTAGAACTACGAGCTTATCGTAAGAAGATCGGACATTTTAAGAACGAGCGTTTGAAAAAAATTAGGCTGGATACATCCCGGTCTTTTGTACGGAGGTACGCGGGGAAAAAATACCGCGAAATTTTTATTTCGGATGAAAAAATATTTAACATCGATGAAAGTTATATTAAATAAATGACAAGGTGCATGCCCATAGCAATTAATAAGCCAGCACGCGTATTCCGAGGGTTGAAGGAGCAAATTATCCTTCG
Source organism: Parnassius smintheus behrii (assembly GCA_036936625.1). NCBI lineage: Eukaryota > Metazoa > Arthropoda > Insecta > Lepidoptera > Papilionidae > Parnassius > Parnassius smintheus. The sequence goes on from JAUPFT010000001.1 coordinate 3,083,313, forward strand.
TCACTCATGGCTTAGTTTGGAGTCTCATATTCAAGCTTAACTAAGGTGTTTTTCTGTGAAAAATGTAAAACCAGTACCGAGTTGTACCAAAATACCGTCTTAACAAACGTAGTAGAACTTCTGTCTCAAATAATGGTCAAAATTAGATATAGGATATTCCAACGGGACTCTGCATCAGCTCCTAGGGCACGAAGCACGCAAAACTGGATGACCACCCACGGAATTGACTTTATCAGACATGAATACTGGCCCTCTTCTAGTCCAGATTTAAGCCCACTGGATTATAAGATATGGCAACATTTAGAGGAAATAGTCTGTGCTAAACTTCATCAGAATTTGGAATCTCCTCGAGCATCTTTGGCTAAAGCAGTGGCAGAAATAGATATGAGTGTGGTGCGTGCTGAGATTGACCATTTGCCGCGGCGATTAAGGGCATGCATTCAAAATACGGGAGGGCATTTTAAACATTATAAACATAAATTGTATTTTAAATTAAATTACCTTTCATTTCATATATTGTACGGTGCAACACCGTGCATTCTCCCGCGTCAGCATTTTAGTAATTTGACACTATGCGCGACTGACCTCATTCATTAATATTTTATTTTTAGTGTGTTTGTGTTTGCCTACCAATACGGTCGCGTGACTCAATCTTATATTTTTACCAAGTTTCGTGTATTGTGAAATCGCAATAAATCATTGTTTTTCTCAAGATCGTGTTTAAATCATTCATCATCAGATCAAGTAAAAGGTGTGTGGTATACCAAGACCATACATCTTTATGGTCCTTCGAGGAAACTGATCAGTGTTTTGTGGATCTCAAGTGCAGTGCGATCGGTTCGGTTGGCCTCCCACCAGCGGGTCTCACCAGCCGAATTGAGACGGCGCTCTACGTGTACTGAGTCTGCAAATATACTGAGAACCAGTAATGACATCAATCACAAAACCGAGAATATCAAGAATACCACAAGCATAGCAAATTTGAAGCATTCATCAAGCAAACCAAGCAAGCATTCACCAAGCACATCAAGCAAGCACTCTCCAAGCACACCAAGCATAAGCATTCATCAAGCACATCAAGCAGAAGGATTTCACAAGCAAAGCACAAGCATATCAAGCAAGCGTATCAAGGTATTTTCAAAAACAAGCAAAACAAGTAAGTGATTTTTACCAAGGTTTTAACGTATCAACTCCTTCACCAAGTAATGTCAAGCATGGAAAATCTCCTAGCAAATCAACAACAAATTATCGATGGCATTAATCAAATATTTGTAAATTTTAAGAAAGATTGTCAAGAGCGAAAGACGCCCGACTATATTAATCGAAGATTGAATAATTTAGAAGGGTATTGGCAGGAATTCCTGAATAATCATGTTGAACTGTGCGCTTTTCCAGACAAGTCCCATGCTTATTTTACTAACAATACGTATGAAAAAACCAAGGCAAATTATGAGAATATAACAGCTACAATAAAAGCGTACATACCGAAGTCGGAACATCAACCAAAACCTTCAACGCCCTTGATAAGAACTGCAACTCCAATGGGTACACCCTCAACTTCGGGAGCTCAACATTCATTTAGAACGGAGTCCCAGGGAACCAACAGTAAGACAGATGAATTATTCAAGAAGCAATCAAGCAACTTCAGAGCATTTAAAAGGACAGTTTCTAACATAAATCTTGACGATGTGACGGAGATATGGGAGCTGGAAGATCTCCTCCGCTCATTGCAGTCGCGATGGTCAGCTATCGACAGTCTGCACTGGGACATCGACAGTGAAGTTCAAGGAGCCAACCAAGAATATGAAAGCACTTTTTCATATTATGAACAACTATATAATTCCACCAAACGATCCATCAACAGCAAGCTGTGGTCAGTGTCCCATCGGGAAAAATCAATTCCCCAGATGGACATACCTGTTTTTGTAGGAAATTATCATCAGTGGACTCCATTCAAGGACCTGTTCACTGAAACTATCCATAATAACCTATCATTATCAAACGCACAGAAAACCCAATTTCTTAAATTTAAGGTGCAAGGCGAAGCAGCAAGGCTTTTGCAACATCTTCCGGTCCGCACTGAAAACTATAATATCTGCTGGGAAATTCTTAACCACAGATACAACAACAAGAAACTCATTTTTACTTCGCACATCAACAGCTTATTAAATATTCCTGTCATACAACGACATCAAGCTATCAACCAGATCAAGCGACTTCATGCCACCACTCTGGAGACACTCAATGCCGTGAAAAACTTAGGTGTTGATATCAGTACGTGGGATCCATTGCTGGTGCACTTACTGTCACAAAAATTGGACAATGAAACATTCAATGATTACAATGAATCCCTGGAACAACCACGTGAGTTACCGACGCTCAAAGATTTTTTGGCATTCCTGGAAGGAAAATTCACTACGTTGGAAACATCCCGTAGAAAACAAGAACCAACTACGCAAAAACCATCATCAAGTCAGGTCCCGGTAAAGCATAATAAATCAAGATACCAAGTATTTTCCAACTACAATGTTACAGAACCAACAAATGCAAAAACAAGTAATCAGTTTACAATCACGTGCCCGCTCGGTAACAATGGCCATGGAATATATTTTTGTCAAAAACTTATAGCAATGACGCCGCAGCAGAGACGCAGTACCATATCAAGATTACGGCTGTGCCCAAACTGCCTAAGCCATCACCAAGGAAAGTGTATTTCTATGAATCGCTGCCGCGAATGCCAAGGTCAGCACAACACAATATTGCACGAAGCATTCGTAACATCCAAAACCATAATGATTTCTTATATTTACGCGAACACTACACATGATTAAAACTACTTTTACGGATTTTATCGCGTTTATTTTTGCTTTTAATTACTTTTATTTTTAATTCCCGACGTTTCGGGCGTTTTCCAGCACCCATGGTCACGGGGGACTGAGATGACTGACATCCCGATGTCATTGTTATACCCGGAGTACCTTCAGCTTTTTTAATTATTGTTTATGGTCCGATCTATGCAAAATGAATTGACTATGTCTTGAGGTCTTGCAGTGGTACGCTTGGGTTTAGTTTTAATTTTATTGATTATTGTGGAAGGCTATCTATTGTGGAAGGAAGAGTTTTACAAGCAAGTAGATTGTGTTGCGATGGGCTCACCTGTATCTCCCATTGTCGCCGATATATTCATGGAAGACTTTGAGGATAAAGCCCTCCTTACTGCACCTGTTACACCAAGGATATACAAGTGGTACGTAGACGATACTTTCACAATTTTACCATCAGACAAAGTAACTGCATTTTTAGAACATCTTAATTCCATAAACTCTAAAATTCAATTTACTATGGAGTTAGAGGCAAATAATTCCTTACCTTTCCTAGATGTGTTAGTCATCCGAAATCCTAATAACACCATTGGTCACACTGTGTATAGGAAAAAGACCCATACAAACCGATATTTAAACGGTGAATCTCACCACCATCCTTCACAGTTAGCTACCGTGGGCAAGTCTTTGTTACAGAGAGCACGAGGGATCTGTGACAGCAAACACCTGCCGCCGAGCTTCAGCACGTCAAGCATGTTCTGCACGACAACAAGCTTCGAGTCCCGCGCCTACGTCACAGTGACCGAGTGAAGCCGGCCACAGTCGAGCGTAAGCCTGCTGTACTACCATATGTCAGAGGTGTCACAGACAAGATTGGCTATATCTTGAAGCGAGCTTCTATTAGAACATTCTACAAGCCGCCGAAGAAGATTAGTCAGTTCCTACCATCCGTCAAGTGTCATATTCCTCTACAAGATGCAGGAGTGTGAGTGAGAGAAGATACAAGCTTGATAGTGAATGTGGTCTCTCTTATATAGGACAAACAAAAAAATCAATTAGAACCCGCGTAAAAGAACATATAGCTGATGTGAAGCATCAACGTTCCGGGAAGTCTGCAGTTTGCGATCATATCCTAGACGGCCCCAACCATTACATCAGATTTGATAGACCACAAATCCTCGCGAAAGAACACCGATTCCTATCAAGGATGATACGTGAGGCTATTGAAATTAAAAAACATACCTAATTTCAATAGAGAAGGAGGCTGGGTACTAACACCTGCTTGGGATCCTATAATCAATAAAATTAAAACTAAACCCAAGCATACCACTGCAAGATCTCAAGACATAGTCAGTTCATTTTGCATAGATCGGACCATAAACAATAATTAAAAAAAGCTGAAGGTACTCCGGGTTTAACAATGACATCGGGACGTCAGTCATCCCAGTCCCCCGCGATAAACGCGATAACATCCGTAAAAGAATTTTTAATCATCTAAAATCATGAATCAACCTAGCTCATCAAGAAAGGTTAACCAGGGAAACTCATCAAGCAGCGCAGATGCTGTCCAGCAGAACCAGAACAGTGTGCACGTGTCACAGCAGCGCGACGTGCCAGAGATACTGCTCGCTACAGCTATTGTTCAAGTTCAAGCTAACAATGGCTCTTATTACAAGCTCCGAGCACTCCTGGACCAAGGATCCCAGACGTCAATTATCACGGAGAAAGCAGCTCAACTTCTATCACTACCTAGAAGTCAGTGTAAAGGGGTCATAACGGGGATCGGCATAAAGGAAAACAATTGTAAAGGCGTGATCAAGTTAACAATCAAGTCCAATAATAGCGACTTCACACTTAATACCGAAGCTCTCATAATGAAAACTCTGATCAATAATTTACCAAACTACACCTTGGACAAGCCGTCATGGTCATTCCTAGAAAATATACAGTTAGCAGATCCAGAATTCTACAAAACTCGGCGGGTAGATATACTTCTGGGAGCAGAAGTATACTCAAACATCATCTTAGACGGAATTTGCAGAGAAAACAATAACTCGCCAATCGCCCAACAAACGCGATTTGGTTGGATATTAAGTGGAAGCGCTAATCAAGTTACTTTACAGTGCAATGTTTTGCTGAATAATATACAAAACATCCAACAGTTTTGGGAGATTGAGGACATTACTCAAGAGTCTACTCTCACATCAGAAGATCAAGCATGCATCGATTTGTATAAATCAACAACCACAAGACGCGAGGATGGAAGATACCAAGTGAAACTTCCCCTTAAGTCAAACATTGAACAAGACTTGGGCACATCGAAACAAAAAGCAATTGCGCAATTCAAACGATTGGAACGACGATTCACAAAACAAAATAATACCGCAGAACATTATAAATTATTTATTCATAAATACTTGGCATTGGGTCAAATGAAACCGTCTACCGGTAACAAGAAACCAGAATTTTATATGCCGCACCATTGTGTCGAGCGCCCGGAGTCAACAACTACAAAAATCAGGGTTGTGTTCAATGCCTCGGCAAAACTTCGACAGGGTTGAGCCTTAATGATCTTATGCACAAGGGCCCAAATCTACAACAAGATCTCTAAAAATTAATTTTGGAGTGGCATCAATACCAGTTTGCATACACAGCTGATATAGAAAAAATGTTTCGCCAAATTTGGCTGAAAGAAGAACACCAACAATAAAAAATAATATGGCGAGATGACCCAGAAGAACTATTGCAGGAATACCAACTCACTACAGTCACATATGGCACCAAGGCAGCCATATTTGGCAATGATGACACTGAAGCAGTTGGTAGATGATGAAGAAAAATACTACACCAAGTCACAAGCAGCTTCAGTTTTACGGAATAGCCCGTATATGGATGATGTAATCCATGGCTGTCATTGCGCTGACATTGAAAAAAGGTTGAAGGACGACCTCATCAAGCTATTAAAAGCAGACGGCTTTAATCTCGGGAAGTGGTCATCCAATATTCCAGAATTATGTGAAAATGTCAGTCAAGAAGGGAGTTTCAAGAAGGGAGTTATCAGTCAAGAAGAGCTGCTGAATCTACAAAGACCTTAGGGTTGAGATGGAACCCTCAAGAAGATTCCTTCACTTTCCAACCCAAAATTCAAGCTCGTCAGACAAGCGACACCAAGAGAATCTTATTATCTGACATATCAACCTTTTGGGACCCTCTGGGCTGGATTTCACCATTGACTACCAAGTTGAAGCTACTTTTCCAATCTACGTGGCTATCTAACATCGACTGGAATGATACACTTCCCGATAACATTAATTTGGAGTGGCAGAAAATCAGGGGCGATATTCATAACATCGAAAAAATTCAAGTAAAAAGATGGCTCAATACAAACGAAACCGATGTTATTGAGTTGCATGGATTTTGCGACTCTTCAACAAAAGCGTACGCTTGCGTAATATACTGCAAAATAACTCGTGGAGACCAAAGTACAGTGGTTTTGGTCGCGGCAAAAACAAGGTTAGTGCCGGTCAGCAGAACTGTAAGTTTACCTAGACTTGAATTATGCGGCGCAGTTTTGTTAGCAAAATTAATGTCCAAGGTAAAACAGAGTTTAAAAAATTACGAAATCAAGCAATGCGGCTGGGTTGACTCCACAGCAGTGCTGTGGTGCCTGCAGGGTGATCCGAGCAGGTGGAAAACCTTCGTAGCAAACAGAGTCAAGCAAGTTACCGACGTCATTCCAGCACAAGACTGGCGATACGTAAAGTCCCAGGACAACCCAGCAGACTGCGCAAGCAGAGGCCTAACTGCTACACAACTAGTGAGTCATTCTCTGTGGTGGCAGGGACCAAGCTGGCTGCCTACTTATCAAGATAAACAAGAAGAAACAAGTTATAATACCAATGAAGAGCAAAAGAAGGCAAAGCAGATAAATATTTCGACATACCAAGAACAAGAAATGAATATTTTGGGTCAAATTATCAAGAAATACAGTAAGTTCAATAAACTAATCTGCGTCGTAGCCTGGGTATACCGTTTCATAAACACTACAAGAACAAAAATTAAGATGCCATCATACTTAACATTAGAAGAAGTCAGAGCAGCAAAGCAAAGTATAGTCAAGCATGTTCAGCAAGAAGAGTTTTCGCAAGAGATAGAAGATCTCAAGACAAAACAGAGCGTGAATACCAAGAGCAAGATAGTAAACTTACACCCTTATTTAGATGAAAAAGGCGTTCTAAGAGTTAGTGGTAGACTGAGAAACGCACAGATAAGCATGGAAATGAAGCACCCAATCATCATTCCATACGCTAACCATCTTACGGAGTTGATCATAGATGAAGCCCACAGTCTTACATTTTACGGGGGACCAAGATTAACAGCATCATTTATTCGTCAGCAGTATTGGATAGTAGGGGGCAACAGGGCTACTAAGAAGCGCTTACGACAGTGTGTGAGATGCCGACGGTTTGGAACAAGCAAGCAACATCAACTCATGGGTGACCTACCTAGTGCCAGAAGTAACCCATCTCGCCCGTTTTCTCACACAGGATTGGATTATACCGGCTTCATCATGATCAAAGGCAGTAAAGGACGAGGCACCAAGTGTACCAAGGGATATGTAGCGGTGTTCGTGTGCATGGCAACCAAGGCCGTGCACTTAGAACTAGTATCGGACCTAACGACGTCATTATTCCTAGCGGCTTTGAAGAGGATGGCTGCCAGACGAGGAACGCCAAGTCACATTTATAGTGACAATGGCACCAACTTCGTCGGAGCAAGCAGAGTCCTAACACAAGAATATCAAGAAATTATATCGACCATCAACCAAGATAATCCAGAGTTAATGCAAGAGATCACAGAAATGCACATACAGTGGCATTTTAATACGCTCCTTCCTGGCCCTCAGCAGGCGGGTTATGGGAAGCGGCCGTTAAAATTCTAAAATATCACCTGAAACGCGTCATTGGTGAACAGAGACTGACTTACGAGGTGTTCACCACCATACTGTACCAACTAGAAGGCTGCTTAAATACAAAACCATTGTGCGCCATGAATGAAGACCCAGACAACCTGGACTATTTGACGCCAGCACACTTCCTAGCAAGTGGACCTGTGTTGACGATATTTGATACAGAGCAAGTTCTACGAACAAGATGGTACCTTTGTCAAAAAATGTATAACGACATATGGAAATGATGGCGTTCAGAGTACTTGACCCAACTAAATGTACGCAGTAAGTGGCAAAGGGAACAAAAAATATCAAGATCAACGACGTCGTGCTCGTCCACGAAGACAACTTACCTCCAGGACGGTGGGCTATGGGGCGCGTCATCGAACTTCATCCCGGTTCTGATGAGCAAGTGAGAGTGGTCACACTGAAAACCAAGAATTGCTACCTCAAAAGGCCGGTCGTGAAATTATCGCTACTACCTGTTAATCAAGAGTCAGATGGCAGCGATAATAACACAAACAAACCATCATCAATCAAGAACGATCAACAAACAAGAGCGCCTCAATCGGTTAAGAAACCTCAAGTTCATTTCTCGTCGCTTGCGTTGGCCATGCTATTTTTCATGAGCATACTTACCACATCATCATGTTCTTTTCTTAACACACCTCTGAAGTCGAACCAAGGAATATATTTTGACAAAATCTCTGACATGCAAGTAATTAGAGACGAATGGACCATGGTCGTCTATTATGACATGAGCTACTACTGGCAAGGGATGAAGACCTTTGAACAATATTCCAATTACTTGCAAGAAACATGCGATAAATTACAAGAAGCCCAATGTAACATTATACTGTGGCAACTACGTCATAGTTACTCCGAGTTCCAGCATTATAATACTATTTTGATGACACAACATTTCCGCACGCGCTCGCGCCGCCGCCGAGGACTGATCAACGGAGTCGGCAGTATCGCGAACTCATTATTTGGAATTTTAGATGAGAATTTTGCTCAAAAACACCAAAAATACATAACGCTCATCCGTGATAATCAGCAGCATCTGGCAAACTTGTGGCGAAATCAACCTCTATAGTCGAGGGGGAGTATAACTTACTTAAAAGGAGTGAAGAAGCTATGAACAGGCAGCATAAGTTAATAAACAAACGGATGCTAAATATAGAAAGGGCCGTGAACATTTTAAACTCAGAGGTTGTCAACATGTCTCAAGTGAATCAATTAACTTTGGCAGCCGTAGCTGCAAGCAATATGATACAGGAACTACGAAGCGTGCAAGAATCATTGCTAGACACGATCACAGATATTTATCACGGGAGATTTAATTTCCATCTATTATCTAAAGAACAGCTTAGAAACGAACTCGGTGTTATAGCAAGCCAAATATCGAAGGAGCTGGCCTTACCAATCGAAAACATACAAGCAAGCCTTCAAAGTATCTATCAACTTTTAACAATAAAGGCCAGAATATGTGAAGATTACCTGCTGTTCGAGATAAAGGTTCCGCTCGTCAGTAGAGATTCCTTCGAAATATTTCATCTTATTCCAGTACCGACCAAGATTAATAACAGCAAGATGGTTACCACGATACCAATATCAGAATACGTGACCATTAACCTAGCAAAGGATGCGTACATTGTGATGGATATAGATGAAATTTCATCATGCAGTCAGCAAGCTAACTCGTATTTATGTCACTTAAAGAAACCAGTTTACCATCTCTCACAAGACGAGAAATTCTGTGACGTCGATAATATTAAACAGCAGTGTAAAACTGTTGTGGACTCCTGCAATTACAAATGGACTGAATTAAACAATATAAACAAGTACTTATACTTTTGTTGTGAGAGGTGTCAGTTACGAGTGATGTGCGCGGATCAGGTGACCGCGCCACAGCTGGAGCGCGCCGACATCGTCAGCATTTTACACGGATGCATTGTCAAGTCCGACCTATTTACGGTGCACGCTCGTAACCTTGACCGCAGCGTTATCAAGACGAGCCCAGACATCAAGGTTGAAGACTTCAGTCCGATAAACAATATCATCAACGCATCGATCCCGATGTCGTCTATAGTAGATGAAACCATAAATGACCGCCAAAAACAATTTTCGGATTTAGAAAAACAGCTAAAAGATTTGAAAGAGCAGGCGGTGTTGACATGTGATGTATCATACCATGATGTGCATCATTATGCTCTCATCTACATTATGATCGGAGCAGCAACTATCGTGGGTGCTGGCCTGGCGTGGCGGCGAATGCGACAAACACGGTTAGCACGAGCCAACTCTCCGGCAGTGCCCCCGGTGGAGGACCGCACCGCGGTTCGCCTCTCCTCCGTCCGAAACAGCATTTGTGAAGAAGAAACGACCAATCGTAGTGATCCTGTTACCAATAAACTAGACAGTGTTCGAATTGTAAACAGGTCTACGTCGCCCATAGCAACTCATACATCTTTTTTCAAGCAATCATGATCAGCATCCCGCCCTCATCTGGCGGCCCGGAGTATGTACGGTGCAACACCGTGCATTCTCCCGCGTCAGCATTTTAGTAATTTGACACTATGCGCGACTGACCTCATTCATTAATATTTTATTTTTTAGTGTGTTTGTGTTTGCCTACCAATACGGTCGCGTGACTCAATCTTATATTTTTACCAAGTTTCGTGTATTGTGAAATCGCAATAAATCATTGTTTTTTTCAAGATCGTGTTTAAATCATTTATCATCAGATCAAGTAAAAGGTGTGTGGTATACCAGGATCATACATATATAATTTCTATATAATTATCAAAAACTGTATCAATAATTTTGCAAAAAGTTTTTGACAGAACTTATGACCTGCATACGCATATATATATATATATATATATATATATATATATATATATATATATATATATATATATATATATATATATATATTATTTGTGATTTATTAGCGGATATACAACTTTACCGTGACAGAGATTAATGAGACAGCACTCTGGTAGTGACATTAAATTATTTAGTCTGCCTAACAAAGTTACAAGACGTAATTATTCGCTATTCGCATTTTATAAACATTTCACTCGTAAGAATTTTGAAAGTAAAATTACTGCAAAGATGGATCATAATATAACAACATAATATATTCTTAACACTTTATATTGAATATATCGTTTCCATTTTCGTTTCATTAACTAATCTCTACTGTTTGTAGTTGTCTATCTAACTGTCTATATATCACATATTTATATAATGTAAAAAGGTACTAACTACTACGGGGTGACAACGCATCTACATATTCATTTACGTTAAGGATAGATGTTGATTTCTCTGGGCTACAGCATTCACTTACCACCTAGAGGACTGTGTGCTCATTTATCATCCTTATTCAATAGAATAAAAAAAATCACGTATTAAATTTTACTAGAAACGGATCATTACTTGGTCTTATGTCGAATAAATGGTCTTTTCAAGCGTTGGCGGCATCGGACATCTGTGTCTACCACTGCGTTACAGCATATAAGAATAGAGAAGTTACAAGATGAAGATGTGATAGAGAAGTATAAATGTAGACCGAAAGAAAATATAAGATGTTTGAATGAGTTGTGTATGAATGATTTAGACTTGAATACTGTGTAGGATAATATTAAGAAAGGTTTGGTGGATACCGCCTCCGAAGTATGTGGTGTAAGTAAGAGAACAAATGAAAGAAAAAGTAATACGTTATGGTGGGATGATGAGGTACATGGTATATGGAGGTGGAAGTTGAATCAAAGAAGAAAGCATGGTTAGATTTACTAGCAACCAAAGCTGGTAATTCTCCTGGTATGAATGATGAGATTGAAAGAAAAAAGGCAGAATTTAGACGTCTAAATAGGAGAGTAAAAGAAGTTGTTGAAAGGAAAAAGAAAGAAAGAACGGATAAGAATGATAGAAGGATATCTGATAATTTCCAGGCTAACATAAAAATGTTCTGGAAACTCGTAAGAACTGCCAGGGGAAATACAAAACAGCCTATAATAAATGCTATAAGAGACGAGAATGGATGTATTCTGAATGATGAAGTTTCGAATTTAAACAGATGGAAGGAATACTTTGAAAGCGTATTTATGAGTGAAGAGTCGTCTGAATTAAATGAACTAGAAATTCCGAAAAAAGTGGAAAGGGGTATGGAGATAAGTGTAGATGAAATAATGAAAGCAATGAAAAGCATGAAAGCAGGTAAGGCAGCTGGATATGATAGAGTATCACTCGAGATGCTAAGGGCTGGAGAGGGAGTGGTGGCAGGCCTGCTGTACACCTTGTTTAATTTATGTTGGGAATTAAAACGGGTACCGGATGACTGGTAAAGCAGTTATAGTACCAATATATAAAGGAAAATGGTCACAGCAGGACTGCAAAAACTACCGCGGTATCAGCTTGCTTAGTATTGTGGATAAACTGTATGCTAAGGTGTTAATTGAAAGAGTTATGAAAGAAACTGATGGAAAAATTTGGGATATACAAGCGGGTTTTAGAAAGGGAATGGGGTGTACAGATCAAGTCTTTTCCAAGCGCATGATTGCGGAGAAGTTTTTGGCCAAAAATCAGAAAGTTTTTTGTGCGTTCGTGGACTTGGAAAAGGCTTATGACAAAGTGGACAGGAATGTGTTATGGCAAACACTGAACTCATTTGGGTTGAGTGCTGGTTTGATACAGGCATTAAGGTCTCTTTATAGGGACTCTAGTGCTTGTGTCAGGATCAATGGGGTCTAATCAGACTGGTTTGGCATCCAAAAAGGTGTCAGACAGGGCTGTGTAGCTTCCCCTTGGCTGTTCAACCTATTTATGGACCGGTGTTTGCAAACTTTGAAAGATGAAGAATGTGGGTTAAGAATGGGCGAGTTAACCGTCAAATGCCTTTTGTATACCGATGATCAAGTCATAGTTGCGTCATCGGTGGCAGAGTTGCAAATGATGGTTACATTAATGAACTGGGAATTAAAAGAAAGGGGAATGAAAGTGAACGCAAGTAAGACGAAAGTGATGGTTTTTGAAAGAGAAGAAAGCAAAACGGTATGTGAAATAAGAATAGAAGGAGAGTTAATTGAGCAAGTGGATGAGTTTGTGTATTTGGGATGTGTATTTAGCAGGGATGGTAGATATGATAGGGATATAGAACGACGAGTAAATGCAGGTAATAGAGTGAATGGGGCACTACACTCTATTATGAAGAACCAGAATGTGTCAAAACAGGCACGTATGGTAATTCATAATGCTGTGTTAGTCCCTACTTTAATGTATGGTAGTGAAAGCTGGGTGTGGCAGAAGAAGCACGACAGTAGAATAAATGCTGTAGAAATGCGGTCTTTAAGGAATATGCTAGGGTTGAATCTGAATGACAGGGTGAGAAATTGCGTGATAAGAGATAAATGTGGTATACAAGATGATATTGTGACCAGGATTAATAAAGGAGTGCTTCGGTGGTTTGGTCACGTAGAAAGAATGAATGAGGAAAGAGTGACAAAGCAAATTTATATGGCAGATGTGAATGGCCGAGTCGGGAAGGGACGCCCTAGAAAAAAGTTTATCGACCAAATTGGCGATATTTTGAAAATGGGCCATGTTATAAGTACCCTTAACCAACGAGCATGTATGCGTAGATATATGGATGTAAAGGAGGCGAAAGAGGTATGTCAGAATCGTGCCAAATTGAAGTCCGTAGTCTCTGCCTACCCCTCTGGGTGACAGGCGTGAGTGTTTATGTATTTTATGTAAATTAACCTTAATTATTAGCAGTTTTTCTGTAGTATCTTTCCTTTATAAATCTTATCTCACCTTAGGGCGCGTCCATTAATTGCGTGAGGTGTAGAGGGGAAGGGGACCGAACTAAACCACGACCAATCTCACGTGGGGTGGGTTAGAGGGAGGGGCCTCGGCAAATATCATGTAATTTTTTTTCCGAAAGAAACAGTGTAACAGGTAAATAAAATTGGGAAATCCCACGCAGTAATATTTATCGCGGTTATACGAACTTAGCCAATTATATAAAATAATGAAGCAATGATTTAATAAAATATAATCAAACACCGATTTACGTATTTATGATTTAGGGGGTGAGGTGAGCCCTCAACCTGATGAGATGTTGAGATGCTCACCAGGAAGAGGTTGAGGGTAGAACAATTGCCAAAATCACTTAACGTATTTAATAGACGCTCCCTTATTAGTGTTCTCTGCTTAATTCCGGATTGATTGGTGGGGAACATTTAATAGCGTTGAGTCCACTTTTATACCATTTCTGTAAAAAAAACTAACTTTAAAAAAGACCGCAATTTATATTTAAATTTAATTATTTTAACTATTTTGAATGGATTAAGTAATGTCGCAATCTCAATCTCGTCCTTATAGTTCCATTAATAAATTTATCCCCTATTTTGTCAGCCTTAGGTTCCCCTAATTACTAACTATATTATAGTAATTATAATATAGTACGAAGATATCACGAAACATACATTCATAAAACGTACAGGTAAATTGTATCCACGTTCAGATCAAGAGTGGGCTGTACTGGGTAAAGTTAGAACTGTTCCACCTGTTTCCGTAATTTTGCAATAACAATTCCAGTAGCAAAGTTTCAAAATAAGCTGATAACAATTCAACGTCATTTATGGAAAATTTACTAAAACACGTTATACGTCAAAACTTAGCCAAATAGGAACAGATTTCATTAAAGTTACACAATCGCATTCCAGAATAGGCCCGGAGCAGGCCTACCATTTTTATAATAATACTCATTTGCGCCCTATCCTCGATCTAATGTAACTTGACTTTCTTTTTTCTTTTTTCATTATGCTTTATCAAAATTTTAATTGTAAAGGTATTACCACTTTTAATAACCGTTAAATATTCCTTCAACAAATATTAAATTAACAGAAACTACCCTCTTAAGACCTTTGATGTAATTTTTATGATTGGCACCAAGACGCTGCTACTTCATTCGTTATATAAAACGATGAAGCCATTTAAGATGTGCTTAAGTTTTCTAACGGCTATAAAATTAATGGAAGAGTTTTGGGAAAAACTACGATAATAAGAGATATCAATTAATCTTCACTAGCTGCGTGTTAAGTGCGCATAACAAGACCTCGATAAAGGCTGGAAAATGCATGCTTCATTTATAACGCTTAATAGATTGGCTGCCACTATTCTGCTAAAGTTCTATACAAGAAACCGTAGCTAAAATATTCGTATTTAAGAGATGTCACAGGATCGTGATTACATATAACTTGAAACAAAGTGTATGTGAAAAAAAAAACTTCTCGCTGGGTTTTTGCAAAATCCCGGATAATGTACAAAATTTATTAAGACAAAAAAAAATTCAACATGTTTGAATGTTTTTTAAAGAAAAAATGTACATAAAGGGTTATTTTAATATCAAATAATACATAAATGAAAATAACCTTTGACAATGAGGTGACAGCCAACACGCTGGTTCTACTAGAATTCATTTAAAAAACAACAAAATTATTATAAAGTGAAATATGTTTAAAAATTGATCCCGCTGTGTTTCTTGATGGATTTTCCCAGGATAGAAGTATTTCCCGAACCTGTAGTAAAAAAAAAGACTTGCTATAAGTGTCATACAATAATCTGTATTGAATAAAATCATTCTATTCAATTCATTCTTTGCTGATCCTTTCCTTAAGTATTGTTTAAAATGTAAAATTTATAACAATAAAAGAGGGGAATAAAAAAAAACAATGCTTCAATCAAGACGTTGCTAAAGAGGATGTACAGGATGTATTTCCTTAACGTCACAGGTAATATTTATCTTTCCGACACTGACGAGGGTACGATAGTGTTCTCTTTTAATTCTGAAAAACAGAAAATAAAACTTCATTATTTTATGTGATATATTTAAGTTTAACAATACGCGTTTTTAGACAAAGTTCTTAAGTATTACGTTGTAGTCACGCTGCAGATTTGTTAAAGTAGTACCACGAATGGGTCAAGAGCAAGGCACAAAAAAGAGAGAAGGAACTATTTATTTGATACACACATTTTACACACATTTAAAAATGTATACAAAAGCATGGGGCAAAGTAATGCATGCACAAGTCTAAGACTGCTTAGGCATTAAGAATTAGGAACCAGTATGATGGCGTCCACCGTAGAGCGCCTCTTGCGGAAACCAAACTGGTGTTCCGCAAGATCCGGCCCCGTCCCCGCAAGGTGCTCGGCGAGGCGGTTTGCAATGACTCTTTCAAAGAGCTTGCCCACCTCGTCGAGCAGCACCACGGGCCGGTATGCGGACGGAGAGTCCGCAGGGCACCCCGGCTTCCGAATGAGGACCAGCTTTCCCGTCTTCCAACGAAGCGGGAATTGGCCTCTCTCCAAGCATGCGCTTAGGAGCCCCTCCAGTCGGGACCCGAGAGCCTCCGAGGCCAGGACCCAGGCTTTGCTAGGCAAGCCATCGGGTCCTGGGGCGGTATTCCTGGCCTTGAGCCTACGTACCGCCACTCTCAGGTCTACCCCGGTCCCTTCCGGAATGTCGTCGTCGTCGTCCTGGTGGTCCACTTCCGGCACCGCAGGTAGCGGAGCCATAGGCGGGGACGGATGTTCCCCTCGCGCAGGGAACAGAGCGCTCACCACGTCCTCCACGAGCTGGGGCCTGAGACTCTGCGTCAGCGGGGGGGCCCAGGTGCGGAGTTTATCCCGCAACATCTTGTAAGGGCGCCCCCACGGATCTCTGTCGAGAGTCTCCAGCATCTCCTCACGGGCCCGATCCCGGGCCCGCAGGACATCCTCTCGGAGGGCGGTCTTTGCCACTCTGTATCCCTCGTACAGCTCCGCCTCAATGGCTGCCGTATTCGGTGAATGAATGCGGAGCCTGCGATGCCTGGCGTACAGGTGCCGCGCGGCGACACACGCCTCGCGCAGAGACGTCAGCTCACCAATACACCTGACGCCGGGCGCTTCCTGGCCGGACGCGGGGCATTGCCACGTCACATATCTCGGACATGGCCTCCTGGAACCACCCTGCCTCATCATTGACGTCGGCAGGCCTGTCCGGGGATGACACCCAGGCCTGCACGATCGAGGCTTCCAGGAGGAGCTCCCGGTCCAGCTGCTTCAGCGCCCAACGCGGACCACTCGGGGCCTGTTGGACTGGCGCGCTCGAGGGCTGGGTGGAAACGTCAAACCGGATGTACCGGTGATCGGAGTAGGTCTCCACCCCTTCCATGACACGCCAGTCAATGGCACGCGGCGACAGAGCGGGGCTAGCGAACGAGATGTCCACCACCAACTCGCCCCGCATCCGCACACACGTGGGGACAGAACCCCGATTTAGGACGACCAGGCCAGTCTCCAGAGCCCAGTCTTCCACCATCCTACCCCGCACATCTGTACGACGAGAACCCCAAGCCAAGTTCTTGGCATTGAAGTCCCAGAGGACAAGTACGTGGACGGGATAACTATCGACGATGACTGCTCTCAGCTCTGCAAGAGAGTTGCGGAGCTCGGCGAGAGATCGGTTCGGGGAGAAGTACACCCCCACAACGACGAACTCCTCCAACCGTGCTGCTACGCACCCCTTACCCCTCTTGACACCTTAGAGGGTCGGGGTACCGGCGACGGCCGAAGAGATAATGGCCACTGAGCCGTTAAGGTCCACCACCCAGTCCTCCCTAGGCCAGACAAAATACGGCTCAGCGACCACAGCGATGTTAATCGACCACTGCGCCATGCTCTGGAACAACAGATCCTGAGCGCAGGCGCAGTGGTTGATATTCGCCTGGAGGAAGCTTAATGGGGCCGTTATAGGCATTCCATTTCAGCTTCCTCCACGGGGGGCCTCTCTGCGGGCGTCGGTGTCGCGGCGGCGGCGGCGGCGATAGTGACAGCGGTGGCGGCGGCAGTTGTGGCTGCGGCGGAGGCCACAGAGGCGGTGGCGGCGGAGGGCCCTCCCCTACCCGCGGCCTTGGCCTTAGCGGGTGGCACGCAGGCCTTGCTTCCGGCCCGGTGATCGGCTGGCTTGCCGGTCGCCGCACATGCATCAAAGTGCGGCGTGGCGCAGCAGGTCGCCGATATGTGTCCGGGCTGACAGCAGCGGAAGCAAAGGCCACTGCGGTCAACCTCCGAGGCGCATCTCACTGATACGTAGTGCCCCACGAGACAGCGATAGCACCTCAGAGGTCTGGGCTCCAGCAGCTTAACCTGCGCTGAGACCCAGCCCACCAGAAGCCTTCGGCCCTCCACTATGGTTTTGGCCGCCGTAGCAGGGCAGCACACCGTGGCGGCATGTTGCACCCTGTTGGTCCGGGTGTATGGTGCCTGACCTGACCTGGTCAGTAGTGCACCCCCCGGACCTGGTGACGGCGGACACCAACTCCTCCTCCGATACCGAGTCGTTCAGACCCATGATGCGCAGGTCTGCGCATCTGACGGGCCTGGACACTCGGGCCTCGTCCGCGCCCAGAGACGCTCTGAGCTTCGCAGCCAGAGCGTCCACGATCGCGCCACTGGATTCCCCGGGGACTTCCAGCATACGGGCCCCCGTCTGGGTGACTTTGAGTCGGAGGCCCCCGGTGATCCCGAGCTCCACGAGATCCACCGCCTCCTTCGCCTTCGCGAGCAGATCGCGGTAGGTAACGCCCTTCTTTTCCGCATCCGGCTGTAGTGTAATCACTACAGCTGCGGTCTTCGGGGCGCGGAGCCTAGCCGCGATCTTGCGCGCCCTGAACTGGCGCTGCCGCTCCTGCTCTTTGGCCTTTTTAGCTGCCTTCTTCCCCTTCTTTTTGTCCCCGACCACCTGCCAACCAGCTTCAGCCGCGGGAGGTGTAGGGAGCTGGGGGGGGGGGGGCGGTGACGGCGGCCGCAGCTGGCTTGCCGCTGACGCTGGCACATTCGCCGCAGGCACTGGGGCTGGTGCAGCCACCACCTGTGCTGTCGCCTTGCCCTTCTTCGCCTTACAATTTCTCACCCTGTAATTCAGATTCAGCCCTAACATACTCATTAACAACGATGTGAGTTATTAACAGAACTCATTAGATCGGTACTTCAATAGACATACTTTAGTAATTTCATTGAAGTTCATTATAACTGTAGCGGTACTGGAAGTTCTAACACTTTCGCAAAAGGTCCGGTACTTTAGAGTTGCTACCTTAATATACCGCATCGGTTCGTGTTAGGTATTTCATCGTAAAATTGCGAATATTATGTCGTGAAGTTCCATTTAATAAATTTATAGATACATATTAATATTTTTTTTAGTTTTCATCAAAACGCTATAATTAAAAAATCAAGATTGATTGTGAACGCTGATTTTTCGAATATTACAAGATTACAACCAGCGCGCAGGGGATTTGTCAAAAGCGTCATGACGTGACGTCACGTGTAGGTTGAAGCGTTGGCAGCTCTACGGAGGGATGAGCTAAGTGGAAGTTATAACTCTTTATTGCATTTGAACAAAGTTATTACAATAACGGAAAACTTATGAATACAAACGGTGATCATATCGCTTTAAGCGATTTCTGCCTGACAAACCGAACATAAAAAGGCAATATAATTTTATATTTTGACGGATAAGTGCTACGTGCAATATGAAATAAACAGAAGAAATATATTAAAAATAATATTTATAAAAGTATTTTAATAATATATACAATATTTAATGATTATAAATATATATATATATATATATATATATATATATATATATATATATATATATATATATATATATATATATATATACAAACCGAACATAAAAAGGCATTATAATTTTATATTTTGACGGATAAGTGCTACGTGCAATATGAAATAAACAGAAGAAATATATTAAAAATAATATTTATAAAAGTATTTTAATAATATATACAATATTTAATGATTATAAATATATATATATATATATATATATATATATATATATATATATACTTATAATATATATACATAGATGTGTAGTGCAGAGAAAATTTAACAAAAATAAATCAAGCACCTATATATGAACTTCATATAATACTCCTTAAGTATTTTTTTAAAAGACTGTAAAAATTACGCTTTCTGAATGTTAAGTGGTAATTAATAAATTCCAAAGTCGCGTTGCTAGTGAAGTAAATGATTTATTATAAAATGAAGTTACGCTGTAAGGAGTATTTAAAGCCAAGCTAGACACTGAACGCAAATTGCGGTTATGAAATTCATGTCTATAGTGAAATTGTTCCTTATGGTATCTTGGAGATTTCGGATCAAACAGTACACAATAAAGTAAAGAGAGTATATGAACATCCCGGCGAAGGCGAATAGGGAGCCAATTGAGTTGATTTCGAAATTGGGATACATGATTATATTTGCGTAAACCAAATATGAATCGAATGGATATATTCTGAAGACGCTCAAGCTTGTTTAATTGCTCCATGGTAAAATCAGTGTAGCATATGTCAGCATAGTCCAAAATAGGTGGCAAAATGGAATGTGCTAACGCAATTTTGGTAGAAATGGGCAGGAAATTTCGGAGTCTCTTAAGACTTTCACATCTAAGTTCTAAAATCATTTATGCTAGCTAAGTGTTTATCTCTATGGGTAATTTATGGGATCGTTGTAAATTCTTATATATATTATATTATATATAATATATATAGGAATTTATAAAAATAAATGAATTAAATTTTTTGTCACATGCCTACCACGTGTTTTAATGTTTTTCTTTTATATAAGGGTGACAAACGATCCCATAAATGACCCATAGAGATAAATACTTACATATTATATAATATATATAGGAATTTACAAAAATAAATGAATTAAATTTTTTGTCACATGCCCACCACGTGTTTTAATGTTTTTCTTTTATATAAGGGTGACAAACGATCCCATAAATGACCCATAGAGATAAAAATTTATCCTCGATTAAGCGTTGTCACCCATGAGGATTTAGATGGCTTGCTTTTTCGATTAAAAAGGTTCACTATATGAAACACAGCAGCATTAAGCTGCTGTTTTACGCTGTTATTTGTGAGAACGTGGTACTACTCCATTTTCAGCAAGACTTGTCTTACTATTAATTATAATGTTTAACATAATGTCATTAAACATTACATTTCTGAATTATATGATTCATGAAATGTTGGATAATGATTCAATTTTCACTAACCCATTTTAACCCGTCTGTGTCATCTCTCTGATAACAACAAAAAAACTGCATTAGCAAATACAACTGCCAAGTTTGCAGGAGTCTTATTGTCAGCAGTGAACTTTTGAGAACGTGGTACTACTCCAGTCGAGTCGATCCATTCATGCTTACAATCATAATATAGCTACAGCGTGGCTCCGCCAAATAAGTGGCTCTACCACGTAAAACATTATGTGTAATTGTGAGATACGTTATTCCAATTATCGATTATAAAAAATCGACTTTGCTAACCTTTTTTAGAGCACAAGCGAGTCCGCGGAATTGAAGGTTACTGGCATATTCTTTGTGGCATAAGTTATACGTACGTTGTTGAAGCTTCTTGACGAAATTTGTATTGGTTCTTACTAGGTGCCAGTTTTTTTTCAAAAAGATTTACCTATAATACTTATGTTCCCATCTTTATAAACATGTTGTCACATGAGGTAGTAGCGGTGTAAAAATATTCACTACGTAGTGTTAATTTTATATATTTAATTAGAAGTCGATGTTATCCTGATCTATTTACTGATGCGGTGCCAACAAAGTGTCCTAGTTCAAAGGAAAATTACACAAAATTGCAACTGTCTGCACCGGTACTTATCTCTTTTATAAACTACTACATATGCCTGGTATGTTATTTAATAGCTTTATTTTTTAGGTGCATTTGAGGGCAAACGCACAACAACATGCTAAAGATACAATATGATTGCTATAGTCAACATTACCTAAGGCTTCAATTAGGAATTTATACAAAACAATACATACACTCTAAAAATTTAACACAAAATTTTTGTCATAGTGTCACAAATTTGACAAATTCCAAACAGACATTAATTTTCCTTATAGCGCGGAGAATATCATTAAGTTTAGGAGTAATGAGTGTACCTGCGTCGCTAATAATGTGAACACGATAGTAAATTAAACTTGATTCGCTTTGAAATTTGCCAGCTTGAAACACATATCCCAAATCCGTAATATTAATTTATTAAATATACCATAGATATCCTTAATTTTACAATAAAAATCTATTAAAATGCATTAAATCTATTAAAATATACACTTTATGACATTTTTCGAGATTTCGTCTATATACCTACTTTATGGCATTTTTGGAGGTTTCGTAAACGGATGTGACGGCTGTGACGATGTGATGATCTATTTAAACATTTTTATTTATCTATCTTTTCTCCGTTGTTAGGTATGTTATGAACCAAGTGATTAATAGGGCATTATTCACAATGTCCAGATAGTTTGAAAATTGTCCAATAGGATTTGGTAATATTATAAAAACTATTGAAATAATATAATCAAAAGGGTTTTTTAAGAAGGTTCAATATTTATTTGATAGAGTAATAAAATGAATTAAACAGAATGGGAATAAAGTTTTTTTTAACAAAGGTATATTTTCTTTCTAACACAAAACCCGTTTGCTTATATTCGGTACTGCAAAGTGATTTTTACCTTCGTTCACATTTAAAACCAGTTCATTTCAGATTCGGTACATTTTTATAGAGTAAGGATGACAAACAAGCACACAGTCCCCTTATGGTAAGTGAAGACCAGAGACACCTACATTTATACGAAACAAAATGCAGATGCGTTGTCACTGCTATAGGAATGACTCGTTTTCAGTAAAAAGGGTTTCTGGTTTTCTAAATTATTAATTTATAGTCAAAAGATTTCTTAAATTTACGCAAACACTACACATGAATAAAACTATATATACGGATTTTATCACGTTTAATTTACTTATTTCAACTTATTTTCTAATTCCCGACGTTTCGGGTGCTTTACAGCACACACGGTCACGGGAGGGACTGAGATGTTTGACATCCCAATGTCATAGTTACCCCGGCTACCTTCAGTTTTCTAATATTAATTTTCGATCCGATCTACGCAGAACGAGCTTACAGTATCTTGAAGTCTTGCGGTGATAAGCTTGGGTTTTGGTTTAATTTTGTTAATTATAGGATCCCAAGCAGATGGATGCAACCATCCATCTTCTCTATTGAAATTAAGATGTTTTTTAACTTCAATAGCCTCGTGTATCATCTTTGGTAGGAATCGGTGTTCTTTTGCGAGGATTTGTGGTTTATCAAATATGATGTAATGGTGGGGACGATTTTGAACATGTTTACAGACTTACATAATGAATTCTTATATTTACACGAACACTGTACATTGATTAAAACTACTTTTACGGATTTTTTCGCGTTTTATTTATTTTATTTTTAATACCCGACGTTTCGGGTGCTTTCCAGCACCCATGGTCACGGGGGACTGAGGTGACTGACGTCCCGATGTCAAAGTTAACCCGGAGTACCTTCAGCTTTTTTAATTATTGTCTTTGGTCCGATCTACGCAGAATGAACTAACTGTGGTTTGAAGTCTTGCAGTGGTGTGCTTTGGTTTAGTTTTAATTTTATTAATTATAGGATCCCAAGCAGGTGGTAATACCCAGCCTCTTTCTCTATTGAAATTAGGATGTTTTTTAATTTCAATAGCCTCACGTATCATCCTTGATAGGAATCGGTGTTCTTTCGCGAGGATTTGTGGTCTATCAAATCTGATGTAATGGTTGGGGCCATCTAGGATATGATCGCAAACTGCAGACTTCCCGGAACGTTGACGCTTCACGTCAGCTATGTGTTCTTTTACGCGGGTTCTAATTGATCTCTTTGTTTGCCCTATATATGAGAGACCACAACCACAATCAAGCTTGTACACTCCTGCATCTTGTAGAGGAATATGACACTTGACGGATGGTAAAAACTGACTAATCTTCTTCGGCGGCTTGTAGAATGTTCTAATAGAAGCTCGCTTCAAGATGTAGCCAATCTTGTCTGTGACACCTCTGACATAAGGTAGTACAGCAGGCACACGCTCGACTGTGGCCGGCTTCACTCGGTCACTGTGACGGAGGCGCGGGACCCGAAGCTTGTTGTCGTGCAGAACCTGCTTGACGTGCTGAAGCTCGGCAGCCAGGTGTTTGCTGTCACAGATTCCTCGTGCTCTCTATAACAAAGATTTGCCCACGGTAGCTAACTGTGAAGGATGGTGGTGTGATTCACCATTTAAGTATAGGTGTGTATGGGTCTTTTTTCTATACACAGTATGACCTATGGTGTTGTTAGGATTTCGGATAACTAACACATCTAGGAAAGCTAAGGAATTATTTGCCTCTAACTCCATAGTAAATTGAATTTTAGAGTTTACGGAATTAAGATGTTCTAAAAATGCAGTTACTTTGTCTGATGGTAAAATTGTGAAAGTATCGTCTACGTACCGCTTGTAGAACCTTAGGGTGACAGGTGCAGTAAGGAGGGCTTTCTCCACAAAGTCTTCCGTGAATATATCGGCGACAATGGGAGATACAGGTGAGCCCATCGCAACACCATCTACTTGCTTGTAGAACTCTTCCTTCCACAATAGATAGCCAGATGTAGGGCAATGTCTTAGTAGTTCTGCATATTCTGGTGGCATGTTATTTTCATCTAGTTTCCTAGTTATAATTGAGATGCAGTCTTCAACAGGTAGGCATGTAAATAGAGACTGAATATCAAAACTGACCATGGTTTCATTGTCAGCAAGACGTAGGTCTTTTATCTTACTGACAAAATGGTATGAATCCTTAGTATGTGCTCTTGTGTGTCCTCTGAGGGGTGATAATATTTTGGCTAAGTGTTGCGCCAATCTGTAAGTTGGCGAATCGATTTGACTCACTATTGGACGTAATGGAGCGTTAAGTTTGTGTATTTTTGGTAACCCATACAACTTGGGAGGTTTTGCACACGAAGGTATCATCGAATTGACGTCTAGATTCAATTTCTCGGAGTATTTCTTAATTGGATCCCTAGTTGTTTTAAGCGTATTAGTTGTAGGGTCTGTTTTGACCTTACGGTATGTACTTTCATCCGACAAAAGTTGTTGTATTTTAAAATTGTAATCCGACGTATCTATTACAACCGTAGCATTTCCTTCATCTGCGTGGAGAATCGTAAGCTCTGGTCTGTTGCGTAAGGTTTTTAACGCGTTAAATTCATTTTTGGGAAGATTTAATTTCGGCACTGTACTTCGAAGTAACATAGACGAAATGTCTTGGCGTATGGCCTCTAAATCTTCTTTACCAATATTATTTTTATACAGACAATCCTCAACAATACAGATAATGTCTTCATACGGGATTCTTCGCGGTGTAATTGCATAATTAAAACCTCTTCCTAAAACTTTTATTGTAGCGTCGTCCAGAGTTTGTTTTGACAGGTTTCGTCGGGTATTAAAAATAAAATAAATAAAACGCGGAAAAATCCGTAAAAGTAGTTTTAATAATTGTTTACAGACTGCAGACTTCTCGGAGCGTCGGTGTTTCACGTCAGCTATATGTTCTTTCACGCGGGTTTTTATGGATCTTTTTGTTTGACCTATGTAAGAGAAACCACATTCACAATGTAACTTGTACACTCCTGCATCTTGTAGAGGAATATTACACTTGAGAGATGGTAAAAATTTACTAATTTTTTTCGGTGGCTTGTAGCTTTGATGGAAGCTCGAACCGCTGCTCGAACTCTTCTCTGACATACGGTAGTACAGCAGGCACACGCTCGACTGTGGCCGGCTTCACTCGGTCACTGTGACCTAGGCGCGGGTCCCGAAGCTTGGTGTCTTGCAATACTTGCTTGATGTGCTGAAGCTCGGCGGCCAGATGTTTTCTGTCACAGATACCTCGTGATCTCTGGAACAAAGATTTACCCATGGTAGCTAACTGTGATTTATAATGGTAAGATTCAACATTTAAATATCGGTTGGTATGGGTCTTTTTCCAATACACAGTCTGACCAATAGTGTTATCAGGATTTCGGGTGACTAAAACTAAAACACCTAAAACAAAACCCCCGTGAAAGAACATGTAGCTGAAATGAAGCACCGACGCTCCGGGAAGTCTGCAGTCTATGAACATGATCAAGATCGTCCTGGCCATTACATTAGATTTGATAAACTACAAATTCTCGTAAAAAAACACCAATTCCTATCAAGGATGATACGCGAGGCTATTGAAATTAAAAAAAAAACATCCTAATTTCAATAGAGAGGATGAATGGATGCTGCCCCCTGCTTGGGATCCTATAATTAACAAAATAAAAAACCCAAGCATACCACTACAAGACTTCAAGATACTGTAAGCTCGTTCTGCGTAGACCGGACCGAAAATAATAGTAAAAAACTGAAGG
Source organism: Parnassius smintheus behrii (assembly GCA_036936625.1). Lineage (NCBI taxonomy): Eukaryota > Metazoa > Arthropoda > Insecta > Lepidoptera > Papilionidae > Parnassius > Parnassius smintheus. The sequence goes on from JAUPFT010000001.1 coordinate 3,109,470, forward strand.
TAGCCGAGCTAACTACGACATTGAGATGTCAAACATCTCAGTCCCCCCCCCCCCCACGTAACCATGGGTACTGTAAAGCACCTGAAACGTCATGAGTTAGAAAATAAGTTGAAATAAGTAAATGAAACGTGATAGAATCCGTATATATAGTTTTATTTATTGTCTTAAAATTTTTTAACATTATTTTTTTATTTTAAATAATTTACACGTGAAACTTAATCTAAATACATTTAGTGACAGTGTGACAGTGTGACATAAACCAGCATTGGTTTTACCGCACACTGCAATTCGACATCTGTCGCTCGAACAGATCCACAGAATGAATAAACAGAACTAAGTAATATTCATTCTTAACTACCTAACATACTTACACATTAATTGCGCGATGCGATTACTGCGCACGCTATACTTGACCGATCAACACGCATAACACATACTATGCACCTCTAACTCCGAAAGCCAGAGTAACTCTTTTGGGTTTGTAGATTCACACGGGTGACATTTTTTCTACAATTTTTTATTTTTATCTTTATTTTATTTTTTTATATTTTACGCTAGAAATGCTAAAGATAAGTTAAAAAAAGTTAAACAGCACTCTGTTTAAGTTTATTTTTGATGTTTACTTTAGTAATTTGCCCTTTAACTGTTGTAGGTAACTCGTTTATCAGTTTTGGTATTAGATATTGTAACATTGCTTTTCCGTATAAATTTTTGTAGCTCGATAAATTAAGAATTGCATTAGAGGTTTTATAGCTCGGTAAATTAAGAATTGCATTAGAGGACATGGTTAGGTTATATTAAGTTTTTAGGGGTTAAGCAGAACCACGGTGAAAAGGGTGTTAAATGAAGACTTAGGGCTTCGGGCATATCGAAGAAAAACAGGACATCCTTTGAATGCTCGTCTAATGGACCTGAGACTGAAGAAATGCCGCGCTTTGTTGAAGCGGTACGCGAGAAAAAATATCGGGAAATTCTTTTTTCGGATGAAAAAATTTTTACCGTAGAAGAGAGCTACAACAAACAAAGTGATAAGGTGTACGCACACAGTAGTGAAGAAGCGAGCAACCGTATTCCGCGTGTCCAACGAGGTCATTTTCCATCCTCGCTCATGGTATGGTTGGGAGTTTCTTATTGGGGCTTAACAGAGGTACATTTTTGTGAGAAAGGTGTAAAAACGAATGCAGTTGTGTATCAAAATACAGTCCTGACGAACCTTGTGTAACCTGTTTCTCATACCATGTTCAATAACAGGCACTGAGTATTCCAACAAGATTCAGCGTCAGCTCATAGAGCGAAGAGCACACAAGACTGGCTGGCGGCGCGTGAAATCGACTTCATCCGGCACGAAGACTGGCCCTCCTCCAGTCCAGATTTGAATCCGTTAGATTACAAGATATGGCAACACTTGGAGGAAAAGGCGTGCTCAAAGCCTCATCCCAATTTGGAGTCACTCAAGACATCCTTGATTAAGGCAGCCGCCGATATTGACATGGACCTCGTTCGTGCTGCGATAGACGACTGGCCGCGCAGATGTATTTGCAATATAAGTTTCAGGGATATTGAATGCATAGTTTTACGAGTATATTTACAGGGAACACATTGTACAACGATATTTTAGTAGATGAGATGTTTCGCTCCTATTTTATAGATAATAAGTAATAAGATTTTGTATTTTGTAAATAAAAATTTTAACAAAATTAGGTAATGTGTTTTATTGATGAGTCAGATTAGTGTAGATAGGAACAAAGGAGTATAATACAATAGCACCACGCTGAGGAAGAATAGTTAATGACGGTATTAAATGAACAATAGATAAATAGATAAGAACAATGGAGCGCTAATGACGGTGGAGGCCCTCACTGGATATCAATTGGATAGGAGTTAATCGATCTGCACATCTCCGGAACCGTGCATCCTACGTAAAAATGGACCGCAGATTCGTGATCAGAGCATGCCAGAACCTTTTTTTTCTTTTAGGATCGTGAGTCGACGAACGTCGTACTTGTACCACTTCTGACTCGGCGAGCCAGAACTGGTACTAACTAACTACTCACGTTAGGGTTGAAATTAAAAAAAAATCAGTTCCCACTTCACATATAGGGGGGCTACCCTAATAAAACATTTTTTCAATTTATATTTTACCACTTTGTCGGCGTGATTGATACACATATTGGTACCAAATTTCAGCTTTCTAGTGCTAACGGTCACAGAGATTAAGCGAGGACGGACAGACAGATGGACAGACAGATATGGCGAAACTATAAGGGTTCCTAGTTGACTACGGAACCCTAATAATAGATAAGTACAGCTAATTCTTGAATCGCCGAGTAAGACCTTGCGGGGATCTGTACCTATTGGACAAAGCACCTGCATTTCGACTTGTAATCGAGGATAAAAATGTCTATGCCACAGCATCCACTTACCATCAGGTGAACTGTGTGCTTCTTTTTATTTTATACTATAAAAATAATAAGACAACAATAGCTTCAAAACTATTGTGTATCGCTGTGATTTTTGTATTGCTTTGTAAAATAATTCTAAAACTAACAAAAACCCATAAAAGAAATTGTTATAATGCCTAAACTTTTTGCAGAATTTTAGGAAATGCAATAAAAACGTGTGAAATTACGTTTCAAAATTTTATTTTATGGCGCAATACAAAAATATCTTATCTTTTATGTATTATTTACGTAATAGATTCTCCATACTGTGATCATAAAAATAACATTAAATGTACATCTTAGTAAGACCTAGGTACAAAAATATGGTCATCATATTTTTGCGGGTGTAGGGATTGCACCCTTTATTTGCGGTATTTTTTACTATAAAATTGAGTATATATTAAGCCTTAAGGTTTTATTACTACAAACTCGGAGGATATAAATTATATATAATATTGTTACTCGTGTATTTTACAAATAATAGTGAATGGATTATTGAGTTTTTCTGTCAAGAAAATCTCAGCAGTTGCCCGTAGTCAGAAAGCTGGCGGTGTCTCACCCCCGTGCCTCGGAAAGCACGTAACGCCTTTGCTCCTGCGCCTGGTCTCTCACCGGTAGTGGCGGTTTATCATCCCATCGGATTATCTACATTTACGTAGCAATATTCATAATTACAAAACAATGTGATAAATAATGAAGTTTAAATAACTATTAATAACGTAAATTGATTTAACTAGTCATTATTCATATTGCCCGGGTATTATAAATAGCCATCCAAGCATCAAACTTCCTAATATTCCAATATAAACCCTTTGTTACGAGTATAAGCCGCTTTATTGATAAGAGGGCTATTTTTTTCCTCGCTCAAAGACTAAGTACAGCCACTCAGCGAGAAAACACTGCCAGGGTTTTTAGCACTATACCGCATGAGTAGGACTATATGATTTTGAATAAAACTATTATTTACGGATTTTATCGCGTTTAATTACTTTAATTTATTTTTATTGTTATCCCGACGTTTCGGATGCTTTACAGCACCCATGGTCACGGGGGGGATTGAGATGTTTGACGTCCCAATGTCATAGTTAGTCCGGCTACCTTCAGGTTTTTTTAAATATTAATTTTTGGTCCGATTTACGCAAAACGAGCTTATAGTATCATGAAGTCTTGCAGTGGTCTGCTTGGGTTTGGGTTTAATTTTGTTAATTATAGCATCCCAAGCAGATGGTAGCACCCAACCATCTTCTCTATTGAAATTTCGAATCGGTGTTTTTTTTTTGCGAGAATTTGTGGTTTATCAAATCTAATGTAATGGTGGGGGCTTGTGATAAAATGATTGATTTTTTTTATTGATTTTTTATAATGATAATAAATATTGTACATTTTAAAATTATGTAAATAAACGTGTACTTGCTACTGTGGTGGTTAAACGCAAACGTATATATGAAGTCATTGCAGACAAACGTTTTCATTACAATTGCTGCTCATGTCAATTGAGGAAACCAATTTAGCTCCACAAAGAGCGTCCGGAATTTTACTGGGACAAACTCGTATTTGAAGCTTTAGCGTTTACAAACGATTTTGTCACTTTCTTTAGAAGTTGTTAGAAGTTTAATAAAATATAAAGTAAAGTTACAGCCTATATGTACAGGCCTTCTTTCATATCTAAGAGGATCTCAAGACAAGGAAATTACCTTTAAGATTAGTTAGCGGTCAGCTATCGCAAAATCTATTTCATCTGATGATGCTTTGTTTACAGGCGAAACACGCGTCTAATATTATCGATGGTGGTGTGTGTTTTAAAGCAGAGTGTTGGGATTAGTAGTGACAAGGATAGTGCACGCAATTGAGTGGGGTGGGAAGGACTCGTCAAACTAGATGAGACGCATCATCAGGATTTTAGCTAATTTATTTTTAAGTTCTTTAATTGATTTGTGCTACGTAATCCCTGATTCTATTAATTATATTATTTAAAATTTAATTTAATTTTAATGAATATTTTTACCAAGTGTTATTACAATACCAAGTGTTAAACGATGTCATTATCATACTCGTGGGTACGTAAACTGAATATGAAAATCTTGCAGTACAGGGAGACATTAATAATACATAAAACAATAGCATTGTATTAAAAATGGATTAATTTATTATTTTTGATTGGCAAGAATATTAAAAAAAATCTTATGGTAAAACCAAATGTACCTGCCTTAAACGCTCATGTCATACGTCAATTTTTTAAAGTATTTTAAACACCAATTAAAAAGTCTGGAAAATCCAAAAGTGTACGACTCAAAATGCTCATAGTATCGTGAAAATATGTAGAAAAAAATTCTTAATCGACAATAGAAAATATTTTTTTTATTCACTATGTTATTATTATTGAGATTCCAATTTTTTGTTAATTGTAAAAATCTTTTAATATAATTATATTAAAACGATCAGAAAACAACTTTATTATTTCCTTAATTTTTAGGTATTTGTACTTAGGAATTATCGTAAAAAGTAGTATTTTTTAACTGACTCGTAAATTTTTTTCTCATCGACTTTATTTGGTTTCCAGAAAGTTTTTCATGTAGTCATAAACATTATTTTAATTCGGCATTCACCAAAGTACACCATCAGGTCACTTCATAAACTCCAAGACGTATAAGTATATTTATATATAAATGCACGTACTTTTAGCGAATTAATATATGTAATGAAAATCTATGATTATAAAAATAATAATAATAATATCTTACCTTGGTCATGTATGTATCTATAAAATGTAGTTTTTCGAATATTTTGGTATTTCTACAGTGGTCGATATTTTTCATTACGAGCCGCTGTAAACAAACGATACTGTAATCCACTCACGCCGGCGGTCGAGCCCGCAGTGATTCATAGTGTATCTGTACTTAGTAAAATATATTATTACAAGGCTGCGCCAACGCTGCAGTCAGAATATATAAATAAGAAAACAGAATATTAAAGAACGCAAAAAGATGGTTTTCACACGGAGTGAAGCCACGCTGCAACTATACGAGGGTGGATTGAAAAGTACTCGGCCTAACCAAGAAAATAAACACATACTAAATCAGTTATATTTTTATTTTTCTACATGATCACCATCAAATTCAATACACTTTTGCCACCTCCCCTTCCAAGCATTTAGACCGTTGAAAAAAAAATGATTCTTCTTTAGAGTCAATATATGCGTCTACAGCTGCTTCGACCTCGTCGTTTGTCGAAAATCTTTGACCTCCCAAGTGCTTTTTTAGGTTAGGGAACAGAAAGAAGTCTGATGGTGCCAGATCAGGTGAATAAAGCGGATGCGGTAACAGTTCAAAGCCACAGTTGTGAATTTCAGCCATTGACTGTACTGACGTGTGAACACGGGCGTTATCTTGATGAAACAGGACTTTTCTTCTGAGCATTCCTCGACGTTTTTCTTTTATTTCCTCTCGTAAACGACGTAGTAAGGTGCAGTAGTAATCAGAGTTTATAGTCTGACCCCTTTCAAGATAATCAATCATAATCACACCTTTCGAGTCCCAGAATACTGAAGCCATCACCTTATTTGCCGACAAAATCGACTTAGCCTTTTTAGGGGGTGGTGAACCAGGTTTTCTCCACTGTTTTGATCGTTGTTTTGTTTCCGGTGTACAGTAATGAACCCATGTTTCGTACATAGTAACAAAACGATTCAAAAAATCATCTGCATCGGCTTCAAATAACTCCAAACAGTCGCGTGAAGTAGTCAATCGCGTCCTTTTTTGTTCAACTGAAAGCAGTCGCGGAACCCACCTCGCAGACACCTTGTGGAAACCCAACTCGTTCACAATGATGTTTTGAGTTCGTTCATAAGAGATGCCTATAATCTCGGCTATCTCTCTAATTTTTAATCTGCGGTCTCCCATTATTAAATCAAGTACTTTTTTAATATTTTCGTCAGTAGTTGACGTCGAAGGCCTTCCAGAGCGGGGTTCATCTTTCACACTCTCTCTACCACGCTTAAAGTCTGCTACCCATTTTTTGACGGATGAATATGACAGAGCACAATCGCTTAATGTACTGACCATGTCATCATGGATGGCTTTTGATGATAGCCCCTTCTTATGGAGGTACTTAATGACGGCACGCTGCTCGATTTGCTCCATTCGCGGAAATTATGTCCGATTACTTTGTTAATAAATTTATAAAATCACAACTAATTATCGCACACGTTTCGAACTTCACACAATGAACTAGTCTGAACTGAACTAAATAATGTGGGTATATTTGATTTTTAGAATTGAATGGATCTGTGTTAGGCCGAGTACTTTTCAATCCACCCTCGTATTATGGTTAAAGTACGAATGAGTTGACTCAAATGGGGAAGGAACACGCTCTCAGAAATACCAGCGTAAAATAGCAACTAAATGCTGTTTTATTTGGTGAGTATAGAAAACTGGGGAGATCATTAATTTTTACTGGAAATAAGTCATTCCATCTTTGTTCTTAGGGTTGATAACGCATCTGTATTTTGATTCTTAATCGAGGATAAATGTAGTGGTCTGTGGGTCAAATCACCCACTTACCATCACGTGGTCTGTGTGCTGCTTTGTCACCCATATGGTATAAAAAGGAAAGAATCATGTTCTATTACATGTCTTATTACATCCGAATGCGTTTATTAGGAGGAATTCCGATAAGTGGACATTAAAGAAATTCTTTCTTCAAAGGAACTCCAATAAATACAATGCTTACTTTGTTCTCGTTGTTTCGTTATTTGCTTCACCCGTATAAAATGACATAACACTACGTATAATGAGAATTTCTCTGTATTAGATATTAAAATTTTTCATTTGTTTTTTGTTCTTTATTTTGTATATAGTTATAATTTGTGACTCGCCCCATTGGGTACTATTAATGAGGCGTTATTAAGATAAACATCAAAGATCATTTTATTTTATAATTTTTGGATGCAATATAGCCTAGAGCATTCCTGCATTACTCTATAGCTGTTCATGAAGTTTCCGTTCAGTGCTGCTGTGCTTTGTATGGTGAGTGTAGGGAACCGGAGACCCTTTTTACTGGAAACCAGGCGTTTTAACTTAATCCTCAGGTTTGACAACGCAACTGCATTCGAATCCTTAATAGAGAATAGATATGGATGTCTATGGGTCATAGTATCTACTTACCATCAGGTGGACTTTGAGTTCGTTTGTCGCCCTTATTAAAAAAATGTTTAGCCATTCAAAAGATTAGCCAGGACACAAAGACAGACGAACGGACAGTTTATGCCTTAATGGCATGCAAATAAGCCTCTCAGCTAAATATAAGTTAGTTAATATGGCGTACAGATAAATATATCAGTTAAAAGTAATGCCTGTAGTTCACTGCTTAAACTTGACACTTCCGGCCAGTTGTGTATCGCCAGCAATGCAAAGTCAGGAATCTGCATTTAGAAAAAGCCAAAATTAGGGGATTTTAGGTACTAATTAGGTTTTTTTTATAGAAGAGGGGGGGGGGGGGCAAACGAGCATGCGGCTCACCTGATGTTAAGTGACTACCGCCGCCCATGATCAACCGCAACACCGCCCAGCATCCAGCTGGTGTGGCTGGTATCGGGACGTTTGCCGCGTAGTGGGTTCACGAAATTTGGCGGCTGAGATTAATCCGAACAATTCCTCAGAGCACTCTTCATGGTATATGCGAAAGAAAATGCAAAGAGATGCAACATCTCTTCGCATTGCCAGTGAATCGAGCCGATTGGAAAGCACTCGGTCGTTTACGATTCGAGCCGCTCTGCGCTGGATGCGGTCAAGTCGAAGGAGCTGGTACTGGGGAGCCCCAGCCCAGAGATGGGAACAGTATTCCATGTGCGGCCGAACCTGAGCCTTGTAAAGTTGCAGGCGGTGTGCCGGCATGAAATACTGTCCCGCTCTGCTGAGCATGCCAAGCTTTTTAGAGGCCAATTTGGCCTTCTCTTCCAAGTGACCACGAAACTGCACGTCACTCGATATGTCGACGTCGAGGATTCCGATACTGGCTGAGGCAACAAGAGGAGCGCCTTGAAACTGAGGAGATACGACAAAGAGTCAAGGTACTGACAAGGTCTTCTTGAATATAAAATATTAATACCACTGAAGTTAAGGCAATTTCGTGTATTTGAATGAACAAAAGGGGTGTAACATATTATTTTTATTTCATTTCCCTAAGCATATATTTATACAAATTTACTATCCATGGTATTGATTACGGTTTACCCCCTATTGGCAGTGTAAGAATATTCACTACCCCATATCATCACGTAGGTATCGTAAATCCGCTTGCCAAGGGACGTTAGTATAAAATGGAACACATCTGGCGCTCCAGGGTTTTGCAAACATGTCTCTTCACCGCGTACAGGTGGCAGCTCACTTTGCCTAATAGGCTAGCTTTTAGACAAGCTCTCAACGCACGACTTATCTTCTGGTCTGATTAGCTGGGTAAAGGATTTTTTGAGTGAAAGATTTCTCTGAGTCGTTATCAAAATGCTGTTTTATGCCTATGGCGGTAAATGGCGGAGATCTTCAGGAGTCCACTCCCTCTGTAAAACAATTCCTTCTGCATATTAATACTGCAAACCTACCTTTGCACGCGGTATCTGTAAGTATGCACATACGAGCATAGTTGTAGAGAGATCAAATATATTCCACAAGAGAGAAGATGAAGCTCTTCCTGCAGACAGTCTCCGAATTAAACAGTCTAGTGAGATTTAACGCTTCCAAAATATAAGCATATCATTTCACCGCAAAAAATGCCAGCTTACATTGGCTACTTCATTTAGCAATTTATAAGTTGATAGGGTTAAGGTTCCCTTGAAACTGGAATTTGCATTCATTGAGTCCAGGGCTAAAGCAGTTGCAAGGAATTTCGGTGTAAATTTCATCTTTTAGACGTGGTAGAACCAAGCTGCCGCTATATTATGGTTTTAGCTCAAATCGGTCGGCTCAGACCATGCTCTCAAAGAATACCAGCGTAAAATAGCAGCTTAATACTGCTGTGTTTCGTATGGTAAGTGTTGAGAACCGGAGACGCTTTTTACTGGAAACAAGCATTCCACCTTATTCCTCAGGGGTGACAACGCCCCCCTCGAACGGGTTCCAGCCTTGTCGTGGCGGGGGGGCTTAGTAGCCGTGGCTTGGTCTCCCACGGTAAACAAAGAGGAACCCACGTGGCTGGCCCGAGGTGAAGAGCCGGCCTGAGGTGGCCACTCCAAGTGGGCTTGGGGAGCCCACTTTGGATGTGTGCTGGTGGACTACAGCGAGTGGGGACTCCGCACACTCTACCGCTGCAGCCGAGGTGGAGTCGCGGAGGAAGAGGAGTGTTGGTATGGCGATGCGACACTCGCCCTATCCTTCGCGACTCAAACGGGGCCGCAACGTTGATGCGGTGGTGATGGGGCTGCGGGGGGAGAGGATTGTCGGTATTGCGAGGCGCCGCTCTCCCTATCCTCCGCAGCCGAATCTTGGTTGGCGGCGGAGCCATAGACCAGATCCGCCGCTGGGGTCGGGAAGGCTAGTACATCTAAGTGCTCGTTTTTCCCGGTCCCATGGCCTTCGCGCATCGGACGCGGGGGCGTCTGTTGCGCAGATGTAATTGGAGGCCGTGGAGGAAGGCGTGCCATGTGTTCTGGTGCGCCTTACTTGGGAAGGAGAACGGGGAGGAATATTCCTCTCCCGAGGAAGTGCTGCCATGGGGCGGCAGTCGCTGGTAGGGCCGCGGAAGTGTGCGAAAGCGTTCCCGTAGCCCTGCCAATATGCGACGAAGGTGGAACACCATGGGGTTTTAGTCGGTGCGAGTCCGACATAACCCGTCCTTGCCCCCGCGAGGCGGGTATGCGTAGGCATTTCCCCATGTTAAAAAAAAGGGGTGACAACGCATCTGCATTTTGATACTTAATCAAGGATAAATGTAAATTAACAGCAGGTGGACTGCGTGCTCGTTCGTCACTCTTATTATATAAAAAAGTTGTGAAAGAGTGGCGATAATCCACGCATGGACAGTTGTTTACACTAAGGATGAGATATATTTGGCAAATTTTAATACCATTTAATTCAATAACTTCTTAGTACGAGTTTATTAAAAATACCAGGGTTAAAAACCAGGTTTTCAAAATACCTGAAAGTATTTGTTAGTATTCCGACTAGCTCGTGTAGTACCACAATCTTGTAGTCCCGGCCACCAACCGCCCGAGCCTCGTGGTGCTCACGACGTGTCCTCGACATTCAAATTTAAAAATACTTGCATAGGATATCGATTGGTATTCTGTATTGTCCTATATGATATGTTATATGAATAAGGAGCACAATTGTATACATGTGAAAATATGCAAAGAAATTCAAAGTATTTTTATTCACAAATACGATTGTGCACCTTATTAATATAAAGATATGGACATTTTCTACCCAAGTATTTTCATATCTGGTATGTCAAGTTCTTCCTACATTTGACTTTCATATTTTCAAGTATTTTCTGCTCGTATCAGGGCGTCCAACTTCGAAATGAAACCCTGGTTTAAGCCTGATTACGTTAATACGTCTTCTCTAGTTTACACTACTTAAAGCTCTATCCTGATCATGTATGAATTATTGCTGCTATAAATGCAAGTGATATTTTGTAGCACCAACTGTTTTCACTTACAGAACAGAGGAAGAGCGAAAAACAAGTACACAGTCCACCTGATGGTAAATGGATCCTCTGGCCCATATACATCTCTTCTACGTCTATCCTGAATTACGAATCAAAATGCAGATGCGTTTCACCCCTGAGGACAAGGATGGAATGCCTCGTATCCTCTGGTTCTCTATACCCACCGTACGAAATAAAGCAGTATTAAGCAGTTATTTTAAGTTGGTATTCTGTGAGTATATGAACTGCACATTAACTCTTTTACATTTACGCCCTTTTAAACAGATTAGTTAAGTAAACTTTTCCAAAGGGGATGTTTATTGTTTATTTTTGTAACAAATACTGAGTAATAAAGTTGTGTAGAAAATTATAATTACTACCTCACTACTTACTATGCGAAGCTGTTGTCCGTTAAGCGTATATTATGTGACATTAAGATGTTAACAGTGCTTTGATGAGTTAATCAGAAACGCATTATGGTGTAAGCTGTAATTACAGACTACGACTTGCGTGTGTCGTTTGCACTGTCTGCAGCTTAAGCTGCTATTTTACGCTAGTATTCTGTGAAAGTGTGGCTCCCCGGTTGAGCCGACCCATTCGTGCTACAACCATAATATAACGGCAGCGTGGCTTTACCATGCATATTAGGGTAGTGGATATTCTTACACTTACAAATATATTAAAAAACTTTGTATTGATTGAATATAACATATCGAACTAGACTAGGTAGGCGAAGTGTAGGGCGACCCCCCACTAGATGGAGTAACGACCGTATAAAATAACATAAGGAAATAATAAAAATAAAATAACAATCGTTTTTATTTACATTTATTATAACAATAGCAATAGTGTCTACAAAATTGAAAGATACAATAATAATAATTAGAAGCCAAGGTTTTTACAACACAATTTTTTATACATGATTGAATAAAATAGTTTTGTGAAGTTTTTGGCGCTTGCTACGAACTACACTCAACTTTTGGTCCATACAATTTTTTAGCTGCGTTCTGATACGCATGGTCAAAAAAAGTTTGAAATTAATTTTAAAATTCTGGAGTCATGAAATTCAGAGCAATTTATACTGTCATCCATAGGATGATGAAACATTTGTCGCAACTGTGGTGTGAAGTGTTGAATAACGATATTGATTAATACATTTTTAATATTAGGTTAACCCAGACTATTCAAATTTTGATGCCCTTTTAAATATTTTATCCGCAAAAAGGACAATTTTGTACACCTCTGCGGATGGAAAATGCAATTTACCTCGATTTACAAATATTGTAAAGGATTGATATTTATTTACATTTAAAACGTATAAATGATCGGTTTGTGAATGATCTGCAGCAATTAGCAAATTTTTACATTCATTACATTTCAGCCGTTTGACAATATTTTTGTTATATATCCGGTATATTTTCTTGATAATCCGTATGGGTGTTTTGTGATTCTAAAGCCTGCAAGTGGTTTTCGATTTCATCATCAGTATCTGTATTATCAGTATTAGAGATCGGTTCTACTAGGGATGATTGCTTATTGCCGAATTCAAATACATGCGTTGCGTCAATGCAATTTCCATTAATTGAGGGTTGTACAGAGTTTCGATATAACAATTTTCTTAATCTATGTCGGAATTCTAAAGGGCTGGGGTTATCATTTGTTCGACCCCGGGCTCTAATACAAGAAAAATATGTTTCTAAATTATCCTGCGAACATTTAAATGTTAAAAGATATTTAATGGGAGGAATGACGTTTAATAAATCTGCAAAAAGTAATGGAAAATTTTCAATGTTCATTAAAAAACCTAGAGCAAATGTTTTGCGCCTGTGGTGTAAAATACTTTTTCCATTAATACTCAATGATTTTAAATATTCTTTTGTCTGTTGCAAAAACAGTTCGCAATATTTTTTGTTTTCAATTTTCATAGGACTTTTGAAACCACGTCCAAAAGGCGATTTGGAATTCATAAAATCAAATATCTTATGTATCATTTTTAAAAACTCAACTGTGGCTTCACTCCCCAAAAAAAGCGGATTTCCACTAAGTCTTAAGAACTCGATGGACTCAGCCACCGATTAACTCAAAACTTGGGCCGCAAGTTTGACATAAATTTTTTTTATTTTCGTATTCTGCATGTTTAACCAAATTTTAAGCCTTCTTCTCTTTGTACCGTATGTAAACTACGAATAAAGGCGCATGATGTGGTCCCACTTGATGATAATATTTCATGTTCTGCTAGAACTTTACGTACCATTTTCAACATGTGTGCGGCATCCAAAAAACAATAAATTTTGTCGCTACCATTTGGGTGTAGAAAATATGGCTGAAAATTTTCTTGTTCTAGACAACAGCCTAAAAATTGGTACGCTCGTATATTCGACTGAGCGCCATCGCATGTCATTGAACGGACAGTGATTCCAATTTCGTTAAGCAACAACACAGTAGTATTTAATAATTCTGCTAAAAGTTCACCATGCAAACTATTTTTAATAAAAAATAAGCTATCGGGCACTTGAAGTATGTAGTGTAGGACACGATTTGAAAGACTAAGGCTTCAGTAGCTATTTCTTCCGGATCGCTTACGACGATTTTACCGAGATCAACATAGCCGAAAACTTTATCAAGTTTTTGATCATAACATAAATCTTGTTTTAATGCCATCCCATCAAATATTAAGGCAACATTTTTTAAATAACTTTTTTTGGGTATTTGCACTTGTTGCTTCAAATATTCTAGAACTTCGGACAAAAGCCCCACATTGCAATTAAAAGAGGCCAATGAACGTCTTAAGGTCTCGACGTGTGGCAAAGATGCATATTGTTTAATAAACTCGTACGCTTTTGACGAATAAAATTGTAATGTTAAAGCGAAGGATTTCACTTCATCGCTATACCTCACACCTTGTGTTTTTTTTTTAAATTCTTTACATATATTGGCAAAATTTCCTGAAATAATATTTTCTATCTCACTGTTCTCTGTATATGATTTTATCATTTTTATTAAAGATTTCAAATTATTAACAATTTTGTTGAGCCGAAATACTTTTTGAACTAATGATTTGTTTCTTATTATTAGCTCTTCTTCTCGTGATGATTTAATCCTTGCTTGCACACTTTTATCAGCGCAGTAGATTTGTATAGGAGAAGTGCTTTTGTCCGTGACCTAAGAGTAAAAAGCTGTTAAAACGATTATTTTCAAAATGGACTAGTTAGTTGTGAAAATGCTATAGTCAGAACTAAAATCACAATTCAACTTAAAAAATTAAAAACTTAAAAAATTTAGACTTTGTAGTTAACAATTTAATAGACCAAAAAGTATGCTGATTAAATTAAAATGTTATTACTATTTTGGATGTTATAATATCATCGGTGTTCATATTTTCCCTTTCCGTTTCCAAAATGTCTCGAAGTAAAGACCGTGGTTTTTTACAAAGAGGAATATTTATACATATTTTCTTTTGCATCACGCAGCGGCCAAGATTCCAGAAAAGACACGAATATATGATTTTCCAACACTGAATAACAATATGTGTATTACACATTAAGATAACAATTTAATGATAATAATAATTTATTTCAGGCAATATTTACATTACATGATGTTAATTAATGTAAATAGAGGCCTATAGATAAATACCTTATTGACTAACATACATATTTATTATAAAAAATTAAGAAGACGTTAATGGCTAACTGTGTATATTAAAAGAGCATGACTGCAGGATGGCACGTCTAACATAGTTTCCCAGGTTCGTTTAGAAGCTGCGCTAGTAGCATATTTTTCATTTGACTGCAAATATAATTAAGTAAGTATTAAATTAAGCCTGCGAAGGTGTCTTCTCATCGTCACTTTAAAAATATACATACTTTTATTAAAATATTCGAATCTTCATCACCCTGAATCGTATCAGATAGATCTGATGGTTGACTTTCTTTGTTTACTTGTGTCTGAAATTAACAATATAAATTTGGTAAACAAAAATATAAAAATCATAGGAAGTAAATTAGAACTACATTTAAATACATTAAAATCAAAATTGTAGGTGACATTATATCTGAACATTTATTTTTAACGATAGCAATTATAGAGGTGTAACAAATTTATAAAAAAAATTAATTTTAGACCATATATTTGAGTAAATATGTGTAAATTATCATTTAAAAAAATTTAATACAATTCAAAAAATAGAAAAATATTGTACAAAAATAGCTTTTAAACATTTTTAAAAATTATAGCCGAGTGTTTTAACATAAGCTGTTCCAATTTTCTAGGTAACAGAATGCATTTTTATTTTTTTCTCAAAAAAATTATCAAGAGAAAAATTTTGTAATTTTAAATTACTTTTCTTCCCTTGGAAACAAAACATCGCATGGAAATACGAAATAACAAGTACCTAACAAAAGTTCATACCTGTACCAGAGAACAATCTGCTATTTCATTTAAAAACGGTGTGACTCCTTGCCTCAGTCGTTTCCCCGTAATCATGTAATCGGTTGATTTGAAATTGAGGTTACAAATCTTTGCTTTTTCAAAAAAGGGTCTTTTTAGTTCCACATTATTTAACCATTTATTACGTTCTGTTACATTGGAAGGAAAACTGCAAAAATTAAGCTATTAAAAATATAAATTTTAATTGTGATGTTTTAGTGTATCGTCATTCGTGTAAACAACGTTTCGAAATTTCATGCAAATCGAGCAGAGTACCATTCGAGAAAACCTTTTCCGTTTCTAATTAAAATGAAAATACATTCACAATGTATGGTCACCCTAGTCGTATTTATAATACAAACATGAAACGTTCATTAGTAAGCAAATAATGAAGTGAAATTGTTAATACCGAACCATAACATCTAAACCAAAATAACAATTTGTCTATCCAGAAATAAGAGCAATTAAAGTCGAAATATCACTAAACAATTTCACATGACGCGCAGTATTTCCATGGTGTTTTGTACTTACTAATGAAATACGATATTACAACCTGGATGCCATTCACTTTTGCAACCGCGCACAATACATTTAATGACTATTTTACTAGTTTTGCCTCTGGATTATTCCAAAATTCAAAAACAAACTTTCGAAATGAACATAAGCATCTGTCATTTGCACTAAAAAATATTTGACAAATAGATTTTGGGTTGACATATAACGGCTTTTAAGAATAATTATAAAATAGGGGAAATATTGGGAGGCTAGGCAAATAGTTCATCCTAAATCTTTATTTAGTGTTTAAAAAGAAAAAGCAAACACTTGCGTGAAAATCGGTTTAGTCAAGTTTTTTTATCATTTTTGACTTATAATTCTTGCCATACAAACAATTAAACTTATATTGAAATTCATAATCGCTGTCAATGGGGTAATATCAGCCGTCACGTTGGCTATCCTGTAGGGAAAACAGGGGTTATTTGAGGTCATTTGGTTATTCCTAATGTTGATATTAGGAGTGTGGGTTCCAGTTTGTCTATACTTCCGTGGTGTTTTATAAGCATATGTGATAATGCCTAAACTGACAGAAAAGTTAATCAACCGTGAAATTTTTAACATTCCGTCTTAAAATGTTGCAACCGAGACGATCTATAACTCAACTTATTTGTTGGCTATTTTGACAAGAAATGCAGTTCGAGCAATGAACTACTTGATAGCCAATGGAATAGTTAAGGAGGAAATTAGGTGAGTTTGATCGTCAATGTATGTAATGGTACCTTAGATTTTATTATAAATTGATATAATATTTCCAATTAGATTTTTAGTTAGTGATAGATGGTGTCTATGGGCTACAGCTTACTTACCATCAGGTGGATAAGCTCGTTTGTCATCCTCCTCGATATAGAATAAAATGCTTTCGTTTAGAACATGAACAAAAAAAGGTCATTTTTGAAATGCAAATTAAAATATTAGTTTTATGCAAAAATTACTTTGAGCCAAACTTGTATGATACACTGTAAAAAATTATTCATATTCAATATATACTTTAGATATTTTTGCTTACGTGAAGAGTTTAAAGTATGATAAACATACGCCTCTATAAAACAAGATTATAAAACAAATTGTTAAAATGGCCCATACTTTAGATTTACTCTATATGGGTTATAACATTAATTTATAATTGAAATTTATTATATTATCCATAAAGTTTGAAATCGAGTCTTGGATAAGGAACTTAAGCCTTTTTAACTATAACCGTAGAGAGAAATGGGGCACGAGTTTTTTTAGTGAAAAACGATGAACGTGAACGGCTTTATATTTTTATAAGAAAACATCTGAAAATACACTGCCATAACGGAACAAAGAATATAAAAATAATATATATAAAAAATAAAACAAAAGCTGGCTGCTCTACTACAACTCAAATAATGATGTAGTCGGTGCTGAGACAAACTGTATCAAAGAATTAAAGCTACCATTGTTGAAGATATTATGTGAAAATTATTTAACCGACTGGTTTCGCATCACGCATCGTCATTGTGAATATTATACAGGGTGGCCATTAGTTTATCACATTAAATATACCCAGAGCATAGCTCTCTCCGCAGTCCGCCAAGCAACCTTGGGCGTCCTCATACAGCCGGCAGTGAAGGACCACGTCTCAGTTCCATTAGTCGTCACTGGAAACACGCACTACGCTGACGAGATGTGCCGTAATTTCCCGAACGCTGCCCAGCCGAGTTGAATCCGTCGATCCGTCTCGGCCGAAGTTGGACTTACTAGTCGGACCATTTGTCGCAGGTATACTCGTCAACAACTTCGAGCTTATAGCCCCCAACAGCTACCAGGATAGGTGTGACATTACACATGATGATTGTTTTTTTTTTGATTAACATACATTAAACATATACATTCGAATTAAGAATATCCTCATTTTTTAACCTTAGATATAAGAACGACCAAAGAAACGCATGCCATTAAATACATGTATATCTTCAGGCTCGTACTTCTCTCCGGCTGATGTTATTGCGTGGGCCCAGTCTGAATTTCTAAATTGTCTTCGTTGTTGTTTGTAAATTTGATACATTAATAAACTTATAAACAACAACTAACATCAATAGTTAGTTATTGATGTTAATAAAGACAAAAAAAGCTAAATATAGAAATAAAATAAAATATTTAATATTGACAACAATTACAACTAATCACTTGATAAAGTTTCAAGTATGTGTCTTTTAACCTGACCAGGAATTTATTCTTGCAATATTTACACTTAATGCAATTTTCAGGAAAAATAAATTTCTTCTTTGCATTGAGTTTTTCTCATATAAAATTAATTTTATTAATACGGGATATTGATTATAAAGTTTTGTGAATAATTTTGACGATAAAATTTCCTAAAGCTATAAATAATGACTATTGGTGTAATATAAACGGTAAAGATATACCTAATGATTTCTTATATTTATGCGAACACTATACATTGATTAAAACTACTTTTACGGATTTTATGACCATGGGATCGCTGCCGGAAACAAAGTCAATGGTGCCCTGAATGCATTAGTAAAAAGGCAAGGCGTGGTGAAGAGTGCACGCCTTGCAATACATAACGCAGTGTTGGTACCGACTTTGTTATATGGCAGCGAAACCTGGGTATGCCAGAAGAAGCATAAAAGCAAGTTGAATGCAGTGGAGATGCGATCTCTTCGTAAAATGTGTGGCGTTACCATAGCCGACCGAAAGCGAAACGAAGAGATTCGCAATATGGCAGGATTGAAAGATGACCTTATCACAAAAATTGATAGGGGCGTACTCCAATGGTTTGGGCACGTTGAACGAATGAGTGAAGACCGAATGGTGAAGAAAATATATAGAGCAAAAGTAAATATTAAAAGGTGTCGAGGTAGACCGAGACTAACTTTCGAAGACCATGTGAGCAAATTGCTCGAAGAGGGGAGGGTCAAGAGTACTCGGATACCTAGACGTGCATGTATGAAGAAGTTAATGAACCTGAAGGAAGCGAAAGAGGTATGTAAGGATCGTGACACTTGGCGATCTGTTCTCTCTGGCTACCCCGTTAGGGATTGTGCGTGACGATAAGTAAGTAAGTAAGTAAGTAAATGACCATGGGGGACCATGGGTGCTGGAAAGCACCCGAAATGTCGGGTATTAAAATTAATATAAACAAAACGCGATAAAATCCGTAAAAGTAGTTTTAATCAAGATATACCTACATATAATACATATAAATATTATACTATTTTGCCTATTTTATCATCATCATCATGATTACAGCCCTTCACAAGTCACTGCTGAACATAGGCCTCCCCAAAGAATGCACAAAGCACGGTCCTGAGCCATCTGCATCCATCGACTTCCTACATGTCTTACCAGGTCGTCATTCCATCAAGTAGGGGGTCACCCTATACTTCGCCTACCGGTGCGGGGCTGCCAATAGAGAAACTTTTTTCTCCATCGGTATTCAGTTCTTCGAGCTATATGACCGGCCCATGGCAGGAAAAATGTCCCACGTCTCAGTTCCATTAGTCGTCACTGGCAACACGCACCCGTTGTTCAACAGTACAGTTAGTTTTCAGGTTTTGAGGTATTACTGCTTTTATTTGATAAAGATAATAGATTATCCTGTTTGCATTAATTTTTTTCGGTCTTTTCAAAAAAAAACTTAAATTTTTCGGTAAAAATCTAGGCTAAATCATCACCATCGGTTTTAACGGTTTCGAATATTAGCTCCGAGACAGACAGACGGACAAAAAATGGTTAATTATTTCTTAACAAAACATACCGTGTATTGTGTGAGAATGACCACCATCCCGGTGCGGTGTGAGAATAACCACTGTTCCACATCCCCCCGTGGGTGTCGTAAGAGATGACAGCGAGAAACTGAAATAGAAGGTGGAGACTTATAAATAAATATTTTTATTCCAAATTATTATTCCAAACGTGTCAACTATAGCAAAATCAGTAGTCAAATATAAGGCAAACTATGGGAGAGGTCTACGTTCAGCAGCGGACTTTTGAAAGTCAATAACGATATGTGTAAGTAGCGTGCAAATAACACCTAAACTCAATAGAAGCCAGTTATTTCAATATTATAGAGAGACACTTCAAGTTTATTTATATGTAGATATAAATAAGCTGATACAATTTATACGCCTCCATTAGAGGCGAAAATTAAAACATTATATTTTTTATTCAAGCATTTCAGTTGTGCAATCGTTAAGTTTATAATAACCTATACATATAAATAAAATTTAAGTGTCTGTTCGTAACGTCAAAATAACCGCTTTTTACTAAATGCATATGAAAGTATATACGGTACTATTACAAAACACAATTTTTAAAACTTTCGTCTGTTTTTCTGTTTATTCTGGCTAAACCGCTGGACCGATTTTTATGGGACTTTCTCTAGCAGATAGCTGATGTTGTAAGTATAATAACCTAAGCTATATTTATTTTAGCAAAAGAAAAAAAACACACGAATTAAAAAAAAACCGAGTGAAAAATACCGAGCAAAGCTCGGTCAACCGGGTACTACTATATTAAAAGTCGGATTAAATTTTTTAAACAAGACATAATATGTAAATAATTTTAATGTAAGCAAATGTAATTTAAAAAATATATTTCTTTATGTACATAAATTGACAATAGTGAAGTAATTTGTACTCTATTTTAGATGTTTTACAAAGCGGCGTTTAGTTCATACAAATGTATTTCTCTGTGTTCTCACTGGATAATGGCACTAGTAATGTTACAACCATAATCATATTATCTATAGAATAAGGGTAATAAATTAGCACACAGTACACCTGATGGTAAATGGATGCTGTGGCCCATAGATATCTACATATATCCCCGATTAACAATCAAAAAGACTTTTTGAGGACTGTGATGGAATGCCTCATTTCCAGGTAATAGTTTCTGCGGTTCTCTTACCGTACGATCACACCAGCATTAAGCAATTATTTTTCTCTGATAACATGTGAGAGCAAAAACTTTCCCATTCACCACAAATACACTAGGAAAGACACACCACTGTCCATAATATGACACGTGGTTTGCTTCTAACAAGGCCTCCTAATGTGAAATAGACTATACGATGGCTGACTGCTATTCGTTTTATTGAGATTAATGGTGCCGTGGATAGTGCAGGATGGCCGTGGATAGGTCCGCGGACCGACCGTCACCGACCGCGGACACGCGGTCGGTGACGGTCGGTCAGTCACTGCTGGCCGTATGAGGACGCTCAAAGTCGCTCAGCGAGCTATGTTTTACACACAGTAATATAAAATTTATAATTGTAAAAAATTTGAAAAAAAAAAATACCTGTGGATCTTTTTTTGTGCACTGTTGACCTAAGATGTGAAAAATCATGTTTGATAAATGAAACTTTAATTTCTTACGTCGAAGTACAAAATTTAATGTAGTTAATAATAAAAAGAGATTCAATGTGCAAAAAAATATCTTTGAATAATCATCAGGCGACTTCTTCTTTGCCTGTAGTTAAAATAATTAGAAGAATCTGTTTCGTTACTAGCAATGCTATTACCTGAAAGGAAATTCTTAATTCAAGCCATTTAGTGGCTGCGTGAACCCACTACCCTGTATGATCCCGTCACTTGGGTGTTGTAAGAGGCAGAGACAGAGGGAAAGGCAAACAGGAGATGGGTACAAGTACAGCTATTCACTGTTGTACATAAATACCTATACACCTATATACTTTCTCATAAACAGCTGCTTATGTATTCGTCCGATTTCAGAGCAGTTCGTCTCGATTCGTGCGAGCTTCGTAGAGTCGTACAATACGTCTAGTTGCACGCACACAAACACCGTGTCGAAGACTGCCGAAAAGAAACGACGTTAGACAATACACGGCCTTCAAGCCACACCTCCGTGCCCGTCGGAGTGGGGAGCGTGAGGTTTTTTCGTTACGGAATTTCTGGATTCGGTCCCCGCGCTCAAGGCCCGCGATAGAAGCTATGCAATAGCTTAAAACTACAATTGCGAAGCCTGGCCACTATGGCCAATATTCTCCCTATCTGGCAATTTATGGGGGTGGCGCATGTTTACATACAGTAGTGTCTGAATATGGGGACAAAACTTTGTTCTCTGCGATGCTGCTGCCGGCTAAGCCACAGTCGATCTCGATGCGCTATTGAGACGACGGCGACGGCAGTAGCGCGTTCCGTTCCAAGGATTTTTATCATAGTATCGGTATTATATATCAGAAAAAATACACCACATTTTTCCATGTTAATATTTGGGTAATTAACCAAGGAAGTTAGTTTCGAATTGTCCAGGTCAATACGTACTGTTTCTATCATGTCTGCGGTTGCGTAATTTTCCTTATCTATTGTTGTTATTTTTATCGTTTATTGTTTTTATCTCATTACGAAGTAGCATAATGCGAAGTCCGAGCGACGAAGGTGTGAATGACATCCGGTTTGATTTCCTTAATGAGACTGATAATATCCTCTAAATCTCTTTGTTTTTTGCCCTCTCGCCTCCATGATTTATTCTTCTGAGAAGTCATCACAGATTCGAAAAGTAAAGTTTTCGCCTATTCGATATCTGGTTCCGAAAAGGCAGACAGGCACACCCGAATCACAGACTCGTTATTCATCACATCATGCTTACTTTGAAAAAATGCTAGTATTTCACTTAGTTATATTGAAATAACAACACTTCAACTTATTAACTGCTATTGCTTATAAAGGATGCGCGCACACGTCACCGCTGTGCGAGCTACTTTTTTTTAATTGTAAAAACGTTAACTTCACACTAGGATTTTCTCCTGTATCGTGGGGGCAGTTTACAAACATAAATTTCACAAGTAAAACATCCAGATCCGGAAAAATTACTTATAGGCCATACAAATACTTGTTCCGTGCGGCCGAACTCGCGGCCCTTAGCGCTGTAACTTATTGCTCAGCCACTGCGCCACGAAGCCTTCAAAACATTCTTTATTTTTTTAGGGCAAGGGAAAGTGCGTCGTGCTTACACAATACGTGTTGGCAGACGTTAATGTCTGTGAAATATTTTTTTAGTTTCTCAGTCATTCCTCATTAAGTTTTCCTTCTCCGCCGAGCATGTGGTAAATTGGTACTTAAAACAGCAATTAAAAATGTCATTGGTTACTGACGGAGATCAAACATGGGTCGCTCCGGTACTGTGAAATATGTGGCAAGCGTTTAGCCCCTGAGGCACCACAGCTCTTAATGGCTGTAATAATGATGATGAAAACAGATATTATAATAAAAACGTATTAGTAAGCTGAAGTGGCAATAGACCGGCCATATACCAAAGAACCAAAAACCGATGGGACAGTAAAGTTTTCGAAGGAGAAGTGTATGGCGGTCTCCCACTAGGTGCAGTGACAAACCTGGTAAGACATATACGAAGTCGATGGATGCAGGTGCCTCAGTACCATGCTTTATGGCATACTTTGGAGGAGGCTTATGCTCAGAAGTGGATTTATGAAGACTGTAATGATGATGATGATATATAAAAGCGAACTTTTATTTTTATACTTTCTATTCCTGCCAACTTCCCGCCCATAAAAATCAATTAAAAATACTTATTGACTTGAAATATACTACATTGCGCACAAATAGGTACTAAATACGCGTAGGTATGCATTTAGGCAGAACACAGAAGTTAATCCAAAAAACTTGACTGAACTTCGGTTCACGAAAGCTAATTTTTATTTAACTCTGTTGCACGTTTGCATTTCTAACGGAGAAACTTTGCCGGAGCTCCAGTTTGCATATACTTACAAACGACTTTTCAGTACAGCAGTAGTCAATTGATATCTACTATCGAAATCACATCTGAGGACTAAGACGGAATGTATCTTTTCCAGTTCAAATAATCCAAAAGTCCATTTCAGAATGACGTAAGTTACAACAAGACAGCAGTTGCTGAGCGTGGCAACTATGTTAAAAATCCCCCCCCATGAAACCATCCATGGCTCCGGTGTACTTATATCCAACATTCACATAGATGTTCAGCAGTAGAATTTTGATGAACTGGAATGAAAATATGAAATATATATTGCCATAGCTAAAGCATTGTTGTTCTATCGTTGCTATAACTTTCCGAGCAGTTATCAGACATTTCTTATTTGTTCGCGACGGCCTAACAACATTAAGAAACAAAGTGATAAAGAATATTGTTTTTTGTATTAATAGTGAAATTACCGAGAAAACTAGGTGAAAACGTGTATTAATATAGTTATTTAGCATGTTTATAACTCTTAGTATATTTGTATAGAGTGTCGTTTTGATAACAAGTAATATAAACTACTTTTATTATATACCAAAAATCGACCAATCACAGCGCGTCTTATCGTGGAAAGTTTTTAATTAACTGCGTAATAGTTCATACTAAAATAAGGAAAATAATTTTATGTTCTAAAAGAGTTATAAATATGACATTCAATTAGCATATGGCTTATAGATTAAAGAAGTATAGGGATATTTTTGTATAATTAAACGAATTTCGTAGTTATAGAAAAATCAAAGAATCAATGTACCCAAATATTATGAAAATTTTGGACATTTCGTTTAATAACTTTTTATATTGTTAATATTTTGAGTAACCTTTATGATCTACTAATAAAGTACCTGACTACCGATTTAATGATGTATAGCATGTTAGTGTAGCAATTAGTTTTGTATAGAAAATATTGCAATTTTTATATTTGTATAGTGAAAAGTTTATGCAATAAAGAGGCAAACGGAAAATGGCGAGCGGCTCACTGCAAAGTATTGCCCAAGTCTACCTTAGGGGCTCGGGACCCAGTACCAGTAGTAGTGTGAAGAACTACCAGTGACAGTGAAGTGAAGTGAGTGGTATCCGGTGGTAGCTGAAGTGACTAGTAGCAGTATATAGTGAATAGTGAAAGTGTTAGCTAGCCGAAAAAGGTCGTAACTGACATTCGCAGTTACATATCGTGAAAGTGTTAGCTAGCCGAAAAAGGTCGTAACTGATATTCGCAGTTACATATTATAGTGAAAGTGGTAACTGATATCCGCAGTTACACAAGTGATAAAATCAACTAGTTTAGTTGATAATAGCTGCTAGTCAGTAGTGTTAGAAAACCAGCTACTACCAATAGATCTTTGATACCACCGTACAATTTAAAGAAATCTTTCGAAATATGCAGTGACCAACCAATAGTGAACAACCGTAGTTTAACAACCGTAATCAATAGTTCCAAAATTTCGCGATTAATCAATCAGTCGAACCGCTGGCCACTACCTTGCTATTTGTATTTGTTAATCGTGCATTTTGATTTCAACCACAGTCCACAATATTTCAGCGGCACCCACAAAGACGGCAGTGAAAGTACCCACCGGAACCTATAGGTGTAGGACGTGAGCGACTCGCGAAGTATCTTCGACAACATTTACTCCGGAGAGTTTCGCCCGTCCGGCACATTCGTTGGTCCTTCGAGCCGGATATATCCGTTTGTATTTCGGAACCGGGTAAATAGTCACCACCGTATTTAAACCGCAGAATTTTTCAGATTCAAGATGCCGATCACCCGTTCGCAAGGAAAGGAAGCCAAGGCGTGGACCGTCGGTCTGGAGGGAGGTTCGTCGGCCAGTAACGCCGCCGTCCACCACCAGATGCCACCACGCTCACCGTCAACGATAGAGGGCGCTGAGGCGCCATGCTGCCCCCCCGAGGGGGGGATACCCCTGCCCGCGCCGACCACTACGGCCCGCACAACGAAGCAGAGGGAACATATAGAAGGCAACGATGACTTTAGCCGTGCATCATCGCCAACAGCCCGGGAAGACACCCACACCAAAGAGCCACCGAGGGGCCACAGCGATTGCAGTACGAAGTCAAAGAAGACTGTTCGGCCCAATAGAAGAATTTTGAAGGCTCGTGAAGAAGTATTGAAGATCAAACTAGAACTTGCGCAGATCTCTTTACAGATGGCTGAAGAAGCAGACGAATCAGACGACTATGATGAAGATGGTCACTCCAAAAGTGAGTACGTTCGATCTTGGCTCGAAAACTCTGTAGCCAAACAAAAGTCAAATCAAGGCGCAACCACCGGAGGGAAGGCCCCATTTAATAAAACTGTCACAAAGCCAACCCCGGACGTTGTCGACCTCAGTGAGCCCCAAAAGGAGCTCACGAACCAGGATTCCTATCCAGAAGACGTACAAAGGGATCCCATGCCACAGAAGCTCAGCCAGGAACCCATCGTTAATGAAGACAGGGGGCTCCTACCGATTGTATCAGAGCTCACATACCAGGATTCCTATCCAGAAGATGTACAAAAGGATCCCAAGCCAAAGAAACCTAACCAGGAACCTGTCATAAGTGAAGACAGGGGGCTCCGTCCATTTATATCGGAGCTCACATCCGCTATAGCCACGCTCGCTGACAAATCAAAGTTAGAGAGTGCGCCACTATCGTCGCATACTTTCGCAGCGTCGAAAGCTATAATGACACTGCCAAGTTTTAGCGGAGCACATACCGAGTGGCTTTCATTCCGTGCCATTTACGAAACAACCCGAGGCTACTTCAATGACATTGAAAACACTGCTAGACTAAGACGAAGTCTACAAGGAAGAGCCTTGGAAACAGTCAGTTCAGAACTCATCGGGCATGCTAAGCCAGATGAGATTATGCGAGAACTGGAGCTACAATTTGGGCGTCCAGATTCAATTGCGCAAGCAGAAACCGAGAAGTTACGAGGATTAGCACGCTGTACAGAAGCGCCCAGAGACATTTGCATATTCGCGAGCAAAGTGAGGGGAAGCGTCGTCACTCTTCGAGCCCTAAAGCGAGATCATTACCTCGTCAACGCAGAGCTGCTACGACACCTCACCGACAAACTGCCAAACTCTATACGTGCCCAGTGGTATAGAATCTACACTGAAAAATATGACTCTAGACCAGACCTCGGCTGCTTCAGCGATTTTATTACCGAGCAAGCTCGCTTCTGCAGTGCATTTGCGCCTCCAGAAATTATCAACGAAGCACAAAGCAATTGTACAGTACATAGAGCACACGCGGCTACTACTAAGCCGTCTCCGAAATGCAGAGTGTGCGAAAAGGAGGGTCACTACGGATCCGAATGTAAAAAATTTAAGGAAGCAGATATCAACAAAAGATGGGAACTCGCAAAGAAAAATAACTTATGTTTCCGCTGTTTGCGTTATAGAAATCAGACACACAAATGCAAAACCAATAAGTGTGGAATAGAAGGATGCATTGCGACACACAATCGACTTCTCCATAACAATACAAAGGAGAAGACCGAGGTCAAACAAAAAGAACCTCAAGAAACTGTTGCTAACTCATTCGGTGTGTCAAAGCATCAAGCCTATTTAAAAATAATTCCAGTGCGAGTAATTGGACCGGCGGGAGCTGTAAACACACACGCCCTGCTGGATGATGGGTCAACAGTTTCACTAATGGATGAAGAGATCGCCAAACAAATTGGAGCTAAAGGGCGGTTCGACCCGTTTAAGATCACCGCTATCGGAAACACTACCCTCGATTCACCGGAATCCCGAAGAATCAAAGTATCGCTGAAGAGTCTCCACAGCAAAAGGGTGCCATTCAGAGCACGCACGGTCGCAAGCCTAAACTTGGGGCCACAGACTGTGCGTGCAGTAGATATAGCCAAGTGCAAACACTTGAAAGACCTAAAGGAGCAGCTAATATATGACTCCGGCAACCCAAGGATCCTAATAGGACAGGACAATTGGAGACTTCTG
Source organism: Parnassius smintheus behrii (assembly GCA_036936625.1). Classification (NCBI taxonomy): domain Eukaryota; kingdom Metazoa; phylum Arthropoda; class Insecta; order Lepidoptera; family Papilionidae; genus Parnassius; species Parnassius smintheus. The sequence goes on from JAUPFT010000001.1 coordinate 3,137,239, forward strand.
ATAGCCACTCAAATCCGTAGAGGTCCACCGCACCAGCCAATCGCCTCGCTCACAGAATTAGGATGGGTGCTACACGGGGCACACACTAAAGCCCCGTATCAGCGCGTCCACACGGCCAATGAGCTGCACAAGAGCGAGGGAACTATAGATGACCAACTCCGCGAATATTTCGCGCTGGAATCTCTCATTATCAATCCGAGAAGACCAGACTCCGACCCGGAGAAGAAAGCTGAAGATATACTAAATAGCAGCACCCGTCAGTTACAAGACGGGCACATAGAAACAGCGCTTCTCTGGAAGGAAAAGGATATCGAGATGCCTGGTAATTATGAAACAGCAATAAAACGGCTCGTTTCCATCGAAAGAAAATTAGATCGAGACGAAGATCTAAAAAGGAAGTATGATGAACAAATGAATTCCCTTGTACAAAAAGGAACGCCGAGATAGCACCGAAAACTAGCACACCGGGAAGAACATGGTACCTACCCCATTTCGACGTCCATAACCCAATGAAGCCAGAGAACTTTCGAATAGTACACGATGCCACAGCCAAAACAAAGGGGGTGTCGTTGAACGACTTCCTGCTCACGGGTCCAGACCTACTGCAATCACTACCAGGGGTCATGATGCGTTTTCGCCGCCATAAAATCGCTGTCTCCGCGGACATAGCCGAAATGTTCATGCAGGTTAAAGTTAGACCCGAAGACAGAGATGCCTTAAGATATCTCTGGAGAGGGGATCGACGTAATGAAGCTCCACAGGAATATAGAATGACGTCGATCATTTTCGGTGCAGCCAGTTCACCCTGCACAGCCATATTCGCGAAAAACTGGAACGCTAAAAAACACATAGACAAGTATCCAGAAGCCGTAGAAGCTATCATTCAAAACCACTATATGGATGACTATCTCGACAGTTTCCAGTCTCTGGAAGAGGCAATGCGAATATCGAAGGAAGTACGCGACATACATAAAAACGCGCACTTCAACTTAAGAAAATGGGTTTCCAACTCACCAGAAGTTGTAAAAGAATTAAAACCTGACCATGAAGCATCTGAGTCAGTCGATCTGGGAAACAAAGGAACCGAGGAAACGATACTCGGATTAATCTGGAAACCAGGTACCGATCAGCTGAGCTTCAACCTAAAGCTCGCTCGACTTCCAATCAATTTGCTGCATAAAACACCAACCAAGAGAAAACGTCTCATACGGTGCGTGAAGATGGCACTATACACCATCCTTCATGAGAGACATCCGCATGAGGAAGTATTAGCCACGCTGCTCTGCGAGGTCGAATACACAGTAAATAGCAGACCATTGACTCACATCTCTGTAGACAGCGACGATGACGAATCCATCACTCCAAATCACTTCCTTTTAGGAGGATCTGCGAGATTGCCGACACCTGGAGTATTTGATGAAAAAGATATGAATAGCAAAAGACACTGGCGACGTTCCCAGATACTCGCTGACATGTTCTGGCAGCGTTGGGTCCGAGAGTATTTACCGGAACTTCAAAACCGGCGGGAGGCCCATGGGCGAGGTCCCAATCTCCAGGTGGGCGATCCAGTCCTCATAGCTGACGGCCAGTTACCTCGAAACACCTGGCCACGAGGGAGGGTAGAAGCTGTTTACCCCGGTGCGGACGGACAGATTCGCACTGTGGAGGTACGCACAGCAAACGGCCTAATCAAGAGGCCAACCAGAAAACTCGTACCGCTGCCGAAGTAGAAGCAACGTCGCTCACCGAAATGGATGCAGCGCCGCTGTGAGAAAATCGTCGCGACGCTGCACGGCGGGAGAGATGTTCGCGACGGCCTAACAACATTAAGAAACAAAGTGATAAAGAATATTGTTTTTTGTATTAATAGTGAAATTACCGAGAAAACTAGGTGAAAACGTGTATTAATATAGTTATTTAGCATGTTTATAACTCTTAGTATATTTGTATAGAGTGTCGTTTTGATAACAAGTAATATAAACTACTTTTATTATATACCAAAAATCGACCAATCACAGCGCGTCTTATCGTGGAAAGTTTTTAATTAACTGCGTAATAGTTCATACTAAAATAAGGAAAATAATTTTATGTTCTAAAAGAGTTATAAATATGACATTCAATTAGCATATGGCTTATAGATTAAAGAAGTATAGGGATATTTTTGTATAATTAAACGAATTTCGTAGTTATAGAAAAATCAAAGAATCAATGTACCCAAATATTATGAAAATTTTGGACATTTCGTTTAATAACTTTTTATATTGTTAATATTTTGAGTAACCTTTATGATCTACTAATAAAGTACCTGACTACCGATTTAATGATGTATAGCATGTTAGTGTAGCAATTAGTTTTGTATAGAAAATATTGCAATTTTTATATTTGTATAGTGAAAAGTTTATGCAATAAAGAGGCAAACGGAAAATGGCGAGCGGCTCACTGCAAAGTATTGCCCAAGTCTACCTTAGGGGCTCGGGACCCAGTACCAGTAGTAGTGTGAAGAACTACCAGTGACAGTGAAGTGAAGTGAGTGGTATCCGGTGGTAGCTGAAGTGACTAGTAGCAGTATATAGTGAATAGTGAAAGTGTTAGCTAGCCGAAAAAGGTCGTAACTGACATTCGCAGTTACATATCGTGAAAGTGTTAGCTAGCCGAAAAAGGTCGTAACTGATATTCGCAGTTACATATTATAGTGAAAGTGGTAACTGATATCCGCAGTTACACAAGTGATAAAATCAACTAGTTTAGTTGATAATAGCTGCTAGTCAGTAGTGTTAGAAAACCAGCTACTACCAATAGATCTTTGATACCACCGTACAATTTAAAGAAATCTTTCGAAATATGCAGTGACCAACCAATAGTGAACAACCGTAGTTTAACAACCGTAATCAATAGTTCCAAAATTTCGCGATTAATCAATCAGTCGAACCGCTGGCCACTACCTTGCTATTTGTATTTGTTAATCGTGCATTTTGATTTCAACCACAGTCCACAATATTTCAGCGGCACCCACAAAGACGGCAGTGAAAGTACCCACCGGAACCTATAGGTGTAGGACGTGAGCGACTCGCGAAGTATCTTCGACAACATTTACTCCGGAGAGTTTCGCCCGTCCGGCACATTATTATTATACTAACCAGAAAATCAACAAAATAAAGTAACATATTCTTATATATTAAATCATATTTATCAAATAAACTAGGACGATAGTTAAACAAAAGTCAGCATATCAATCTTCCGCGATTAACCTGCAAACGTTACGCTGAGTTGGTGTGTCACCAATTTGTATTGTTGAACATTGAGAGTTAACGCATAGTGATTGATACGTGCTTGCACGGGGGCACTTTAGTAGTTGTTAGTGTAGTTGCTTTAGCTTGCAGTTACTATTAAGTGCATTCTGGAAAGTCCTGGGAATAAAACATCCTTCTATTCTGAATTCCATTAGAACTAATGAATAAGGCTCCAGCAATCAACTTAGCATGGGAGTTGACAATCGCCCAAGTCCCTCTGTCACCTCTAACGACACCCACGGAACGACACGGGTGATATTCTTACACTGCTACTACACGGTGAAAGTATTTATAGATAATACATAATAATAATATTTCTTTACTATTCTAAGCCAGTGCATAACTACAATGCCAACTGATGGTAATTGGTGATGTAGCCTAAGATGTTCACTGACTTAACAAAAACCTATTCACTCTTACCTTGAAGAAACCCACATTATAATCGGATGGAAAAACAGATGTTGGTAACTTATTCCACTCCTTTGCTGTACGCGTGACCGTAACCCTCTCAGAAATTTAATTAAGTCTGTGCCCAGCACTGGGACCTATATATACCTATATAAATATATCATATAAGCTGTAACTTAAATTTCTGTATTAAATTATTATTATAATTATTTGAGGGGATGTTATTTGATATTAAAATAAAATACTCAATCATAGTCGTCACATATTTCACGAATTTTAGAGCGACATACATATCATACGTATTCGTTCTATGGAAATCTGTAAATAAAAAACATCGTCTAATATGTGTAGGTACTGTGTGTCTAATATTGTCACGCGGTTCGATCTATTTCAAATAAAACAATCCATCGTCAATATCAGGTTTGTAAACGAAATTCGACTGGTCCCTTGCTATTGGTTAGAAAGTTTTGTCAAAATATGGCCTTTATTTAACACAGAACTTTAAATATTCTTTTATAGAAAAAAATTTTAATGATTTTGTTTGTTTATTCGAATGCGAATCTTTTAATTAGAAGAATTTCGAATGAACTCAAACTGACTAAGTAAAATCCCATGGGCTTCAACCAGCGCCGCAAATCGAGAAATCCACAGCAATGCTTCACACACATGCCTGAGCAGCGCCAGATACTTCTTAATGTAGTGGACAAATCTATTCTTCTCCAGGTAACGGTCACGGTTTCCAATACTTCCGCGACGGTTTACGCAATCCATTACAAGGATGTCACTCGGAAGCACCCGCTTTCGATATTGCAGATCTTGTTTATGGCTCAGCCAACGACCAATTTTCAACCACGTAAGACAAAAAGAGTGCCGCATTCTGTTACCAACATTCTCTTCTGACACATAATTAAAGGAACATTTAGAAATTTTGGGCTAAAGAACGACTTGAAATTAATATTAAGTTCACTACAGAACTTGTTCTTAGATAGGATAATGGATGGTCTAAAGCTACAATCACAATTAATTTAAAAATTATATGTATAGGTCCTGCCACGTAAGATTAAATTAGAGTCCACTGCGCATGTACAATCAAACAGAAAAATGAAAATTTTATTATGCATTTTAATATGTAAAAGTCAAAGGTCAACATTATAACTACATATCAGTCTCCACGAAAACTGAACGATATATTTATATATCATCGTTAGGTTTTAACTGCTTCTAAATAATATTCTACATTTTATGTACACTTATTTAAAGAAATAAAATGTTTTGTATTTTTGTATTTGTAATTGCTGTTTAAACTATACTATGCGATAGCCTGTATGTGTGTATAGATATTTTACATGCAATAATTTGCAAAAAAATCATTTTGTAGAAAATAACAAAATATTTACAACTTTATACAATATACTACGAACCCAAAATAATTTATAAAGTAAAAAATATTTGCACACTATTTGAAAATATTATAGAACAATATTTTTAAAAGTACATAAGTAATCGCAAAAGTTTTAAATTTTATAACAGGTAGTCGCTAACACTTTCGATATCGATAGTACACAAGACGACACAAGAAGGTGCGCGGGCGACAGGACGTATGAAGAAACTACTTGGGAGTAGCGCGTCGCCCGTTGCTATGGTTTCGCTTCCCCTTACCTCACACCTCACTGTGCCGACACCTATTTTTCGGTTCTGCGCACTTCCATGACTCGTGGCGTTACCCATACCTATATTTAGAAGTACTTTACGTGATAGACTTCACAGCATTTTACAAAGTAGTGCCACGCTGTAGTTGCATAATGTTTTCAGCACGATGGCGTCGGCTCCACCAAAAAGGACCACGCTAATACAATACCAGAGTCAAGTACAAGCAATACAATATAAATATACAATGCTTCTTTCTTAAAATGGTGTGTGATAAAAAACGGAGACACTGTATACTGGTTAAAAAGCTATTCCATTCCGTTAGTCCTCAGAGTTGAGAATGCTTTAGAGTTTTAATCGATGATAGATGTAGGTATCTATGGGCCACAATATCCACTTATTATCAATCAGATTATACTTGCTTGTCATCTCTACTTCTATACAATAGCTAAATGGAAATGAGTTATTCTTGAAACATTATACCATTTCCTTCCTCAAAACAATAATGACCACTCTGTCTACTCGTTTTAATAAGCCTTACTTACCTATAGCAGAGCGACTCATAAAATGATGTCTATTTTAATAGTCTCCTACAGAAAAACTTCAAACGACTTTTAAAAATTTCCCTTCTATTCAGTGTCTTTTGTGTAATCATGTTCTAATATCAATTATATTTCAAGTGAAACAAGAAAATGTATTCAATACTATTATCATTATCATCGTAATAACTCTAGGTGGTAGAATACCTTCTCTGTCTCGGAGTCCATCTGGGTGGGTGCTACAATCCCAAGTAGTATAACAAAGTATACACAAGTGGTATAACAAAGCGCTAACGTAGCTGCTTAACAGGTGTATGTAATGGCTTTACCTTTTTAAGTACTTGTAAATGTTACACTAGCAATAGAGAACTTCTTAATTCCTTCCGTACCACTGAAATGGGCACACTTTATACGGGCTTCAGTGCTACAGTAGTGTTACCTGTAGGAGGCTGCTACTCGAAAGTCATCCTTCCCATTTCAAATGTCTGGTTGAACGACTTTATCAAAGATTTTGCATGGTGGAGCCACGCTGCAACTACATTATAGTTGTAACATGAATGGGTCGACTTAAACTGGGCTCTCACAGAATGCAAGTGTAAAATAGCTGCTTAATGCTGATGTGTTTCGTATGGTGAGTGTAGAGAACCAGAGACCCTTTTTAATGGAAATGAGACAGATTGCCCTTGTAATGAGTCTTAGTCCTCAGGAGTGACAATGCATTTGAATTTTGATTCTCAATCGAGGATAAATGTAGATGTCTATGGGCCGCAGCATTCACTTACCATCAGAGGAACTGCGTGCTATGTCGATTACTACAGATTATTCTAGAAAGATAAAATAAGTTGTGCTAGGAAAAAAACTTCTAGTAAAGGAGATGGCCAAAAATTGTATGAACTTGTGCCCCATAAAGTAGAGAGATGAAATCTACGTGATTTGAAAGTAAAGATATTTTATATAAAGAATTAGAAAAATGCATATAGCCATGAAGTGGTGGACAAAAGTAAGGAAGATTTAAAAAAGTTCATTTTGTCAGTCAGTTTTTTCATAATTACACATTGTAGATATTAATAAAGTTCCAATTTCATGAGTGTTATATAGGTTAATGTATAAGCATTTGTCCCAGATGTTTAGGATATATCATAACTGGTTTAGCTAAAAAAAGGAAGTTTTTTTCAGTCTTTGAAATTATTTTTATCATTTGTAACTATTTTTTGTAACATAAGTATATTAATACTATTATTATATAAACAATTTGCATTATTTTGTGCATTTAATAATTTAATGTTATTAGTACATTATCAAGAAATGCAGCTGGTGGAATAATACTTTCTTGGTATCTCGCCCATCCCAAGTACCACAGAATATTCATTACTCAGTACATGTGCACAATATCCAACAGTCCAGTTTCCAGCTACACAATTACACCAATAACCTAAGATTGCCTCTCTCGGTTGGTTTTGATTTGAAGGTTGCTCATATAAAATAGAAGTATAATACTAATGCCTAGAAGTATGTCTCGATTTAATGTGACCTGTTAATAAGACATCACTAGAAATTAAATAATTCATTATTTCTCCATCTGTTTGAGTAGTAGCAAAAGGTCCAAACACATCTATAATATATCCATCACAACAGACTACTAAAAACGATTTTGTTAAGTTATGATATTTATGAAGACTGTATGTCTTTTTTTGGTATTTACAATTCGAATGCACATGGAGGTAGGTACTATCACATTGTACAATAGCCCACCTGTTAGAGGAATCAGGCTGAGGATTTCCATATAACTTCTCAGGTATTGTAGTGTTTTTTTCTGCCACTTCTTGGTGAGATATGTGGGACGCTTCAAGATGTAGCAGAACATAGTGATTAGTCAGACAGTTTCTCACAAGCTTCATCTTGTTCTGTTGAGTTGATTTAGAAATCCCAAAAAAACTAGATATCCTAGTATCACTATCACCAGTCCTATACTTAATTAAAATTATTTTTGGGAACAACAGACTGTATTCCTGTGTAGTTGACCCTGTCCAATAGTGACATTCATAGCTAGGAATTGATTCCATGTTTTCAAAATCAATAACATTGTCCTTACTTTTATTATCTAACAAGCTTTCAATTATATTTATCGTGAAAGTACAAGTTAAACTTGTGTTCTGTTATAATAATTCGGTTAAACTTTCCAATATGGACCATCGATTTCAAAGCCCATATTTTTTTTGTAGATAGTACTCACTAAAAGAAAGCGTTTTGCAAAGTTTTAGGTTGCGGAAACTTACGGTTCATGAGATATTTTTTTTAAACTTTTCATACAAATTGGCAAATAACACGCAATTACACCAATTACAAAATGAATTTAACAAATCATTGATGTCAAACGTAAATTAGTGTAGGGTTACGAATATTTTGAAAGTATCGATACGTACTCGATACCAAGTATCGTATCAAAAGTATCAATACTACTTGGTATCGAGTACATTTCGTTAATTTTGGAGACTAGGGGGGTAAGAAGCCGGGAAGTTGTGCTCCGGCGCTCCGTGGCAGCTCCGGCGCTGCGGGATGAGCAGTGCCTCCGCCCTAGCGTAGGGAAGCACAGGCACCTGGGCGGGCGGGCACTGCTCTCCCTCCGCGCCTCCGGGCTCTTATATACACTCTAGGGGTAGGGCAGACAAGACCACGTGGATAGTGGGGTGCTCTGATTCAGTTCTGGGTACTTTTTGAATATTAAATAAGTAAGTAAACACTTTATTGTAGTAAGAATTAGATAATACAGAAAGTTGCAAACAATAAAATAAAAGTACAAAAGCTGTACTAATTAAGAAATACAAACAAGTTGCAAACAATGAAATACAAGTACCAAGGTGGAACTTAAATAGAGTAAACTTTATTCTACCTTATATACATACATAATTGCACTTATCAGCTCTTCCTATGCATCTAATTGTTTTGTCATAATTTTTCGTCTCCAAAATTAACGAAATGTACTCGATACCAAGTAGTATTGATACTTTTGATACGATACTTGGTATAGAGTAGGTATCGATACTTTCAAAATATTCGGAACCCTTCACTAACTGACGTTTAACATCAATCATTTGTCAAATTTATTTTGTAATTGCGTGTTATTTACCAATTTGTATGAAAAGTTTAAAAAAATATATCTCATGAACCGTAAGTTTCCGCAACCTAAAACTTTGCAAAACGCTTTCTTTTAGTGAGTACTATCTACAAAAAAAATATGGGCTTTGAAATCGATGGTCCATATTGGAAAGTTTAGCCACTTGCATGTGCCTCTACCACAGCAATAGCAAACATTACTATGACCAAGTTGTTTTTCACTTGAATTTGTTGTAAGGAATTTTATTGTATAATCTTGTCATAGCAGGCACTGCAGACCCAGCTATCAGTCGACAACTGTGAAGGAAAAATAAGTACTCATTTAAGCCGTCGAATAAATAATATCCTAATCTGATTCTCCTCGTGAATGTTGTAGGCAAGTGCCTAGCGTCTATTAATATTTTACTTAGCGAAACTAGCTTACCTCAAAGGTTAACCACTCCAATAAAATAACAGTCATATCTGGAGGTAATGATAATAAATGCCGCTTGATGCGTTCTCAAACAGCCATAATACAGTCAACACGCACTTGTAAAAGGTCCATTTTCCATATTAATCTTATCTATTACACCGTTTATAATTAGTGGAGCACTGGCGTGGGGCTATAACACTTACTAAATAATTGTGTAATAAAAAACGATAAAATACAAATACGAAGACAAATCAAACTGATACCGAGAAACGGTCAAGTTTGACATTGACACTGACTGAGACCAGTGTTGCCAGATGCCTTGAACCTTTTATCTGTATTAGAAACTGCTAAAATCTGTATTAAATCTGTATGCTATTTAAACTTAAAATCTGTATAAAATCCGTATAATATAATAAACCATAATAGAATAATTGATCACCATCATTGCTTCTTTTGAAAAACAAGGAATAACAACTAACGTGATAAGCTGATAAAAATTGATTATCGTTATTAAATAAAAATATTTTTTTATGGAGTAAGGGTGTCAAACGAGCACACGGTCCACCGATGGTAAGTGGATGCTGTGGCCTATAGACATCTACATTTATCCTCGCTTAAGAATCAAAACGCAGATGCGTTGTCACGCCTGAGGACTAAGATGGAATGCCTCGTTTCCAGTAAAAAAGGTCTCCGGATTTCTACCTTCACCATACGAAACATAGCAGTATTAAGCTGGTACTTTACGCTAGTATTCTGTGAGAGCGTAGCCTTCCCCGGTCGAGCTGACTCATTCGTTCTGCAACCATAATATAACTGCAGCGTGGCTCTACCACGTATAAAATATACACTATACACTAAATGTTTATATAGCAAAAATTGAAAACATTATTAAGCAATTAACGTATTAAAACTCAAACATTTGCAACAAACGAACATATAATTATTTTATTATTTTCAGTCATACATATTTCATATATACATATTTTATAATACACTTGTGATTCTGTTATACTAACTAATAACGTTGTGAAAAAGTATATTAACCATAAAGAATAGAATCATGCAATGATGTGTGTAACGCGGTATCTCGTCACTTATTTTACTTAGTTCTGTTTTAAGTTGAATATTAGGGTAAGCAAATCAATAGAGTTAGAAAACTCTGTATAAAAATCTGTATCCAGTGTCAATCTGTATCACACACCAAAAATCTGTATAAATACGGGGAAATCTGTATATATGGCAGCACTGACTGAGACTGTATTGAAACTTGACGGACGGATTCAGTGTTGCAAGTAATAAAGTAAAATAATCCTACCCTATAATGTAACGCTACATATTTTTGAGATGTTGCTGTATGAAACAAATAAATAAAATCCACTCCATCAGTGTATTTTGAATTTTTTAATGTAGTAATTCATTAATCGAAGGTTGTTTTCTATACATAACATATAATAAACAAAGTATTTTATGAGTTTAGCTATTATTTTTTCCCTACTCTGATTTTGTTAAGTATGATATGGCCACATTAGAGATACTTTATTGCTAAAGAGTGATTTCAAAGAGAAGAAATCACTTTATATACTTTTAAGCTTGATCATTTTTCAACAGCTGCTATGAAATGTTAATCTTTTAAGCTTGATTATTTTTCAACAGCTGCTATGAAATGTTAATAGTTATTCAAAATAATTTGTTTGTTTTATTTAAATCAATAGCAATAGTTTTATTTTTGTATAGCTTGGGACACATGTTGGCCATATCCTTTCACAATGGTGGACCCCTAAACATCCAAATGGTTTGGATGGTATCGCGATATGCGGGGATGGGATTGGACGGCTTGAATTAATCTGAACAATTCTTCTGAGCACTCCCCGTGGTAGGTGCTATAGTATCAAAAAGACGTGGAACACCTCTTCGCAGCTCCATTGAAAAAATATAATGTATTTTCTAAAATAAGTAAATATCGTGACACGATTTTATATTGTTACGAGTTTAGGGTTGGTGACAGTAAAAACTGCCGATTAATTACCAAAATTGACACTTTATTTAGCTCACAAGTCTTCGCTTGTGTCGCCAATTCAATACTGGCCCGGTTGCGGCCCTCAACGGCTTTAAATAGGCCTTTTCCACCGAAACATCCAGAATATTCCAGCAAATACCGGCCCCTGATCGACCAGGTGCAGAAAGTTCGAGTGTGGAGCTTTCTAGAAAGCTTAGTTCTTCTATTCGATACTAGATGGCGCTAATGGGAAAGCTCTCGAAAGATCTTGACACTCATATTTCTGATACTTGATATCAGATGGCGCTAGAGCCATCAACTGTGGCGCGCAACAATATCATATAAATTGTGTAATGTAGCAAACAAATTGACGGGTTTGATTTAATTTGAAGTTTTTTTTTCTTATTTTTAGAGCATTTAAATAAAAGCTTGTTTTATAAATAAACTATATTAATAAATTTCCGATAGTTCACCTACATCGCAGCCAAAGGTATAATAATATTAAAGTTTGATTTAAGAAAAATGTTTATGGAAATTTTTTTAAAGTAGCGTTTAAGCAGCAAGTTAATTGTAGGAATATTTAAATAGATTATTATTTCTTATGTCACTGTAAATATAATACTGGTTCCATAGAGAGTTATTGCAGTGATAATATGTTTAATACAGCGGTGATTTACGTACAATGAAAGACCGAGACAGAAATAATGTATTGTGCCTCGGTTAATTTGTGATACGAAACGGTTGTACCATCCACCAATATAAATGATGGTACAACCGTAAATCTTATATTTGTCAGTTACTGTCTGCACCGGCCATTTAGTTACATTTTTATCATATCATCGGAAACGAACCATAGTAGTTCAAGGCATAATAGGTTGAGAATTTTTGAGTTATAAGTTTTAATACACGTGATAGATCCACACTACCGGAAAAAGAACGCTCTCACAGAATACCAGCGTAAAATTGCAGCTTGATGCTGCTGTGTTTCATATGGTGAATGTATAAAACCAGGAACCCTATATACTATATATTTTTATAACCCTATATATTTTATACGTGGTAGAGCCATGCTACAGTTATATTAGAAGTATAGTTGTAGCACGAATGGGTCGGCTCGACCGGGGAAGGATCACGATCTCACAGAATACCAGCGTGAAACAGTCGCTTAATGCTGCTGTGTTTCGTATGGTGAGTGTAGAGAACCGGAGACCCTTTTTACTGGAAACGAGGCATTCCGTCTTAGTCCTCACGGATGACAACGCATCTGCATTTTAAGTCTATGGGCCACAGCAACCACTTACTATCAGGTGGACTGTGTGCTCGTTGTCACCCAATCCTATAAAAAAATACTGGAAATTAATTTCAGCCCTAAGGGGTGACAACACAACTGCATTTTAATTCTTAATTGAAGATAGGTAAAGATGTCTTTGGGCCTCAGCATCCACTTCACATCAGATGGGGTGAGTGCTCGTTTGACATTCATTTTCTATAAAAATAAATGTATAAACATTTTTAGGCAATTAACATGTTTAAAATTACCAAAAGAAGCCGTTATAAGGTAATCGTTATGATAGCTTATTATTTTTAGTGCTTAAAAACGAATTAAAGTTTTTGATTTAAAATCACGGAACAATGATGTGACAGGAAGCTTTCTTTTAAAAATAACTGTTACATTCGCCACCCTATATGTCCGATATTAAATGTTACGACCTGGGGAGATACGAGAGGGGATCTCTTTGATTTTTGAGAGGGTGTGAAGCAAATTCCTTTACCGCATTCCAGTGAATTTGAGAGAATTCACTGATATACTTCTGGACATAGCACTCTTTAGTGGTACCAATTCGTAAAAGAAACTTAGAAATGAGGATATCCGCAGTAGCACCAGAGTAGCCGACATAGCCCAACGTATTATTAAGCTGAAGTGGCAATGAGCCGACCATTTAGCTTGAATCAAAAACCCGATGACAGATAGAAAATGCAGTTTCTCAAGTGGCAGCCTCGTACCGGTAGACGAAGTGTAGGGCGGCCCCCACTAGATGGAGTGACAACCTGGTAAGACATGCAGGATGTCTATGAATGCAAGCGGCTCAGGACCGTGCTTTGTTGCGTTCCTTGTGAGAGGCCTCTGTTGAACTGTGGACTTGTGAAGAGATGTAATGTGATGATGAGCAATACGTAGCTCTCCATAGCCATCGTATCCATATAAGTACGCGTCAGACACTGAATATAATCTCTAACAACACACGCTGAAACACATAAACTACTAGTTTAACTACATTCATTAGAGTAAAGTACACAGGGCAGTGGTCATGCTTGACTTCACAGATCGTTTGAGTTCAGTTTGAAATTACTTTGAGCTTCCAACTCTAGTTGATTGCTTAAAAGTATGCTCTAATATTATCCTAACTTTGTACGAATTGATATTTTCATTTAATGTGGACATTACATAATATGTACAATATCAATGACTGCCTCGTTGATCTAGTGGTTGTAATAGTGTGACTGCTGATCATGAGGTCCTTGGTTCGAATCCTGAGTCAGGTCGAAAATCAATTATTGACTTTTGCTGACAAGAAATTCTCAGTAGTTGCCCGGAGTCAGGAAGTTGGTGGTGAGACACCCCCGTTTCTCGGGATGCACGTAAAGTCGTTGGTCCTGCGCATGATCTCTCTCCGGACGCGTCGGTTTACCATCCCATCGGATTATGGAGAGAGGAAATAGAGAGTGCACCTGTGCTTGCACATACACTTGGGCACTATAATACTTTCCTGCGCCGATGGCAAGTCTCCATCGACTGAAATTCGGTCTGGGGGACGTTATTACAATATCAGTGATGATTTGTATGTATGTTACTGATATTAAACACAGACGGCATGAATAATAAAAGTCGACGTCAATAAAAAGTGCCTAAAGTTGGCCACTTCTAAAAGTGGCCAATTGAAAGTACTAGTAGTTTTTTTTATAGAAAAATGGTGACAAGTGAGCACACAGTCCACCTGATGGTATAGATGCGGTAGCCCATAGACATCTACATCTATCTTCGATTAAGAATCAAAATGCAGATGCGTTGTCACCCCTGAGGGCTACGATGGAATGCATTTCCCATTAATAGAGGTCTCCGGTTCTCTACAATCAATACACGAAACACAGCAGTATTAAACTGTTATTTAAAGCCGGTATTTTGTGAGAGCGTTGTCCTACCACGTTTAAACAACGTTTTAATAATCCACTGCTAAAAGTGGACTTACATTAGGGTATGATGAATGAACGAAAATTAGAAATGCAATTAAAATTATAAATACTACAAAACTGTATCATCTAAAAGAAATAAAGCATCTAATAGATTCATTGAATCACGTATTTGATTTGTTTCATGTTTATATCATCCATCACCAGGTACAGAATAAATAAGCTTTGTACGTTACGCTTACGTAACTGATTACTCGTTTATTCGTTTTCTTCAATATTTCTTTAATAACCCTTTGAAGGATATTTATTGTTATTAATATATAAATAAAGAAGAAATAGAACAAAATAGAGGTTCTATAAAATATTTGAAACCTGGCTTCACCTGGGTTGTATCTAATTATATCATTTATTTAATAGTTTTAATCTTTTACTCTCAAAATTTCGGTTTGGGTTAAAATGTTTAGCCTGGATCATTGTCATTGCATTACTCTCTGTGCTTGCACTGCTATGTTCCAGTCCAAAGGCTATGGAGAACCAGTTTAATTACAGGCTGTGAAGACAACTTAGTGGTCAAAGGTCGTCAACTAATCTGTTGCCAAAAACTTAATTTGTTTAAATTTGACTGCGTCCATGGACTCCAATAGCCACTAACTAGCAGGTGGAGTGTAAGTTCGTATGTCATTTCTATTTTTTTCTTCAGATGCCGCCTTCACGGATTAAGTACGTATATACTCGTAAATGTAACCACACGAATTAGGTTATATTTAAATATACTGTAACATAAAACAATATTTGAATAAGATTTATTATTATTCTAGTTTGATATATTATTCCTTAGCATACAGATAAAACACAAAAGCACAAAATCTGAAAAACTGAGGTATTTGCTGCAGTTGTTATATATTTCATTTTCAAATAATTCATCAAAAAATCTAATGCTACGATTTTAAAAATGTTGGCCCCTAGGAGCCTATGAAAATGAAACTGCCTCTGGCAAAAGTTCCGGCAACTGTTTCGATCAGACCTTCGGTTGTTTTTATGCTAATGGACATCATTATGGAAACGATCAAAATGTTCTCTGCTATTGGCGTTTTTTATTTAATTATTTTCTACGGTAAATGTTACTTTTCTAAAAAAAAATTATTATTGTCATAATCACCTATCATGTTTCACGTGCAAGAGTAATGCTACAGCTTCTTCGTATTGTCATCTACAAGGGACTACTCTTATTTATCCCATGCAGGTTCGGGCCTCGGGGAGTTCCCGATTACCCGGGTAATCCTCACAGCCCATTTCTATGGGCCTGTCTGTCTGTGTCTGAAATTGTAGGCAATCTTCTTTGGCGTATTGCACGCCACCAGATAGGTGCTACCTGAGGGTCAGCAGACTCGAAGCCCCGCGGAGTCCCGAGGACAATGAGTCGACGCAGGGCCAATCCTGCCGACAGGAGTGCGCTCCTGATAGCAGCACTCCGGACCTCCAGTGCTCCTTCCTGGCTCTAGGTAAAGGCCTGGTGGATCCCTAGGCAGAAGTTGGCGTATCTCGCGCCTCTGGGAAGGGATATGCCGAAAGCTCAGCAACCTCCAGGTCCCGCGGAGACGCATCTCGACGCGGAGCCGAAGTCACCAACAGGCGCGCGCTCCCTGCAGCACGCTGGGCCTTCTGAGTTCGCTTCTCAGCATGTAGATAATGCGCAGCGTTGGGTATGTAACATCCCGGGCGGGGTCAGGGTCGTCCTCGAGGCTTGACGCAAGCCGAGTTGGCCCCACAGCACGTGCACCCACTGCAAAGCGACGCGCTGTACTTCTCCCGCTCGGGCGGGAGCCGACGACCGCCGGACGTGACCACTTGCTAGCGCGGTCCGGACGCGACTCTCATATATGCTACTGCTACAGCGTCATTGTTGTCTTCTGCAAGGCGTAATGCCATGCAGGTCTCGGGCCTCGGGGTATACCCCTTTACCCGGATGTTCCTCACGGCACACTGCAATGTGCCGGTCCTGGGTGCCTTGGTGGTAAAGGCGTGATATATTTAGCGACTTTTGTCGCAGTCGGGTAAATGTCGTTAAAAGAGGTTATCTGAATAATTGTGTTTAACACAAATTATTTTGTCGAAGTTGGCCTTTCTGCGGCATTGTGGGGTTTACTCGACTCCCTAATCTATATAGGGAGGAGTTCTCTTGGATAGGGTCGCCCGTCCGGCGGGCGGTGAGTGCAACGGCGCGAAGTCGTTGAGATGTTCGTGTGGCCCATTGTCGGCGCGGTCAAACATACCGCGCGCCAGCCGGACCACGAACTCTTGCAGGCTCTCTATCTTTAGGTTGGCCGCTATGACGTCGTTCCGGACGTAGGGACCCGCACCGACTATAGTTCGTAATGACAAACTCTGCTGGGCCTGAAGTCGCCGCTTCTGATGATCGCTCAGGAATGCATACCAGGCCGGAGCAGTGTATGTTAGCAGGAGTCTTATGTATGTTTTATAGATGGTTAACTTCGACGTTATCGGTAACTTGGATGTCAGGACAGGGCAGAGCATTGCCCGCGCACAATTAGCTTTGCGTATAGCAAAGTCGACGTGTGCAGTTATTCGCAACATCCTGTCAATCCGGCATCCAAGGTAGGTCACGGCCTTCTCATATGCGATCTCCTGGCCTCCGAGGGTTAGCGGTGGTGGTAGATTTCTATAGCGGCGAGTGAGCAGAGCGGTCGTCTTGCTAACATTGACGGCCATCCTCCACTAATCCAACCGTGGTGGCAGCAGGTCCAGCACGTTGACAGCAGGTCCAGGACGTTGCATCCTGGCAGCTGCAATGTGGGCTCTTCTGGACGACGTGAAGTATGTGCTGTCCTGCCAAGGTAGGTACTGATACAGCTATATTTTAGTCGTAGTACCAATATATAATATTCCACATATATTCCACAACTATCACACAACGCCATCTAGTCCCAAGCTAAGCAGAGCTTGTGTTATGGGTACTAGACAACTGATAAACATACTTATATATTTCTAAATACATAAATAATGTTACGAGCTTGAGGTTCGTGACAGTAAAAATTGCCGATAGAATTACTTAAATTAACACTTTAATTCACTTTACACTAATTAAAGTTAAAAACACTAATAATTAATCTCACTAATTCACTTTATTTCGCTCCGAAGCTTCGCTTGTGTCGCCAACTCCAATACTTCCCCGATCGCATCTTGCAGCGCCTATTTATTTAAATTAGCAGCGAAATATCCAGAATATTCAAGTAAACACGCGCAAGTCAACTTCAAGAAGTTTAATTCTTCGGTTCGATACTAGATGGCGCTAGTGCCGTCGACTTGAGTGCGTAACAATATTATAGATAAGGATAAGTTACACCCAGACACAGAACAAATGAACGTGCTCATCACACAAACATTTGTCCTGGGTGGGAATCGAACCCATGACCTCCGGCATAGCAGTCAGGGTCACTAACCACTAGACCAACAGGCCTGTCAATGGGTCGGCTCGACCGGAGAAGGGCCATGTTCTCACATAATACTGACGTGAAATAGCAGCTTAACGTTGTTGTGTTTCGTATGGTGATTATAGATAACCGAATACGAGGCATTTCTACTTAGTGTTAATTCAGGATAGATTTCGATATCTATGGGCCACAACATCCACTTATTATCAGACGAAAGTGTGTGCTCGTTTGTCACCCTTAAACTACCCACCCTTATTTTATTAAAAATAAATGTTGGAAAGATAAATCGTCCTCACTGCTTTACTGATATGTTTGTGAATGCAATGAAACAACCGCTGTCTTGTAACACTCGTTTATTACTGGTTGGATGACCGTACTACACACGTATATGTCATTCCTCCCCACTTAAATTTGGAACCTGGTAACAAGGTTTCTTAATTAAATACAGTAAAATTTTTTTTTCTACATAAACTTAACAACTAATAATAACTATTAACAATAATTAGCAAACTTGATCTCTGCGTAACTATAATTAACAATCGCTACTTAAAAATACTTTTTATAATCCACCCTTGGTCTTGTACGTTTCGGGCGTGTGGCTAAAAGTGGCAATGTTGGCGGTACATGGGAATCGCCAATTGTGGACGGCACAGCCTCCGTTTCTGCCATAGGCCTTTCTACGGAGGCAATGTTGTCCTTTTCATACTCCCTAGTCTCACAGTCACTTACTTCTTCTGCCTCACCGTGGTCAGATGAACCAAGATTCGGCGCTCCAGTATTCGAGGGCGATTGCAGCTCACCCGTCTGCATATTCGTAGCCTGTTCCATACTTTGCTCCGTATTACTTATACCCGGAAACATAGGCTGTTGCGCGGGAGGGTGTGCATTTACAGTAGCCGGCGACGTGGAGGGGCAACAAGTCTCCTCAGCAGCGACAATATCGTCGCGACTACTGTCTGAACCCGTATATCTAATAATTTGATCCACATGTCTAATACACCAAACCTCCATGTCCCTAATATGAATTCTATACATTTTATTTCCTATTTTTTCCTTTATTCTACCTAACTGCCAAGATTCTTTTCGTGCACTGTACCATCGGGTCCAAACGATATCGCCGATTTCAAAAGATCTTTTCCCGGCTGCCGTAAGTGAATTAGAATTATGATTTTTTAAGGGTAAAACCAAATCGAGACGCGACCGCAAATTTCTGCCGAACATTAACTTTGCCGGCGTTTCACCCGTGGTACAATGCACGGTATTTTTATAGTTACATAGGTACCCTAATAACATGTCGTGAACTTTGTGCAAAGGTAAATTGTCAATTAATATACATTTTAACATTTTTTTACATGTTCTTACTGAATTCTCCGCTTGACCGTTACTTGGCGGATGGTAAATGGGTGACGTCATGTATTTTATGCCATTCGATGAACAAAATCTCTGAAACTCGAGTGAATTAATTTTTACATCGTTGTCGGACACTAAAACATTTGGTATTCCAAAATTAGAGAAAACGCCTTTTAATTTTGTTATTAAAGCATTAGATGAGGTTCCGTTATGCATGTATAGACATTCTATCCATTTACTGTAGGAGTCGACGATTACCAGATATACCCTCTGCCCTACAGTCATGTAATCAATGTGCACTCGTTGCCATGGCGCGGTGGAGGGAGGCCAGGGCGCGGGGGGGGGGGTCGCGCAGCGGGGCGGCCCGCACGCTTGCGCACGTCGCACATGATCCGATCCAGCGTTCGATGTCCCGGTCAATACCGGGCCACCACATTCTACTTCTAGCGTTACAATTAGTTTTGGTTATTCCTAAATGAGAATCATGAAGCTCGCGTAACATTCTATCTCTCAACCCGAGTGGTATAACAATCCTATGTCTCCTAAAAAGACAACCATTTTCATATTGTAAATCGGACTTGCAATGAAAATAAGGTAAAATAGATTTACATTTTAATTTACGCGGCCACCCGTGTTGCATGTACCTAAGCACGGTTTTAATCGTCCTGTCTCGCTCCGTCGTCTGCGCAACGTCGCGGGCCGAAGTGGCCGGCGATGACGCATCGAGAAACCTAACTGCATAATGAGTGTCTATATCGTTTGTATCTATATCGTTCGACGACTCGTTGACGCATTTTACAGGAGCGCGTGAGAAGTAATCGGCCACAATATTATTTCCGCTAGATACATATTGTACGACATAGTTATAAGCGGACAATATAACTGAGTATCGCTGCAGTCTTAGTGCAGTAGTAACAGGAATACCTGTTTTAGGATTAAAAATTGATACCAATGGTCGGTGGTCGGTTTTCAGGATAAAAGGATCTTCGCGACCGTACAAATATTGATGAAAGCGTCGGACCCCGAAGATAATGGCCGTCGCTTCCTTCTGTATCTGGCTATAGTTTCTTTCACTGCTCGTAAGTGAGCGAGATGCATACGCTAGCGGGCGTTCGATGCCGTCCTCCGCCCTTTGAGACCGGTCGGGCCGGCGTCCACCGCCAGCACTAGCTGCGCCGCTGGCTCGAAATGAGCCAACACGCATTCTGACGCCAGTTCGCGCCGTATCGCTGCGACGCTTTGTCGCTGCCGTTTTCCCCATTCCCATTTTGCATCTTTACGTAATAGCTCATGTAGAGGACTCAGTACAGAAGAGGTGTTTGGAATAAAATTTCTATAGTAGTTAACTACTCCTAGAAATCTTTTAACTTCGGTGACGTTATTTGGTTCCGGTGCACTAAGAATGGCTTGTACTTTATCCGGACAAGTCCTTAATCCCGTTTTACTAATCACGTAACCCAAATACCTGACGCTTTCTCTGAAAAATTGACATTTGTCTTTTTGTAAACGTAGGCCAGCCTTACATAGTCTATCTAGGACTTTACTTAGCCGCTGCATGTGGGAATTTCTATCGAGGCCCGTGACACAAATGTCATCAAGCCATATGCTTACCCCGTCTATTCCTGATAAGAGTGTCTCCATGCTCCTTTGAAAAATGGCTGGACCACTAGAAAGGCCGTACACTAACCTAGTGTATTTAAAAAGTCCTTTATGCGTATTAATTGCCGTGATCTCCTGAGACGCGTCATCTAGGACGAACTGGTTGTAAGCGTTTTTTAAATCAATTTTACTATAGTGCTCACCCCCTCCAATTCTGGCAAAAACCTCTTCAATTCGAGGCAGGGGATATTTTTCTATTATGAGATCCTTATTTAATGTAATAGAAAAATCACCTGCGATTTTAACTTGGCCATTATCTTTTAAAACTGGCACAATAGGGGTGGCGTATTGAGAATAATTAATAGGAACAAGGATACCCAAGTGCACTAATCGGTTTAGCTCTTGTTCGACTTTATCTCTGAGGGCAAAGGGTACAGTACGCGGCTTAAAAACTTAGGCGCAGCATTCGCCTTCAACTGCAAACTGACTTTAAAGTTATTAAATGCGCCCAACTCGTCACGCCACAACGCCGAATATTTATTTAATAACTCATGCAATTAGGAATCATTTCTTATGTAATTTAATTTAGTAGTAATCACAAAATTAAAGGCGCTCATGAAATCCCTACCTAGTATAGGCGGTCCCCCATTTTTGACAACAAAATATTTAATCAATTTTGTACTGTTATTGTAACTAGTTTCTACAGTAATATAACCTAATGGATCAATCTTGTGTCCGTTATATAAGCACATTTTTACAGAACTACTACGTAATGAATATTTTAAGAATTTTTCCTTATAAGTATTATAAGAAATCACACTTTTACTTGATCCTGAATCAAGCTCCATTGTCATACACTGATTACCTATTATTACATCAATTGAAATGGGCTTATCAGTCACATACCTCAAATTAAAATTGTGGCACTCCTCACAAGACGTGTCCTTGACCTGCTCTGGTTCGCTTACCGACTCGATATGGTACATTCGCGATCTATTGACACTATCGCACACTTTCTTTAAATGACCTTTTTCGCCGCACTTTTGACAATTGTAACTTTAATAACGGCACTTATCACTTTGGTGGTTCTTCAAGCCACAGACCGAACAACGAGAAAACTCTCTCGGTTGGTCGCGACCTGCTGATGTCCTGCCAGCATTAGGACGCCGTATAACCGCGCCGCTGTCTCCTTGACCTTGAAATTTCGCTCGGTATACCGGTTCCTCCTTAATTGGAGCATGTTCGCTGGTGCACAACATAACCTTCGCCTGCCTGGCATACGCCGCCTGCTCGGCTAGCTCCATAGCTACTGACAGTGTCAATGTGGACGGGTCTTGTTCGAACAACTTATCTTGTTCCGGGCCAGGGCCCAGGCCGAGGACGAAACGATCTCTTAAATTCGTTTCCAAGGCAGTGCCGAAGTCACAAATGCTTGCGAGACCTCTCAATCGCGCTGCCCAGTCTCCCAATGATTCGCCTGGATTTCTGGTTGCCCCAAAAAATTTTTCTTTATCCACAAATGAGCATTTTTTGTGCTTGAAATGACCGTCGAGTAATTTAACGAGATTCGAGTAACTTAGAGATTCTAAGTCTTGCGGGTACGCTAAGTTTCGTACCAAGCGATACGTTTCATCCGTAAGATGGGTGAGAAGAATTCCACTTTTGTTCACTTCTTCGACACGATTTATCTTCGCAAACTGAGTTAGTCTGCTTTTGAAAATTGACCATTCACTTGACTTATGGTCAAAAATAGGCAGATTTCCCAGATAAGCCTTTTTTATTGTGGGTACTTCTTCTTCGTCGCCAATGATATGTTTGTGAATGCAATGAAACAACCGCTGTCTTGTAACACTCGTTTATTACTGGTTGGATGACCGTACTACACACGTATATGTCATTTACCCACTGTAATATTTAAATATCTGTTTGCCATTTATACCTTTGCTTCACAAGCATGGTTGAAATGTCGTAAATCGAAGAATCTGGGAACGATGTATCAAGGAAAGATCGTACAGTAAACAGGAAAGTAATTTTACAAGGGGGACAAAAGCGCTCGTTTGTAAACGTAGGGTTATAGAACGAAATCCAGCCAAAGAAATTATACGTATCATAAACTTAGGATCGGGTACGTACGTTCAGTTTACATACGTGGAATAAAAATCATTATTTATTAGCAACGCATCTCCGCTTCGTCTTGGTATGATCTATTAATATGGCGTTCTATTGATTTATTATAAACAAAAGTAAAGTAAAGTTACAGCCTATATACGTCCCACTGCTGGGCACAGGCCTCCGCTCATTTCTGAGAGGGTTTTAGGGCAAGGAATTGTCCACCGCGCTGCCCCAGTGCGTGTTGGCGAACTTCACATGTCTTCGAAAAATTTTTTTCCTTATTTCTCTGACATGCAGGTTTCCTCACGATGTTTTCCTTCAGTGCCAAGCACGTGCTAAATATAAAAAAATATAAACAAAGACTATTTAAAAAAATTCAAATAGTTACAATACAGACAAGACAGAAAATTTGATTATATATATGTCTATAGTTAATATCAATAAAAATATCATAATATAATTAACAATAGTTTACATGTGAATAAAATTGAAGTACCTGTCTGTGATATTAAGATACTTAACTGCCATTTATTGAGTTGAAGGGGTTATACATCAATTTAAAATTTCGCCTGTCTGTCTCTCAGTATGTCCGAGCTAATCTTCGGCATGGCTGAAAAGATTGTAATGAAACTTTTCAGCCATGCCGAAACGAAAACACGAACAGATAGAGAGCTAAACCTGAAGTGATTTTGTCTGTACTCGTATATTTTATCCACAAAAACTTTGAGATTGTTTCTGAAAAATACGAAATATTGATAAAGTGAATGGTGTTTGATTATTTAATACAGAACAAGCTAGAGTGATTTGGTAGTCATTATTTATAAAATTAATTATAATTATAAATGCGTAGGTTTAATAAATACCTACAATATTCTGAAAGAACATTAACAGTTCTAGTTTGCGGTCTCCAGCTGCTGTTAGCCAATCTCGCTTTACAAGGTACATATTTTTATAGAATAAGGGTGGCAAGTCAACACATCGCCCATCCGATAGAAAACTCTATGTATTCTAGTATTCTATGGGTAAGTGGATGCTGTGGCCTATAGATATCTGCATTATGATTTCTTATATTTACGCGAACACTACACATTTAAATAATACTAGTTTTTACGGAATTTATCGCGTATATTTAACTTTTTAAATACCCGACGTTTCGAACACTTTACAGCACTCATGGTCACGGGCGGGACTCCCCGTGTCAGGCGTGTCAGGGAGGTCAGTCCCGCCCGTGACCATGAGTGCTATAAAGCGTTCGAAACGTCGGGTATTTAAAAAGTTAAATATACGCGATAAATTCCGTAAAAACTAGTATTATTTCGATATCTGCATTGTTAACCTCAATTAATAATCAAAATTCAAATGCGTTGTCACCCCTGAGGACTCAAATGGAATGCTTCTTCGTATGCAGTAAAAAGTCTCTTAAATTTTTTACAATCACCATACAAAACACAGCAGCATTGAGCTTCTTCTTACGCTGGTATTCTGTGAGAGCGTGATTCTTCCCTAGTCGAACCGACCCGTTCCCGCTACAACCATAATATATAGCTGCAACATGGCTCTACCACGACTAATATTCGCTTCAGCGGAATAATGCTGACGGTATTTTAAAGCTACTTTCTGTACTATTGTGTTCGCTGTGGCTCTGATCTAAACCACTGATATCTGCTTCACAATACTTGAAAATGAGTCGCCTTCAAATTTACTTACAGTAGACTATAATTTAAAACCTAGTACTTTTTTTCATCGACAAGATACACCATAGTTGACAAAGTATTCTATGACATACACTGTACAATCTGCTGGGGCGGACACTTCGCCAAATTGGTGAAGTTTTTGGTTTTGCGTTTTTAAAGTTTTCACTATTCGAACATGGTGAAAACTGCATCAAAATAGTTTTGGAAGTTTTAGCGTGATGCACAAACCAAAATTTTCTATTTACAAATTTATAATAGATTATATTACAATATGGTATTATTATTAGATATATGAATGCCCTTCAGACGGAATTTCGATCACGTCGGCCAGTCTGAACGGAGACCATCTGTTTGTGCAGGACACGATGATAGTGACTGAGTCACCAGTCACCATATTCATAATTGTACCCGGTAGGTGACACTGTTTTCGATATCCAGAAATCACCCGTGTGAAGCCGGGGCGGATCGCTACGCCTTAATATAAATATAACGTTTATTATAATTTAACATACATTACATTTACGTAAAACAACTTGCACATTGCTTTGGGAAACAATAAGTCAGTACAATAACAGGCTATTCACTAACAGGTACGACTGAAATAATAACAAGTCTTCTTTGTTTGAATTTGGCTGCAGGTTCCCATGGATTGCAGCAGCCGCTTACCATCAGGTGGACTGTGAATTTGTTTATCACTTCAGTTTTATTAAAAAACTATATTAATATGCACTAAAAAATCTTCCTAGAAATGGCTGAGGCAAATAGATAACGCATATATTTAGAAAGAAAATTACGTGAGCCGGAAATAAAAGAACTGTTGAAGAATAAAAGAACCACGCGACGTGAAAGTTTCGACAAAAGTTTCAATTGCTTTTATACTAATTTGTTTTACTCTGCTTTAATTCTCTTTTTGATATATTTAAACTTTTAATTAAAATTGTTTTAGTATTATGTGTAAAAAAAACCTTTATTCATTATCATCATCAGTAAAATGTGTTCTAGGTGAAAATATTATACAATCAGATTTATATTTGAAAGATAAATCTCGTGATCAACTAGATTTCTAAGGTGCGTGCGTCTTTTACTGCGATAGGCTTTGGAGTGGTTAAGCCTTTAAAGGATGGTGATCAAGATAGACACAAATTTTAAAAGGTGTTCGGACTATTCTATAATTCTAATATGAAGAATCACGATCGTAAAATTAGTGCTGTAAAAACGCGGTCACTAAGATTAAGAAGTACGTTCAGTGTGACTCTGAATGATACGTTGTAAAAAGTGTGGTTTGCAAGACGGTAATGTGAAAAGGATTACGAAAAATTTTTTTTGGTGTTTTGTTAAATTACAATAAATAACTTCGTCATTGCTGGGGGACATCAAACCCTGGATGCATGTGTACTGTGAACTGTACGGTAAGCGTTTAGCCACTGATATATCACGGCTTATTGTATAAGGAAAATAATCAGTATATATCCAGAGGAACTTCAACTTTGAAAGAGGGTTAAGGGCCATATCTTTTGTGACATGTATGAATAGTTCAAAGTGTTCATTCAAGTGAAAGGATAGAAGCTTTTACGATGCGATTCCGTTAAGATGATCAAACAGATCTCTAATAGATAAGGAAGATAATATTTAACTACAGCATATTTTTCATTTTCGTTATAAAATGAAGTCTATTAAAAAAATTGTGTTTCAAAGTCAATGTGTTTATTTCTTTTAAAACGTAAGAGTAACAAACGAGCACACACTTCTCCTAATGGTAACTGGATGCTGTGGCTCATAAGCATATACATATATCAATTAAGAATCAAAATATAATAGCAGCTTAATGCTGCTGTGTTTCGTATGGTAAGTGTAAAGAACCCGAGACCCTTTTCATTGGAAACGAGGCATTCCATCCATTCCGTATTAGTGCTCACGGGTGACAACGCATCTGCATTTTGATTCGTAAGTAATCGATGGTTGATGTAGACATCTACGAGTCAGAGTAACCACTTACCATCAGGTAGACTGTGTGCTCGTTTGTCACCATTATCCTATAAAAGAACAAAATATACATGCGTTGTGATCCCCAAGGTCTAACCTAGATGGCCACATTTCCAGCAGACAAAAATCGGGTTCTCTACATTCACAATACGAAAGACAGCAGCATTAAACTGCTGCCAACTCCTTCGTGCTATAGGTGCAACATGGCTATATCAATTTTAAAACTTCACCAGGTCGTGAAGTCTACATGGGTATTTACTGTCATAATTATTGATTAATATTTTCACCGTATAGTGGTGGTGTAAGAATATTAACTACCCCATACACGGATGTCGTAAGGGGCGTCAGATGGAAAGAAATAGAAATTGTATCAGCGTTTTTTAATTACAAATAAGAATTAAAAAACTTCAGCTGCCAACCCACCTGCTAAGAATAACAAATATGACAAATATATTTTTTTTTACTAAAACTTACAGCCTATATACGTCTCACTGCTGGGCACAGGCCTCCTCTCATTTCTGAGAGGATTTTAGGGCAAGGAAGTGTCCGCCGCGCTGCCCAATGCAGACTTCACATGTCGTCGAAACATTTTTTTTCTCTTATTTATCTGACATGCAGGTTCTTACTCAAATCAGCACATAAAATTGCAAAATGCGATTACGGGCATCGCACCCGGGTAGCTTGCGTACTGTGAAATTTATAGTGAGCACTTAGCCCCTGAGCTACCAGGGCTCGGAATTTCACTACTAAGCTAAAAAACTTTTTAGCTTGTATTTAGTTTGAGGAAAATCTTACGCAATATTCTCTAATTTGCTGATTGTTTTAGTTTCGATGTACTTATTGTGTTTGGAGGAAAGTTAATCTGTTAGTAGCAGTGAGATTAGATTTATGAACTTAATTAATAATATTGGGGTAATGTTGTTTAAGTTGGGAATTTTTCACTTTGTTCACGCAGTGGTAGGACTGTTTTCTTCACCTATGTATCCGACAGGGTAGAAACCATCCGCTTAACACTTTCTGCCGACAAATAGTATTGTTTGTACTGTTATGTTCGGGTCTAAGTGACCGAGAGCCAGTGTGATTACAGACCGTGACGCATTCGATGTTAATCCTCAGAGATGACAACACACCTGAAGTCTTCTTTGTGTGAAGTTGGCTGCAGGTGTCCATAAACTGCATTAGCTACTTACCACAAGGTTCACCTTTATAAAAAAAACACAATGAAGTAATTAATATATTTGTTGTGTTTATATGTACCAGAAAAACTTACCTTAAAATGTGATTTTTGGCGTTAGAACTTCTTACTCTCAACTGAGCTGAAAATCGGTCAAAGTGTAAAGATATTAACATGAATTAAGTAAAGGTAAGCTCACTGCCGAATCTAGGCCAGACCCATATACGAGTATTGCTTCATTAAGGGCAATACTGGCAACAATTGTTACACTTGGCAAGTGGCCTGGTAAAATATTTTGTGGAAGATGGGTCCTAAATGATTATTATGGAGTAGTTATTGATGTTACGCCGCCTCTACACGTGTATCCTTACATGTGTAGGTAATCATTCTTGTTCCTATCAAAACGTATTTAGTCAATTATTATTATTTAAAAACATCCGAGTCCTTGGTTTTAAAAATAGCAATCCGGGATATACAACTTTATGATACGGCCTCTTTATGAGGGTTTAATTTATTGTCGGACCTTACCTGTAAGGGACGAGCTTTCGTAACCCTGAGCGAAATAAGTTTCAGTTGGTTATGTTCGAGGGAAAAAGAGTAATGGGTGGTTAGGATTTACTTTAATTTGTCATTTGAAGGTTTTTTAAAATATATTTTTCTTATGGCTTTCGTTTACTGATAGTAATTAGTTTCACAAGTAGAAAACTCACGAGGAGGGCCCAAGTATAGATGTTGCTCTATTTGAAAACTTAATTACGTTTTACTGAGGTCTTCTTTTATAAAATAAATGTGATATATGAATAAAGTGTCTCACCGATGGTAAGAGTTGTGGCCCATAGACATCTACACACCTAATAGACCAAAATCTGCATTTTGAAACCTAACCGTCACTTTTGAGAACTAAGATGTATTTCCTTATTTACAGTTAAAAGAGGCTCTGATTCTCTTCCCTCACCATATGAAACACAGCGTCATCAAGCTGCTATTTTACGCTGGTATTCTGTAAGAGCGTGGTCCTTTTAAATAAGTGTTTTTAATTTGACTACAAACACTAATAGCAACCTTTACGTGAATATAAGTATCCTCAAAGGCACCATTGATATTATTAATTCCTGGTTTGAGTTCTGATTTACCGTGCTGATTTATGTGCTCGACGTCTAAGACACCAATATCGAAGCTATACTATCAAGCATGAAAAATAAATAAAACACGCAGCTTGTAACTTACATATTGTAAATCATAAAACAACGAAAAATAAGTTCAGTTATCGAAAATACAAAACAAAAATCTTCTGTATTCAAATACACGTTATTTATCATTTTATAAACGTACCTACATTGATAAATACAGATAATTGTGCTGGCAGGCCATTTAAAGAGCTTAATTTATCATTTGTTTCAATGGATTATTTTTTCAAAAATACGTTCGTGTTAATTTTATCAACGTACGTTGATAAATACTGATAATTTTGCTAGCAGGCTATTAAAAGAGCTTAATTTATCATATGTTTCGATGATTTTTTTTTCAAAAACGTGTTCTTGAACTAAAAGCTGTCTCAGGTATATGTTCAAGATTAGCATAAACATTTTTCCTCTGCGATAAAAAACCTATTTAGGTAATATGAGCCATTGGAATCTAGAACAGACATCACAAACAAAAACTGTGGCAGTGCGGGGCGTGTATTTAAGTGTGTGCGACGTATCACGGAGATATATTTTATGGCACAGACTACGTAAGTTTGAGGTCGTGGGCCCTAACGCTTGTTGCGAACAAGCAAGTCTCGGCCTCTCTTTTAGTACGTTATGCATATTAGTGAAATATTGTCAGCTAATGATTTTTTTACTTTAATACCTTATCTCGAGACCAATAATGTAGAATTATCTCACATCACAATCATCACACAATCCAAATAATACTCAGTTTGCATTTCAATTGTATAATTTGAAAGTAGTAATCATTATAGTATCAGTAAGTATTACGTTCCAATCGTCAGCTATCAATTTTATAACAAATAGCTTAGAATTAATTGTCAATAATGAACGTGCGAGAAACCGATTATTTGTAATTAAACTGGATTACTGCATATGATATTAATATAATGAGGTATAGTTATTCAATTAGTAACAGGTGTTATATACATAACATAATTCATTTATAATTTGACCACCTACAGTGTTATAAATAATATATCGTATTATGCAGTGCAGCAAAGAACGAACAAGTTGCAGTTTTACGCTGGTATTCTGTGAGAACGTAGTCCTACCCTGGTCAAGCCGACCCAATCGTGCTACAACTATGCTACTTATATAACTGAATACTACTTATATATGAAGTGCCAAAAAGAACACATGGCTTCGGAGAGATGACAGCGAAACGGTATTATCATTTACGACAAGAACGAAGAGAAACAACGTAAATGATGCTTGACGTATGGACTATGCGTGGGGGAGTTTGCTTGCTTATAAGCATAAATGAGAAATGCACTTGTTTAGTTTACGGGCTGATGAAAAAGAAGAATGTAAGCTTATATTTTACTTAGGCTGAAGATAATTAAACACAGCTGAATGCATTTATATTTAATAGAAAATAGTACAATTTATAATCACATTACAATAAGTATGTCCTTTACAAGACTTGGGGCTACCAACCAACACGTTCGGTAGTTGAAGCGGAAGTGTTTGTCCCCGGTTCATTTCTTGCTTCCCCAGAGTCACCAACTTCACTCACCTACCATGTTATAGAGCACATTTAAATCTTACGCAGCAACTTTTCATTATTGTTGCGATGTTTCGAACAAGAAGGAGAACAAAGTAGATTTTAAGATGATATAAATGAAACAAATATATACGATTTTTCAGCTTCAAAAAATTTAAATCGTAATAAAAGGAAACCTGTTGGAGTGGAAATTAAAAATCAAATGAAACGAACTGAAATCGATTTAAGTTTATTTTTATTAGTTTATTTTTATTCCACTTACGAAAACTATGTTGTTTAGATGTGGTGTATTAAAATTACATATTTAATATCGAGCAATATTAACAAAATAATTTTCCCCTTTATGTAAATTGCAAGCCTTAGACGAAACCCGAAGGCATGCATAGTTACACATACGTAATTTTCTATCAGCAGTTATTTCAAGTTAAAATCAAATTTAAACTATGTTGTTGGTGTTCTGAAACGAAATTGAATATTTTTAATATTTCTTTTGCATTTTTTATTAAAATATTTTATACTATTAAATTGCGGCCTACACATTTAAAAAGTCAATTAAGTCAGCTCCTAATAAATATCTATAATATAAATTGGGATTGCAGATACATTCTTCTTTTTTCTTTATAAGAGCCAACAAATAATTTCACAAGTAAGTTTTAAAAATGTTGACATGAGTATTAAATTAAGTATTTTTTCCATGATATAGATGTTTTAATGCTCTCAGCGCCAGTGTATCATTTTTGCATACGCTCGTATGTTAACTTCTAGCCTGCATACGACCCACTGCTGAGAACAGGCCTCGTCTCATTTCTGAGAGTATTTTAGGGCAAGTAAATGTCCGCTGTTAGATGTTTTATTCATTGGTATATACACTTATTAGCTAGCAGCTATATTATGGTTCTAGCACAAATGAGTCGGCTCGAACGGGGAAGGACCACGCTCTCACAGAAGTCTAGCGTAAAATAGCAGCTTAATACTGATGTGTTTCGTATGGCGAGGGTAGAGATTAGGAAAACCTTTTTTACTGGCAACGAAGCATTACATCTTAGTCCTCAAGGGTGACAACGTGTCTGCTTTTTGATTCTTAATCAAGGATAAATGAAGATGTCTATGGACCACAGTATTCACTTATCATCAGGTGGACTGTGTGCCAGTTTGTCGCCATTAGCCTATAAACAATAAATTAGATATAACCCAAGCAAACAAGGTTGGATCCCCGCCGGCCCCTATGCAATTTAAATAGGAACTTAATTGAATGTAAATGAAATGGAAGAGTTATTACGGGTTTTATCGCGTTTATTTTTTTACGTCAATATAAGAATTTTCATTTAGAAATTTACTTATAAAATTGAAGTGACAAACAAATTTACAGTCTAGCTTATTGTAAGAGGCTATTGCAACATATGGACACCGGGAACCAATTTTAAACAATGATGGTTACATATTGTCATCGTCACTCTTGAAAACTAAGATGGATTGCCTCACAGCCCGTGGTTAAACTGTCTCTCTATAGTCTTTCGTTCAGCACGCAGCATGCACACCTACATTGGCGGACTCTTAAGCGGAAGAGGAGTAAATTGTCGATGGTGGTGAATTATTATTAGCAAATACCCTTCGGTGTAAAAAGGGCGTTGTTGAGATCAGAAATAAAGAAAATTTATGGGCTCTCCTTCGACATCCGACGTTCTAGCTTACCACCGAGATTTTGTCCTCGACTGCCTCGTTGGTCCAGTAGTAGTAAACTAGATTTCTGATCATGAGGTCACGGGTTCGAATCCCGAGTCAGGCCAAAATTAGTTATTGGGTTTTTCCGTCAAAAAACGTCATATCAGCTCGAATTCGGAAAGTTAGTGGTGTAACACCACTGTGCTTCAGAAATCACGTTAAGCTATCGGTCCTGCGCTTGATCTCTCTCTGCTTGCTCATTTCATCGCATTGTATTTCATCACACTTGGGCTCTATTATCCTGTTCTGCGTAGGTGGCTAGTTTCCGTCAGTTGAGAATCACAAACAGATACATTGTCACCACTGAGGACTAAGATGGAATGCCTCATTTCCAGTAAAAAGTGTGTTCGGTTTTCTACACTCACCATACGAAACAAAGAACGAATAAGTTGCTGTTTTATTTTGGTGTTCTGTGAGAGCGTGGTTCTTCCCCGGTCATGCTACAACCATAATGTGGCTTTAGCATGTCCATACCTTGCTTAAAACCAAACCTTGAACCAGCACGGGCGCTAATGTAGTCTCTATATAATATTATGTAAAATTACTTAAAATATTCAATTTATTTTAACTATTTTTTTGCTTTCGACATGGACCGTCCGCACCTCTGTCATAATTAAATAGGATAACCTGAGAGCATTTAATTTTGGTAAATCCAAATGTGCATGCCTTAAGCGCACATGTTATACGTCAATTTTTTTAACTATAAATACATACAGGTTTTCACAAATAAACGTGTTACTATTCTCTTTACTTCTAATTTTCCGATATTTTTATGTCAAACGTCAATAAAAAAAATTTTGTAAATCCATAGGTATGTCGTGCACTTTTGGATTTTCAAAACTTTCTATCTCATACAATCGTGGAAAAATGTAGAAAAAAATTCTCAAGCACCAATAGAAATATATTTTTTTATTTTACTATGTTATTATTATTGAGATTAATTTTTTTGTTATTGTTGATTGAAAAAAAATTAACAGAATTATTTTAAAACGATCAGAAATCAACTTCAATATTATTTTAATTTTTAGGTATTTGTGCTCGGATATTATCGTAAGAACTAATCTTTTTTACCTGACTCGTTAATAAAAAAATTCTCATCAACTTTATTTCGTTTTCATAAAGTTTTTCATGTAGTCAGTATTTTTATTTAGCATTCAACAAAGTACACCTTCGGGCTTGTTGAGGTCATTCCTTAAAGTCCGAGACGTAATAAGTATTTTTATATATAAATCCTACGCAATTTTAGCAACACAATATATTGTAATGAAAATTTGTAATTATAAAATAATAATATCTTACCTTTTTATTTTTTTTATTTTATTAATTTTATATATAACAGCGATCGATATTTTTCTGATGCTTTGATGACTTAGGACGGCGGCCGAGCCCGCAACATAGATTACCGTATATGTACTGCATATACTAGAGAGCCCACAGTGAGTTTAAGTTGAATATTTAGTAAAATATTTTATTACAAGGTAGCGCAAACTTCGAAAATTTCGGATTTTCTCAGCCGAGAAAAATTAATTATAACTAAACAAAATAAAATTAAACAGCCATTAACATTTCATGGCTTCCCAAATGATAGATGAATAGATTAAAAATAGATTGAGATGAATAATTGATATTTTCAAAAGTTATCGTGTTTCCCCCTCCATGCAGACGAGAAAAATCTACACCACAAGCCACTAAAACCACTTTTTAATGTAAAAATAGCAACTAATCGATTTTAAAAAAATTAGTTCAATCATTTATCTTTCCGATAATGTGCTTGTTGTATGATTTATATGTTCAAAATGTTTGTTAGATATGATTTCTTGCGACAAAACGTTGGATATTTGATTTTTGGGCGCTAGTAGAAAATACCCACGTGCTAAACACTGCAAAGGTAATCAGTTGTACATAATAAGAGTTTCGAAATTCTCATTGTTTGGGATGATTTCATACTTACCGACACAATACAAATAAGGAAGCTTAAGGTAGTCAACGAACTATGGAGGGGGCTGTGACTTGGAGTTCTCTGCGTGATAAAGATATGTAGTCCAACTGGTCGATGAGCTGAAGTTGCAATGGGGTGGTTCTAGAGTGGTAGCCTCGTTGTGGTAAGCAAAGTGTAGAGAGGTTTACTTGATAACCAATGAAGTATTTAGGCTAAGCTTATGTAATTTATAGATAATTAATTTATCTGATGTAATTTATAGATAATTAATTTATCTGTAAATTTTCTCTGTAGCTGCTCTGTAAAATTTGCTCCGTAGCCAAAGGATGGACAGGTCCGAACCTTCAAGTCTGCCGAGGCGTCGAGAACAGATGTCCTCTCTGACGTAAACGCAAACTCCAGCCCGAGGCACAAAGGAGTGTTCCAGTTTGTACCCCGGGTAGGAGAGATACGACACATCAGCCGGAGAGGACACCTGCGTCTCGGTCAGAAAGAGCAGAGCCGGCCTCGCCGTCTCGAGATGGTAGTGGACGGCGTTAAATTTACGATCATTTATTAACGATTATCCTATAAAAGAACAAAATATACATGCGTTGTGATCCCCAAGTTCTAACCTGGATGGCCACATTTCCAGCAGACAAAAATCGGGTTCTCTACATTCACAATACGAAAGACAGCAGCATTAAACTGCTGCCAACTAATTCTTGCTATAGGTGCAACATGGCTCTATCAATTTTAAAACTTCACCAGGTCGTAAAGTCTACATGGGTATTTACTGTCATAATTATTGATTAATATTTTCACCGTATAGTGGTGGTGTAAGAATATTAACTACCCCATACACGGATGTCGTAAGGGGCGTCAGATGGAAAGAAATAGAAATTGTATCAGCGTTTTTTAATTACAAATAAGAATTAAAAAACTTCAGCTGCCAACCCACCTGCTAAGAATAACAAATATGACAAATATCTTTTTTTTTTACTAAAACTTACAGCCTATCTCACTGCTGGGCACAGGCCTCCTCTCATTTCTGAGAGGATTTTAGGGCAAGGAATTGTCCGCCGCGCTGTCCAATGCAAGTTCTTACTCAAATCAGCACATAAAATTGCAAAATGCGATTACGGGCATCGAACCCGGGTAGCTTGCGTACTGTGAAATTTACAGTGAGCACTTAGCCCCTGAGCTACCAGGGCTCGGAATTTAACTACTAAGCTAAAAAACTTTTTAGCTTGTATTTAGTTTGAGGAAAATCTTACGCAATATTCTCTAATTTGCTGATTGTTTTAGTTTCGATGTACTTATTGTGTTTGGAGGAAAGTTAATCTGTTAGTAGCGGTGAGATTAGATTTATGAACATTAATAATATTGGGGTAATGTTGTTTAAGTTGGGAATTTTTCACTTTGTTCACGCAGTGGTAGGACTGTTTTCTTCACCTATGTATCCAACAGGGTAGAAACCATCCGCTTAACACTTTCTGCCGACAAATAGCATTGTTTGTACTGTACTCGGGTCTAAGTGACCGAGAGCCAGTGTGATTACAGACCGTGACGCATTCGATGTTAATCCTCAGAGACGACAACACACCTGAAGTCTTTTTTGTGTGAAGTTGGCTGCAGGTGTCCATTAACTGCATTAGCTACTTACCACAAGGTTCACTTTTATAAAAAAGCACACAATGAAGTAATTAATATATTTGTTGTGTTTATATGTACAGGAAAAACTTACCTTAAAATGTGATTTTTGGCGTTAGAACTTCTTACTCGCAACTGAGCTGAAAATCGGTCAAAGTGTAAAGATATTAACATGAATTAAGTAAAGGTAAGCTCACTGCCGAATCTAGGCCAGACCCATATACGAGTATTGCTTCATTAAGGGCAATACTGGCAACTATTGTTACACTTGGCAAGTGGCCTGGTAAAATATTTTGTGGAAGATGGGTCCTACCTGATTATTATGGAGTAGTTATTGATGTTACGCCGCCTCTACACGTGTATCCTTACATGTGTAATCATTCTTGTTCCTATCAAAACGTATTTAGTCAATTATTATTATTTAAAAACATCCGAGTCCTTGGTTTTAAAAATACCAATCCGGGATATACAACTTTATGATACCGCCTCTTTTTTGTTTAATTTATTGTCGGACCTTACCTGTAAGGGACGTGCTTTCGTAACCCTGAGCGAAATAAGTTTCAGTTGGTTATATTCGAGGGAAAAAGAGTAATGGGTGGTTAGGATTTACTTTAATTTGTCATTTGAAGGTTTTTTAAAATATATTTTTCTTATGGCTTTCGTTTACTGATAGTAATTAGTTTCAGAAGTAGAAAAGTCACGGGGAGGGCCCAAGTATGGATGTTGCTCTATTTCAAAACTTAATTACGTTTTACTGAGGTCTTCTTTTATGAAATAAGTGTGATATATGAATAAAGTGTCTCACTTATGGTAAGAGTTGTGGCCCATAGACATCTACACACCTAATAGACCAAAATCTGCATTTTGAATCCTAACCGTCACTTTTGAGAACTAAGATGTATTTTCTCAATTACAGTTAAAAGGGGCTCTGATTCTCTTCCCTCACCATGTGAAACACAGCGTCATCAAGCAGCTATTTTACGCTAGTATTCTGTAAGAGCGTGGTCCTTTTAACTAAGTGTTTATTTTGACTACAAACACTAAAAGTAACCTTTACGTGAATATAAGTATCCTCAAAGGCACCATTGATATTATTAATTCCTGGTTTGAGTTCTGATTTACCGTGCTGATTTATGTGCTCGACGTCTAAGACACCAATATCGAAGCTATACTATCAAGCATTAAAAATAAATAAAACACGCAGCTTGTAACTTACATATTGTAAATCATAAAACAACGAAAAATAAGTTCAGTTATCGAAAATACAAAACAAAAATCTTCTGTATTCAAATACACGTTATTGATCATTTTATAAACGTACCTACATTGATAAATACAGATAATTGTGCTGGCAGGCCATTTAAAGACCTTAATTTATCATTTGTTTCAATGGATTATTTTTTCAAAAATACGTTCGTGTTAATTTTATCAACGTACGTTGATAAATACTGATAATTTTGCTAGCAGGCTATTAAAAGAGCTTAATTTATCATGTGTTTCGATGATTTTTTTTTTCAAAAACGCGTTCTTGAAATAAAAGCTGTCTCAGGTATATGTTCAAGATTAGCATAAATATTTTTTCCTCTGCGATAAAAAACCTATTTAGGTAATATGAGCCATTGGAATCTAGAACAGACATCACAAACAAAAACTGTGGCAGTGCGGGGCGTGTATTTAAGTGTGTGCGACGTATCACGGAGATGTATTTTGTGGCACAGACTACGTAAGTTTGAGCTCGTGGGCTCTAACGCTGGTTGCGAACAAGCAAGTCTCGGCCTCTCTTTTAGTACGTTATGCATATTAGTGAAATATTGTCAGCTAATGATTTTTTTACTTTAATACCTTATCTCGAGACCAATAATGTAGAATTATCTCACATCACAATCATCACACAATCCAAATAATACTCAGTTTGCATTTCAATTGTATAATTTGAAAGTAGTAATCATTATAGTATCAGTAAGTATTACGTTCCAATCGTCAGCTATCAAGTTTATAACAAATAGCTTAGAATTAATTGTCAATAATGAACGTGCGAGAAACCGATTATTTGTAATTAAACTGGATTACTGCATATAATATTAATATCATGAGGTATAGTTATTCAATTAGTAACAGGTGTTATATACATAACATAATTCATTTATAATTTGACCACCTACAGTGTTGTAAATAATATATCGTATTATGCAGTGCAGCATAGAACGAACAAGGTGCAGTTTTACGCTGGTATTCTGTGAGAACGTAGTCCTAACCTGGTCAAGCCGACCCAATCGTGCTACAACTATGCTACTTATATAACTAAATACTACTTATATATGAAGTGCCAGAAAGAACACATGGCTTCGGAGAGATGACAGCGAAACGGTATTATCATTTACGACAGGAACGTTACGTGCGAACTTAAAATTCCCATCCAGAGAAACAACGTAAATGATGCTTGACGTATGGACTATGTGTTGCTTGCTTATAAACATAAATGAGAAATGCACTTGTTTAGTTTACGGGCTGATGAAAAAGAAGATTGTAAGCTTATATTTTACATAGGCTGAAGATAATTAAACACAGCTGAATGCATATATATTTAATAGAATAGAGTACAATTTATAATCACAATACATATGTAGGTCCTTTACAAGATTTGGGGCTACCAACACGTTCGGTAGTTGAAGCTGAAGTGTTTGTCCCCGGTTCATTTCTTGCTTCCCCAGAGTCACCAACTTCACTCACCTACCATGTTATAGAGCACATTTAAATGTTACGCAGCAACTTTTCACTATTGTTGCGATGTTTCGAACAAGAAGGAGAACAAAGTAGATTTTAAGATGATATAAATGAAACAAATATATACGATTTTTCAGCATCAAAAAATTTAAATCGTAATAAAAGGAATCCTGTTGGAGTGGAAATTAAAAAGCAAATGAAACGAACTGAAATCGATTTAAGTTTATTTTTATTAGTTTATTTTTATTCCACTTAAGAAATCTATGTTGTTTAGATGTGGTGTATTATTTTGTGAAACAAAACTTTGTTCAAACTTTGTTCAAAATTACATATTTAATATCGAGCAATTTTAACAAAATAATTTTCCCCTTTATGTAAATTGCAAGCCTTAGACGAAACCCAAAGGCATGCATAGTTACGCACACGTAATTTTCTATCAGCAGTTATTTCAAGTTAAAATCAAATTTAAACTATGTTGTTGGTGTTCTGAAACGAAATTGAATATTTTTAAAATTTCTTATGCATTTTTTATTAAAATATTTTATACTATTAAATTGCGGTCTACACATTTAAAAAGTCAATTAAGTCAGCTCCTAATAAATATCCGTGTAGAATGAAAGTGGCCCTGGCGAACTATTTAGCCAAATATGTCGATCAGATCACGCCGTTTGCCTAATTGATTTGAGCTTTCTCTTCGCGAAAATTGATTTTCGAATGGAACTGGAAATGTTATCATATTATTTCTTTCTTTATAGAAGTAGGCGCATACGAGCACGCGGTGCACCTGATGATAAGTCGACCGCCGCCTCTGAACAACTACACACTGGAACTAGATTCCCCTGGGATTGCAGATACATACTTCTTTTTTCTTTATAAGAGCCAACACATAATTTCACAAGTAAGTTTTAAATATATTGACATGAGTATTAAATTAAGTATTTTTTCCATGATATAGATGTTTTTATGCTCTCAGCGCCAGTGTATCATTTTTGCATACGCTCGTATGTTAACTTCCAGCCTGCATACGACCCACTGCTGAGAACAGGCCTCGTCTCATTTCTAAGAGTATTTTAGGGCAAGTAAATGTCCGCTGTTAGATGTTTTATTCATTGGTATATACACTTAATATTTGGTTGCCTCAGTAACAAGTAATGCGAATAGCAGCACTCCACTTCGGTTACGTATTACTTGATGATTACTAATCGATAGGTTCACGTGTGAACCGAAAATAAAATAATATTCAAATAATAATGTCAGAAGAGCCGAAGTTTTTACGTGATAGAGCCATACTGCAGCTATATTACAGGTGCAGCTCGAATTGTTAGCTAGACCGGGGTAGGTAGTCTCTCACAGAATACCAGCCGGAAATACCAGTTTTATGCTGTTTTTTTCGTATGTTATATATGTAAATATAAAATTAAAATAAGTTCTATAAGAAATGGCTCAGGACCGTGTTTTATAATTGCATTCCATAGGGGAGGCTTGTGTTCAAAAGTGGACTTGTGAAGGGCTGTAAAAATGATGATGACGAATCATCATACGTGGTAGAGCCATGCTGCAGCTATATTATGGTTCTAGCACAAATGAGTCTGCTCGAACGGGAAAGGACCACGCTCTCACAGAAGTCTAGCGTAAAATAGCAGCTTAATACTGATGTGTTTCGTATGGCGAGGGTAGAGATTAGGAAAACCTTTTTTACTGGCAACGAAGCATTACATCTTAGTCCTCAAGGGTGACAACGTGTCTGCTTTTTGATTCTTAATCAAGGATAAATGAAGATGTCTATGGACCACAGTATTCACTTATCATCAGGTGGACCGTGTGCCAGTTTGTCGCCATTAGCCTCTAAACAATAAATTAGATATAACCCAAGCAAACAACGTTGGATACTTGCCGGCCCCCATGCAATTTAAATAGGAACTTGATTGAATGTAAATGAAATGGAAGAGTTATTACGTGTTTTATCGCGTTTATTTTTTTACGTCAATATAAGAATTTTCATTTTGCAATTTACTTAAAAAATTGAAGTGACAAACAAATTTACAATCTAGCTTATTGTAAGAGGCTATTGCAACATATGGACACCGGGAACCAATTTTAAACAATGATGGTTACGTATTGTCGTCGTCACTTTTGAGAACTAAGATGGATTGCCTCACACCCCGTGATTAAACTGTCTCTCTATAGTCTTTCGTTCAGCACGCAGCATGCACACCTACATTGGCGGACTCTTAAGCGGAAGAGGAGTAAATTGTCGGTGGTGGTGGTGGAATTATTATTAGCAAATACCCTTCGGAGTAAAAAGGGCGTTGTTGAGATCAGAAATAAAGAAAATTTATGGGCTCTCCTTCGACATCCGACGTTCTAGCTTACAACCGAGATTTTGTCCTCGACTCCCTCGTTGGTCTAGTAGTATCTAGTAAACTAGATTTCTGATCATGAGCTCACGGGTTCGAATCCCGAGTCAGGCCAAAATTAGTTATTGGGTTTTTCCGTCAAAAAACGTCATATCAGCTCGAAGTCGGAAAGTTAGTGGTGTAACACCACTGTGCTTCAGAAATCACGTTAAGCCGGTCCTGCGCTTGATCTCTCTCTGCTTGCTCATTTCATCGCATTGTATTTCATCACACTTGGGCTCTATTATCCTGTTCTGCGTAGGTGGCTAGTTTCCGTCAGTTGAGAATCACAAACAGATACATTGTCACCTCTGAGGACTAAGATGGAATGCCTCATTTCCAATAAAAAGTGTGTTCGGTTTTCTACGCTCACCATACGAAACAAAGAACGAATAAGTTGCTGTTTTATTTTGGTGTTCTGTGAGAGCGTGGTGTGTGTTCTTCCCCGGTCGAGCCTACCTTTTCATACTACAACCATAATGTGGCTTTAGCATGTCCATACCTTGCTTAAAACCAAACCTTGAATCAGCACGGGCGCTAATGTAGTCTCTATATAATATTATGTAAAATTACTTAAAATATTCAATTTATTTTAACTATTTTTTTGCTTTTGACACCTCTGTCATAATTAAATAGGATAACCTGAGAGCATCTAACTTTGGTAAATCCAAATGTGCATGCCTTAAGCGCTCATGTTATACGTCAATTTTTTTAACTATAAATACATACAGGTTTTCACAAATAAACGTGTTACTATTAC
This sequence comes from Parnassius smintheus behrii, assembly GCA_036936625.1. Taxonomy (NCBI): domain Eukaryota; kingdom Metazoa; phylum Arthropoda; class Insecta; order Lepidoptera; family Papilionidae; genus Parnassius; species Parnassius smintheus. The sequence goes on from JAUPFT010000001.1 coordinate 3,179,086, forward strand.
TTCTAATTTTCCGATATTTTTATGTCAAACGTCAATAAAAAAATTTTTGTTAATCCATAGGTATGTCGTGCACTTTTGGATTTTCAAAACTTTCCATCTCATACAATCGTGGAAAAATGTGGAAAAAAATTCTCAAGCACCAATTGAAATATATTGTTTTATTTTACTATATTATTATTATTGAGATTCATTTTATTGTTATTGTTGATTGAAAAAAATATTTAACAGAAATATTTTAAAACGATCAGAAATCAACTTCAATATTATTTTAATTTTTAGGTATTTGTGCTCGGATATTATCGTAAGAACTAATCTTTTTTACCTGACTCGTTAAAAAAAAATTCTCATCAACTTTATTTCGTTTTCAAAAAGTTTTTCATGTAGTCGTAACCAGTATTTTTATTTAGCATTCAACAAAGTACACCTTCGGGCTTGTTGAGGTCATTCCTTAAAGTCCGAGACGTATAAGTATTTTTATATATAAATCCTACGCAATTTTAGCGACACAATATATTGTAATGAAAATTTGTAATTATAAAATAATAATATCTTACCTTTTTATTTTTTTATTTTATTAATTTTATATATAACAGCGATCGATATTTTTCTGATGCTTTGATGACTTAGGACGGCGGCCGAGCCCGCAACATAGATTACCGTATATGTACTGCATATACTAGAGAGCCCACAGTGAGTTTAAGTTGAATATTTAGTAAAATATTTTATTACAAGGTAGCGCAAACTTCGAAAATTTCGGATTTTCTCAGCCGAGAAAAATTAATTATAACTAAACAAAATAAAATTAAACAGCCATTAACATTTCATGGCTTCCCAAATGATAGACGAATAGATTAAAAATAGATTGAGATGAATAATTGATATTTTCAAAAGTTATCGTGTTTCCCCCTCCATGCAGACGAGAAAAATCTACACCACAAGCCACTAAAACCACTTTTTAATGTAAAAATAGCAACTAATCGATTTAAAAAAAATTAGTTCAATCATTTATCTTTCCGATAATGTGCTTGTTGTATGATTTATATGTTCAAAATGTTTGTTAGATATGATTTCTTGCGACAAAACGTTGGATATTTGATTTTTGGGCGCTAGTAGAAAATACCCACGTGCTAAACACTGCAAAGGTAATCAGTTGTACATAATAAGAGTTTCGAAATTCTCATTGTTTGGGATGATTTCATACTTACCGACACAATACAAATAAGGAAGCTTAAGGTAGTCAACGAACTATGGAGGGGGCTGTGACTTGGAGTTCTCTGCGTGATAAAGATATGTAGTCCAACTGGTCGATGAGCTGAAGTTGCAATGGGGTGGTTCTAGAGTGGTAGCCTCGTTGTGGTAAGCAAAGTGTAGAGAGGTTTACTTGATAACCAATGAAGTATTTAGGCTAAGCTTATGTAATTTATAGATAATTAATTTATCTGATGTAATTTATAGATAATTAATTTATCTGTAAATTTTCTCTGTAGCTGCTCTGTAAAATTTGCTCCGTAGCCAAAGGATGGACAGGTCCGAACCTTCAAGTCTGCCGAGGCGTCGAGAACAGATGTCCTCTCTGACGTAAACGCAAACTCCAGCCCGAGGCACAAAGGAGTGTTCCAGTTTGTACCCCGGGTAGGAGAGATACGACACATCAGCCGGAGAGGACACCTGCGTCTCGGTCAGAAAGAGCAGAGCCGGCCTCGCCGTCTCGAGATGGTAGTGGACGGCGTTAAATTTACGATCATTTATTAACGATTATCCTATAAAAGAACAAAATATACATGCGTTGTGATCCCCAAGTTCTAACCTGGATGGCCACATTTCCAGCAGACAAAAATCGGGTTCTCTACATTCACAATACGAAAGACAGCAGCATTAAACTGCTGCCAACTAATTCTTGCTATAGGTGCAACATGGCTCTATCAATTTTAAAACTTCACCAGGTCGTAAAGTCTACATGGGTATTTACTGTCATAATTATTGATTAATATTTTCACCGTATAGTGGTGGTGTAAGAATATTAACTACCCCATACACGGATGTCGTAAGGGGCGTCAGATGGAAAGAAATAGAAATTGTATCAGCGTTTTTTAATTACAAATAAGAATTAAAAAACTTCAGCTGCCAACCCACCTGCTAAGAATAACAAATATGACAAATATCTTTTTTTTTTACTAAAACTTACAGCCTATCTCACTGCTGGGCACAGGCCTCCTCTCATTTCTGAGAGGATTTTAGGGCAAGGAATTGTCCGCCGCGCTGTCCAATGCAAGTTCTTACTCAAATCAGCACATAAAATTGCAAAATGCGATTACGGGCATCGAACCCGGGTAGCTTGCGTACTGTGAAATTTACAGTGAGCACTTAGCCCCTGAGCTACCAGGGCTCGGAATTTAACTACTAAGCTAAAAAACTTTTTAGCTTGTATTTAGTTTGAGGAAAATCTTACGCAATATTCTCTAATTTGCTGATTGTTTTAGTTTCGATGTACTTATTGTGTTTGGAGGAAAGTTAATCTGTTAGTAGCGGTGAGATTAGATTTATGAACATTAATAATATTGGGGTAATGTTGTTTAAGTTGGGAATTTTTCACTTTGTTCACGCAGTGGTAGGACTGTTTTCTTCACCTATGTATCCAACAGGGTAGAAACCATCCGCTTAACACTTTCTGCCGACAAATAGCATTGTTTGTACTGTACTCGGGTCTAAGTGACCGAGAGCCAGTGTGATTACAGACCGTGACGCATTCGATGTTAATCCTCAGAGACGACAACACACCTGAAGTCTTTTTTGTGTGAAGTTGGCTGCAGGTGTCCATTAACTGCATTAGCTACTTACCACAAGGTTCACTTTTATAAAAAAGCACACAATGAAGTAATTAATATATTTGTTGTGTTTATATGTACAGGAAAAACTTACCTTAAAATGTGATTTTTGGCGTTAGAACTTCTTACTCGCAACTGAGCTGAAAATCGGTCAAAGTGTAAAGATATTAACATGAATTAAGTAAAGGTAAGCTCACTGCCGAATCTAGGCCAGACCCATATACGAGTATTGCTTCATTAAGGGCAATACTGGCAACTATTGTTACACTTGGCAAGTGGCCTGGTAAAATATTTTGTGGAAGATGGGTCCTACCTGATTATTATGGAGTAGTTATTGATGTTACGCCGCCTCTACACGTGTATCCTTACATGTGTAATCATTCTTGTTCCTATCAAAACGTATTTAGTCAATTATTATTATTTAAAAACATCCGAGTCCTTGGTTTTAAAAATACCAATCCGGGATATACAACTTTATGATACCGCCTCTTTTTTGTTTAATTTATTGTCGGACCTTACCTGTAAGGGACGTGCTTTCGTAACCCTGAGCGAAATAAGTTTCAGTTGGTTATATTCGAGGGAAAAAGAGTAATGGGTGGTTAGGATTTACTTTAATTTGTCATTTGAAGGTTTTTTAAAATATATTTTTCTTATGGCTTTCGTTTACTGATAGTAATTAGTTTCAGAAGTAGAAAAGTCACGGGGAGGGCCCAAGTATGGATGTTGCTCTATTTCAAAACTTAATTACGTTTTACTGAGGTCTTCTTTTATGAAATAAGTGTGATATATGAATAAAGTGTCTCACTTATGGTAAGAGTTGTGGCCCATAGACATCTACACACCTAATAGACCAAAATCTGCATTTTGAATCCTAACCGTCACTTTTGAGAACTAAGATGTATTTTCTCAATTACAGTTAAAAGGGGCTCTGATTCTCTTCCCTCACCATGTGAAACACAGCGTCATCAAGCAGCTATTTTACGCTAGTATTCTGTAAGAGCGTGGTCCTTTTAACTAAGTGTTTATTTTGACTACAAACACTAAAAGTAACCTTTACGTGAATATAAGTATCCTCAAAGGCACCATTGATATTATTAATTCCTGGTTTGAGTTCTGATTTACCGTGCTGATTTATGTGCTCGACGTCTAAGACACCAATATCGAAGCTATACTATCAAGCATTAAAAATAAATAAAACACGCAGCTTGTAACTTACATATTGTAAATCATAAAACAACGAAAAATAAGTTCAGTTATCGAAAATACAAAACAAAAATCTTCTGTATTCAAATACACGTTATTGATCATTTTATAAACGTACCTACATTGATAAATACAGATAATTGTGCTGGCAGGCCATTTAAAGACCTTAATTTATCATTTGTTTCAATGGATTATTTTTTCAAAAATACGTTCGTGTTAATTTTATCAACGTACGTTGATAAATACTGATAATTTTGCTAGCAGGCTATTAAAAGAGCTTAATTTATCATGTGTTTCGATGATTTTTTTTTTCAAAAACGCGTTCTTGAAATAAAAGCTGTCTCAGGTATATGTTCAAGATTAGCATAAATATTTTTTCCTCTGCGATAAAAAACCTATTTAGGTAATATGAGCCATTGGAATCTAGAACAGACATCACAAACAAAAACTGTGGCAGTGCGGGGCGTGTATTTAAGTGTGTGCGACGTATCACGGAGATGTATTTTGTGGCACAGACTACGTAAGTTTGAGCTCGTGGGCTCTAACGCTGGTTGCGAACAAGCAAGTCTCGGCCTCTCTTTTAGTACGTTATGCATATTAGTGAAATATTGTCAGCTAATGATTTTTTTACTTTAATACCTTATCTCGAGACCAATAATGTAGAATTATCTCACATCACAATCATCACACAATCCAAATAATACTCAGTTTGCATTTCAATTGTATAATTTGAAAGTAGTAATCATTATAGTATCAGTAAGTATTACGTTCCAATCGTCAGCTATCAAGTTTATAACAAATAGCTTAGAATTAATTGTCAATAATGAACGTGCGAGAAACCGATTATTTGTAATTAAACTGGATTACTGCATATAATATTAATATCATGAGGTATAGTTATTCAATTAGTAACAGGTGTTATATACATAACATAATTCATTTATAATTTGACCACCTACAGTGTTGTAAATAATATATCGTATTATGCAGTGCAGCATAGAACGAACAAGGTGCAGTTTTACGCTGGTATTCTGTGAGAACGTAGTCCTAACCTGGTCAAGCCGACCCAATCGTGCTACAACTATGCTACTTATATAACTAAATACTACTTATATATGAAGTGCCAGAAAGAACACATGGCTTCGGAGAGATGACAGCGAAACGGTATTATCATTTACGACAGGAACGTTACGTGCGAACTTAAAATTCCCATCCAGAGAAACAACGTAAATGATGCTTGACGTATGGACTATGTGTTGCTTGCTTATAAACATAAATGAGAAATGCACTTGTTTAGTTTACGGGCTGATGAAAAAGAAGATTGTAAGCTTATATTTTACATAGGCTGAAGATAATTAAACACAGCTGAATGCATATATATTTAATAGAATAGAGTACAATTTATAATCACAATACATATGTATGTCCTTTACAAGATTTGGGGCTACCAACACGTTCGGTAGTTGAAGCTGAAGTGTTTGTCCCCGGTTCATTTCTTGCTTCCCCAGAGTCACCAACTTCACTCACCTACCATGTTATAGAGCACATTTAAATGTTACGCAGCAACTTTTCACTATTGTTGCGATGTTTCGAACAAGAAGGAGAACAAAGTAGATTTTAAGATGATATAAATGAAACAAATATATACGATTTTTCAGCATCAAAAAATTTAAATCGTAATAAAAGGAATCCTGTTGGAGTGGAAATTAAAAAGCAAATGAAACGAACTGAAATCGATTTAAGTTTATTTTTATTAGTTTATTTTTATTCCACTTAAGAAATCTATGTTGTTTAGATGTGGTGTATTATTTTGTGAAACAAAACTTTGTTCAAACTTTGTTCAAAATTACATATTTAATATCGAGCAATTTTAACAAAATAATTTTCCCCTTTATGTAAATTGCAAGCCTTAGACGAAACCCAAAGGCATGCATAGTTACGCACACGTAATTTTCTATCAGCAGTTATTTCAAGTTAAAATCAAATTTAAACTATGTTGTTGGTGTTCTGAAACGAAATTGAATATTTTTAAAATTTCTTATGCATTTTTTATTAAAATATTTTATACTATTAAATTGCGGTCTACACATTTAAAAAGTCAATTAAGTCAGCTCCTAATAAATATCCGTGTAGAATGAAAGTGGCCCTGGCGAACTATTTAGCCAAATATGTCGATCAGATCACGCCGTTTGCCTAATTGATTTGAGCTTTCTCTTCGCGAAAATTGATTTTCGAATGGAACTGGAAATGTTATCATATTATTTCTTTCTTTATAGAAGTAGGCGCATACGAGCACGCGGTGCACCTGATGATAAGTCGACCGCCGCCTCTGAACAACTACACACTGGAACTAGATTCCCCTGGGATTGCAGATACATACTTCTTTTTTCTTTATAAGAGCCAACACATAATTTCACAAGTAAGTTTTAAATATATTGACATGAGTATTAAATTAAGTATTTTTTCCATGATATAGATGTTTTTATGCTCTCAGCGCCAGTGTATCATTTTTGCATACGCTCGTATGTTAACTTCCAGCCTGCATACGACCCACTGCTGAGAACAGGCCTCGTCTCATTTCTAAGAGTATTTTAGGGCAAGTAAATGTCCGCTGTTAGATGTTTTATTCATTGGTATATACACTTAATATTTGGTTGCCTCAGTAACAAGTAATGCGAATAGCAGCACTCCACTTCGGTTACGTATTACTTGATGATTACTAATCGATAGGTTCACGTGTGAACCGAAAATAAAATAATATTCAAATAATAATGTCAGAAGAGCCGAAGTTTTTACGTGATAGAGCCATACTGCAGCTATATTACAGGTGCAGCTCGAATTGTTAGCTAGACCGGGGTAGGTAGTCTCTCACAGAATACCAGCCGGAAATACCAGTTTTATGCTGTTTTTTTCGTATGTTATATATGTAAATATAAAATTAAAATAAGTTCTATAAGAAATGGCTCAGGACCGTGTTTTATAATTGCATTCCATAGGGGAGGCTTGTGTTCAAAAGTGGACTTGTGAAGGGCTGTAAAAATGATGATGACGAATCATCATACGTGGTAGAGCCATGCTGCAGCTATATTATGGTTCTAGCACAAATGAGTCTGCTCGAACGGGAAAGGACCACGCTCTCACAGAAGTCTAGCGTAAAATAGCAGCTTAATACTGATGTGTTTCGTATGGCGAGGGTAGAGATTAGGAAAACCTTTTTTACTGGCAACGAAGCATTACATCTTAGTCCTCAAGGGTGACAACGTGTCTGCTTTTTGATTCTTAATCAAGGATAAATGAAGATGTCTATGGACCACAGTATTCACTTATCATCAGGTGGACCGTGTGCCAGTTTGTCGCCATTAGCCTCTAAACAATAAATTAGATATAACCCAAGCAAACAACGTTGGATACTTGCCGGCCCCCATGCAATTTAAATAGGAACTTGATTGAATGTAAATGAAATGGAAGAGTTATTACGTGTTTTATCGCGTTTATTTTTTTACGTCAATATAAGAATTTTCATTTTGCAATTTACTTAAAAAATTGAAGTGACAAACAAATTTACAATCTAGCTTATTGTAAGAGGCTATTGCAACATATGGACACCGGGAACCAATTTTAAACAATGATGGTTACGTATTGTCGTCGTCACTTTTGAGAACTAAGATGGATTGCCTCACACCCCGTGATTAAACTGTCTCTCTATAGTCTTTCGTTCAGCACGCAGCATGCACACCTACATTGGCGGACTCTTAAGCGGAAGAGGAGTAAATTGTCGGTGGTGGTGGTGGAATTATTATTAGCAAATACCCTTCGGAGTAAAAAGGGCGTTGTTGAGATCAGAAATAAAGAAAATTTATGGGCTCTCCTTCGACATCCGACGTTCTAGCTTACAACCGAGATTTTGTCCTCGACTCCCTCGTTGGTCTAGTAGTATCTAGTAAACTAGATTTCTGATCATGAGCTCACGGGTTCGAATCCCGAGTCAGGCCAAAATTAGTTATTGGGTTTTTCCGTCAAAAAACGTCATATCAGCTCGAAGTCGGAAAGTTAGTGGTGTAACACCACTGTGCTTCAGAAATCACGTTAAGCCGGTCCTGCGCTTGATCTCTCTCTGCTTGCTCATTTCATCGCATTGTATTTCATCACACTTGGGCTCTATTATCCTGTTCTGCGTAGGTGGCTAGTTTCCGTCAGTTGAGAATCACAAACAGATACATTGTCACCTCTGAGGACTAAGATGGAATGCCTCATTTCCAATAAAAAGTGTGTTCGGTTTTCTACGCTCACCATACGAAACAAAGAACGAATAAGTTGCTGTTTTATTTTGGTGTTCTGTGAGAGCGTGGTGTGTGTTCTTCCCCGGTCGAGCCTACCTTTTCATACTACAACCATAATGTGGCTTTAGCATGTCCATACCTTGCTTAAAACCAAACCTTGAATCAGCACGGGCGCTAATGTAGTCTCTATATAATATTATGTAAAATTACTTAAAATATTCAATTTATTTTAACTATTTTTTTGCTTTTGACACCTCTGTCATAATTAAATAGGATAACCTGAGAGCATCTAACTTTGGTAAATCCAAATGTGCATGTCTTAAGCGCTCATGTTATACGTCAATTTTTTTAACTATAAATACATACAGGTTTTCACAAATAAACGTGTTACTATTACTTCTAATTTTCCGATATTTTTATGTCAAACGTCAATAAAAAAATTTTTGTTAATCCATAGGTATGTCGTGCACTTTTGGATTTTCAAAACTTTCTATCTCATACAATCGTGGAAAAATGTGGAAAAAAATTCTCAAGCACCAATTGAAATATATTGTTTTATTTTACTATATTATTATTATTGAGATTCATTTTATTGTTATTGTTGATTGAAAAAAATATTTAACAGAAATATTTTAAAACGATCAGAAATCAACTTCAATATTATTTTAATTTTTAGGTATTTGTGCTCGGATATTATCGTAAGAACTAATCTTTTTTACCTGACTCGTTAAAAAAAAATTCTCATCAACTTTATTTCGTTTTCAAAAAGTTTTTCATGTAGTCGTAACCAGTATTTTTATTTAGCATTCAACAAAGTACACCTTCGGGCTTGTTGAGGTCATTCCTTAAAGTCCGAGACGTATAAGTATTTTTATATATAAATCCTACGCAATTTTAGCGACACAATATATTGTAATGAAAATTTGTAATTATAAAATAATAATATCTTACCTTTTTATTTTTTTATTTTATTAATTTTATATATAACAGCGATCGATATTTTTCTGATGCTTTGATGACTTAGGACGGCGGCCGAGCCCGCAACATAGATTACCGTATATGTACTGCATATACTAGAGAGCCCACAGTGAGTTTAAGTTGAATATTTAGTAAAATATTTTATTACAAGGTAGCGCAAACTTCGAAAATTTCGGATTTTCTCAGCCGAGAAAAATTAATTATAACTAAACAAAATAAAATTAAACAGCCATTAACATTTCATGGCTTCCCAAATGATAGACGAATAGATTAAAAATAGATTGAGATGAATAATTGATATTTTCAAAAGTTATCGTGTTTCCCCCTCCATGCAGACGAGAAAAATCTACACCACAAGCCACTAAAACCACTTTTTAATGTAAAAATAGCAACTAATCGATTTAAAAAATATTAGTTCAATCATTTATCTTTCCGATAATGTGCTTGTTGTATGATTTATATGTTCAAAATGTTTGTTAGATATGATTTCTTGCGACAAAACGTTGGATATTTGATTTTTGGGCGCTAGTAGAAAATACCCACGTGCTAAACACTGCAAAGGTAATCAGTTGTACATAATAAGAGTTTCGAAATTCTCATTGTTTGGGATGATTTCATACTTACCGACACAATACAAATAAGGAAGCTTAAGGTAGTCAACGAACTATGGAGGGGGCTGTGACTTGGAGTTCTCTGCGTGATAAAGATATGTAGTCCAACTGGTCGATGAGCTGAAGTTGCAATGGGGTGGTTCTAGAGTGGTAGCCTCGTTGTGGTAAGCAAAGTGTAGAGAGGTTTACTTGATAACCAATGAAGTATTTAGGCTAAGCTTATGTAATTTATAGATAATTAATTTATCTGATGTAATTTATAGATAATTAATTTATCTGTAAATTTTCTCTGTAGCTGCTCTGTAAAACTTGCTCCGTAGCCAAAGGATGGACAGGTCCGAACCTTCAAGTCTGCCGAGGCGTCGAGAACAGATGTCCTCTCTGACGTAAACGCAAACTCCAGCCCGAGGCACAAAGGAGTGTTCCAGTTTGTACCCCGGGTAGGAGAGATACGACACATCAGCCGGAGAGGACACCTGCGTCTCGGTCAGAAAGAGCAGAGCCGGCCTCGCCGTCTCGAGATGGTAGTGGACGGCGTTAAATTTACGATCATTTATTAACGATTATCCTATAAAAGAACAAAATATACATGCGTTGTGATCCCCAAGTTCTAACCTGGATGGCCACATTTCCAGCAGACAAAAATCGGGTTCTCTACATTCACAATACGAAAGACAGCAGCATTAAACTGCTGCCAACTAATTCTTGCTATAGGTGCAACATGGCTCTATCAATTTTAAAACTTCACCAGGTCGTAAAGTCTACATGGGTATTTACTGTCATAATTATTGATTAATATTTTCACCGTATAGTGGTGGTGTAAGAATATTAACTACCCCATACACGGATGTCGTAAGGGGCGTCAGATGGAAAGAAATAGAAATTGTATCAGCGTTTTTTAATTACAAATAAGAATTAAAAAACTTCAGCTGCCAACCCACCTGCTAAGAATAACAAATATGACAAATATCTTTTTTTTTTACTAAAACTTACAGCCTATCTCACTGCTGGGCACAGGCCTCCTCTCATTTCTGAGAGGATTTTAGGGCAAGGAATTGTCCGCCGCGCTGTCCAATGCAAGTTCTTACTCAAATCAGCACAAAAAATTGCAAAATGCGATTACGGGCATCGAACCCGGGTGGCTTGCGTACTGTGAAATTTACAGTGAGCACTTAGCCCCTGAGCTACCAGGGCTCGGAATTTAACTACTAAGCTAAAAAACTTTTTAGCTTGTATTTAGTTTGAGGAAAATCTTACGCAATATTCTCTAATTTGCTGATTGTTTTAGTTTCGATGTACTTATTGTGTTTGGAGGAAAGTTAATCTGTTAGTAGCGGTGAGATTAGATTTATGAACATTAATAATATTGGGGTAATGTTGTTTAAGTTGGGAATTTTTCACTTTGTTCACGCAGTGGTAGGACTGTTTTCTTCACCTATGTATCCAACAGGGTAGAAACCATCCGCTTAACACTTTCTGCCGACAAATAGCATTGTTTGTACTGTACTCGGGTCTAAGTGACCGAGAGCCAGTGTGATTACAGACCGTGACGCATTCGATGTTAATCCTCAGAGACGACAACACACCTGAAGTCTTTTTTGTGTGAAGTTGGCTGCAGGTGTCCATTAACTGCATTAGCTACTTACCACAAGGTTCACTTTTATAAAAAAGCACACAATGAAGTAATTAATATATTTGTTGTGTTTATATGTACAGGAAAAACTTACCTTAAAATGTGATTTTTGGCGTTAGAACTTCTTACTCGCAACTGAGCTGAAAATCGGTCAAAGTGTAAAGATATTAACATGAATTAAGTAAAGGTAAGCTCACTGCCGAATCTAGGCCAGACCCATATACGAGTATTGCTTCATTAAGGGCAATACTGGCAACTATTGTTACACTTGGCAAGTGGCCTGGTAAAATATTTTGTGGAAGATGGGTCCTACCTGATTATTATGGAGTAGTTATTGATGTTACGCCGCCTCTACACGTGTATCCTTACATGTGTAATCATTCTTGTTCCTATCAAAACGTATTTAGTCAATTATTATTATTTAAAAACATCCGAGTCCTTGGTTTTAAAAATACCAATCCGGGATATACAACTTTATGATACCGCCTCTTTTTTGTTTAATTTATTGTCGGACCTTACCTGTAAGGGACGATCTTTCGTAACCCTGAGCGAAATAAGTTTCAGTTGGTTATATTCGAGGGAAAAAGAGTAATGGGTGGTTAGGATTTACTTTAATTTGTCATTTGAAGGTTTTTTAAAATATATTTTTCTTATGGCTTTCGTTTACTGATAGTAATTAGTTTCAGAAGTAGAAAAGTCACGGGGAGGGCCCAAGTATGGATGTTGCTCTATTTCAAAACTTAATTACGTTTTACTGAGGTCTTCTTTTATGAAATAAGTGTGATATATGAATAAAGTGTCTCACTTATGGTAAGAGTTGTGGCCCATAGACATCTACACACCTAATAGACCAAAATCTGCATTTTGAATCCTAACCGTCACTTTTGAGAACTAAGATGTATTTTCTCAATTACAGTTAAAAGGGGCTCTGATTCTCTTCCCTCACCATGTGAAACACAGCGTCATCAAGCAGCTATTTTACGCTAGTATTCTGTAAGAGCGTGGTCCTTTTAACTAAGTGTTTATTTTGACTACAAACACTAAAAGTAACCTTTACGTGAATATAAGTATCCTCAAAGGCACCATTGATATTATTAATTCCTGGTTTGAGTTCTGATTTACCGTGCTGATTTATGTGCTCGACGTCTAAGACACCAATATCGAAGCTATACTATCAAGCATTAAAAATAAATAAAACACGCAGCTTGTAACTTACATATTGTAAATCATAAAACAACGAAAAATAAGTTCAGTTATCGAAAATACAAAACAAAAATCTTCTGTATTCAAATACACGTTATTGATCATTTTATAAACGTACCTACATTGATAAATACAGATAATTGTGCTGGCAGGCCATTTAAAGACCTTAATTTATCATTTGTTTCAATGGATTATTTTTTCAAAAATACGTTCGTGTTAATTTTATCAACGTACGTTGATAAATACTGATAATTTTGCTAGCAGGCTATTAAAAGAGCTTAATTTATCATGTGTTTCGATGATTTTTTTTTTCAAAAACGCGTTCTTGAAATAAAAGCTGTCTCAGGTATATGTTCAAGATTAGCATAAATATTTTTTCCTCTGCGATAAAAAACCTATTTAGGTAATATGAGCCATTGGAATCTAGAACAGACATCACAAACAAAAACTGTGGCAGTGCGGGGCGTGTATTTAAGTGTGTGCGACGTATCACGGAGATGTATTTTGTGGCACAGACTATGTAAGTTTGAGCTCGTGGGCTCTAACGCTGGTTGCGAACAAGCAAGTCTCGGCCTCTCTTTTAGTACGTTATGCATATTAGTGAAATATTGTCAGCTAATGATTTTTTTACTTTAATACCTTATCTCGAGACCAATAATGTAGAATTATCTCACATCACAATCATCACACAATCCAAATAATACTCAGTTTGCATTTCAATTGTATAATTTGAAAGTAGTAATCATTATAGTATCAGTAAGTATTACGTTCCAATCGTCAGCTATCAAGTTTATAACAAATAGCTTAGAATTAATTGTCAATAATGAACGTGCGAGAAACCGATTATTTGTAATTAAACTGGATTACTGCATATAATATTAATATCATGAGGTATAGTTATTCAATTAGTAACAGGTGTTATATACATAACATAATTCATTTATAATTTGACCACCTACAGTGTTGTAAATAATATATCGTATTATGCAGTGCAGCATAGAACGAACAAGGTGCAGTTTTACGCTGGTATTCTGTGAGAACGTAGTCCTAACCTGGTCAAGCCGACCCAATCGTGCTACAACTATGCTACTTATATAACTAAATACTACTTATATATGAAGTGCCAGAAAGAACACATGGCTTCGGAGAGATGACAGCGAAACGGTATTATCATTTACGACAGGAACGTTACGTGCGAACTTAAAATTCCCATCCAGAGAAACAACGTAAATGATGCTTGACGTATGGACTATGTGTTGCTTGCTTATAAACATAAATGAGAAATGCACTTGTTTAGTTTACGGGCTGATGAAAAAGAAGATTGTAAGCTTATATTTTACATAGGCTGAAGATAATTAAACACAGCTGAATGCATATATATTTAATAGAATAGAGTACAATTTATAATCACAATACATATGTATGTCCTTTACAAGATTTGGGGCTACCAACACGTTCGGTAGTTGAAGCTGAAGTGTTTGTCCCCGGTTCATTTCTTGCTTCCCCAGAGTCACCAACTTCACTCACCTACCATGTTATAGAGCACATTTAAATGTTACGCAGCAACTTTTCACTATTGTTGCGATGTTTCGAACAAGAAGGAGAACAAAGTAGATTTTAAGATGATATAAATGAAACAAATATATACGATTTTTCAGCATCAAAAAATTTAAATCGTAATAAAAGGAATCCTGTTGGAGTGGAAATTAAAAAGCAAATGAAACGAACTGAAATCGATTTAAGTTTATTTTTATTAGTTTATTTTTATTCCACTTAAGAAATCTATGTTGTTTAGATGTGGTGTATTATTTTGTGAAACAAAACTTTGTTCTAACTTTGTTCAAAATTACATATTTAATATCGAGCAATTTTAACAAAATAATTTTCCCCTTTATGTAAATTGCAAGCCTTAGACGAAACCCAAAGGCATGCATAGTTACGCACACGTAATTTTCTATCAGCAGTTATTTCAAGTTAAAATCAAATTTAAACTATGTTGTTGGTGTTCTGAAACGAAATTGAATATTTTTAAAATTTCTTTTGCAATTTTTATTAAAATATTTTATACTATTAAATTGCGGTCTACACATTTAAAAAGTCAATTAAGTCAGCTCCTAATAAATATCCGTGTAGAATGAAAGTGGCCTTGGCGAACTTTTTAGCCAAATATGTCGATCAGATCACGGCGTTTGCCTAATTGATTTGAGCTTTCTCTTCGCGAAAATTGATTTTCGAAAGGAACTGGAAATGTAATCATATTATTTCTTTCTTTATAGAAGTAGGCGCATACGAGCACGCGGTGCACCTGATGATAAGTCGACCGCCGCCTCTGAACAACTACACACTGGAACTAGATTCCCCTGGGATTGCAGATACATTCTTCTTTTTTCTTTATAAGAGCCAACACATAATTTCACAAGTAAGTTTTAAATATATTGACATGAGTATTAAATTAAGTATTTTTTCCATGATATAGATGTTTTAATGCTCTCAGCGCCAGTGTATCATTTTTGCATACGCTCGTATGTTAACTTCCAGCCTGCATACGACCCACTGCTGAGAACAGGCCTCGTCTCATTTCTAAGAGTATTTTAGGGCAAGTAAATGTCCGCTGTTAGATGTTTTATTCATTGGTATATACACTTAATATTTGGTTGCCTCAGTAACAAGTAATGCGAATAGCAGCACTCCACTTCGGTTACGTATTACTTGATGATTACTAATCGATAGGTTCACGTGTGAACCGAAAATAAAATAATATTCAAATAATAATGTCAGAAGAGCCGAAGTTTTTACGTGATAGAGCCATACTGCAGCTATATTACAGATGCAGCTCGAATTGTTAGCTAGACCGGGGTAGGATCATGCTCTCACAGAATACCAGCCGGAAATACCAGTTTTATGCTGTTTTTTTCGTATGTTATATATGTAAATATAAAATTAAAATAAGTTCTATAAGAAATGGCTCAGGACCGTGTTTTATAATTGTATTCCATAGGAGAGGCTTGTGTTCAAAAGTGGACTTGTGAAGGGCTGTAAAAATGATGATGACGAATCATCATACGTGGTAGAGCCATGCTGCAGCTATATTATTATGGTTCTAGCACAAATAAGTCTGCTCGAACGGGGAAGGACCACGCTCTCACAGAAGTCTAGCGTAAAATAGCAGCTTAATACTGATGTGTTTCGTATGGCGAGGGTAGAGATTAGGAAAACCTTTTTTACTGGCAACGAAGCATTACATCTTAGTCCTCAAGGGTGACAACGTGTCTGCTTTTTGATTCTTAATCAAGGATAAATGAAGATGTCTATGGACCACAGTATTCACTTATCATCAGGTGGACCGTGTGCCAGTTTGTCGCCATTAGCCTCTAAACAATAAATTAGATATAACCCAAGCAAACAAGGTTGGATCCCCGCCGGCCCCCATGCAATTTAAATAGGAACTTGATTGAATGTAAATGAAATGGAAGAGTTATTACGTGTTTTATCGCGTTTATTTTTTTACGTCAATATAAGAATTTTCATTTTGCAATTTACTTAAAAAATTGAAGTGACAAACAAATTTACAGTCTAGCTTATTGTAAGAGGCTATTGCAACATATGGACACCGGGAACCAATTTTAAACAATGATGGTTACATATTGTCGTCGTCACTTTTGAGAACTAAGATGGATTGCCTCACAGCCCGTGGTTAAACTGTCTCTCTATAGTCTTTCGTTCAGCACGCAGCATGCACACCTACATTGGCGGACTCTTAAGCGGAAGAGGAGTAAATTGTCGGTGGTAGTGAATTATTATTAGCAAATACCCTTCGGAGTAAAAAGGGCGTTGTTGAGATCAGAAATAAAGAAAATTTATGGGCTCTCCTTCGACATCCGACGTTCTAGCTTACAACCGAGATTTTGTCCTCGACTGCCTCGTTGGTCTAGTAGTAGTAAACTAGATTTCTGATCATGAGGTCACGGGTTCGAATCCCGAGTCAGGCCAAAATTAGTTATTGGGTTTTTCCGTCAAAAAACGTCAAAAAACGTCATATCAGCTCGAAGTCGGAAAGTTAGTGGTGTAACACCACTGTGCTTCAGAAATCACGTTAAGCTATCGGTCCTGCGCTTGATCTCTCTCTGCTTGCTCATTTCATCATATTGTATTTCATCACACTTGGGCTCTATTATCCTGTTCTGCGTAGGTGGCTAGTTTCCGTCAGTTGAGAATCACAAACAGATACATTGTCACCTCTGGGAATAAGATGGAATGCCTCATTTCCAGTAAAAAGTGTGTTCGGTTTTCTACACTCACCATACGAAACAAAGAACGAATAAGTTGCTGTTTTATTTTGGTGTTCTGTGAGAGCGTGGTGTGTGTTCTTCCCCGGTCGAGCCTACCTTTTCATACTACAACCATAATGTGGCTTTAGCATGTCCATACCTTGCTTAAAACCAAACCTTGAACCAGCACGGGCGCTAATGTAGTCTCTATATAATATTATGTAAAATTACTTAAAATATTCAATTTATTTTAACTATTTTTTTGCTTTTGACACCTCTGTCATAATTAAATAGGATAACCTGAGAGCATCTAACTTTGGTAAATCCAAATGTGCATGCCTTAAGCGCTCATGTTATACGTCAATTTTTTTAACTATAAATACATACAGGTTTTCACAAATAAACGTGTTACTATTACTTCTAATTTTCCGATATTTTTATGTCAAACGTCAATAAAAAAATTTTTGTTAATCCATAGGTATGTCGTGCACTTTTGGATTTTCAAAACTTTCTATCTCATACAATCGTGGAAAAATGTGGAAAAAAATTCTCAAGCACCAATTGAAATATATTGTTTTATTTTACTATATTATTATTATTGAGATTCATTTTATTGTTATTGTTGATTGAAAAAAATATTTAACAGAAATATTTTAAAACGATCAGAAATCAACTTCAATATTATTTTAATTTTTAGGTATTTGTGCTCGGATATTATCGTAAGAACTAATCTTTTTTACCTGACTCGTTAAAAAAAAATTCTCATCAACTTTATTTCGTTTTCAAAAAGTTTTTCATGTAGTCGTAACCAGTATTTTTATTTAGCATTCAACAAAGTACACCTTCGGGCTTGTTGAGGTCATTCCTTAAAGTCCGAGACGTATAAGTATTTTTATATATAAATCCTACGCAATTTTAGCGACACAATATATTGTAATGAAAATTTGTAATTATAAAATAATAATATCTTACCTTTTTATTTTTTTATTTTATTAATTTTATATATAACAGCGATCGATATTTTTCTGATGCTTTGATGACTTAGGACGGCGGCCGAGCCCGCAACATAGATTACCGTATATGTACTGCATATACTAGAGAGCCCACAGTGAGTTTAAGTTGAATATTTAGTAAAATATTTTATTACAAGGTAGCGCAAACTTCGAAAATTTCGGATTTTCTCAGCCGAGAAAAATTAATTATAACTAAACAAAATAAAATTAAACAGCCATTAACATTTCATGGCTTCCCAAATGATAGACGAATAGATTAAAAATAGATTGAGATGAATAATTGATATTTTCAAAAGTTATCGTGTTTCCCCCTCCATGCAGACGAGAAAAATCTACACCACAAGCCACTAAAACCACTTTTTAATGTAAAAATAGCAACTAATCGATTTAAAAAAAATTAGTTCAATCATTTATCTTTCCGATAATGTGCTTGTTGTATGATTTATATGTTCAAAATGTTTGTTAGATATGATTTCTTGCGACAAAACGTTGGATATTTGATTTTTGGGCGCTAGTAGAAAATACCCACGTGCTAAACACTGCAAAGGTAATCAGTTGTACATAATAAGAGTTTCGAAATTCTCATTGTTTGGGATGATTTCATACTTACCGACACAATACAAATAAGGAAGCTTAAGGTAGTCAACGAACTATGGAGGGGGCTGTGACTTGGAGTTCTCTGCGTGATAAAGTATGTAGTCCAACTGGTCGATGAGCTGAAGTTGCAATGGGGTGGTTCTAGAGTGGTAGCCTCGTTGTGGTAAGCAAAGTGTAGAGAGGTTTACTTGATAACCAATGAAGTATTTAGGCTAAGCTTATGTAATTTATAGATAATTAATTTATCTGATGTAATTTATAGATAATTAATTTATCTGTAAATTTTCTCTGTAGCTGCTCTGTAAAATTTGCTCCGTAGCCAAAGGATGGACAGGTCCGAACCTTCAAGTCTGCCGAGGCGTCGAGAACAGATGTCCTCTCTGACGTAAACGCAAACTCCAGCCCGAGGCACAAAGGAGTGTTCCAGTTTGTACCCCGGGTAGGAGAGATACGACACATCAGCCGGAGAGGACACCTGCGTCTCGGTCAGAAAGAGCAGAGCCGGCCTCGCCGTCTCGAGATGGTAGTGGACGGCGTTAAATTTACGATCATTTATTAACGATTATCCTATAAAAGAACAAAATATACATGCGTTGTGATCCCCAAGTTCTAACCTGGATGGCCACATTTCCAGCAGACAAAAATCGGGTTCTCTACATTCACAATACGAAAGACAGCAGCATTAAACTGCTGCCAACTAATTCTTGCTATAGGTGCAACATGGCTCTATCAATTTTAAAACTTCACCAGGTCGTAAAGTCTACATGGGTATTTACTGTCATAATTATTGATTAATATTTTCACCGTATAGTGGTGGTGTAAGAATATTAACTACCCCATACACGGATGTCGTAAGGGGCGTCAGATGGAAAGAAATAGAAATTGTATCAGCGTTTTTTAATTACAAATAAGAATTAAAAAACTTCAGCTGCCAACCCACCTGCTAAGAATAACCAATATGACAAATATCTTTTTTTTTTACTAAAACTTACAGCCTATCTCACTGCTGGGCACAGGCCTCCTCTCATTTCTGAGAGGATTTTAGGGCAAGGAATTGTCCGCCGCGCTGTCCAATGCAAGTTCTTACTCAAATCAGCACATAAAATTGCAAAATGCGATTACGGGCATCGAACCCGGGTAGCTTGCGTACTGTGAAATTTACAGTGAGCACTTAGCCCCTGAGCTACCAGGGCTCGGAATTTAACTACTAAGCTAAAAAACTTTTTAGCTTGTATTTAGTTTGAGGAAAATCTTACGCAATATTCTCTAATTTGCTGATTGTTTTAGTTTCGATGTACTTATTGTGTTTGGAGGAAAGTTAATCTGTTAGTAGCGGTGAGATTAGATTTATGAACATTAATAATATTGGGGTAATGTTGTTTAAGTTGGGAATTTTTCACTTTGTTCACGCAGTGGTAGGACTGTTTTCTTCACCTATGTATCCAACAGGGTAGAAACCATCCGCTTAACACTTTCTGCCGACAAATAGCATTGTTTGTACTGTACTCGGGTCTAAGTGACCGAGAGCCAGTGTGATTACAGACCGTGACGCATTCGATGTTAATCCTCAGAGACGACAACACACCTGAAGTCTTTTTTGTGTGAAGTTGGCTGCAGGTGTCCATTAACTGCATTAGCTACTTACCACAAGGTTCACTTTTATAAAAAAGCACACAATGAAGTAATTAATATATTTGTTGTGTTTATATGTACAGGAAAAACTTACCTTAAAATGTGATTTTTGGCGTTAGAACTTCTTACTCGCAACTGAGCTGAAAATCGGTCAAAGTGTAAAGATATTAACATGAATTAAGTAAAGGTAAGCTCACTGCCGAATCTAGGCCAGACCCATATACGAGTATTGCTTCATTAAGGGCAATACTGGCAACTATTGTTACACTTGGCAAGTGGCCTGGTAAAATATTTTGTGGAAGATGGGTCCTACCTGATTATTATGGAGTAGTTATTGATGTTACGCCGCCTCTACACGTGTATCCTTACATGTGTAATCATTCTTGTTCCTATCAAAACGTATTTAGTCAATTATTATTATTTAAAAACATCCGAGTCCTTGGTTTTAAAAATACCAATCCGGGATATACAACTTTATGATACCGCCTCTTTTTTGTTTAATTTATTGTCGGACCTTACCTGTAAGGGACGTGCTTTCGTAACCCTGAGCGAAATAAGTTTCAGTTGGTTATATTCGAGGGAAAAAGAGTAATGGGTGGTTAGGATTTACTTTAATTTGTCATTTGAAGGTTTTTTAAAATATATTTTTCTTATGGCTTTCGTTTACTGATAGTAATTAGTTTCAGAAGTAGAAAAGTCACGGGGAGGGCCCAAGTATGGATGTTGCTCTATTTCAAAACTTAATTACGTTTTACTGAGGTCTTCTTTTATGAAATAAGTGTGATATATGAATAAAGTGTCTCACTTATGGTAAGAGTTGTGGCCCATAGACATCTACACACCTAATAGACCAAAATCTGCATTTTGAATCCTAACCGTCACTTTTGAGAACTAAGATGTATTTTCTCAATTACAGTTAAAAGGGGCTCTGATTCTCTTCCCTCACCATGTGAAACACAGCGTCATCAAGCAGCTATTTTACGCTAGTATTCTGTAAGAGCGTGGTCCTTTTAACTAAGTGTTTATTTTGACTACAAACACTAAAAGTAACCTTTACGTGAATATAAGTATCCTCAAAGGCACCATTGATATTATTAATTCCTGGTTTGAGTTCTGATTTACCGTGCTGATTTATGTGCTCGACGTCTAAGACACCAATATCGAAGCTATACTATCAAGCATTAAAAATAAATAAAACACGCAGCTTGTAACTTACATATTGTAAATCATAAAACAACGAAAAATAAGTTCAGTTATCGAAAATACAAAACAAAAATCTTCTGTATTCAAATACACGTTATTGATCATTTTATAAACGTACCTACATTGATAAATACAGATAATTGTGCTGGCAGGCCATTTAAAGACCTTAATTTATCATTTGTTTCAATGGATTATTTTTTCAAAAATACGTTCGTGTTAATTTTATCAACGTACGTTGATAAATACTGATAATTTTGCTAGCAGGCTATTAAAAGAGCTTAATTTATCATGTGTTTCGATGATTTTTTTTTTCAAAAACGCGTTCTTGAAATAAAAGCTGTCTCAGGTATATGTTCAAGATTAGCATAAATATTTTTTCCTCTGCGATAAAAAACCTATTTAGGTAATATGAGCCATTGGAATCTAGAACAGACATCACAAACAAAAACTGTGGCGGTGCGGGGCGTGTATTTAAGTGTGTGCGACGTATCACGGAGATGTATTTTGTGGCACAGACTATGTAAGTTTGAGCTCGTGGGCTCTAACGCTGGTTGCGAACAAGCAAGTCTCGGCCTCTCTTTTAGTACGTTATGCATATTAGTGAAATATTGTCAGCTAATGATTTTTTTACTTTAATACCTTATCTCGAGACCAATAATGTAGAATTATCTCACATCACAATCATCACACAATCCAAATAATACTCAGTTTGCATTTCAATTGTATAATTTGAAAGTAGTAATCATTATAGTATCAGTAAGTATTACGTTCCAATCGTCAGCTATCAAGTTTATAACAAATAGCTTAGAATTAATTGTCAATAATGAACGTGCGAGAAACCGATTATTTGTAATTAAACTGGATTACTGCATATAATATTAATATCATGAGGTATAGTTATTCAATTAGTAACAGGTGTTATATACATAACATAATTCATTTATAATTTGACCACCTACAGTGTTGTAAATAATATATCGTATTATGCAGTGCAGCATAGAACGAACAAGGTGCAGTTTTACGCTGGTATTCTGTGAGAACGTAGTCCTAACCTGGTCAAGCCGACCCAATCGTGCTACAACTATGCTACTTATATAACTAAATACTACTTATATATGAAGTGCCAGAAAGAACACATGGCTTCGGAGAGATGACAGCGAAACGGTATTATCATTTACGACAGGAACGTTACGTGCGAACTTAAAATTCCCATCCAGAGAAACAACGTAAATGATGCTTGACGTATGGACTATGTGTTGCTTGCTTATAAACATAAATGAGAAATGCACTTGTTTAGTTTACGGGCTGATGAAAAAGAAGATTGTAAGCTTATATTTTACATAGGCTGAAGATAATTAAACACAGCTGAATGCATATATATTTAATAGAATAGAGTACAATTTATAATCACAATACATATGTATGTCCTTTACAAGATTTGGGGCTACCAACACGTTCGGTAGTTGAAGCTGAAGTGTTTGTCCCCGGTTCATTTCTTGCTTCCCCAGAGTCACCAACTTCACTCACCTACCATGTTATAGAGCACATTTAAATGTTACGCAGCAACTTTTCACTATTGTTGCGATGTTTCGAACAAGAAGGAGAACAAAGTAGATTTTAAGATGATATAAATGAAACAAATATATACGATTTTTCAGCATCAAAAAATTTAAATCGTAATAAAAGGAATCCTGTTGGAGTGGAAATTAAAAAGCAAATGAAACGAACTGAAATCGATTTAAGTTTATTTTTATTAGTTTATTTTTATTCCACTTAAGAAATCTATGTTGTTTAGATGTGGTGTATTATTTTGTGAAACAAAACTTTGTTCTAACTTTGTTCAAAATTACATATTTAATATCGAGCAATTTTAACAAAATAATTTTCCCCTTTATGTAAATTGCAAGCCTTAGACGAAACCCAAAGGCATGCATAGTTACGCACACGTAATTTTCTATCAGCAGTTATTTCAAGTTAAAATCAAATTTAAACTATGTTGTTGGTGTTCTGAAACGAAATTGAATATTTTTAAAATTTCTTTTGCAATTTTTATTAAAATATTTTATACTATTAAATTGCGGTCTACACATTTAAAAAGTCAATTAAGTCAGCTCCTAATAAATATCCGTGTAGAATGAAAGTGGCCTTGGCGAACTTTTTAGCCAAATATGTCGATCAGATCACGGCGTTTGCCTAATTGATTTGAGCTTTCTCTTCGCGAAAATTGATTTTCGAAAGGAACTGGAAATGTAATCATATTATTTCTTTCTTTATAGAAGTAGGCGCATACGAGCACGCGGTGCACCTGATGATAAGTCGACCGCCGCCTCTGAACAACTACACACTGGAACTAGATTCCCCTGGGATTGCAGATACATTCTTCTTTTTTCTTTATAAGAGCCAACACATAATTTCACAAGTAAGTTTTAAATATATTGACATGAGTATTAAATTAAGTATTTTTTCCATGATATAGATGTTTTAATGCTCTCAGCGCCAGTGTATCATTTTTGCATACGCTCGTATGTTAACTTCCAGCCTGCATACGACCCACTGCTGAGAACAGGCCTCGTCTCATTTCTAAGAGTATTTTAGGGCAAGTAAATGTCCGCTGTTAGATGTTTTATTCATTGGTATATACACTTAATATTTGGTTGCCTCAGTAACAAGTAATGCGAATAGCAGCACTCCACTTCGGTTACGTATTACTTGATGATTACTAATCGATAGGTTCACGTGTGAACCGAAAATAAAATAATATTCAAATAATAATGTCAGAAGAGCCGAAGTTTTTACGTGATAGAGCCATACTGCAGCTATATTACAGATGCAGCTCGAATTGTTAGCTAGACCGGGGTAGGATCATGCTCTCACAGAATACCAGCCGGAAATACCAGTTTTATGCTGTTTTTTTCGTATGTTATATATGTAAATATAAAATTAAAATAAGTTCTATAAGAAATGGCTCAGGACCGTGTTTTATAATTGTATTCCATAGGAGAGGCTTGTGTTCAAAAGTGGACTTGTGAAGGGCTGTAAAAATGATGATGACGAATCATCATACGTGGTAGAGCCATGCTGCAGCTATATTATTATGGTTCTAGCACAAATAAGTCTGCTCGAACGGGGAAGGACCACGCTCTCACAGAAGTCTAGCGTAAAATAGCAGCTTAATACTGATGTGTTTCGTATGGCGAGGGTAGAGATTAGGAAAACCTTTTTTACTGGCAACGAAGCATTACATCTTAGTCCTCAAGGGTGACAACGTGTCTGCTTTTTGATTCTTAATCAAGGATAAATGAAGATGTCTATGGACCACAGTATTCACTTATCATCAGGTGGACCGTGTGCCAGTTTGTCGCCATTAGCCTCTAAACAATAAATTAGATATAACCCAAGCAAACAAGGTTGGATCCCCGCCGGCCCCCATGCAATTTAAATAGGAACTTGATTGAATGTAAATGAAATGGAAGAGTTATTACGTGTTTTATCGCGTTTATTTTTTTACGTCAATATAAGAATTTTCATTTTGCAATTTACTTAAAAAATTGAAGTGACAAACAAATTTACAGTCTAGCTTATTGTAAGAGGCTATTGCAACATATGGACACCGGGAACCAATTTTAAACAATGATGGTTACATATTGTCGTCGTCACTTTTGAGAACTAAGATGGATTGCCTCACAGCCCGTGGTTAAACTGTCTCTCTATAGTCTTTCGTTCAGCACGCAGCATGCACACCTACATTGGCGGACTCTTAAGCGGAAGAGGAGTAAATTGTCGGTGGTAGTGAATTATTATTAGCAAATACCCTTCGGAGTAAAAAGGGCGTTGTTGAGATCAGAAATAAAGAAAATTTATGGGCTCTCCTTCGACATCCGACGTTCTAGCTTACAACCGAGATTTTGTCCTCGACTGCCTCGTTGGTCTAGTAGTAGTAAACT
Source organism: Parnassius smintheus behrii (assembly GCA_036936625.1). Taxonomy (NCBI): domain Eukaryota; kingdom Metazoa; phylum Arthropoda; class Insecta; order Lepidoptera; family Papilionidae; genus Parnassius; species Parnassius smintheus. The sequence goes on from JAUPFT010000001.1 coordinate 3,204,476, forward strand.
AGATTTCTGATCATGAGGTCACGGGTTCGAATCCCGAGTCAGGCCAAAATTAGTTATTGGGTTTTTCCGTCAAAAAACGTCAAAAAACGTCATATCAGCTCGAAGTCGGAAAGTTAGTGGTGTAACACCACTGTGCTTCAGAAATCACGTTAAGCTATCGGTCCTGCGCTTGATCTCTCTCTGCTTGCTCATTTCATCATATTGTATTTCATCACACTTGGGCTCTATTATCCTGTTCTGCGTAGGTGGCTAGTTTCCGTCAGTTGAGAATCACAAACAGATACATTGTCACCTCTGGGAATAAGATGGAATGCCTCATTTCCAGTAAAAAGTGTGTTCGGTTTTCTACACTCACCATACGAAACAAAGAACGAATAAGTTGCTGTTTTATTTTGGTGTTCTGTGAGAGCGTGGTGTGTGTTCTTCCCCGGTCGAGCCTACCTTTTCATACTACAACCATAATGTGGCTTTAGCATGTCCATACCTTGCTTAAAACCAAACCTTGAACCAGCACGGGCGCTAATGTAGTCTCTATATAATATTATGTAAAATTACTTAAAATATTCAATTTATTTTAACTATTTTTTTGCTTTTGACACCTCTGTCATAATTAAATAGGATAACCTGAGAGCATCTAACTTTGGTAAATCCAAATGTGCATGCCTCAAGCGCTCATGTTATACGTCAATTTTTTTAACTATAAATACATACAGGTTTTCACAAATAAACGTGTTACTATTACTTCTAATTTTCCGATATTTTTATGTCAAACGTCAATAAAAAATTTTTTGTAAATCCATAGGTATGTCGTGCACTTTTGGATTTTCAAAACTTTCTATCTCATACAATCGTGGAAAAATGTGGAAAAAAATTCTCAAGCACCAATAGAAATATATTTTTTTATTTTACTATGTTATTATTATTGAGATTCATTTTTTTGTTATTGTTGATTGAAAAAAAATTTAACAGAATTATTTTAAAATGATCAGAAATCAACTTCAATATTATTTTAATTTTTAGGTATTTGTGCTCGGATATTATCGTAAGAACTAATCTTTTTTACCTGACTCGTTAATAAAAAAATTCTCATCAACTTTATTTCGTTTTCATAAAGTTTTTCATGTAGTCATAACCAGTATTTTTATTTAGCATTCAACAAAGTACACCTTCGGGCTTGTTGAGGTCATTCCTTAAAGTCCGAGACGTATAAGTATTTTTATATATAAATCCTACGCAGTTTTAGCGACACAATACATTGTAATGAAAATTTGTAATTATAAAATGATAATATCTTACCTTTTTATTTTTTTATTTTATTAATTTTATATATAACAGCGATCGATATTTTTCTGACGTTTTGATGACTTAGGACGGCGGCCGAGCCCGCAACATAGATTACCGTATATGTACTGCATATACTAGAGAGCCCACAGTGGGTTTAAGTTGAATATTTAGTAAAATATTTTATTACAAGGTAGCGCAAACTTAGCCGAAAAAAATTAATTATAACTAAACAAAATAAAATTAAACAGCCATTAACATTTCATGGCTTCCTAAATGATAGATGAATAGATTAAAAATGGATTGAGATGAATAATTGATATTTTCAAAAGTTATCGTGTTTCCCCCTCCATGCAGACGAGAAAAATCTACACCACAAGCCACTAAAACCACTTTTTAATGTAAAAATAGCAACTAATCGATTTAAAAAAAATTAGTTCAATCATTTATCTTTCCGATAATGTGCTTGTTGTATGATTTATATGTTCAAAATGTTTGTTAGATATGTTTTCTTGCGACAAAACGTTGGATATTTGTTTTTTGGGCGCTAGTAGAAAATACCCTCGTGCTAAACACTGCAAAGGTAATCAATTGTACATAATAAGAGTTTCAAAATTCTCATTGTTTGGGATGATTTCATACTTACCGACACAATACAAATAAGGAAGCTTAAGGTAGTCAACGAACTATGGAGGGGCCTGTGACTTGGAGTTCTCTGCGTGATAAAGATATGTAGTCCAACTGGTCGATGAGCTGAAGTTGCAATGGGGTGGTTCTAGAGTGGTAGCCTCGTGGTGGTAAGCAAAGTGTAGAGAGGTTTACTTGCTAACCAATGAAGTATTTAGGCTAAGCTTATGTAATTTATAGATAATTAATTTATCTGTAAATTTTCTCTGTAGCTGCCAATTTTTCCAGTAAGTATAAAGTTATCCTGGTTCAGTCGGAAAAGCCCATAATATTTATGCTATTTTTGTTCCATTAATCTCCCATATGTACACATACACAATCGACATAGCAGTGGATTGGCATGTGCAGCTTGCAACTTGTTGGTAACATGTAGGATGTATGGATGCAGGTGTGTCTAGACAGCGCTTTGTGGCATAACTTGTGGGAGGCCTATGTTCGGGAACGACTTATCCAGGGTTGTAATGATGGCCATGATTCGAGGTAGTGCTCAAAACGCAGCTTTTAGCCGTTAAGCCACATCTTTGCTAAAGTCGTGGTGTATCTAAAATAAAATAAATTGCATCAAAATTGATATATACTTCACATTCAAATTATGTTAGGTGTGAGCAAGTCATTTCGTACTAATAATAATATGAATCGACAATATATTTTCTGCTTTGCCTTTTCACCCCAAGGCGATCAATTTCACGTCCCGCCGTTAAACGAAGCGTGCATTTTACCGGCTCTTAAAGATGCTTGCATCTGCAGATTACTTCCAGTTTAAAAGATTTTGCCACCATTGCGAAAATATTTCCATATATTGTCTTATATTTAAATTCTTTTTTCTGCTCAGTTATTTTGTGTGATTGATTCTTTCTTAATAAAAGAAGACGTGGTCTAGCGGTTAGTGTAACGGAATACGGAATTTCTAACTTCGGAACTTCGGAACTACGTTTCTTAGTTCATTCATTGGGGTCTATCAAAAACCACTGCCAAACAGAGCTATGAGATAATCTAAGGGACTCTCTCCTTAGATTACCTCATAGGGAGATATTTGCAATTTTTTTTACTCACGCTTGACAGGTAGGTCGACAACCGTTCTTATTTTCAAACTGTATCAGGTTGATATCAACTGAAAATAATAACATGTTGTTCATCATCTGATACATTTTATTTAATTAAAATAAATAAATCAAAATGTGATGTATCTAACTTAGCGTAATGCTGCAAAAGGTTTTTAGTTGAAGCCTTGTGACTTCAGTGACAAGTCGGTGTGTGATCCTTCAGTTATGAACTACTACGGTTACAGAGTTTTTAATAAACGAGTTTTTTGCGAGTAAGACAGTAGTAATAACTAAACTAAGCTAACAGATGTATAAAATGTTATGTCGTATATAATACTTACACGTCAAAAAACTGCTAATGTGCTTTTATGGAGTTTATATTATTATTTCAGAATCGTAATCTATAGGTTGAAGTACACATTGGTAATTGTTTTGTGATTTTTTCTGTCTTAATTTAAGGAGATATAATTAATAACAATTTTACTGTACGGAAATTCACAATCTTGATAATGAACGGAAAAGTATCGTATCATTTCAATACAAAAACATTTCTTTGTGTTTGATTTGGTAAATTAATATTACCGCAGTATTAGTGTAAACACATAATAATAAATTGCTTAGTAAATGCTATTATTTTAATTTTTTTAGTATTACTTTAAATAAACTCAATCGATAATGGAATATAACTATATTTTTTAATAATAATTTATTCAAGTTTATTTTTAATTATATGTATTTTAACATATACGTAATATTTATATTATATTCGCAAAAGTCTATTGCATTCGACTTAAATTTTGCTGTCCGGTAGTTCGTAAGATATAGAAAGACTTAACACGTTGACTGCGAAACGAGGCTTGAAACACCTCGTCCTTGTCTCGTCGTTATAGCGGTAAGGAAATACTTAAACTTCTCTGTTGTGCGAGAGGCGTAACTTCCGTTTGCTTCAGTCTAGGAAAGAGATAACTATATATCTGAGATGTGCTATTGATGGCGAGTTTTTGGTATATCTACCTTAATACCGGATTTTTTGGGCCTCGTACCGCACGGAATAAATTAAAGTTTAAAACAGTGCGTTACGAGGTTGCGAACACCTCGTACCCCACACACCTCGTACCGCACCCTATGCTAGCTTTACGCGGTTAGTGTTGTGCAAAACGTTGAACGCTGCACCCGCGACGATATAATAAGATGTCGAAACGTTGCCGAAGAAAGGTAATTAATAATATTATTGATGATGAAGAGGAATTGGGTGGTAAATCTAGTTCTAAATTAACGATATTTGAAAAACAGGTAAGTTTCCAATCAATATTTACAAATTATACTCAGTCTAAGTGAAATAATTATGTAGGAATATAAGAAATAAATTCAACTGACAAAAGCAAAACACACACAGGCTGTAACGATCCCATACTTATGTATAGAAATGCTCCAATAAATCTCTACACCTAATCAACCCGCTTCAAAAATTCACTATCAGTTTTTTTTTCAGAACCCGTCCAAACAATCCGCATCATCTCGAAAAAGGATCAAAGAAAATGCGATGTGTAGGATGCTACGAAAAACTTCGCACCTTCTTATCAAGTTGTGAGGCTGACAAAAAAGCAAAGAAAATTCTCACAGAATGTATCGGTTGCAAAAAATATTATTGTTTAACATGTTTTAATTAAAAACATCCATAAGTACAATTAAATAAAATCGATATTTTTTCCCATCACTAAACAATATGAAAAACTGCCCCTTTTCAGTGCGGTATGGGGTACATAAGACTACACATTTTATTTTGCATATGGAATCTAAACTAAATAATCCGCCCACGGGCGGCGGCAGATTTAGGTTAATCAACTAATTGATAATAATAATCGCGACAAAAAACGTACAATTCGCCTTATTTGGCGCCAAAAAAAGGATTTTTGTCTTCTGTGGGCGGTGGGGTTTAATAAGCCTCGTGCCGCTACAAGTTTTTTTAGGATAAGGATAAAAAACGAGCACACGAGCCGTCCGATGGTAAGCGGATGCTGTGGCCCATAGACATTTATCCTCGTTCGTACCTTCGTTCTCGTCCTGCCTGCCTGAGGACTAATATGGAATTCCCCGTTTTCAGTAAAAAGGTTCTGCGGTTCTTCATACATACTATACAAAACACAGCAGAATCAAGCTGTCGTTTTACGCCGGTAATCTGTGAGAGCGTGGTCCTACCTCGGTCGAGCCGACTCATTCTTGCTACAACTATCTGCGGCATGGGTCTACCACGTATAACTTGCTTAGAGCATGGACAGCATTGATTCTTAATGTCGAAAATTCATCGTTATCATTCAGAAAGAAACAAAAACAATTGCTACTTTTGATTTACGAGGAATTTTGAATATACCACAATTTAATATGGGTACCTTCTAATACAAACGAAAGTACCCAGAGTCAAATTTTACTATTCTGATGCTGTATGATAAAACGATATAAGTTTGTTGTTAGATAAACTTTTTTTAAATTTAAAATGGAACAGGTATTAACAATTTTTCATTTGGACTGATAACTACTACGGCCATTAAAATACATTTAAATTATCCTTGTTTTGTAATTTTTCGAAACTAGGCATAAACAATATGAGAGCGATTCCAAGAAACATAAGAAAAAGTTGTAAATACTCCTAAATTAATTATTTTAATGAACATTATTTTGAAATATTACAAGAGAAAAATATCAATTAATTAATTACATCTCGTGGGCTCCATATAAGGCGACAGGGCGAAAGGGAACAGAAGAGGGGCAGCGGCAATCTCATAACAACAACTTAAATTAATTTAAATTTATTAATTTTAAGCTCACATGCGTTATAACTTAACTTCTAAAATATGTGTAATACTATCTTTTTGATCTCATAACAATTTGTAATATATATTAAAATATATTTCACGCCTACAGCCTACATCTTTTAATTTTTTCACAAAACTTAAAATGTAGGCAAGGTAGAATACAATTTATGATTTAAGTAGATAATTTATATTCTGTACACAAAGAGACACACCATGTCACTAGATTTGCTATATTTTTAAAAGATAAAAAAATATTAATAAAGTTTCTTTCATCAAATAACAGAAACACATTATTAATCAATAATATATGAACATATATTATTGATTAATAATGCTGCTATGTTTCGTAAATACTAAAAAACTTAGTAAAAATGAAAATAGAACAACTGTGTTTGCCAACGCGCGAACAGCTGAGCAACTATCGCATATCCACGGGGCAATCTATGAGGAAAGCCCGTGATGGTGGTGATTATGACGATGAGTTCCTTATTGGCATATTAAACAAGCAACAAATAAATAACAGACATTATTGTTTCATTCTTATACATCATATGATTACACTGAGAAAACACACAAAAATTGTGGAAACAAATACGAATATTATTGCCATTTTACATTTAAAACAGTTTTGTTGTTAGGTATTTTGTTCTTCTTGTACAAAATAATGCAACCTTAATTTGTTTTTAAAACTGTTTAAATTGAACTTTTTAAACAATACACACGAGTACACGTGCAAACTTGTTTTATTCGATGCCGTGTGTTTGCGGCTTGAAAAAGTTCGTCATCCTATTTTGTAACTTGGCTATCGTAAGACGTGGCGAATAGATTAAACGGACAACCTTAAATAAAAATAATTTTACGGATTTCACCGCGTTATGATGGCATTTTATGTAAGAACTGGTTCCCGCTATCCATATACGGAGTGTGTATTGCTATTGAAGGTTACAGAGAACCAGTCTTATCACAGGCTGTGCAGCGTTCCTTAGTCCACAAAAGCAACAACACGTCTCTAGACTTCTTTATTTGCAATCTGCTGCATGTGTCCAAAGAAAGCCGTAGACACCTTAACATCAGATGGACTGTAAGTCTTTTTGTCACATAAATTTCATAAAAATAAAACTTGAAAATTGTGGTTAGTATTTTCAACGGTACCGGTGGGAATGGAACTCGTATAGCTCACGTTCTATGTAAAAAGGAAAAAGCATTTTGTCATGAGATTTATATAATATTTACATGCAATTTCAAGGCAAAATCTCAATTTGCTCACACAATAAAAACATTTCAAAAATTCAAAACTCTCTCGAGCGCTATGTCTGTCAAGTGATTCTATAAATCGTTCTATCGATACGTGAAATGAAACTCATTTTGTAAATTTTGAAACAAGTGGTTTACTGATTTCGTGCAGAGTTTTAATGGTACTGGCTACCTATCCAACGATACCCCACACGATGGAGTAGATGGGTAAAAAAATCATCCTTCATTTACCTGTATACCATATATACCAAGTATGAAAAATATTTAAGTTTATTATTTCACAGGTTTGTAGACGTAATTAATACCTATAACTACGTCAAATTACAGATTTGTGGTACCTAGGTTTCCGCGGCCGGACGGACGGACGGACATGGAGTAACTATAAGGGTTCCTTGTTGTGTAAATTCAGAACCCTAAAAAACACAGTAAGTTATTTAGAACAATACGAAAAAAATTCATTTATGAATTTTATTACAATATATCCCCGCATGACCCGCAAAAGCAGCCTCGCTTTTTCTTCGCACCAGTGACACCGCAACAAGCTGAAAATGAGTTTCCTGAAGTATGAAAATTATTGGATGAGCACCGGAAGCAAAGTTTTTCTAGTTATTTCCAAGCACTTTGTCCGAGTCTGTATAGCCACAAAAATTAAATTTTCTTTAAGTTTTATCTTTTAGCTTATATTTTTTTCTTTCTATAAACCGCGATGATAATTAAAACAAAATCCTATACTACTGAACGAGGACTATATAAGTAATATAATAATAATAATACTAAATCATTTATGTTCTCTTCACAAACAGTAATTTTAGAGTACGTCAACCACGGGACGTAATGGGGAAGTGGAATCTTATGCTGATTTTTCTGTATGCTATATATATATATATATATATATATATATATATATATATATATATATATATATATATATATATATATATATATATATATACGTTTATCTGTAAGGTGTGGTGGTGCAACAAAATAGTATTATTCTTTTTTTTATTAGTACTAACTTTTACAGTCATTCCCCCCCTCTGAACACAGGCCTCCCCCAAGGAATGCAACAAAGCACTGTCCTGAGCCACCAGGATCCATGGACTTCCTGCATGTCTTACCAGGTCGTCAGGTCAACTTTTACAGTATAACGCCTTATTTCTCGCAAAAGAAAATTACTTTATTTTTCCTAGCTGAATATGTGCTATTATTATATGGGACCACACATTTCCATCCCTACATACAATAGCGTAATTGGCAGTGAAATTTTCATCGTATTGATAACATCTTGATTTCTTCTGAAGACAATACTGGTCGAAAATATAAAAGTAATCATTATACTAAGGCAGTACGGAGCTCGGTTTACACAATATATAAGGTTTTACTAAAATTTCAAGATTTGTCAAGTATTCTATATATGTTGGAAACGATGTGCTCTATCTTAGTCCTTAAGGTTGACAACACATTTACATTTCGATACTTATTCGACGATAGATGTAGATGTCTATAGGCTACAGCCTCCACTTGCCATCAGGTAGACGGTTTGTTCGTTTCTCATTGTTATTCCATAAAAGGAACCCTACTTATTTATTGATAAATATAAATTTCGTTATATAAGTTGTTAGCAATTGATAGAAAAATAAACAATGAAAGTCATATCTATCACAAATAGGAAAATTTTTATTGTATGAAAGTAATCTTCTACTTTTACTATTATTTTCTTTACTGACCAAAATTTCGAGCTAGGAGCTATTTATGACCATATCTCAGTATGCCTATAGAATGAGTCCAATAGCGTCTAAGCCAAGTTGCTGTAATAAATTATAGATCATTTGTAAGCAGAGAGATCCCTCGGGAACAGTTTTTGTCATCGTTCTAGCGCCCTGATTATAGATTTATTGCCTCTAACCAAAGAGGTATACTGACACAAAGTAAATTTGAAGAAGTAAATAAAAACAATAGCTTTGCTATTGTGGAACGTTTCTATTGAATAATAATACAGCTCTTTTACGGTATACTTACTTGAAACTTACTCTAAGTATTTTACAAATATTAAAATATTAACTTGTTTATTTTTGGCGTTGGCTCATAATTTACTAAAAAACTATGTTAGTACCTCATAATATTTGCTAATTATTCTGAGGTTAGTCCGTACGAATGAAAAATACCAAAACGTTAAATTAACGAAACATTGCTTTAAATAATTTAGCTTTGACTACAGCGTATAGTTTACCCACATTTCGTACGTGTATAAGGGCTATCATAACGCTTTAAATTAATTTTAAATAAATAAAAAATATTTTTAGTTTCGGGACGGTAGAAAAATTGAAATTTTGCAGACGTATTAGGAACCGATGACAAAATTACTATATACCATGACCTTGTATTCTCACTAGGATAGTCACAGCTCGATGTTGTTGCACATGATCAATGTATGTTGTTAAAGTCATTTTGAAACTCTAATTACATACTGCAGCCACACCTTAGCCATATTATTGTTGTAACATGAATGATCGACCGGGAAAATACCATGCTCTCACAGAATATCAGCGTTAAATAGCAATTTAATGCTGCTTTGTTTTGTATGGTGAGTGCAGAGAACTGGAGATCCTTTTTAATGAAAACAAGGCATTCCACTTTAGTTCTCAGGAATGAGCACAGATTCTAAATTTTGCCATGATTTCAACTTGAGATCGGGTAGATTGTGTGCTCGTTTGTCACCCTTATTCTCAAATATTGTGAGTATGTTTCAGTAAACTGAAGTGGCAATGGCTGGGCTACGTAACTCGAAGAACCGACAACTGATCAAGAGGAAACGTTTTCGAGTGTCCTCCTCGTGTAGGGCAGCACCCACTAGATCGGGTAGATTGTGTGCTCGTTTGTCACCCTTATTCTCAAATATTGTGAGTATGTTTCAGTAAACTGAAGTGGCAATGGCTGGGCTTCATAACTCGAAGAACCGACAACTGATCAAGAGGAAAAGTTTTCGAGTGTCCTCCTCGTGTAGGGCAGCACCCACTAGATCGGGTAGATTGTGTGCTCGTTTGTCACCCTTATTCTCAAATATTGTGAGTATGTTTCAGTAAACTGAAGTGGCAATGGCTGGGCTTCATAACTCGAAGAACCGACAACTGATCAAGAGGAAACGTTTTCGAGTGTCCTCCTCGTGTAGGGCAGCACCCACTAGATCGGGTAGATTGTGTGCTCGTTTGTCACCCTTATTCTCAAATATTGTGAGTATGTTTCAGTAAACTGAAGTGGCAATGGCTGGGCTTCATAACTCAAAGAACCGACAACTGATCAAGAGGAAACGTTTTCGAGTGTCCTCCTCGTGTAGGGCAGCACCCACTAGATCGGGTAGATTGTGTGCTCGTTTGTCACCCTTATTCTCAAATATTGTGAGTATGTTATAGTAAACTGAAGTGGCAATGGCTGGGCTACATAACTCAAAGAACCGACAAATGATAAGAGGAAACGTTTTCGAGTGTCCTCCTCGTGTAGGGCAGCACCCACTAGATCGGGTAGATTATGTGCTCGTTTGTCACCCTTATTCTCAAATATTGTAAGTATGTTTCAGTAAACTGAAGTGGCAATGGCTGGGCTACATAACTCGAAGAACCGACAACTGATCAAGAGGAAAAGTTTTCGAGTGTCCTCCTCGTGTAGGGCAGCACCCACTAGATCGGGTAGATTGTGTGCTCGTTTGTCACCCTTATTCTCAAATATTGTGAGTATGTTATAGTAAACTGAAGTGGCAATGGCTGGGCTACATAACTCAAAGAACCGACAAATGATAAGAGGAAACGTTTTCGAGTGTCCTCCTCGTGTAGGGCAGCACCCACTAGATCGGGTAGATTGTGTGCTCGTTTGTCACCCCTATTCTCAAATATTGTGAGTATGTTTCAGTAAACTGAAGTGGCAATGGCTGGGCTACATAACTCGAAGAACCGACAACTGATCAAGAGGAAACGTTTTCGAGTGTCCTCCTCGTGTAGGGCAGCACCCACTAGATCGGGTAGATTGTGTGCTCGTTTGTCACCCTTATTCTCAAATATTGTGAGTATGCTATAGTAAACTGAAGTGGCAATGGCTGGGCTACATAACTCAAAGAACCGACAACTGATCAAGAGGAAACGTTTTCGAGTGTCCTCCTCGTGTAGGGCAGCACCCACTAGATTGAGTGACCTGGACAGAGATGCAGCATAACGATGAATACAGGCGTTCTTTAGAATATGCTCATGTCCAGGAGTAGACTGACAGGTTGTAATGAATGAACTTTACGGAAATATTCAACAACAATTTTCCTTATAATTTCTTACAATAATAGGTAATAGAAATCACTACATCCAAGCAATATCACCATTTGGTTGCGGTTTAAGAATATCCCATACTTAATATCGTCCCGAGGGTGTCGTGAAAAGCGACAGAGGGAAAATGCAACAGGAGATGGGCAGCGGCATCTCCCTGGTAACAGCCCTAAATAATAAAAAAGGGGGTTGCTAACCCGATTGTCAATCGCAACTACGGCAAATTCCCGCCTATGAGGACTATGTTGACTTTAATGGGATGTCACGGCATATCCTTTATATGAATAAGTAACAAACTCAGATGAGATTTTTGTTATATCGAAATATAAAAAAAAAATGTTAAGGTGTCTAAGCGAACAAATCAAAAGATGTACATTTATTCATTAAAGCCCATTACAAGTCCTCTGCTTAAAAAATGTCTGAGAGCCGTGGTAACCCAGATGGTTAGCGCTCGCTGCATACTACACAGTACATGGTCAAACCGGATTCGATCCACGCCGGCGCCAATGAATTTTAAGTGCTGATTTACCACTTGCTCGGTGGTTAAGGCAAACATCGTGAGGAAACTTACATATCTAAGAAATAAGAAAAAAAATATTTTGAAGACATATGAAGTTCACCAACATGCATTGGTGCAACGCGGCATACACTTCAGTGCCCTAAAAACCTCCCAGAAAGGAGAGGAGACCTATACCCAGCAGTGAGTCGTATATAGACTGTAACTTTAACGTTTATTTTTCTTAACTTTTAACTAATGTCTTCCCCATAGATTTCCTCATAATTCGGATATCTTCCATAGTTGCTATGCTTTGTACGTGGATCAGTAACCACAGCTTTTTAATAATATTACTCTGTACCTTTTACAACCCCTACGGGATGACATGGAGTAGTGGATCTCTTACGTTACCACGAAAAGAGATGTACCTACGCAATTTTTAAATCAACAGGATCTCAAAATGACAGACGTTTCATTACTGTCGTACCCACCAATGAAAGTAATAAAAAAATGAAGCATGTTTCAAATATTTTAAATTTATTTTACTTTAATTACAGTTGGTTGAAGGTAACACACAATCTTCTCTTAAGGTGTTACCACTAGCGAACGACCTTGAGCGGTCCTATACAATCAACGCGCTCTCGCTACAATATATCACGTAAGAAATGCACCCAAAATATGGAATTATCTCAATTAAAAAAGAAAAGCGAAGTTCAGAAACTAACTAAAACGTGAATAATATAGATTTTTAAATTATCTATCCAGTAGTGTAATCCTCAAATGATTAGAGCATTGCCTTTAGAAACAGATACATGTAATCAATAATTTAAGTCATTTTTTAAAAGTTGATTTTAAATGTGTTTATAACACATAAAACAAATTAGAACGTAGAACGTGATGATAGGATATCGAACATTAATGATGTGCTTATAGACGTAGTTTATTTCTCAAACTAATGAGTTAATGGTCTCTTAAAAACGCACTATCACAAGGGTTTGGTCGGGACATCGCCTTAAAAGAAACATGCCGCCTTACTATAAAAACTATTGTAAATTATCCCAGGTTTAACTTATAATCTGTCGCATGAAAGTAGTCCCGCAGAATGCGAACTAATGTATATGGTATGGAATTTGAAAGTAAATGTCAAATTTCGCGAAAACTGTAACACTGCGGCTAAGGAATTTCGCAAATTATAAAATTTCCCCAGACCGAATTGCAAGCGTGGTGGCCAGTCCCAAGGGAGCTGGCTATCTGTAAAGTGTACTTACTCTCTATTCCCTTTATCTTATCCGATGAACCGGAAATAAAACATGACCGAATATTCGACGCAGGACCAACCGCTTTACGTGCTTTCCAAGGCATGAGGGGATATACCGCGAACTTACTGACTCCGGACTGTTATTGAAAATTTCTTGACAGATAAATTCCTAAAACTGATTTTCGACCAACACGGGATTTGAACCCGGGTCTCATGATCAATTTCGTTTACGACCACTAGTGTAACGAGGAAGTCAAAGTTTCTTAAGCTATTGTTGAAACCCGATACTCGCAATAAACATATATTTAATACGACGGATTATGTGTTAAACCAGATTATTTCCATGATATTAAGTTTAGTTATTGTTTTATGCGAAAAGACGGCACTGAACTAACAATGAAATAACTCCCCAGGGCTAGTTTTTCTTACAAATGAAACATAATGTATTTCAGCCGACTCTGATTGTGAGAGATTAACCCACGTATGCTTTTAATTTGCAGAAATTCACGTCCCAGTAACAAGATTTTTTTTTAAATCAACTCGCAATAAAATTTAAACGTGGTAGAGCCACAGTCTAGCTGTTGTTGTCTGCAGCACGAATCGGTCAACTTAATCGGAGCTGTACCTACGTGGTACAGCTCCGGTTAAGTTGACAGCACAGAATACCCAGCATAAAATAGCCTATATATACCTTTTTTTCTGGAAACGAGGCATTAAATCTTAGTCCTTGGGGGTGCCAACGCATCTGCATTTTGATTAAGTTTTGATGAAGACAGATGTAGATATTTTTTGGCCTATGTGTCGTTTTTCTGTATTAAAACATGTTAGGACAAGATCAAGCAGGCTTCAATTTTATTTTTCTTCCTGTTACCTTTGCTTCAGAATTGGGTAATTATAAGGAATATTTTAAAAATTACACTTTGTAAAAGAGGCAGCGACGGTTAAGTAGTAAAACAATATTGGTAAAAAACAGTCCAAAATATAATTCTGTTGATCTACAAAGAATACTTGTTGATGAATCTGGAGCGAACCTCTTAATACCGTCAAAATAATAAATAACTTTGAAAATACCCTTAAAATTGATAGATGTTTATCACTACCGAATAATTTAACTAAAATTTAAAACATTATTTATATAATATTGAAAATTTTGTATATTTATTATTCTAACAATAAATATACAAAATTTGTTTGGTTAAAAATAATGTAATAAGAGCCGTGGTAGCTCAGATGGTTAGCGCTCGCTGTAAATTTTACAATACGCGAGAAAACCGGGTTCAATCCCCGCCGGCACCAATGAAATTGTTAATTGTAATTTTAAGTGCTGATTTACCACGTGCTCGGCGGTGAAGGAAAACATCGTGAGGAAACCCGCATGTCTGAGAAATAAGATAAAAATATATTTCGATGATATGTGAAGTTCGCCAACACGCACTGGGGCAGCGCGGTGGACATTTCCTTGCCCTAAAACCCTCTCAAAAATGAGAGGAGGCCTGTGCCCAGCAGTGGGACGTATATAGGCTGTAACTTTACTTTTACTTTTTTTAAAATAATGTTGTATTTTTGCCGTCGTGTTTGTGTCCAGCATTATAGGAAGATTATCGTTATTGTAAGAGAAACTTTGTATAAATCTAAATAATTGTTACTAGAATACTTTTTTAATTACCAGATAGCTTTAAAACTAAAAAAAAACTTTAAAACTGTTCCTTTTGTTCTTAGTATGACAGCCTTAATCAATAAATTTTAACGCAAATCTAAGCGAGATTTTATGGAAAATAACTGGGACAATCAACTTTACTTAGTGTGCCTATCATACTATTTAACCCGTAATTTTATATATTTTTCCTAATATTATTCGTTTTCCTTTATTTAATCGGTCTATAAAAACGTTCATACGTGTTGGAGCCATCTGCAGCTATATTATGTTGTAGCATGGATGGGCCGGCTCAACCGGGAAATTGGGGATTATTTTATTATAATGTTCTACTGTGTTTACGTATATTTGGGCGTATAATGTAGGTTACGTACTTTATACTTAGAAAGAGTGTTCTTCAGAGTAGCATTAATCAAGAAATACGTTGGAGGGAATTCCATGTACTAAAAATACACATTCCTTCAGAATTCTACTAACTATTTTGGCTATAGCTCGGCTTACGGGAAGCTAGAGGCAATATTTGCTAAAGCATCTGAATGGATTTCTTTAATAGTAGTACTAGTTTCTTATCAGGTAATACTTCTTGTAAGAAGCACTTACTTTTCATAAGCATATACAGTTTCTAATTTTTAATAAAATTATTACGGAAGGATGAAGGCAAAGTCTGGCAACCTGTGAAAATTTTTAGATACCACTGATCCGTAATTGGTGCAACATTAGGATTATTATCAATGAAAGATACTGGACATTAGAATGGTCTTTCTATGACATTAATTTTGACTGTATTATTGAAAATCAAATAATAATTAATATAAACAACGACATCCATACTAGTTTTACTGAAAGTGATTGAATAAATTTATTTTTTATCTAGTTTCAATCTTAAATTCTTATAAATGTGCCTCCACAAATAATCGGTAACAACAAATATGAAGAAACTAATAAATCATGTGTTTTAAATTATCCGTATTTTATTTAATCTGGTATTATTCAAACCAAACTAAATGATTACTAACTCTAAATAATCGATATCGATTTCTTTAAGGATCGTATATTGTACATTCCCATTTTTGGGTTGGCATGCTTGGTGCAATAAATCCGACAGCTGTCAAAATATATTTCTTAGGTTTGGTTGACTATAATACGTCTTGACAGAAGTCGGTGTCAAAACGATCCGGCCGGTCCCATGAGCTCTGCCTGATACCTCATGCAACCAAAAGCGCTAAATCTACAGTTACTGAATACTGCCTAATGCTTATGCTGCCCCCTCTTTGTACAAACTCCAACAATCCTATGATATTGTGGTTTCATAACTGAGCTTTTGTTGTTAACATTTTCATAACAAATAATCTTTGGTAAATAAAGTTTTTGAATTTGGCTGAGGGTAAATATTGTTTATTTTCCTGGATTTTATTGTAAAAGTTTCAAGAATTAATAACTACTACTAGCTCTCTCTATTCATAGTATTAACTGAATTAATGTAACCCATATTTTTATGGAATGGATGTTTTATGTCAAAGCTAAACGCTGATAACGCTAATAAACGCTTCCCATCGGACTAGACAACCAGTAGGATTGCTTAAAGTTTTTTAAAATAAGTCTGTACAAAAGTTCTACTTACTCCAAAATCTGCTGAAATATCTTCCAGTAGACCGAAAAAGAAAAATATATTAAAAAGTCAAATTTAGTGCATACATTACCTAATTACTAAACAGTATACAAAATAATACGTAAATTATATTAAATAATACAATAATTAAAAATAAATTATACAATAAATAAAAATAATACATACGGTAATTACATATAAGAATTATAAACGAGTGTATAGAGTGCACTTTTATAACACTATCTGGTGGGCTGTGTACTCGCTTGGCGTCCTTATTTTATAAAAATTTGTTCGTTTTTGGTATGGATTTTCCTCAATAGTCACGTATGGCACGCAGAACAAAAGTCGTATTACTAAACGTCTCGCACCATTAACGCCGCTGCACGTCATTAGTAAGAATTTATATCTAACCTTAACAGAATGTTTATGCCCTATCCGGGAGCCATGATATTTAAATCATCTGGAATTTCGGATAGTCTTTTCTCCACTCAAAAAAGTCACAATACTAAAACATTAATGAAATGTAAAAGCCAACTTCAAAGAACTCAAAATAATAAAATATTTTCTACAAAATAGTTTCTGAAGTCAAAGACTTAATTAACACTGTAATACCTTTGCTGTTCATAGGTCGCAGTTCGCCCTGTAGTGAAGCCATAAGAAAGCCTTTTACCCCATATCATTGTGTGTGTCTTAGGAGACGACAGAGGGAAATTGAATACGTAATCAGCTGCGGCATCTTTCTAATTAGAAAATAAATTTCTATTTATAAAATAAAATACAAACTTTTAGTTCTTTACCAATTCACATGACACATCTTAACATTAAATTTAATTTGAGTTTATGCAATTTAATCACAGCTCATCAAAGAACTTAATTAAGACTCGGCAATAGGTTTCCGTTTTCTTTGTAAAAATAATAAAAGGAAACAATTTTCTAGTAAAAGTATATTTTATTATTTCTTATCAAGCTATTGATGAGTGTTCGGTTTTGTGTAAAACTAAATTGTACCTAAATAAGCAAGAATTTCTTTCAGGCCAATACAAAAGACTCCAAACTGTTTAGCAGGTGGTCAAAGAAAGTAATAGATTAGGGGTTACACATTTACATTTACAGGCTGAGCAGTCACGAAGCAGCAATTTTTCACATAACTCCGAAAACGTACTATGTACTAAGTCACTAAAATTACTATAGTGAATAAACTAAAAATTTAAGCAACGAAAAGGTAATTATGCATAGACATACGAAAATTTTAAACGAATTTTCGTATGCCTTCACATATTTACATTTGTGTACATGTACAACAAACGTACACACAGTCCACCTGATGTTAGGCGGATGCTGTTTCACATAGACATCTACATTAATCCTCTATTAAGAATCAAAATGCAGATGCGTTGCCAGCCTTTTAAAAATGATTTGGCTCTTTTCTTGAAGGTCCCTGAGTCATATAGGTCTGGAAAATCTCTGGTGGTCGTCGATTCCACAAGAAAATTAAGCGAGGAAGAAAACTTCCTTTATATCGCACCGTTATGGACCACCAGTCATCCAGATGGTGTGGATGGTATAGGAACGTTTGCCGCGTAGTGCGTTCACGAAATTTGGCGGCTGGGATTAATCCAAACAATTCCTCAGAGCACTCCCCATGGTATACGCGAAAGAAAATGCAAAGAGATGTTGCATTGCAGCGCCGGTGAATCGAGCTGATCGGAAAGCACTCGGTCGTCGACGATTCGAGCCGCTCTGCGCTGGATGCGGTCAAGTGGAAGGAGCTGGTACTGGGGAGCTCCACTTTTTTATACTTAACTACGGAAAACTCTAAAGAACCTCACCTGCTTCTTATCCGAATATTATATAAAAATTATGTTATAACGAAAACTAAATCTGGAATTTACCAATTTATCAACTTTTATAACTTTTTTAAGAAAGGAACCACGAGATACAAAGACTGTCTATGGTTTTTATTTAGAAACTAGGTAAACGAAAACGAAATCCTATTAAAAGAAATTTGCTACTTCGGAAATTCATATTTCATACTGAACATAGATCCAATTTATTTAAGGAAGTGAATATTTTATTCCAACTTCCATAAATAATTTTGTATCGGATTTAGTGTTTGATTGAAATTTTTATTTTATAGAAAGACAACATTCCAAATTGTATTACTACGAGTATTATACATTAGCAAGCAGGCAGTTGAGACGACTGATAATGCCTGTATCCTGTTTGTGCCCACTAATTACTGCTATTGCAATTCAGAAAATGATTATCTAATCCATTTTTGAATTGGTTCACATTTTGAGCTGAGACTACACGGTTATAAATGAAGTGCTTATAGGGTTTGTCGTTTGAGAAGCTGGTACATAGTTTAAGATGATGGCCCCAGAGGCGAGTGTTTTTATTACGAATAAACAATTTGTCAAACTCCTCCACGTCGTAATGTCCACTTGACATCTTAAAGTTTTTGATTAGATATGCTCGATTCCTACGGTTGTTTAATGTTGTAAGTTTTAAAACTTTCAAACGTTCTTCATAAGATTACCGTTCCAATAGCCGTGGTACTTTGGTGAAGCTACGCTGTACATTTTCCAAAACTTCAATGTCCTTGATAAAGTAGGGGTTCCAGCGTTTCTCTTGCATGTTGTCTCTCTTTCTCTGCATGATTTAAACGCAGTCCCAGGACTGGTTATTTCACAACTGGTTGGAGAACACAGTTCACCGGATAGAAAGTGGATGCTGTGGCGTAACAGATACCTTATCAGATCCTCTGTTAATAGATAAAACACAAACACTTAAGCACTAAGATGGAATGTCTCATTACCATTTTTTAAACAGACAAATATTTTGTTAAGAAATCTAGTTCTAAAATATAGGTAAAGGAATGACTTTACACGCAAGTAGAATAGCACTACATTTGTATTGCTATTCTACTTGCAATTTTTTTGTACGTGTATAATTTTGACCCTGCGGCCTTTACGGATTCATCAAAATATACTCATAGGCGAGGACCTGCGAACTATTAAGAGCAACGATTCTGCCAGCGGCTAGGTAGCGCGAGGTGCCACTGCGCCGGCTGCAGTCCCAAGGCATCCCGGCTTCTGCTTTTGGAGTGAGGCTGCTCGAACTAGGTGGATAGCTTTAGAGCCCCGCAGAAGAAGGTACGAACGTCGTGTCGGCTTGAACCACTATCAAATACTAATATGTTAGCTGTTATTGCTGTATTAATTAGTACTAAGTTTTTAAGTTTTTAATGTTTAATAGAATATTACAATTTTGAAATAATACTAGTTTTAACGGAATTTATCGCGTATATTTAACTTTTTTACCCGACGTTTCGAGAGCTTTACAGCACCCATGGTCACGGGAAGGACTGAGATGTTCAACGTCCAGCTGTCATAGTTAACCGCGGTTACCATAGATTAAAATTTTAACTTTTGTTCCGATCTACACAGTATGAGCTTATGGTATCATGGAGTCTTGCAGTTGTATGCTTGGGTTGGGATTTAATTTTATTACGGGGGCGATCTTGTACATGTTCACAGACTGCAGACTTCCACACTTGCACATGTTCACTTCGTGAACATGTACAAGATCGCCCCCGTCACTACATCAGATTTGATAGACCACAAATCCTCGCTAAAGAACACCGATTCCTTCCAAGGATGATTCGCGAGGCTATTGAAATCAAAAAACATCCTAATTTCAATAGAGAAGATGGCTGGGTGCTACCATCTGCTTGGGATCCTATAATAAATAAAATTAAATCCCAACCCAAGCATACAACTGCAAGACTCCATGATACCATAAGCTCATACTGTGTAGATCGGAACAAAAGTTAAAACTTTAATCTATGGTAACCGCGGTTAACTATGACAGCTGGACGTTGAACATCTCAGTCCTTCCCGTGACCATGGGTGCTGTAAAGCTCTCGAAACGTCGGGTAAAAAAGTTAAATATACGCGATAAATTCCGTTAAAACTAGTATTATTTCAATGTGTAGTGTTCGCGTAAATATAAGAAATCATTATTACAATTTTATTTAATAACTTATTTCTGTAAATAAAATTGAATAGAATTTAATTGAATTGAATTAAAGTAGAATAGTTTAATACTGTTTAGGAATAAAATTTGAAAGAGACTAGCTCCTAACAAACAGGATTCCGTTCATGAGCTTGGGTCTCAATTTCTACATTTCTTTATATTATTGCCTTTGTGTCTAATAAAGTATTATTATTCTGTAGGATATTTGAATTGTTGTTTCATCTGGTTGGTTAAAATATATAAACATAAAAACGATAGATTATCATATATTATCTACAAAATAAATGTAATAAAATACAAATAAATAAATAGCTAAGCCCAACCAGGATGAAGCCCTCAGAAGTGGATATTTTTGGAATGGATGAAATCTACCTCCGAGTGGTTCACGCCGAGCAACGGTATCACTAGCTACTTTAGCGTGTGGTGACGGCTGAATATCCCATATGCAATGATAGGCCTCGCGAAGGTCCAGCATGCTCGCTATCACCCTACCGTCGGAGTCAGACGAAGCAGCACACTGCATTCCGTATGTGAGTGGGAGAACCATGCCTTTGGGAGACCAAAGGGCAATGAGATGCGCCACTCAAGTCTAGTCTAGACTTCTCAGCAATGCTATATCATGTAATTTATTGTGGAAGTAGTGGGATCTGGGCTGATTGTACTGGTTGGAAGGATATTGTTTGTGTCTTGTTTTTAAGATGCTATGCAAATAGAAAAAATAGAAGTTGAAGTTGTAGCGTTATATTGTTATATTTCGTATAGTGAAGGATAAGACCTGAGGTCCTTTTTACTGATAACGAAACAACCAATCGCCAAGTAGTGGTGACGTAAGAGAATCCACTAAACCCATATCACCACATGAATGTCTTAAGACTAAGACGCGATAAACGGAATTTAAAGAGGTGTTTGGCAGCGTCAGTTTCTTAACGATTATATTCATAATAAAATATCCTGATGTCTAAAGATATATAAAACTTTTATATTTTGTAATTAATATCTTTAAATAATTTAACTCTATTTAAATAAATACTATAATAACTATCGAATAACTTTTTCATTTCATAAAACCTTTAAGGTTTTAAACAGAAGTCACAAATCAAGTATTTTAAAGTTACTAATGATAATAATGCAAGAGAATACAAAACGAGGTCAACAATGTCTAAGCCGAATTCCCTGTAATAAATTAGGACCCATTTGAAACAAAGTGGTCCCTCGGTGGCGATTTTTCTCATCGATCTAGCGACATGCACACGGATGTTCAAGGTTGTTGGCACTAGACCAGAGGTGTAATTTGATGCGGTATTTCTTACCTAAATTAGGTAACCCTGTATTATACCACTTTTAAATACTTATGTGTATATTTTTTTATAAAAGTGAAAAGACTGAAGTGAAAAACGAATATACATACCACTTAATTGTAAACTGCTACTTCAGTAGAAATTGAAATAACAAAGAAATGTTTTTATTTAATATAGATTATAAATAGTTTCTAAATTTTATGTTATTTGATTTTTTTTGTCTGTGGAACAAGTCAATCACTATTTACGGTATATGATATGGGAAAAGGCTCTACAATATTCTACATTTTGAGGAGTACATCGCGGACAAACAATGTGACACGTAATTTTTTTATATATATTAGGATAATAATTCTAATATAATAATAATCTTTATATCATTTGGTATTTCACAATTTGCATAGGGTAGGGAGCACCTCTTAAGTCGACATTATTTCCATAGAAATTTCGGAGGGGTTTTACTCCGCTGTTTGACAGTGTACATCCAAACTTAAACATGATATCCTTTTGTCTCATTATTAATTTTGTCTGTACCGAAACAGAATAGTAAAATAAAAAGTCGTTAAAAAGTTACGAGCTACCAAAGATTCGTTTTTATTGCCAATTTTAACACAATTTTGGGCGTAAATTAGTAATAAAAGCAGTGTAAAATTTCCAAAACAAAGTCGGTACCGACACAGCTCAATTATCGAAGAATTCAATAAATTTTATTAGTAATTGATTCATGCAGTGGTTTTTTCATAAAACCCCTCCTTCCAAAGGCCTTTTCGTATTTTTTTACGCGCGCGTGTTTATATGAATTATCGTGCATCTCACTGAATAATATTTCCCCCGGTGCGGTGCGGGAGGACGACACCTACACACACATGCATGCGCGGTGACGCGCGCTTATTCGACTCAGTCAGCTGCGGCCTGTGACGTTCGTATGACTATAGCTATACCTGCGCTCTAAATTACTACGCTACATTGACCCCTGCTTGAACTTCGGATTAAATCAAATTGATATAAGCACAGACAAAAATAGAGGAATATATAAATAAAATTTTGAAAAAAAAAACGATCTCAAAATTTTATTAATGTTCCGCTAATTTTATCTTTACTTACCTATGTCAATTTGATTTACATTCGATTATAATTATATTCTCAGACGTGCAGGTTTCCTCAATATGTTTTCCTTCACCGCCAAGCACGTGGTAAATCAGCACAATTGCAATTAACAATTTCATTGGTGCCGGCGGGGATAGAACTCGGGTCTGCATGTCTGAGAAATTAAAAAATATATATTTCGAAGAAATGTGAAGTTCGTCAACACGGGCAGCGTGGCGGACATTTCCTTGCCTTAAAACCCTCTCAGAAATTAGAGGAGGCCTGTGCCCAGCAGTGGGACGTATATAGGCTGTAACTTTACTTTTTTTACTATTATAAATATGTTATTTTACCGACGAAAATTTTAAAGAAAAATAAAAAATAAGTAACCGACAACCTCCTAGGTCCCTAGGTGACTTGCGAGATGTCAGTGTAACAAAACAAAACGGCCCAGAAAAACGGACTTTCCAACTGATAGCTAAATCAGCACGCAACAATTTCATTGGTGCCAGTGGGGATCGAACCCGGGTTGCTCCCGTACTGTGATACCTATAACGAGCGCTAACCATGTGAGCTATCACGGCTCTCAACGACATCGTTCCGTTCGTGCACAGCGCTGAAGATAGCAGAGTAAAAAATTAGAGATTATGGTGTTTGAAATTTAAATAAAAGAATGCTTCAGTATTGATAGCAATTTATAAACGAAATATCTGTTGAGATGTGTCTAGAAATTATTAATACTTATTTTTATTTATTTATTAAAATAATAAATAAATAAAAATAAGTATACATTTATCTATATTGAGTACTAGTTTTTCCCCGCGATCTCGCACGCGTTTTAGTTTCTCGCATGGGTTTTAATTTTTTTGCGCGGAACCCTAATTCTTTTTCTAAAACAAAAGTAGTTCAAGTTATTCCTTATATCATCAGCTATCTGCCAGTGAAAGTCCCGTCAAAATAGATCCAGCTTTTTCGGAGATTAGCTGGAACAAACAGACAGACAGACAGACCGACAGACAGACAAAATTTTTAAAATTGTGTTTTTGTTACTAGTACTTTCATATGCATTTAATAAAAAGCTGTTATTTTAACATTACAAACAGACACTTCAATTTTATTTATTTATAGATATAGATATTAGATATTATTCATATTGGTGTCATTTTAAAGGGAATATCATGTACTATTATAATAATAAAATAATTGTCCACAGTAAATATTATACTTTTCTTGTAAAACTCGAAATAACAAATAAATACGATTTATTTTTATATTCCCATATGCTTTATTTTCATCCTTTATTTTTTACTTGACCAATTTTCTTTTAACAAAATTAAATTCTGAATTCGTTGAGCTTTTCGAGAATATTTTTATTTGAATGTTAGGTAGGTACCTATTTGGTTTTTCAGTACCTAGTAATCGTTTTTGTTGCGACAGTCTCGCGCGGTCGTAAAAAAAAGTTACTGCGCGGACAGGTGGGACGAGAATCACTTGCGCGGCGTGGACGGTGGATAGGTACCTACCTACTGTTATTACCTAGATACCCACAACCTACTATACAACAAAATTTGACAAACTGTCGCTGCGTCGTGGACACTAAAATCTAAACTGCCTACCTACCTGCCTAAGTACGTCGGTACTAAGGAAACAGTCTTGACGGGTCACTTGTCTTGATAAAAACATGTGTTTACATCTAGTGATATTGTGTGTATATAAAAAAAGTAAGAAGACAGGTAAGTATTTTTGAAAACAATTTATAGGTAGGCAGAATATACTATATTCTGATAATTACAATTATTATCTAAATATTATACTATTAAACGAGCAATTCTTGTATATAAATATATATATAATCGGGATCTCGGAAACGGCTCCAACGATTTTCATAAAATTTAGTGTCCAGAGAGTTTCGGGGATAAAAAATCAATCTAGCTAGGATTTATTTTTAGAAAATGTCTTTTTGTCCGTGTTTTTAGGCAATGAAAAACTGCTACAATATCGTTAGAATGAGAAGGTAAATTTTGACAAATTGTTAATGATTATAAATAGCTTAATTAGTATTGGGCGGTCACAGAATCGTAAAACCCCGGTTCGAGCCCAGACCGACCGACTTTTTTAATTTTTTTTTCAAGTTCCTTTCGTTTTTGAGAAAATCTATTTTTTCGAGCCCTTTTTTTAGTATTTTTTAAAAACACGAAAATTTAAATTAAAATAATTGCACTCATGATTTTTTATTCAAATAACCAGTTCCGTTTTTTCTGTTATGTCGTTAAGATCAAAAAATATTATTTATATTTCATCAGTATGTAATTTGTATCTAAATATAATTTCCAAAATACACGAATTAAAAAAAATCGAGCGAAAAATATTTGCTCGGTCAACCAGGTACTATCATAAATGCGAAAGTTTGGATGGAGAGATGTATGTTACTCAATCACGCCAGAACAGCTGAAGGGATCTGGATGATATTTAGCTCAGAGATAGGTTATACCTGGTCTGGAATAACACATTTGATACCGTTTATTCAGGTATTTCGTTCCTGTGGGATAATTTTCGAGTTCACGCGTTTGAAGCCGCTGCCAACAGCTAGTGCGGATATAAACTGCGATGACTGTTCCAGTTCATACTTCGGCGTCGTGAACTCTTGAGTGATCGCTGCATGACCACCCGGGGAAAACAAAACGTAATAAAATAAGCAATCTATATTAGGTATCTATAGAGCCATAGAGGTATAGTATAAAGCGATAACGCAGCGCCTAATAATTTAGTACGAGTTTGTAGGTAGGTACAAGGCAAGCGTCGAGCGGCACAGAATAGGGATATGTATGTGTGCATCGTGTTCGTGTAACTTCGTTTTTGTTCTAACGGTTCGGAACGCCGTACGAACAAGACGTGCGTTCTAACTGCTCTTCACTGATACTATCTCTGTCGGGAACGATGCCAGGTGAGACAACGTGCTTTTTGGCCGCGCCCACCAATGAGTTCGAGCCCGCGACTTGAGCCACCTTAAGTAGCCTAAAATACTTGTGTCAGAGACTCCCGCTCTTCCATAGCCTTACAAAATGTTCTACAAAGTTATTAATCGTTAAACGTCACACTGCACTGCCTCACTGCGCGTTGGCGGACTTCACATTTCTCGAATTATTTATTTATATCTTAGACCATGAGGGTTTACTCTCGAATTTTTATCTTTAATATCGAGCATTCGGTAAATCAGTACATTAAATTACAATTAACAACTTCATTTGTGCCGGCGTAGATTGAACCCGGGCTGCTCACGTACTATGAAACCGGTGCGCTGTCATCCCCGAGGCACTCCAGAATAAGACGGAATGCCTAGTTTTCGGTGAAATGGATCTAGTTCTAGTCATACACCATACATAACACTGCAGTATTGTGCTGCATTTCACGTTGGTATTGTTACGAGCTTGAGGTTCGTGACAATAAAAATTGCCGATAAAATTACCTAAATTAACACTTTAATTTACTTTACACAAATTAAAGTTAAAACACTAATAATTAAACACACTAATTCACTTAATTCCGCTCCGAAGCTTCGCTTGTGTCGCTGAGTTCAACTCTGCATTGCCTCGATCGCATCTTGCAGCACCTATTTATATAATTAGCAAAGAAGCGTCCCGAACATTCACGTAAATGCGCGCCAGGCAACGAGAATTCGAGTATAGATTTTCTAGAAACTTAGTTCTTCGGGTGGCGCTGTCCGTCGAAAGATGTGTGATGTCATTTACTGCAAAACTCCCCTCGCTCTCGTTCCTGACACTAGATGGCGCTAGTGTATCGATTTTAGCGCGTAACAGTATTATGTGCGGGGTGTGTCGTTGCTGCGCCCTACTTTTTGCCTGCGCCCTCCTTTCTGCCAAGGAGGATCGTGTTCGTATACGGCTTAGAGATCTCTCGTCAGATCGGTAAGCCAATGCATAAAGGCGGTGTTTAGTGGGTAAAAGTCTCCACATAACCAAGCAGCCGGCTGCGTGGTATGCTATGAGCGTTCACCGCCTCCCTCCCCCGCTTTCCGGAGGGTTGCCCATATTTGCTTCAGGCGCAAAAAAAATATGTCGTTGCGAGGTCGAGCTGATTCCTTCCGTGCTTCAACCATAATACGCTGTAGCGTAGCTTTATCATATTATTTTGGGTATCTTATATTCTGCTCAACTTTCTTTTTCAGTAACTTTACGGAAAACAAGAAATTTTTGGAGTTGTATATATATGATTTAATGACCTGTTATAGACCATAACCTAGAACAGGAGAATTTAAAGCAGGGAAGCTTACACCAACACAATTCAAGAATACTATTACACAGAGTATTATTTATATATATATATATATATATATATATATATATATATATATATATATTGTATTATTTATATAATCTAAGTATCCTTAAAATCTCATAATATAAGAAGTGATATATAGGTATATATCAATAGGATTTAGCCTGTGAGAAAATGAAATGGAATATTAAATTAAATCGTGTCATATTTATGCCATCTAGCCTATTTTGTGCGTACCACCTTGAGAGTTAATCAATTTCTGTTGGATAAAATCATTTTACGTATAAAATGAAGTAGATGGCGCTATTACAAAGTATTATTTTACTCGTTTACTCCAAAGAATACATTGTTAATTTATTACAATTAACTTCTCAAAATAGTCCCATATTATGCTTGTAAGCGAACGAGACATTGTTATACTTAATAGGTTTCAAATGGCAAACACTAAACTTGAATTAATTTGTTTAAAAAATGTACAGTATCTACCTAATATCTATGGGTCTATATAATATTTTATGTTCCACTATTTTTTTATACACAAAAACAGTTCAAACTTAAAAAACTATCATAAAACGAATAAATTATCAAATTAAAATTTTTACACAAGAGCTGTTGAAACCCAAAGCACAAGAGCAAATAGGTACTTTACTTGTTTCAATGTCGGTTTCAACTTAAATTTCATGTCGTGTTACAAGTATTTTAAATTAATTGGATTAAAAATAACATTCTATTAAATACACAATAAGACCTAAAGGCGTTTATTTCGAAAACATTGCAACACAACAAAATATTAATAAAATACTACTTAGACCTGATATTGAAAATGATGTGTTCTGTAATAATACGTATGTCACTACTAGTAAGGATTGATATTAATGATAATAGGCGTAAGACCAAGATGATTCCTTATAACAGTTGTGTGTAGCATTATGGAATACTGCAGTGTTGTGTGGAGGCCCGATTTCGCAACACATGCGTTACGCTTGGAAGGGGTTCAGAAAAGGTTTCTATGGCACGTAGTGTCTTTGTAGATAAAACTCGATCGCTTAAATCGTACAAAAATAGGCTTCTCACTTTTAAGTTACTGCCACTTGAAGCAAGAAGTGACATTTCGGATTTGATGTTTGTATACAAGCTTTTCCGTAATAAGATAGACTGTCCTACTTTGCTAAATTCCTTTTCCTTTAGAATACGAGTAGGTATTCTAAAGGAAAAGGAATTTAGCAAAGTAGGACAGTTTCCGAGAAAGCCAATTCAGCCTATAAACCCACCAATGCGTAGGACTAAACTTGGTCATTTCTCTCCTGTTCTTAGATTGAGTAGACTTTACAATGAATGCAGCACATTGGTAGATCTTAATTTTGATACTTCTGAACATTTTCGTAAGCAGATCAGGGACTTTGTCACAAAAAATATCTTCTGTAATTTGTAAAAAAATAACTTATAAATAGGTTTAATGATTTTTCTTTCACATAGAGGTAACCTATTAATATTAAACGCACGACATGTTCCCCTATAAGTAGTTATGAACTTAGCTTAAGACATCTTGGAACTTGAATTTTTTTATTCAAATGTATTGTAATATAACTGTTGGAGAACCTAATAAATAAAAAATAAATAAGTAAGCGTATCACCTTTTAGTTGTAAAGTAGTCGTAATATCAATTTCACCTATATATTCTATCGCGCTCACGGTTTGTTCGGTATTGGAATCAATGTATATATTTAGATATTTAACGTTTTCGTTTCGAGTAGATTTTAAAAAAAAGAGAGAAATTAAAAAGAAAACTATTATTGCCTGGCTTTAATAGTTTTCTTTTTAATTTTTATATATTATATTATAAAACATTCCGTTATACATTGCACTTCCAAGAATCTCTTGAGATAGCCTAGAAATTAGAATATATCACTGAAAGTTTGTGCTCCTTTTGATTCCTTTGTAATGCCGTTTATTGTAGGCCATAAAGTCACATTTCAGCCATGATATGGTAAATGCCGAGCGTTCGTGGTAATTTTACAGTACGTTGGCAACTAGGGTTTGATCCCCGCGGACGAAAATTAAACTTAACATAACTTGACAACTTAAAATGCTACTTTACTTTTTGTGTTTTTTCGCCGTATTGATATATTTACCACTTGGTTGAGAAAATAAACAGCGATTAACATACTCCACGGGCCGACAGTCTCTGCCGCAACTGGCACATATAATATATTTCAATTATTCCTAATTGGCGCAATCAAACTCTGGATGTTATAGTGACTATGGCAAAAATTGCCCCTATGAGGCAATCTATGGGATATGCCTATGTTCAGCAATAGATTTTATTAGACTGTAGCGGTAACGGTACAATGAAATGGAAGATGTCTTGAGAATTATTTTTAAAAGAGGGTTCCTGTGTTCATATTAACTTTGCTTACGTTTCTTTTAGTTGTTAAAAATATTATATATAATAGCTTTCACATATTCAGCGGCTTGGCACAGGGTTTCAGACCGGTGGCCTCACGTTATAAAAATGCTCGTTTTCACTTATTTTTTTAAAGATATGATCACTTTAATATATCTTCCTGCATCGTAGTGACCTTCAGGATACATAGCATTATACACACATATTATATTGACTGTTTCGTTAGTCTAGTGTTCGTTGATGCGGCTGCTGATCTTGAGGTTCGGGTTCGTAACTGTTTTTTTTTGCCAGGTCGGGGGTCAATCTCAATAATATTCTATAGGGTAAGTCTCAATAATATTCTACCGGGTGTTGTTCCGGCGTGCAAATATATCTTAAAATAATCAAATTTAATTGTACATATATGTCAAGAGTTAAATAAATTATATAATATATTAAATAATATTGCAGTTAATTAAATATTCCTTAACACTATAATAACACTTGTCAAGAAGCCATTTATTAATCTCAATTTTGAATTTATTCAAAGGCATATCTTTTAAGTAATTGGGCAATTTTATATATATTTTAATGACAATTTTATTGACAGGCCTGTTGGTATAGTGGTTAGTGACCCTGACTGCTATGCCGGAGGTCGTGGGTTCGATTCCCACCCAGGACAAATGTTTGTGTGATGAGCACGATCATTTGTTTTGTGTCTGGGTGTAATTTATCTATAACTTTTATGTATTTAGAAATATATAAGTATGTTTATCAGTTGTCTAGTATCCATAACACAAGCTCTGCTTAGCTCGGGACTAGATGGCGTTGTGTGATTGTTGTGGAATATTGGTGGCGGTGGCGTATTATTATTATTATTATTTTAATAGCCATTATAGGAGCACTGTTTGCATAAAATCTAGAGCTGTATTTGGGATGAAATAATATATTTTTATGTTTGCCTTTCGAGTGTTTGCCTTTCGAGTGTTTGCCTTTCGAAAGATTCAGCGTGGGTTTTGAAGTAGTTCGGGTGTCGCTTTACAAAAATGCATATTTCTCGAATATACATGCATGGCAACGGCAATATGCGTATCTTTTTGAACAAATGCTTGCAGCTATCAAGAAACCACGCACCACATATCGCTCGCATACATTTCTTTTGTAATTTAAACGCTCTAATCATATCAACAGAATTTCCCCACAAAGGCAGAGCATATAGTAATACTGACGACACATAACCGTGATAAGCAGCTAGGGCTGCTTTTTGTGATATTGTTTTTCTCAATCTTTTTAAAGTATATACAAACCGGTTTAACATGTAGACTCTAAGCTCGCTTTTCACTTCCATTTTTATAAAGAAATTGTTGAACTTGTTTAAATTAAACTAGTTTTTACGGAGATTGTTTCGCATATAAACTTATTTTATAATAACGACGTTACAATATTTTAATAAATTAATATACGCGACAAAATACGTAAAAAATTTGTATAATGTAATGTTTGCGTTGTTATAATGAATTGTTATGTTGAACATTTTTTTGTATCAACAACATATATTTTATATCACTGTCTCTGTACTGTAAATTTAATTTCTTTCAGAAGCGTTAAAACTTTAATATTGGTGTCGACTCGACAAAGGCAAAAAAATCAGTGGAAGTCGCGTTGGATACTCTCTCTGTTAACTTTTCCAATATCTCCGACCTGGGGCGTTTGATCTCTGAAGTAGTGATACAAATAAAAACTTAGGGAAACCCAAAAAATATAAATGAAAATAAATTCCGCTTTCATTTCATATATAAATGGGCGTTATCTAGTTGTGGTTGTAAAAAAATATATGGAATAAGTAAACCAAACGAAACCGTGTTTAAGATGTTTAAAAAAGCAATAAGCCGTGACAGTTCAGTGGTGGGACCATCTTCATATTCAATACTTTGTGTAAACGAGATTATATACGGATTATCTATAAATATAAATAAAAATAAAGTGTCTGTTTTATTGTTAATATATTTTTGAGTCGAGGGCGTACTATACAACTGCGTGCGCATAACGCCCTAAGCTCAACAAGACATGAAGACACGTTTCAGTTTGATAACTGAAACTCTTTTTTCTGGTGAAAAAAGAGTCTCCTGTTCTACACTCGCCATACGTAACACAGCAGAATCGAGCTTCTATATCATACTGGCATTATTTGCGAGCGTGGTCTGACTTATCTTTATTCTGTTATGTTAGTGTTGTTAGCCATTTCACTTTTACAGCTTTATCTAAGTCGACTTATTGTACTGCATCCACAATATAGCTGCAGCGGGGCGCTACCACGAACATATATGCAGGTGTTGTGACAAATTTAGAGAAAAATTTTAAATCAAGCACAGAATTGTTCTGTACTAATATTTTAATGTTTAAAATGAACATAAGGACCTATTCTATACAATATTTATGTAATGCATCGATTTAGCTAATTAAAATCCACTACTGAACGTAAGTTTCACTCATAGCTAAATCCTACAAGGCCCATGACCTGCAATGGACTTTGATGGGCCGCAACAGTAACGGTAAGCTTAGAACTTCATTCCCTACTTTTTCAATAATTATAAAAATGACTTTTTTTATAGAAAGAGTCACATCTATCCATCCATTGATTCACACATAGTTACATAGGTAATAATAATACCTAAATTAATTACTACTTTAAATTACATACTAGCTGGTACCCAGCACGTTCCAGCCGCAGAAAAAATAGTTGCGGAAATATAATTTTCAGCTTGAAAGAGTTGCGCTGTTTAATTAGGAATGATTATACCTTCTTGACGTTATAGGACATAAAACGGTCGATACACGCGCCACATTCTGTGTGTTAATAGTACTATGCCTATAACCTTTGCGCCTACATATAGACCTCGTATCGAGCACATAGCCCACCTGATGTTAAATGGGTGCTGTGGCGTATAGTGCCTCGTTTCCAGTAAAAAGCGTCTCTGGCTCTCTACACTTATCGTAAGAAACACGTCAGCACTAAACTGCTATTTTACGATGGTAATCTGTGAGAGCGTGTTCCTTCGCCCGTCGAGCTGATTAATTCGTGCTACAATCATAATGTATCTGCAGCATGACTCTACTACGTACACGTACCATTAATAGAAGTTCATCCATTATTACTTTTATTGTAAGCAATTATGCAGTAAAAGTCTCTCATAACCTATCAAAATCCTCTGCTGATCAAAGGCCCCTCCCATAAAGTAACACCTAGGGAGAATCTCGCCATAGTAGTCACGGGTTGGCAACCGCAGTTTAAAAACAAAATAGTATTAATAATTAAATTTCTGGCTTCACTTTAAGCATGAATAAAAACTGCCATTGAGCACCACAGTGGAGCACTGGAAACAAATTTCACGCCGCATTTACCTCGCGATGCAAGTAATGAAACGTGTATACAATTACCGTACAGTTCCATTTTTTAGTATGTACACATCAAGCAGTATACAAAAAATTGTATCTGCTTGACTGGTTTTGAATATTAGTTTTAATTTTATAATTTATTTTTGAGATTGTTGTCATTTGACGAAAGTCTAGTTTCAATTTTGTGATTTTCGTAAACACTTATACCAGTTTGATAGTATTTATATACTAATAAAAAACCGACTAGTTTAGTCCGCATTGTGTCATCATTGTATCATAATGTAAAATACCCCCATTTTTATATTTTAGTTTTTAATGGTTTTTTTTAATTTGATATGGACTTGATAATAACTTAATTTTATAACAGCATTAAAATTTATTTTATCACAACACCTTATCATACTATTTTTTGTTTACTGTGTTTTAGGTTTAATTAAACGGTTATAGAATATTGTTTTACATAATAATTTAATTGCTATTTCTGGGATAAGATTAAAATACTCATTCAATAATAGCGTTGTCACAACGCCACCATTGAACAAATTCGTACAGCCTAAACAATAATAATAAAAACTTTCGATAGAACGAGACCGAATTTCGGTCATGACGGTCTGTCTCAACGAACATTATACATTTGCGCAGGACAGGATTATGATTACCGAGTGTTTGTGTAAGAACAAGTGCACTCTCCTTCCCTCACTCTCATATTCCGATGGGATGGTTATCCGACACGATAGGGGAAAGATCGGGCGCAGGACCGACGGCTTTACGTGCTTTTCGAGACGCGAGAGTGAAACTCTGCCAACTTGCCGGCTACGGATTGCTGCTGACAATTTCTTCACAGGAAAACCCAAAAGCTGATTTGGCTTGAAGCAAGACCTCGTGATCAGCAACCGCGTTTACGGCCACTAGACGAACGTGTATGTATATATTATGTCTGTATATTTGCGTGGATATGTATAAATTTATATATGATTTTATTACATATTTTCGGTACTTGCTACTTCATTTTCACTACACCATGGGCAGATAATACCAACAGATATTAAGTCCGCACTGTGTAGCCCTCTTAATGTGAACGCATGAAATAAGTGACTACCGACTTGTATAACTGCAACTCACTTCAAACAAAGAAGGCTGTAGTTGCGTTGTCACCACTGACGAGCAAAATTGAATGCCTCACAGCCTGTTATTGTACTGGCGGTGAAAAGGAATTCGGCTCGCAAGGACCAATTGAAAAGGACACAACGGACGGAAACTAAGAAACAGAAGGGAGGAATCGAGGCTTCTCTCGATCCGGCCTCCTATAACGCCTACGTTGGGTTCGGGAACAACGTATGTGATCTCCGCAACGGAGTAACACACTAGGGCGATAACCTCGTTCCTTTTCAGCAAGTAGGTTCAGACGGGGATTACGGGTCTTCCGAAGTCGTCCCGGTCCCGACGCCTTAATTCTTCGATGTGGACTGTATAACTTAAGGGATCTTGGGAATGAAACAGCAATTATCTTCAAACCGTTCCGTGACAGAGTAATCACTTTTCCCTATACTTTTCTTCTTGACTGCTGGTTTTCACTTTTCCCGAAGGATTTTCTTGTTTTTCCGAACTATTACCCCGAACGAATTGCAATAAAACCCGTTCACTAAGCTACCCCCAGAGCTATACGCGAAAGTGAGCCGCGCCATTCGCGTGCCTGCGCAACTCAACAACATGAATTTGTACTATTACTCTCTCACGTTTCACTTAATTTCTTTATTCACATAAATCACACATAAACACAAGTTATCTATTTAGATAGCACAAAACAATATCTACACCATGATATACATTATTTTTCCGTATTACAAAAATCCTTTAATTTATAAAACAAAATATGCCTACTTTACTCACAAATCCAAAATCCAAACTTCTTAAATATTTAACACAGAAAGTTAAAACAATGTTTCCCACTTGAATTTATACATATGTTAACTAATACAATAGTTTAATTTACATTTTCTCTATTTATTTCACTATTTAAAACACTTTTAAATTTCTTATACAAAACTATCATTATTTCACTTATGCACAGGAATTTTCACATAAAAATAACACAGAATTCACCTTTTTAGCACGTAAAATCAACCTGAAATGTTTTACAAGTCATTTTTACATAAATTGCTGAAATTACAAACATTTTACATTTTTACATATTCGGCCTCCTAAGGGCGTGGCCAGCGTGCTTCCGTGAACTCACACTATTTGAACAACTAACTTTGCACGGCTCTCGACTATCATAAAAATGAAAGTCTGAAATACACTTAATTTTAACAATATTAAATAAACGAGTGCTTCTACATAATTTTCAAACAGTAGGAAACTATTTCTGATAAGACTCTTATTCGTTATCATGCTTCTTATCAGATAACAATACAAGTGAATGTTTTCATTAATCAATCATAACAAATAGGCATTTGTTTTCGTACAAACATATCACACTTATACAAGACAATACTTATGCAATTAATTTCCGTTAATTCTGTTTATGCACAGAGTGATCATCTCGACCGGGGAACCAATCCGATCTCTAACTTCACTTTAATATTCCTTTGAATTTACATCATTGGAAAGACGATTTCAACCGGGGAACAAATCCGGTAATATAATTTATAACATAAAATTCCTTATGAATTTATTAAGCGATATTACTTAGGAAAACGAACAAACTAGTCTGGCCTGGGAGTCGAACCCAAGACCTTCTTATCATTAATTCGACATTTCTTTAAGATTTAACTAAGCATTTTCTTATCAGAGCGTCGTGGCTCGATAATTTGCTTTTTATAACTATGCGTCATCGGTTGATTTAATAAACTGAAACATTCTTATAGGCGCGTCGCCAACAATCTCCCCCCCGTGCGTTAGCACCATCATTTGGGAGGCGTCGCGGGTACCAGGACTATTATTCTGGATGTAGGTCTCCTCAAGATACCTGTGCTAGTAATGACGTCAACCACTCTGGTGTGACCGTCTGGTCCCGGTAACGTTCTACTAATTTTGCCTTTCGGCCACGTATTTCGTGGCAACGAATGATCTATTATCAAAACAATATCGCCTTCTTTAGGTTCCATGAACTTTCCGTTATTACCTGTTCGCGGTATTAAGGTAGGCATGTATTCCTTCAGCCACCTTGTCCAAAAATGGTCGGCTAACCTCTGTGCAGCTTTCCAATTGAGTTGACCCGTCAGATGCCGCTCTAGAAATAATCCAGGTGGTCGATCACCACATGAGCGTCCCAGAAGAAAATGATTGGGTGTCAAACCCTCTTCAGGACTATCCATACTGAATGTTACCAGAGGCCTGGAATTCACTGTGTGCTCTGCTTCTAAAGGTAACGTATGTAGAACCTCCTCTCGTGGGCTCTTTTCTCTGAGCGTAGCGGTCAACGCAATTTTAATCGACCTTACTAACCTCTCCCAGGCGCCACCCATGTGCGGTGCTCCCGGAGGTATAAATTTCCATTTAATATATTTCTTAAATGACTCATTTTTCATGCCCTCATGGCATTCTTCGCATGCTTTCAATAATTCCTTATTCGCAGCTTTGAAATTTGTCCCGTTATCGCTGTATATAACGGCCGGTTTTCCTCTTCTGGCGATAAATCGCCTCAACGCCATTATCATTGACGCTGGTGTCAATGAGGCTGCTAATTCCAGATGTACTGCTCTGGTAGTCAGACACGTGAATAAAACACCCCAACGTTTTTCGTATCGCCTTCCTATAGTTACACTCATAGGACCGAAATAATCCACAGCTGAGCATGTAAAAGGTGGTTCATGATGAGCTATTCTCTCCAGAGGAATATTTCCTTGTGGCACGTTCTGCGGTTTGGATCTGTATGTCCTGCACCACTGGCAATGATGTGACACACTACGTACTACATTACGTAAGTTCAAGACATAAAATTTCTGGTTCACCTCATTCATCACCGTCTGGTGATTGGCATGTCCAAAATGATGATGAACTTCTCTAATCATCATTTTAACGATTTCGTGTTTACCGTCCAATATGACAGGTTTTCTACTTTCCTCGGTCAAATTAGACTTGAAAGGTAAACGTCCATTTAAACGGAGTAAGTTATCCTCTCCTATTTCCATAGATAATTTACTTAAGCGTGAACTTCTTTCAACACTTTTGCCTGCTTTCAAGCACTTTATTTCCGAATAAAAACACTCGTCTTGAACGAACTTCCAAATTAATAATTCCGCTTTTTTCAAGAGCGCTATGTCCAACGCGCCATCGGGTCCTTTAACCGACTTTGCTAAAACTTTGTTGGAACACATAACCGACTTTTCGGCTGCGTCGTCGGGTCCTTTAACCGACTTTATTAAACTCTTGAATTTTTCTACCGCTTGCAAGGTGCGTGCAGTTGCCCCAAGGAATTTCTTAAAGCTGCTAAATCGTCCGTAGTCGGGTAGACTTAACGGTTCTTGCTTTCTTAACGCATTTACGCCCTTTGGCGATTTTTCTTCACCTGTTTCTAAGCTTTTTATGGTGTCCACTTGTTTGGGCCATAAATCAGGACTTTTCCTGAGGAATTCAGGTCCTTGAAACCAGCGATGACTTACATCGAAGGTGGAAGGGAAATTTCTAGTGGCGTCGTCTGCCACATTGTGTGACGTTGGAACCCATCGCCATTCACATGGCTTACTGTGATCTTCGATCTCAGCCAATCGATGAGCAACGAATGGTTTAAAGGCGCGAGGATCTGACTTAATCCACGCTAACATTGCACGTGAGTCTGTCCAAAATACTCTCTCGGACATCTCGTACTTGCTCTCTTCACTAACCGAGGCAGCCAGCCTGCTTCCCATAAGAGCTGCTTGCAATTCAAGCCTTGGAATCGAAATTGGTTTCAACGGCGCTACTCTTGCCTTTGCGGCGATCAGCGTAATCCGCCTTATTCCTAGCTCGTCCGTGGTGACGTAATACACCGCGGCAGCGTATGCTTTTTCACTAGCATCCGTGAAAGTGTGTAACTCTCCCTTGCCGACGCCTTCAGCAACGGGTCTAGGTACCTCTAAATGACCTAATTTCTTCACTTCCGATATCCATTTACAAAATAACACGTGTAATTCGTGTGAAACTTCTTCATCCCAAGAGATGCCTGTCCTCCATACTTGCTGGATCAGCGACTTCCCTTGAATCGTTATGGGTGATGCGAGTCCCAAAGGATCGAAAACTGACATCACAGCGCTAGTTATCTCCCTCTTCGTAGGCGGTCGTAAACCTTCCATCACCTCTTCCGGTGTGTTACGAAGACTTGTGGAGAAACTTATTATATCCCGTTTGATATTCCAAATCAAACCTAACGTGCGCTCTGTGTGCTCTTTATCTCCCAGCGAAGCACTGTCGCTCTTATATTTATTTTCCATCTTACTTAAAACTTCGGGTCGGTTGCTAGCCCATCCCCTCAGTTGGAAAGAAGCATGCTTATGTAATTCATACATATCGTTTACTATCCTTTCGGCCTTTAAGCGATACGAACTGTCGTCGTTAATTCGCTTACCTCCCACGGCTTCGATACGTAATCCCTCTTTACGTCCGCGAGGCGCTAATTTCTGAGCCATACACTCCTCTATGAGTGTCATGGTCGATCCCTCATCCAGAAGAGCTGTTGTCTTGACCTTTCCTCTAGGTCCATACAACTCGACCGGTATAATCTTTAAGTATGCACATGCCAGTGCATTCACTGTACTAACAGTTGTAATCTGAGCATCCTTACCCCCCTCGTCCCCTTGTGGCGAGGTTTTTTCTTTGGGGTATCGGTGTAGCATTCGATGATGTGACATTCTACATCCCTCTACACCACATTTTTTCGCTTTGCACTCTAACCTCCTATGGTTAGGTGACAAACATTGGAAACATACTTTCGCCTTTTTGACCGCTTCCCATTTCTCGTGAATATTCATGTCCTTAAACTTGTAACAACTCACTATAGAGTGTTCCTTGTTGCATATAACACACTTATGTGTTACCCGACTTACAGGCTTATCCTGGGTTGTCATAACCACCTGTCGGTTGTGCCCTTTACTATTTCGGCGTTCTAGACGCTCGCTCGACTTACTTCGGCGCATATAGCGCTCGCTCACGGCACATCTGCGTACACCTCCCTTTGCAGTGTGTACAGTTTGCTTCCTGAATTCAGGACGCTTCCTTTTTTCAGGCGCATTTTCATTGTTTAAGGACGCTCCAAATTGTTCACTCAATAAATTTAAAAACTTGGCCATCTTCTGTAACTCTGGCTCCAAAGGATACTGAGCTCGATATTCAAACCATTTAAATTTAATCATAGTTCCGAGCTTCTCCACTATGCGGCTCACTAACTCCGGTGAGTACAAATACTGTGGTTGATTCAACGCTTGTATCGTGGCAACCACGTTCGTAATACGACTTGCAAAAGATCCTATATTCCGGCAATCTTCTGCCAATCTTGGCATACGCTTTACATTCTCGATTTCGGCTAGAATGAGCATCTCAACCCTACCGAATCTTCTTTCGAGAGCGTTCATTATTTCTTCCGGTTCACACAAAGTAAACAACAACGACTTAACCGCTTCCTTAGCGGTGCCCTTTAATGCCCTCCTAAGGCGTGCGACATTTTGCACACCTGAAAATTGGCTTCTCGTGTCTTCAAACACCGTTTTGAAAATTATCCATTCACCCGGGTCTCCATCGAACACCGGTAATTCCTGGAGGAAATGAAGCTGGGAAGACTTATCTTTACCAGCTATTTTTATTGCACTCACAATCGCTTCGGTCAATTCTGACACCTCACTCGCGTGTGTTTTCTGTGCATTTCCTTGGTTGCGCTCGATCTCCGCCCCTTTGCGGCGTGATCCTTTACACGCTTCCTTATCAGTAACATCGGGTTGTGCTACACTAACCGGCGCGCTCATTATGGTCTGCTGAACCCAACTCCTTACGAAAGGTTCCACCTGAGTATTCCGCTCTTCATCATCCTCACTCGAGTCGATCTCCTCTTCTCGGTTGAGTCGTGCCAACTCCAATTGAGACTTGGCCAAGGCAGCAGCTGCCTGTGCTCGTTCGAGCTCTGAGCGTTCGAATTTAATCCGCGCCTCTAATTCGGCTTTCAGCCTCGCCGATCGCGATGACCTACTACCTCTTTGTGACCCTTTATCACTAGTGTGCCCGATTACTGTCCTTGACGATGCCGCTTCTTCGGTCCTTTGACCTACTTTTTCGACCACCGTTTCACTCCTGGATATAACGGATTGTTGTGCGGTACTGGCCTGCGTACCACTGGTGTCCGTCCTGTTGCTTGTCGTTGCCACGGACGTCCCTGTGTCCCACGTGCATGTGGACGTGTCGGTGGTGGCTCCACTTGAAGGAGTTGCTCCATTTGACGCAGTAGTTGTGGTCGCTCCAGATGGTTCCGCTTCTTTAGCTTTTCTTGAGAGCCCTGTCCTTGTCCTGCTCCCTTCGCTTCTCCCTGTCTGGTCTTGTGCCTTTTTCATCTTGCAGGAAGGTGATTGTTGGCCTACGGTCCCTAACTGTCCCTACGGTCCCTACAACCCCTTACCTACAACCCTTCTACACCCCAACCTAACACCACTACCCCTCCCCCCCCTTTATCTCCCAACCTACAACCCTACTACCACCCTAACAGCCCTATCAGCCCTATCAATCCTGGACGGGGCCTACCGAGGTGAGCCGTCCAGGGATGGAGTCGTGCAGGAATGGAATGGAGGAAAGGTTTAGGAACTGTCCCGAAAAGGAATATGACGAAACAGTCGAGCGGTAGTGCAAGCGCAGTCTCGCTCGAGAGAACTGCTCCACCCGAAGGTGTTGTGCCAGAGCCCAACCGTTTGGCACCGTTAGGTGGTCGGGATGTATGCTGTGCTCGCCGCCCAGTTGCCGGTGACGCCTCGTCCAAGCGCCCTCCTCCGGCCGCGATGCAGTCAGGTGCCCACGCGCACCCTCGCCCGGCAGCAGCAGCGGTGGATGCTTCTTCCAGCACCCTGATGATCCGACAGGAAAATGCCGGACACGGTCGTCCGACAGGAAATGCCGAGCACGCTTGCCCGACAGGAAAATGCCAGACACGGTCGTCCGACAGGAAATGCCGAGCACGCTTGCCCGACAGGAAAATGCCAGACACGGTCGTCCGACAGGAAAAATGCCAAGCCCTGCTTGGCCACGATGAGTGCCTTCACAAGACACCTGCGCCCGGCTGCGATACGTGCCCCATGCGAGCACACGCCCCCGGCCGCAATCCCGGTTTTCTTTCTTCTGGTAGTTCCGGGTCCCGTCCTTCAGCGCTGACGTCCTGGTCTTCTGGCCTTTGGTCCTATTGCTTCAGCTCAAACCTCCGGCTTCCTTCGGTTGCTGATCTTCACTCGGCTCCGAAGGTCTTCTTTTTTCCACAACCAGCAGTCCACAGCTGGTTCCTTGATCCAGCTGGCGGGGTTCGGGTGGTCTTTAATCTGGCTCCGAAGGTCCAATTGAAAAGGAAACAGGTTTGGAAGGTCCTCCTGATCCGGCTGCGAAGGACCAATTGAAAAGGAATTCGGAAGGTCCTCCTGATCCGGCTGCGAAGGACCAATTGAAAAGGAATTCGGCTCGCAAGGACCAATTGAAAAGGACACAACGGACGGAAACTAAGAAACAGAAGGGAGGAATCGAGGCTTCTCTCGATCCGGCCTCCTATAACGCCTACGTTGGGTTCGGGAACAACGTATGTGATCTCCGCAACGGAGTAACACACTAGGGCGATAACCTCGTTCCTTTTCAGCAAGTAGGTTCAGACGGGGATTACGGGTCTTCCGAAGTCGTCCCGGTCCCGACGCCTTAATTCTTCGATGTGGACTGTATAACTTAAGGGATCTTGGGAATGAAACAGCAATTATCTTCAAACCGTTCCGTGACAGAGTAATCACTTTTCCCTATACTTTTCTTCTTGACTGCTGGTTTTCACTTTTCCCGAAGGATTTTCTTGTTTTTCCGAACTATTACCCCGAACGAATTGCAATAAAACCCGTTCACTAAGCTACCCCCAGAGCTATACGCGAAAGTGAGCCGCGCCATTCGCGTGCCTGCGCAACTTAACAACATGAATTTGTACTATTACTCTCTCACGTTTCACTTAATTTCTTTATTCACATAAATCACACATAAACACAAGTTATCTATTTAGATAGCACAAAACAATATCTACACCATGATATACATTATTTTTCCGTATTACAAAAATCCTTTAATTTATAAAACAAAATATGCCTACTTTACTCACAAATCCAAAATCCAAACTTCTTAAATATTTAACACAGAAAGTTAAAACAATGTTTCCCACTTGAATTTATACATATGTTAACTAATACAATAGTTTAATTTACATTTTCTCTATTTATTTCACTATTTAAAACACTTTTAAATTTCTTATACAAAACTATCATTATTTCACTTATGCACAGGAATTTTCACATAAAAATAACACAGAATTCACCTTTTTAGCACGTACAATCAACCTGAAATGTTTTACAAGTCATTTTTACATAAATTGCTGAAATTACAAACATTTTACA
Source organism: Parnassius smintheus behrii (assembly GCA_036936625.1). Taxonomy (NCBI): domain Eukaryota; kingdom Metazoa; phylum Arthropoda; class Insecta; order Lepidoptera; family Papilionidae; genus Parnassius; species Parnassius smintheus. The sequence goes on from JAUPFT010000001.1 coordinate 3,246,953, forward strand.
TTTTTACATATTCGGCCTCCTAAGGGCGTGGCCAGCGTGCTTCCGTGAACTCACACTATTTGAACAACTAACTTTGCACGGCTCTCGACTATCAGAAAAATGAAAGTCTGAAATACACTTAATTTTAACAATATTAAATAAACGAGTGCTTCTACATAATTTTCAAACAGTAGGAAACTATTTCTGATAAGACTCTTATTCGTTATCATGCTTCTTATCAGATAACAATACAAGTGAATGTTTTCATTAATCAATCATAACAAATAGGCATTTGTTTTCGTACAAACATATCACACTTATACAAGACAATACTTATGCAATTAATTTCCGTTAATTCTGTTTATGCACAGAGTGATCATCTCGACCGGGGAACCAATCCGATCTCTAACTTCACTTTAATATTCCTTTGAATTTACATCATTGGAAAGACGATTTCAACCGGGGAACAAATCCGGTAATATAATTTATAACATAAAATTCCTTATGAATTTATTAAGCGATATTACTTAGGAAAACGAACAAACTAGTCTGGCCTGGGAGTCGAACCCAAGACCTTCTTATCATTAATTCGACATTTCTTTAAGATTTAACTAAGCATTTTCTTATCAGAGCGTCGTGGCTCGATAATTTGCTTTTTATAACTATGCGTCATCGGTTGATTTAATAAACTGAAACATTCTTATAGGCGCGTCGCCAACAATCTCCCCCCCGTGCGTTAGCACCATCATTTGGGAGGCGTCGCGGGTACCAGGACTATTATTCTGGATGTAGGTCTCCTCAAGATACCTGTGCTAGTAATGACGTCAACCACTCTGGTGTGACCGTCTGGTCCCGGTAACGTTCTACTAATTTTGCCTTTCGGCCACGTATTTCGTGGCAACGAATGATCTATTATCAAAACAATATCGCCTTCTTTAGGTTCCATGAACTTTCCGTTATTACCTGTTCGCGGTATTAAGGTAGGCATGTATTCCTTCAGCCACCTTGTCCAAAAATGGTCGGCTAACCTCTGTGCAGCTTTCCAATTGAGTTGACCCGTCAGATGCCGCTCTAGAAATAATCCAGGTGGTCGATCACCACATGAGCGTCCCAGAAGAAAATGATTGGGTGTCAAACCCTCTTCAGGACTATCCATACTGAATGTTACCAGAGGCCTGGAATTCACTGTGTGCTCTGCTTCTAAAGGTAACGTATGTAGAACCTCCTCTCGTGGGCTCTTTTCTCTGAGCGTAGCGGTCAACGCAATTTTAATCGACCTTACTAACCTCTCCCAGGCGCCACCCATGTGCGGTGCTCCCGGAGGTATAAATTTCCATTTAATATATTTCTTAAATGACTCATTTTTCATGCCCTCATGGCATTCTTCGCATGCTTTCAATAATTCCTTATTCGCAGCTTTGAAATTTGTCCCGTTATCGCTGTATATAACGGCCGGTTTTCCTCTTCTGGCGATAAATCGCCTCAACGCCATTATCATTGACGCTGGTGTCAATGAGGCTGCTAATTCCAGATGTACTGCTCTGGTAGTCAGACACGTGAATAAAACACCCCAACGTTTTTCGTATCGCCTTCCTATAGTTACACTCATAGGACCGAAATAATCCACAGCTGAGCATGTAAAAGGTGGTTCATGATGAGCTATTCTCTCCAGAGGAATATTTCCTTGTGGCACGTTCTGCGGTTTGGATCTGTATGTCCTGCACCACTGGCAATGATGTGACACACTACGTACTACATTACGTAAGTTCAAGACATAAAATTTCTGGTTCACCTCATTCATCACCGTCTGGTGATTGGCATGTCCAAAATGATGATGAACTTCTCTAATCATCATTTTAACGATTTCGTGTTTACCGTCCAATATGACAGGTTTTCTACTTTCCTCGGTCAAATTAGACTTGAAAGGTAAACGTCCATTTAAACGGAGTAAGTTATCCTCTCCTATTTCCATAGATAATTTACTTAAGCGTGAACTTCTTTCAACACTTTTGCCTGCTTTCAAGCACTTTATTTCCGAATAAAAACACTCGTCTTGAACGAACTTCCAAATTAATAATTCCGCTTTTTTCAAGAGCGCTATGTCCAACGCGCCATCGGGTCCTTTAACCGACTTTGCTAAAACTTTGTTGGAACACATAACCGACTTTTCGGCTGCGTCGTCGGGTCCTTTAACCGACTTTATTAAACTCTTGAATTTTTCTACCGCTTGCAAGGTGCGTGCAGTTGCCCCAAGGAATTTCTTAAAGCTGCTAAATCGTCCGTAGTCGGGTAGACTTAACGGTTCTTGCTTTCTTAACGCATTTACGCCCTTTGGCGATTTTTCTTCACCTGTTTCTAAGCTTTTTATGGTGTCCACTTGTTTGGGCCATAAATCAGGACTTTTCCTGAGGAATTCAGGTCCTTGAAACCAGCGATGACTTACATCGAAGGTGGAAGGGAAATTTCTAGTGGCGTCGTCTGCCACATTGTGTGACGTTGGAACCCATCGCCATTCACATGGCTTACTGTGATCTTCGATCTCAGCCAATCGATGAGCAACGAATGGTTTAAAGGCGCGAGGATCTGACTTAATCCACGCTAACATTGCACGTGAGTCTGTCCAAAATACTCTCTCGGACATCTCGTACTTGCTCTCTTCACTAACCGAGGCAGCCAGCCTGCTTCCCATAAGAGCTGCTTGCAATTCAAGCCTTGGAATCGAAATTGGTTTCAACGGCGCTACTCTTGCCTTTGCGGCGATCAGCGTAATCCGCCTTATTCCTAGCTCGTCCGTGGTGACGTAATACACCGCGGCAGCGTATGCTTTTTCACTAGCATCCGTGAAAGTGTGTAACTCTCCCTTGCCGACGCCTTCAGCAACGGGTCTAGGTACCTCTAAATGACCTAATTTCTTCACTTCCGATATCCATTTACAAAATAACACGTGTAATTCGTGTGAAACTTCTTCATCCCAAGAGATGCCTGTCCTCCATACTTGCTGGATCAGCGACTTCCCTTGAATCGTTATGGGTGATGCGAGTCCCAAAGGATCGAAAACTGACATCACAGCGCTAGTTATCTCCCTCTTCGTAGGCGGTCGTAAACCTTCCATCACCTCTTCCGGTGTGTTACGAAGACTTGTGGAGAAACTTATTATATCCCGTTTGATATTCCAAATCAAACCTAACGTGCGCTCTGTGTGCTCTTTATCTCCCAGCGAAGCACTGTCGCTCTTATATTTATTTTCCATCTTACTTAAAACTTCGGGTCGGTTGCTAGCCCATCCCCTCAGTTGGAAAGAAGCATGCTTATGTAATTCATACATATCGTTTACTATCCTTTCGGCCTTTAAGCGATACGAACTGTCGTCGTTAATTCGCTTACCTCCCACGGCTTCGATACGTAATCCCTCTTTACGTCCGCGAGGCGCTAATTTCTGAGCCATACACTCCTCTATGAGTGTCATGGTCGATCCCTCATCCAGAAGAGCTGTTGTCTTGACCTTTCCTCTAGGTCCATACAACTCGACCGGTATAATCTTTAAGTATGCACATGCCAGTGCATTCACTGTACTAACAGTTGTAATCTGAGCATCCTTACCCCCCTCGTCCCCTTGTGGCGAGGTTTTTTCTTTGGGGTATCGGTGTAGCATTCGATGATGTGACATTCTACATCCCTCTACACCACATTTTTTCGCTTTGCACTCTAACCTCCTATGGTTAGGTGACAAACATTGGAAACATACTTTCGCCTTTTTGACCGCTTCCCATTTCTCGTGAATATTCATGTCCTTAAACTTGTAACAACTCACTATAGAGTGTTCCTTGTTGCATATAACACACTTATGTGTTACCCGACTTACAGGCTTATCCTGGGTTGTCATAACCACCTGTCGGTTGTGCCCTTTACTATTTCGGCGTTCTAGACGCTCGCTCGACTTACTTCGGCGCATATAGCGCTCGCTCACGGCACATCTGCGTACACCTCCCTTTGCAGTGTGTACAGTTTGCTTCCTGAATTCAGGACGCTTCCTTTTTTCAGGCGCATTTTCATTGTTTAAGGACGCTCCAAATTGTTCACTCAATAAATTTAAAAACTTGGCCATCTTCTGTAACTCTGGCTCCAAAGGATACTGAGCTCGATATTCAAACCATTTAAATTTAATCATAGTTCCGAGCTTCTCCACTATGCGGCTCACTAACTCCGGTGAGTACAAATACTGTGGTTGATTCAACGCTTGTATCGTGGCAACCACGTTCGTAATACGACTTGCAAAAGATCCTATATTCCGGCAATCTTCTGCCAATCTTGGCATACGCTTTACATTCTCGATTTCGGCTAGAATGAGCATCTCAACCCTACCGAATCTTCTTTCGAGAGCGTTCATTATTTCTTCCGGTTCACACAAAGTAAACAACAACGACTTAACCGCTTCCTTAGCGGTGCCCTTTAATGCCCTCCTAAGGCGTGCGACATTTTGCACACCTGAAAATTGGCTTCTCGTGTCTTCAAACACCGTTTTGAAAATTATCCATTCACCCGGGTCTCCATCGAACACCGGTAATTCCTGGAGGAAATGAAGCTGGGAAGACTTATCTTTACCAGCTATTTTTATTGCACTCACAATCGCTTCGGTCAATTCTGACACCTCACTCGCGTGTGTTTTCTGTGCATTTCCTTGGTTGCGCTCGATCTCCGCCCCTTTGCGGCGTGATCCTTTACACGCTTCCTTATCAGTAACATCGGGTTGTGCTACACTAACCGGCGCGCTCATTATGGTCTGCTGAACCCAACTCCTTACGAAAGGTTCCACCTGAGTATTCCGCTCTTCATCATCCTCACTCGAGTCGATCTCCTCTTCTCGGTTGAGTCGTGCCAACTCCAATTGAGACTTGGCCAAGGCAGCAGCTGCCTGTGCTCGTTCGAGCTCTGAGCGTTCGAATTTAATCCGCGCCTCTAATTCGGCTTTCAGCCTCGCCGATCGCGATGACCTACTACCTCTTTGTGACCCTTTATCACTAGTGTGCCCGATTACTGTCCTTGACGATGCCGCTTCTTCGGTCCTTTGACCTACTTTTTCGACCACCGTTTCACTCCTGGATATAACGGATTGTTGTGCGGTACTGGCCTGCGTACCACTGGTGTCCGTCCTGTTGCTTGTCGTTGCCACGGACGTCCCTGTGTCCCACGTGCATGTGGACGTGTCGGTGGTGGCTCCACTTGAAGGAGTTGCTCCATTTGACGCAGTAGTTGTGGTCGCTCCAGATGGTTCCGCTTCTTTAGCTTTTCTTGAGAGCCCTGTCCTTGTCCTGCTCCCTTCGCTTCTCCCTGTCTGGTCTTGTGCCTTTTTCATCTTGCAGGAAGGTGATTGTTGGCCTACGGTCCCTAACTGTCCCTACGGTCCCTACAACCCCTTACCTACAACCCTTCTACACCCCAACCTAACACCACTACCCCTCCCCCCCCTTTATCTCCCAACCTACAACCCTACTACCACCCTAACAGCCCTATCAGCCCTATCAATCCTGGACGGGGCCTACCGAGGTGAGCCGTCCAGGGATGGAGTCGTGCAGGAATGGAATGGAGGAAAGGTTTAGGAACTGTCCCGAAAAGGAATATGACGAAACAGTCGAGCGGTAGTGCAAGCGCAGTCTCGCTCGAGAGAACTGCTCCACCCGAAGGTGTTGTGCCAGAGCCCAACCGTTTGGCACCGTTAGGTGGTCGGGATGTATGCTGTGCTCGCCGCCCAGTTGCCGGTGACGCCTCGTCCAAGCGCCCTCCTCCGGCCGCGATGCAGTCAGGTGCCCACGCGCACCCTCGCCCGGCAGCAGCAGCGGTGGATGCTTCTTCCAGCACCCTGATGATCCGACAGGAAAATGCCGGACACGGTCGTCCGACAGGAAATGCCGAGCACGCTTGCCCGACAGGAAAATGCCAGACACGGTCGTCCGACAGGAAATGCCGAGCACGCTTGCCCGACAGGAAAATGCCAGACACGGTCGTCCGACAGGAAAAATGCCAAGCCCTGCTTGGCCACGATGAGTGCCTTCACAAGACACCTGCGCCCGGCTGCGATACGTGCCCCATGCGAGCACACGCCCCCGGCCGCAATCCCGGTTTTCTTTCTTCTGGTAGTTCCGGGTCCCGTCCTTCAGCGCTGACGTCCTGGTCTTCTGGCCTTTGGTCCTATTGCTTCAGCTCAAACCTCCGGCTTCCTTCGGTTGCTGATCTTCACTCGGCTCCGAAGGTCTTCTTTTTTCCACAACCAGCAGTCCACAGCTGGTTCCTTGATCCAGCTGGCGGGGTTCGGGTGGTCTTTAATCTGGCTCCGAAGGTCCAATTGAAAAGGAAACAGGTTTGGAAGGTCCTCCTGATCCGGCTGCGAAGGACCAATTGAAAAGGAATTCGGAAGGTCCTCCTGATCCGGCTGCGAAGGACCAATTGAAAAGGAATTCGGCTCGCAAGGACCAATTGAAAAGGACACAACGGACGGAAACTAAGAAACAGAAGGGAGGAATCGAGGCTTCTCTCGATCCGGCCTCCTATAACGCCTACGTTGGGTTCGGGAACAACGTATGTGATCTCCGCAACGGAGTAACACACTAGGGCGATAACCTCGTTCCTTTTCAGCAAGTAGGTTCAGACGGGGATTACGGGTCTTCCGAAGTCGTCCCGGTCCCGACGCCTTAATTCTTCGATGTGGACTGTATAACTTAAGGGATCTTGGGAATGAAACAGCAATTATCTTCAAACCGTTCCGTGACAGAGTAATCACTTTTCCCTATACTTTTCTTCTTGACTGCTGGTTTTCACTTTTCCCGAAGGATTTTCTTGTTTTTCCGAACTATTACCCCGAACGAATTGCAATAAAACCCGTTCACTAAGCTACCCCCAGAGCTATACGCGAAAGTGAGCCGCGCCATTCGCGTGCCTGCGCAACTTAACAACATGAATTTGTACTATTACTCTCTCACGTTTCACTTAATTTCTTTATTCACATAAATCACACATAAACACAAGTTATCTATTTAGATAGCACAAAACAATATCTACACCATGATATACATTATTTTTCCGTATTACAAAAATCCTTTAATTTATAAAACAAAATATGCCTACTTTACTCACAAATCCAAAATCCAAACTTCTTAAATATTTAACACAGAAAGTTAAAACAATGTTTCCCACTTGAATTTATACATATGTTAACTAATACAATAGTTTAATTTACATTTTCTCTATTTATTTCACTATTTAAAACACTTTTAAATTTCTTATACAAAACTATCATTATTTCACTTATGCACAGGAATTTTCACATAAAAATAACACAGAATTCACCTTTTTAGCACGTACAATCAACCTGAAATGTTTTACAAGTCATTTTTACATAAATTGCTGAAATTACAAACATTTTACATTTTTACATATTCGGCCTCCTAAGGGCGTGGCCAGCGTGCTTCCGTGAACTCACACTATTTGAACAACTAACTTTGCACGGCTCTCGACTATCAGAAAAATGAAAGTCTGAAATACACTTAATTTTAACAATATTAAATAAACGAGTGCTTCTACATAATTTTCAAACAGTAGGAAACTATTTCTGATAAGACTCTTATTCGTTATCATGCTTCTTATCAGATAACAATACAAGTGAATGTTTTCATTAATCAATCATAACAAATAGGCATTTGTTTTCGTACAAACATATCATACTTATACAAGACAATACTTATGCAATTAATTTCCGTTAATTCTGTTTATGCACAGAGTGATCATCTCGACCGGGGAACCAATCCGATCTCTAACTTCACTTTAATATTCCTTTGAATTTACATCATTGGAAAGACGATTTCAACCGGGGAACAAATCCGGTAATATAATTTATAACATAAAATTCCTTATGAATTTATTAAGCGATATTACTTAGGAAAACGAACAAACTAGTCTGGCCTGGGAGTCGAACCCAAGACCTTCTTATCATTAATTCGACATTTCTTTAAGATTTAACTAAGCATTTTCTTATCAGAGCGTCGTGGCTCGATAATTTGCTTTTTATAACTATGCGTCATCGGTTGATTTAATAAACTGAAACATTCTTATAGGCGCGTCGCCAACAGGCGGTGTGAGACACCCGCGTTTGAACCCCACCGACACCAATGAAATTGTTAATTGTAACTTTATGTGCTAATTTGCCACGTGCCATGGGAATATCTCTATGTCCTATCCTGATATATTTCTAGGACATACGAAGTTCGTATTAATATTTACAAAATACCCGCTGCTATAGAACAGACAATAACTTTAAACAAGCTTATTTAATAATGTGTTTAATGCAAATACATAACATACATGTAGCTAGGCACTTAGCTTCACTACTATTTTAGAGAGTCCTCAAGGATCCTCATACAAAACTTCGCTTGTTCCGAGAGTGTACGCAATTACGCGATTTTAACAGACGCTAACTTGGTATTGTTACGTATTTATAGGAGAACTGATGCTTTAAATTATGCTTATTACTTAACTACAGCCATTGTTTATATGTAATATAAATGTATATAAATAAGTAACTGTTATTTTAAATACACGTTTTTACAAAAAATTCACAAAAATTAGCATTTTTATAATCTGGTAACACCGCTGTATTTTTATATTGTAAAGGTGTAACCAAAGTTTACTTATATTGGAAAAGAGAACGATTACTGATAATGGTATGGCTTTTTTAAATGTTTATTTAAGTGTCCGTAATCCCCTCTCCCCCGGCCACATCTCTCTCTCCCTAAGTGGTGATAAAGTCCAAGATGGTAAATTTAAATGTCTAAAACTTTTGTCTGTCTTAAATGTGTGTAAGGCTTTAGTGACGCTAAGACGCGTCACTAAAGCCACTGAAATTGTAATCGTATGGAAATAAAAATCGAAAAAAGTTCAACTAATATGAATGAATAGTAAATATATGGGCAAAGAAAGCTTGCTTTTGCAGGTAAACTTTTTAAAAACTTCGCAGAGTATAAACGTGCTCGCCCAGAACCGGCTTTATTTCGCGTGATTGATACAATATACATGAATATATTCAACTTGGATATTAGTTTTATGCGAAATATTAAAACGATATCGATTTGAGTTTGATGATTTTTTTTTATAGAATAGGGTTGCAAACGAGCACACAGTCCACCTTTTGGTAAGTGGCTATCACGTCCCATAGCCTTTATTCACCCTCATAGGCGTTGTCATCCATGAGGATAAAGATGGAATGTCTCGTTTCCGGAAATGAGTATCTTCGTCTCTCTTCACTCACCGTAGGAAACACTACTACACATTTTACGCTGCTACACATACTATGCTATTTTACGCTGGCATTTTGTGACTATATGGAACTAAACCACCACTGTCTGTAACTAAATAAATTTACGCTCGCTTCTAGTAGCTTAGAAGAGATTGCTACATAGTGAAAGACCGACTATTTGTTCCCGGACTGCGTGCTCGTTTGTTACTATTATTTTATAAAAAAATCTATCTCCCTCTTGTTACACGTACGAAATACATAACTAACTTATTATCTTTAATTTTTATTTCATTATTTATTTTAAATGTCAATAAATATATACTTATGATAAAAACTACTTTTACGGATTTTATCGCGTTTATTTTTATTTTTTATTTTTAATTCCCGACGTTTTGGGCGCTTTCCAGCACCCATGGTCACGGGGGACTGAGATGACTGACGTCCCAATGTCATTGTTAAACCCGGAGTACCTTCAGCTTTTTTTAATTATTGTTTATGGTCCGATCTATGAAAAAAAGCCGAAAAAAAAGCTGAAGTTACTCCGGGTTTAACAATGACATTGGGACGTCAGTCATCTCAGTCCCCCGTGAACATGGGTGCTGGAAAGCGCCCGAAACGTCGGGAATTAAAAATAAAAAGTAAAAATAAACGCAATAAAATCCGTAAAAGTAGTTTTAATCATGTGCAATGTTCGCGTAAATATAAGAAATCATTAAATATATACTTAGTTAGCACTAAATAAATTATTCATACTTTTTTATCACCCTATTACCGTCCACGACGTCTTGCGCTTTTGGCTTTGACCTTATAATTATACACATTAAATAGAATTATTTTTTAATATAATATGATTTTTTTTTGTTAAAAACTGAAATGTTAAACGAACTTATAGTCCACCTGATGTTAGGTGGCTACTGTTTGCCGTGGATTCGTTGTCACCTCTAATGACTAAGATCGAATGTCTCACAGCCCGCAATAAACCAGAGCTAATAAGCACAGCAGTACGACGGACGGACTCCTGGGAAGAAAAGGTGTCTTACTCTCTCTGTATAGCTTTGATATTTTAGTTTTATTCATTTTGAAATCATTTTACAATGTTTTAATAAACGCAAAGAACTAACTTTAGCAAATAGCGTCATTATGCACATGAATATGCCATGTGCATAATGACGCATAGCCATTTAACTTCTGACCGGAGTAAGCAGTATTGTTACAAATGTTCGTCCATTAATTTGACCGTTATTGCTATGCCTCCATTTTAAAAGAAGCTCAATTTTAAAATTAGGGCAAGCTAATATGGATCTTAATATTATTATATACTCGTACAACGTGCACCATTTAAAATTAAAGTAAAATTGCAAGATTAAAACTACTTTTACGGATTTTATCGCGTTTATTTTTACTTTTTATTTTTAATTCCCGACGTTTCGGGCGCTTTCCAGCACCCATGGTCACGGGAGACTGAGATGACTGACGTCCCGATGTCATTGTTAAACCCGGAGTACCTTCAGCTTTTTAGGGTTCCGTAGTCAACTAGGAACCCTTATAGTTTCGCCATGTCTGTCTGTCCGTCTGTCCGTCCTCGCTTAATCTCTGTGACCGTTAGCACTAGAAAGCTGAAATTTGGTGCCAATATGTGTATCAATCACGCCGACAAAGTGGTAAAATAAAAATTGGAAAAAAATGTTTTATTAGGGTAGCCTCCCTATATGTAAAGTGGGAAGTGATTATTTTTTTAATTTCAACCCTAACGTGTGATATATTGTTGGAAAGGTATTTAAAAATGAATAGGGGTTTACTAAAATCATTTTTTTATAATGTCAATAATTTCGGAAATAGTCGCTCCAAAAGTAAAAAACAATGTGTCCCCCCCCCCCTCTAACTTTTGAACCAAAAGTTTAGAAAATATGAAAAAAATCTGAAAAGAAGAACTTTATAAGGACTTTCTAAGAAAATCATTTTGAACTTAGATCGAAACAACAGTACCCACTACCGGGAGCAGTTGCAGAAGCGCGGAGTGCTGATGGAGCGCGAACATAATGGATACTCACCTTTGAACTCATAACTGGGAACACTTATTGTGACGGACGGGAAACTACGGAACCCTACACTGAGCGTGGCCCGACACGCTCTTGGTCGCTTTTTTGTTTAATTATTGTTTATTGTCCGATCTATGCAGATATCTATGCGATATCTAAAAAAAGCTGAAGGTACTCCGGGTTTAACAATGACATCGGAACGTCAGTCATCTCAGTCCCCCGTGACCATGGGTGCTGGAAAGCGCCCGAAACGTCGGGAATTAAAAATAAAAAGTAAAAATAAACGCGATAAAATCCGTAAAAGTAGTTTTAATCATGTGTAGTGTTCGCGTAAATATAAGAAATCATTATGTTAAATTGCAAGCTTAAAGAATGTTAGATACGCTGTCTACTATGGAAGCATTATTTGTGTGAATTTGCTAAGTCAGTAAATTTTTATTAATCCTATAACTCTTTAACGACAGAATAAAGTCCTTTTTTTACTTAAGCTCTACCATTGTTAAGTATATTACATCAGGGGTCTAAAACAGAACGAGCCAAACAAAAACAACAACTTATAAAGGCAGTTTGGTGTCCAGTTTTGTGACCAACATTTGTCCAAATAAACTGTTGATTTTTGTTATGGTTTTTTTTTTAATTTAATTATTTAAGTACTTCTTGCACTGTTTTGAATAAAATACATTGCAACTTAAGATTAAAGTTAAAGTTACAGCCTACATACGTTTCGCTGCTGGACAAAGGCCTCCTCTTATTTCTTAGAGTGTTTTCAGGTAAGGAAATGTACTTAGGTTTCCTCATAATGTTTTCCTTCACCGCCAAACAAGTGGTAAAATCGCAAGTTAAAATTGCAATTAATAACTTCATTGGTACCGGGAGGGATCGAACCGGGGTTGCACGTGTATTGTGGAATTTACAGCGAGCGCTTAGCCACTGAGCTAGCACGGCAACCTAAGATACGGCTATTTTGCTGTATAAACATATGAGGTCAGGGAAAAATTTACTTCGTATTTTGTATACAAATTCAAGACATTTTTTCCAAAATTTAATTACGTTTAATTATAAATATACATGTGCCATTTAGTTCGATAACTTGCTGCCATGTTGTCATCACTACCCAGTGACATGATCCAGTTGCTGTAGGAATCTGGGGATTTTTGATAAAATATGTGACAAGGAGTCTTGACAGTCCTTTCTTGATGTTAATCCAACCCTACCCAAAGAATTCTGAAGTGACCCTAAGTGGTCAAAATCTAAGGTTGCAAGTTCAGAACTATATGGTGGATGCATTAACACTTCCCAACCAAATTCTCTCAATTTTTGCTGAGTGGCCACAGATGTGCGTGGTCAAACATTATAATGATGAAGGACCACTTTTGATTCATCAACCCGGATTGTTAATCCGGGTTGATGAATCAAATTTATTATTATTTAACAAAACTAAAATTATGATGTGTGAACTCAATTATGAGTCCGTTAAAACGGGAGTCGTCCGTGAATAAATAAAATTGACTCTTAACTAGGCTACATTTACTAAAACCCTGAATTTATCCATAAGTTATTGCAGCACAAAATAATTTTACTTAAAATCTATACCATTTTAAATCGAATACCATAAAATGTATCAACCATGACACGGAGACCTACTATAACTTTTTTCGTCTTTTCGTAATAAATTCTTTGGTTATTATTGTCGTAGGAGGAGTCTTTAGTTTATATTTGAATTTGTTACAATAACGTGCCTTTCACCCCTAAAATAAACCGTATATATTGAATGATTTGTTCCGCAAACAAAAAAAAAGTCAAATAATAGCGCGTAGTTTATTAGGAACTGTGGCGATTAAGCCCAATTCTCGCTGCGATTGTGGACACTTCTCAGGACCCACAACGCACCTGTAGACTTACTTGTTTAAATTTTATTACCAAACAACTTTTTACATTTTTGTCTGTATGTCCATTACAAAAAGTTAGTAGACAAAATATGTGGTGTTTGATTATCCTAAATCCAAATAACGCATTACATTACGCAGCACATTAATTGATCCTACGCAGATGAAACCAGGGCGGGTCGCCAGTCTGCAATATAATGTATTGCAGCTACGTAACGCCTAATTATACGATTCTGTGGACGCCCAGGAGTTTGTCTAGATATTAACCAATCTCTTACCTATTTTCACCGTAAATTAGTAGTGCGTGCACTATTGTTTTCCGGTGTAGTGTCAAGAGAGCCAGTATAACCATACGGTATTTTTCGCGGTGTTAATGCGAAGTTCATTTCCTTCGATATTAATTTTACTGTCGGTTAGTCCATTTTATGTCTTGACTGATTACACGTTCGTTGTTTATTGTGTGCGTCTGTGGTTAACGGTTGTGTTTCGTTCTGACGTTGACATCGATGTTTGGCATTTGATTTGATCATTAATATTGGATGTTTTTCAGTTATTTTTTATTTTTCGTTCATTATATATCGTTGTTCCTCGTTTTGTTACAATTACTAAAATTAAAAATAAATTTATTCAATCACTTTCAGTACAACTAGTTGAGCTGTCGTTGTTTAGATTAATTATTCATTGATTTTTAATATTGGAGTCAAAATTAATATGTCTTTCAAAGTCACCCATAATTTTTTTCTACCACTTTTGCCCAATGTGACTTGGGCACGTGCTTCAAAGAATATAGAAAAAACAGTCCAAAAAGTTAAAGCCGAGTCACAAAATAAGAATAAAAACACAAAATCACAAAATTACGCACAGTAAGCTGGTGCCCTGAATGCATTAGTCAAAAGGCAAGGCGTGGTGAAGAGTGCACGCCTTGCAATACATAACGCAGTGTTGGTACCGACTTTGTTATATGGCAGCGAAACCTGGGTATGCCAGAAGAAGCATAAAAGCAAGTTGAATGCAGCGGAGATGCGATCTCTTCGTGAAATGTGTGGCGTTACCATAGCCGACCGAAAGCGAAACCAAGAGATTCGCAATATGGCAGGATTGAAAGATGACCTTATCACAAAAATTGATAGGGGCGTACTCCAATGGTTTGGGCACGTTGAGCGAATGATTGAAGACCGAATGGTGAAGAAAATATATAGAGCGAAAGTAAATATTACAAGGTGTCCAGGTAGACCGAGACTAACTTTCGAAGACCATGTGAGCAAATTGCTCGAAGAGGGGAGGGTCAAGAGTACTCGGATACCTAGACGTGCATGTATGAAGAAGTTAATAAACCTGAAAGAAGCGAAAGATGTATGTAAGGATCGTGAAACTTGGCGATCTGTTCTCTCTGGCTACCCCGTTAGGGATTGTGCGTGAAGATAAGTAAGTAAGTAAGTATTAAAATCAAGTGTCGTTAAAACTGTCTTTAATTCACAAAAAAATCGTCTATGGTATTATTTATAGAATGTAGATCGAACCGTTTCTGCTGAAACACCGTTCGTGACTAATTTTTACTTGCCTGACTTAACATCTAACCGCTTCCTCGAATGTCCTTTTTTGTTGATATTTTGACACAAGTAGAAATGAGAATATTCTAATTGGCGAACTTTATTTGCTCTTACCAGTCCGTAAAGAAATCATTATTAATAGAGTTCCAGTCTCTCAATTTATATTTCATCGCTAACGTAAAACTATGTTTTAGTTGTAAGATAAAACAGCGGACTTGTGGTACTTATAAAAGCTGCTGTTTATTTTAATCTACTTACATAGCATCTTAAACAAAATACTCAAACCATATCCTTCAAACCAATACAACCAGCCCGGTGAGGCAGAACTCCAGCAGCTGTCGTGATAATTATCTTCCTCGTGCTTATGTTTACACATTACTCATATTATCTGCGTACGTCTATACAAAAAGAAGGCTCATAAGTGTGACAGCTGATCATAAGGTTTTGAATCTCAGGTCAACCCCAAAATTAAGTCGGGGGTTTATGTCAAGAAATTCTTAGTAGCAACGCGGAATCAGGAAGTTCACGGTAATTAACCCCATTTACACAATTAAACCCATTGCCTTGGAAATCAAGCGAAACCGTTGGTTCTGCGCCTAATTTTTCTCTGGTTATTTAGGATAACCGTCGTATTTGTCTATGTATTACAGTAGGGAAATAGTGACTACACCCGGGCTCATATGACCGCCCGGTCTGCAGAAAAATATTAAGTATTTAAATTATTTCTACTTATAAATTTCTAGGCATCGTTTTTTCTAGTTTCACTTAATACTTTAGATCACAAGTGCTAGTATTTTTTAAAGATGTGTAAAAAATTATACCGATGCACATTGCCGTTATAAATTCAACTAACTAAATATTTAAACTTTGGCAATTATTCTAGTTTAGCTACAGAGAATATGATCTTGCTGTATTTCTGCAAAGAAATTCCATGAATAGTACCTTCAAACTTAAGTAGTTTTAGACTTAACATCCAGCGGTGGAACATCACACAAGTATATTAATTACTTCATGTTCTTTTGGATGACATCCAGCAATGCTTATGTTATTCACGCTGCGTAGAAAGATTGGTATCGAGCTAATATACTTGGAAGGGTAACCCATAGTTTCAGACGACCCATAGGCCGTCTCAAACAGGGCTCACAAACACGCTATCTCAGTTTACCAGCGTATAAAAGCAGCTTTATGTTGTTTTATTTTGTGTGGTAAGTGTAACGATCCGAAAACTCTTTTAATCTAGTAACGATGTATTAAATTTTAATCCTCTAGGTTTCAAACGCATCTCCAATTTGATGCTCAATCGAGGATAAAAGTAAATGTCTATGCGCTAAACATTCATTTATCTTCAGATGGACGGTGTACTCGTTTGTCAGCCACTTTCTATTAAAAAATTGGGTGAATTTGAACTATATATATATAAATAAGTATATATATATATATATATATATATATATATATATATATATATATATATATATATATATATATATATATATATATATATATATATATATATATAATAAAAGGGTGATAAACGAACACACAGTCCACCTTATGGTAAGTAAGTACTTGCTGTGGCCCATAGACATCGATGATTAAAGAGAGACGTTATCCTCAATTAAGGATCAAAATGCAGATGTGTTTTCACACCTGAGGACTGAGATGGAATGCCTCGTTTCCAGTAAAAAAGGTCTGCAGTTCTTTTTTTTTTTTTTATAAAAGAGGGGGCAAACGAGCATGCGGCTCACCTGATGTTAAGTGACTACCGATCATGATCATGATCAACCGCAACACCAGGAGAATTGCGGGTGCGTTGCCGGCCCTTTAGAAAGGAGTAAGCTCTTTTCTTGAAGGTCTCCAGGTCGTATCGGTCCGGAAAAATCGCCGGTGGTAAACTATTCCACAGAGAGGTTGTACGTGGAAGAAAACTCCTTGTGAAACGTACAGTGGTGAACCGCCAAGCATCCAGATGGTGTGGATGGTATCGAGACGTTTGCCGTGTAGTGCGTTCACGAAATTTGGCGGCTGGGATTAATCCGAACAATTTCTCAGAGCACTCCCCGTGATAGATGCGATAAAATACGCAAAGAGATGCAACATTTCTTCGCAGTGCCAGTGAATCGAGCCGATCGGAAAGCACTTGGTCGTCGACGATTCGAGCCGCTCTGCGCTGGATGCGGTCAAGTGGAAGGAGCTGGTACTGGGGAGCCCCAGCCCAGAGATGGGAACAGTATTCCATGTGTGGCCGAACCTGCGCCTTGTAAAGTTGCAGGCGGTGTGCCGGCATGAAATACTGTCCCGCTCTGCTGAGCACGCCAAGCTTTTTAGAGGCCAATTTGGCCTTCCCTTCCAAGTGACCACGAAACTGCACGTCACTCGATATGTCGACGCCGAGGATTCCGATACTGGCTGAGGCAACAAGGGGAGTGCCTTGAAACTGAGGGGATACGACAAAGGGGTTCCTTTTAGCGGTTAACGCGCAAACTTGTGTCTTCTGGGGGTTAAACTGGACTAGATTTTTCTCAGTTCTCTACACTCTCACCATACAAAATACATCAAGATTAAGCTACTCCTTTACTAATTGTAAAACAAATATTATAAATAATTTTGTTTCGTCTGGTTAGTATACCTTGTTGGCCGAGCCCTCATTCGGGTAGGTGAACTGATCGAGAACATCAAATAAATTCCCAATTGCTCAAAATCATACAATTAACTTTGACGTTTCAAACTTTTTACGTTAAAAGTCAATTGCAATCGTCCCAGTGCACTGATAGTTTACGCACGTACATTTGACGGTACCGATTTGTGAATACAATGAAGGCAACTCGATCAGGTTCAGGACGTTACAAAGCCAATGCCCTTTGTCTCACAGTATTATGCAACCCTTACGTAGAAATAAATAGCTCTGCTCACTAATGGAGGTCACCCAACCCTTACACATTTAATCTGAAAATTGAAATTATAAATCAAACCTAGTTGTATTTAAATACGTAATATTTTCCTTTGACGACTTTACAGTTAGTAGTACTCTCTAAATAACTAGGTTAACGCCACCGCTTACTGTTAATTTATAAAGGGTTTACACGACTTGACTAATGGATGCAGAGGCGGGTTCAAATTTAACAAATACTTACCAGTAGCTATTTTATGCCTATAATAACAAGGTCTACGTTCGATTGAATTACTGATATTTTCCATTTATTTTTGCTTGGTTGACTAAGTCTCCTTCTATTCTAATAATAAATTTTCCATAATATTTTGGAATCATTAAGCATCCTGAGGACTTCAGCAGACTGTTATACATCGCCTATATAAAGGGTCGTATTGTGCGGAGAGTTATCGTACTAATAACTCACAAGGATGTGCCTTGATATTTACTTTTAGAAGTTAGGTGGAAGATCACAGTTCCCGCCCTATTGCATTAACTCTGCTGCACGTTACCCGGAGTTTCTTAATTTTTTTGGCATTTCTCATAGTCGCAACTTACCACAACCACAGGGTGAAATGTAATGATGATCTTATGCCATACCACATGACATGTGCAAGATTGCGGTACCATTACAGCATAAATTAAGCCATTTCCATTTACCTTCTTTTTCATTTTTTATAAGGCTGAAGTGACAAATTATCACACATCCCACATGACGGTAAGTAGCTACTCCGGTCCGTGGATTCCTGCAGCTAATTTTATAACAAGAAGGTTACAGATGCACTGTCACATCCAGAGGATTTAAGTGGAATGCCTCACATTCTGTCATTATGCCGGATTTTTGTATCCTTCAGACCAGAACTCAGCAATGCAAGCACTACTATATCACGGCAGAAGTAGGCGGGAGGACGGAACTTATCCAGATGGACTCCTAGCCAGAAAAGGGTAACCACCTAGTTAAATCCTTGATGAAAAAATGAGAACTTTACGAAAAAATAAAGAAAAAATGAGAACTCGTGTACACTTTATATAATATAAAATTTACATATAATATGAAATTTAATAAATATGTTTATAATATAGAGTATATAATTTTCTATCTACTAATTATGCACACTTCCATATTTTTAAATGAAAAAGATCTCTTTCACCAAGGTTTTGCGCTGTTTAGCGATAAGGCCACCTTATTGTACATAAATTTATCAATTTAAGTTTGTTGTGCTTTGTATTATTTTGTGTGCAATAAGGAATATTGTTATATTATGTTAATATAAAATTTACAAATATTAGCGAGAACTTCTTGCGTAAGATGTTATAATTTTTACGCTATAACCTAGGAAAATAGTATATTAGCCTTTTTATGACGGGGTCAAGTACTGGCGTTAGCTTTTATGGACGACGAATCTTTAATTTTCAAGTATGCAAGAGGTTACCACTTCGGATGTTGAATTCGGGACTTATAATAATAGCATTTTCATGAGGATTATTATATTTACTACGTGATAGTTGAAGAATTACTATCACCTAATTTTCTGTTGGTGTAATAAAATTTTACTCGATGTAGCAAACATTTATAACCTCGGTCGTGATCTTTGCAAAATAGTGTTACTACTATCGCGCTCTAAAGGCTTTTCCACACTCACTCATTATTTTTTTAGTTCCGCACCAAATTAAGCATAATGAAACCATGCTACGGCCATATTAAGAGCATAATAAATAATATTAGATTTTGCTGTTTAAGTTGTTTATTTTTCACTTCGTTCGCGCAGTGGTAGGACTGTTTTTTTAACTTATGTATCCGACAGGGTAGGAACCATCCGCTTAACACTTTCTGCCGACAAATAGCAATGTTTATATTGTTATATTCGATCTAAGTGGCCGAGAGCCAGTGTAGTTACAGACCGTGACGTATTCGATTTTAATCCTCGGTGTGACAAAACACCTGAAGCTTTCTTCGTGTGAAGTTGGCTGCAGGTGTCCATTAACTGCAGTAGCCACTTACCACAAGGGTCACTTTTATAAAAAATACACAATGAAATAAATAATATATTAGTGTTGTATATGTACAAGAAAGACTTATCTTAAATTGTAATTTTTTGCTTTAGAATTTTTTACTCGCAACTGAGCTCATTAACAGTCAAAAATTATAGATATTTATGCGAATTAAGTAAAGGAAAGTTCACTGCTGAACCTAGGCCAGCCTCATAAATTGCTTCATAGAGGGCGATATTGGCAATAGTTGTTACACTTGGCAAGTGAGCTTGTAAAATATTTTCTGGAAGTTGGATCCTACAGGATTATTATAGAGTTGTCCCTATGGAAACGTATTTAGTCTAATATTACTATTTATTATTGAACAAGCAATATTTTGTTACACATTTAAAACACCTGAGTCCTTGTATTTTAAAAGTAGCAATCCGGAAGCAGCGATATAAAACTTTATGATACGGCCTTTTTATGAGGTTTTAATTTATTGCCGGACTTACCTGTAAGGGACGAGCTTTCCTAACCGGGAGATAAATAAGTTTCACTTTGTATGTTCGAGGGAAAAAGAGCTATTGGTGGTTAGGATTAATTTAATTTGCCATTTGTAGATTTTTTTTAAATATATTGTTCTTATGGTATTCATTTTCTGATTGGTAATTAGTTTACAAGTAGCAAACTCACAAGGATCGCCCAAGTATAGATTTTGCTCTATCTGAAAACTGAATTACCTTTTACTGAGTTTCTCTTTTATAGAATAAGTGTGACATAGGAATACAGTACCTTCCCGGTGGTAAGAGCTGTGGTCCATAGATATCTACCCTCAGATAAGAATAAAAATCATCTGCTAATAAAGATATTAATAGTTATTTTGCAACCATCCGCTAAATTAAATAAAATGATGTGTATTTCCTAGTTTGAAGAGCACGTCCCGCAATCCCTCAATTGCGTGCACTGATCCCGTCACCACCAATCCCAGTTTCTCTTTTAGTACGTAGCGTAGTGCATATTAGTAAAATTTTCAGCTAGTGATTTTTTAACTCTTTTTTAACTCGAATCCAACAATGCAGAATTATTTCTCATCACAAACGTCAGACAATGCACTTTTAATTGTATAATTTAAAGGTAGTAATCATTATCTTATTAGATAAGTATTACGTTCAAACCATCAGCTATCAAGTTTATACCAAATAGCTTAGAATTGCTTGATAATAATAGACGTGCGAGAAACCGATTATTTGTAATCAAACTGTATCACTGGTCCGCCCTTTGTATCTTTTTTTCTAAGTGGACGCAATAAAGTTTTTAAAATAAAAAAATATATTAATATCATGGAGGATCGCTATTAAATTAGTAACATGTACTCGAATTATAATACATAAGATAATTCATTTATAACTTAACCACCTACAGTGTTACAAGTCATCATCATCATTCATCATTACAGCCCTTCACCAGTCCACTGCTGAACATAGGCCTCCCCCAAGGTATGCCACAAAGCACGGTCCTGAGCCACCTGCATCCATCGACTTCCGACGTCGTCACTCCATCTAGTGGGGGGTCGCCCTACACTTCGCCTACCGGTACGAGACTGCCACTTGAGAACCTTTTTTCCCCAACGGTTGTCGGTTCTTCGAGCTATATTGCCAGCCCATTGCCACTTCAACTTACTAATCCGTTGGGCTACGTCGGTCAGTCTGGTTTTACTGCAGATATCCTAATTTCTATGTCTCCGTTCCTTAGGTCATCACTGGCAACACGCACTGCCGGGCTAGCATGGGCAGGAGACAAAATTTTTATCCCCCGATTATATCCACTGACAAGGGATAAAATTGTCTTATCCCTATGCCAAAGCTTTATCCATCCTGCGAGCATGGGCCTATGGTGGATATAATATCGACAGTGGATAAGCTTATCCCCGCGCATAGATAATATACCATAGTATAAAGCTATAAACTATAAAGAAGGGCACGTTCAAGGAAACAAAGCGGAACGCCTCGAAACTGTGACGCTCCCGCATTTAAAAATTCATCATATATCAGTGTACTTAGTGTCAAAATTTGCGTATTAACGAAACGCATCTAGTGATGTAATTTTTTTTAGCCGTAAAATAATTTTGAGTGATTTTTTAAGTGAAAAACCGTTTTTTCTCATATTAGCGAAACGCTAATATGAGAAAAAACGGTTATGTAAATCGCTTACGGCGCTTGAGTAGTCGTCACAAACTGCTATTTTTTAGTGATTTTGTGCGCCACCTAGGGACACATATTCCTCCAAAATTTTGTACTTTTTCGATAAACGACACCCGAGTTATTAGAGGAAAAACGAAAACCACGTGGTTGGTGGTTTCGCGAACCAGGAGTCTGCGGCTGGAATTGCAGGTGTCACTTGCGGCGTCTCGGAAAGCTCTTTCCGAAAATATATGCATCGTCAGCCGGAAGTGTATATCCTCGGAATAACCACACTTTTGCAGATGGTGTCTCACGTCTTCATTTTTTTGTATATAGAGGACAAACGCATGCCCTTACTGTGGGTGAAATTTCAAATTTTTTAGGTAAGCAGTTTTGTAATAGTGATTTTTTTTGTAAAATGTATCCCTTTTCGCCATACCGTGATAAGTTTTTTTCACGTGTAGTGGCTAGTTAAACTAAGCACTAGCTCGAAAAAATAATGAAATTGTTGATCACTTTAATAGTTAGGAAAACATTAATTTGTATCCATTTTACTTTATTTTTTCTCTTATCTTTATTTCATGCCCAACCTGTTTTATTCTATATTTGTTATAACATCTCTGCACATTGTTAATTTGACATATTAGATTTAGTATAGCTATAAGGTCCACTTTCTTAGTATCCTATTTTAATTTTGCAGTCTACTTCCCATGTTACAAATTTTACTTGTCAACGCTAATTGTAATATCCCATAGATATAAAAAAGAAGTGAAGTGTAATCCACTGTATATTTTTAATTAATTTAGTAGACTTTACATAGCTGATGAGTTCTTTTTTGTATATACTTACCTTTTTTTTCTCTCTTTTAACATTATTAACATAAATATTTAAATTATTATTTCATGCCTTTCCTTTAATAATGTTCAATACATTAAATGTTACTTATACATTACTGTGGCGACCCGAGACTACTGTAAATAGTTAATGTAATAGTGTCATTGAAAAATAGTAAAATTATAAATTAAACTTTATATAGACAGTGTGCTAACTATAGAAAGAAATATTATATTAATTCCTAATGTCTTATTTATATTTTAATTTGTTTTGTTTTGTTGAGTTTTAAGTTGATTTACATTAACTTACATTTTCTTTTACTTTTAGTTTATTATATTGCTAAACTGTTAACAATTTTTGTTAATCAATATGTCATTTATAATAATTGTTATATTTAGTTTAAGCATATTTTTGCCTTGTTTTTATTTTTCTATTATTCTAATTCTTTCTTTATTTTCTTTTGTATACTTAATATTTAAGTTAAGTATTCATTGCTTGTATCAAATCGCAGGCAATCTGTATTACTTCGCATTTATTAAAAAATATGTGTCCAGAATTAAGCCAATTGTGAAACTGGTTAATACAGACTCTTTGGAGGTGGTGTAACCTCTGAAGAAAATTAAAAAAAAGTCTTATCCCTGCAATTACTGCCATTATAGGAAAATTACGAAATACATCAAAATTGGTGTCTAATCTAAGTCACAACGATTTAATTTTCGATTTAAATGATTTCAAACAAAACAAAGAATAAATAATTTTATGATCATGAATATTGTGTTATTTGTATTCCTAATATTATGTACATTAGTCTTTAAAATATTTAACAGGCTTTGCTAAAGAATTAACATATTTCTTAATTTAAACCTTTGAATTGTAACTTTACTAAGTTTGATAACTTTATTTTAAAACATTATACTTACCTAAAATATAGTATAGACCAATTCTATTATCATTAGATATGTTGGCCATGGACTCACCTTGGCTATTGTTGACACAACCTATGTAATTAAATCATGGCATTGAGCTATTGAGACTCAATAACTCAATGTTTAAGGGGTGGCTACAATCTGAAAGGTTGTAGAATCTTTAACCGGGACGACTATAGTCTCATGGGACCACCTGTAGGACTATTGCGGCACACATGTATTACAGTTATTTTTGTGGAAAGGGGAATATTAGATTAAATTAATACAACTATTCTTCATTTAGAACAAAACTTGATTATTAGGTTTTTGGTTTTTTTAAAACTATAACTAGTCGAACAGATTTAGATTAGAATTGTAGACCGCCCTTTCCTTGTACTAAACCCCAGCCTGGGATAGTAGGTGAAATATATCAACATGGGTGCAGTCAATAGCCCTAAGAATATCTGACAGACTATGCTCTGCTAGGTATCCTCTAGCTACATTTTGTCATGCTTGTTATATGCCCGGAAATGACATTCACTTCAGTATTAGTCAAAAATAAAATGAAAGAAATAGATGCACTGAAAGTTGTTTTTACCTACAAAAAAGGCTAATTAAAGTATATTACTCCCCACATTCTAATGATGGCCCCAATAACTCAGGTCAAGTATTTGTTGTTTGAACAACAGCCATGCCATGGTCAGGTACGAGACCTGTCTAGTAGGTAACTACCATCTGCCAAGAGACTGAAAGATGTAAACTACCTACCTAGAAAAAATATTAAGATAAGTTAGCCACACGTATTGATTGCAAATATACGACGTTTTTGGACAAGGTGGTTGTAATAGATGCTTACTTCAATATGCACTGGTAGTTCATCCACAGAATTAGTACTCTTTACACAAATACAAAACACAATCTTTGAGCATCCGAAACCGGCGTAGAAATTCGTTGTCGGGGAATTCCAATAGATTAAGTATTCCGATCACGTATCAATCGCCGATGTAATTTTCTTTCTTGTTTTTCAATTTCTGACATGAAAATGTAGCTGCAATAGGCTTGAGATATCGTTTTTGTATTAAAATGTTTTGAAGATAAACTTAAACCCACGTCCACGAAGGAGGATAACATTGTCCCTTTCAAATGTCAAAAAGGGATAAGTGCGTTGGGGCAATACCGGACGGATTTTCGACTAGTTAAAAGAGTCTGGCAAAAACTTTATTTTCTCGACATCCATATACGTCAGATTTCTGAAACATGGCGCAAATCGTTAATGGTTACACGCAATTTAGCTATAAGAAGCTTTTACTTTCCAAAACTCAACAGTGTCTGCTTAAAACGTGTGCGATGACAAGGCATAATTTTTTATATGCATAATGAAGAATTGGCCATCAAGGGGAAGACCGGACGTCGCTAAAAATCGCAAATAAAAGTGATAGGGAAAGACCGGACAGACGAAAAAATTCAAAAATTACCTTGTTTTATAAAATACTGCGCAGCACACGCCCCACTTTTCGGAGCGACTGGCTGAAACTTGGGGTCGGGGCAGAATAAAATGGAGTCTTGTACCATATTGCTAGCTTTCAAAAATATAGCATAATTCACCGGAAATTTGAATTTTACGGTCTTACCCCATCACCGATCTTACGCCAATGCACTACAATTTTTTTATCTTTCCTTTGGCCCCATGCTACGGACGGGGAGATATATGTCTACTCGTTATGACAAACGGGGATATACTATAGGGATAAGATAATTTTATCTCTTGTCAGTGAATATAATCGGGGGATATAATTTTCGTCTTCTGCCCATGCTCGCAGGGTGGATAAAACTAAGCAAGGGATAAAAAATTTATCCCTTCCCCGGGGATATATTCTCTCCTGCCCATGCTAGCCCGGCTGGTTGTACAACTTAGTTTTCATGTTTTGAGGTATACCTGACGAGAAGATACGTCGTAATTTTCCGAACGCAGCCCAGCCGAGTTTAATCCGTCGATTGACCTCTCGGTCGAAATTGGACTTACCTAGTCGGACTATTTGTCCCAGGTAAACGTACTCGTCAACAACTTCGAGCTTAGTTTTATGATTGGCGATATGATAAAGATAGTAAAATAATTCTATGGGCTGATTATTTTGTGTTTACAAGAAAATATACTCTTCTGAGGTATCATTTTCAAGATTCAATATCAAAAAGTTAATAAAAAGTTCCACTGTTGATAAGACGAATAAGACCAAAGAAGCGTACCCATACATTTGAAGAACGTTTATTTACCACAATCCCTGTTTTGTGACTGTGAAAAAGGTTAACAACAATTAATAATAATGCGGTTGAAGAGACTTTTATTTTATTACATTAATTTATTTTTTAATCATGATTCAAATCGATTTCAATACCCAACTATTAGTTGTTATAACTTAACTTCTAAACTATGTTTGATACTATCCTTTCGATATCATAACAATTTGTAATATTTATTAAAATATACTTTACACATACAGCCTACATCTATAACTTTTTTCACAAAATATAAAATATAGGCAAAGTTGCAATAGAATTTATGATTTAAATGGATAATTTATATTCTGTACCCAAAGAAACATACCATATTACTAGATTTGCTATATTTTTATTGATAAAAAAATATTAATAAAGTATTTTTCATTAAATAACAGAAACACATTATTAATCAATAATATATGAACATATATTATCGATTAATAATGCTGCTGTGTTTCGTAAATACTGAAAAACTTAGTAAAAATAAAAAAAAAACAACTGTGTTTGCCAACGCGCGTGCAGCTGAGCAACTATCGCATATCCACGGGGCAATCTATGAGGAAAGCCCGTGATGGTGGTTATTATGACGATGAATTCCTTATTGGCATATTAAACAAGCAACAAATGTTAGCTAATAATACAATTTATGTTACAGCATATCACTTTTATTTTATCCGTTTATAACTCACAATTTATTTATCGTACAAATAATCACTTCGTACTAATAATCACTGTTACTTAGTACCTTCACTTAGAACTGAATAGAACTGAATACCCCGCTTGGGTCGTGACGGCCATATTTATACTCTTTTGTTTAGGAGTCAAATCCGAAACTATTACAATAAAAATCTTACCGGAAATTCAAAGCCACAGAAGCGGAAATCCGATTTACATTTACTACATTTAAAATTAGGATCATTCAATATGTTATGCTTAATTGTTCTTTATACTTAATTGCTAACAATCGGCCTTTCCTGACATTTTCACGTCCCGTGAAAGGAAAGTATAAAATGTATTATCATATTAAGTTAATATTATTTGTAATTTTACAGTTTATTTTAAATTAATGAAATTACAATGCAAATAATATTGAAGCCCAATTCATGTCTTCAATATTCACCTGCATGAGACCCCTTCATGTTCTCAACAGGTAAGAAGTAAGTATAAAATGTATTATCATATCAAGTTAATATTATTTGTAATTTTACAGTTTATTTTAAATTAATGAAATTACAATGCAAATAATATTGAAGCCCCATTCATGTCTTCAATATTCACCTGCATGAGACCCCTTCATGTTCTCAACAGGTAAGAAGTAAGTATAAAATGTATTGTGATATTAAGTTAATATTATTTGTAATTTTACAGTTTATTTTAAATTAATGAAATTACAATGCAAATAATATTGAAGCCCCATTCATATCTTCAATATTCACCTGCATGAGACCCCTTCATGTTCTCAACAGGTAAGAGGTAAGTATAAAATGTATTATCATATTAAGTTAATATTATTTGTAATTTTACAGTTTATTTTAAATTAATGAAATTACAATGCAAATAATATTGAAGCCCCATTCATGTCTTCAATATTCACCTGCATGAGACCCCTTCATGTTCTCAACAGGTAAGAGGTAAGTATAAAATGTATTATCATATTGAGTTAATATTATTTGTAATTTTACAGTTTATTTTAAATTAATGAAATTACAATGCAAATAATATTGAAGCCCAATTCATGTCTTCAATATTCACCTGCATGAGACCCCTTCATGTTCTCAACAGGTAAGAATGGGAGAATAGAATACTGAAGCCCCATTCATGTCTTCAATATTCACCTGCATGAGACCCCTTCATGTTCTCAACAGGTAAGAAAGAAGTATAGAATACTGAAGCCCCATTCATGTCTTCAATATTCACCTGCATGAGACCCCTTCATGTTCTCAACAGGTAAGAAGTAAGTATAAAATGTATTGTCATATTAAGTTAATATTATTTGTAATTTTACGGTTTATTTTAAATTAATGAAATTACAATGCAAATAATATTGAAGCCCAATTCATGTCTTCAATATTCACCTGCATGAGACCCCTTCATGTTCTCAACAGGTAAGAATTGGAGAATAGAATATTGAAGCCCCATTCATGTCTTCAATATTCACCTGCATGAGATCCCTTCATGTTCTCAACAGGTAAGAAGTAAGTATAGGATACTGAAGCCCCATTCATGTCTTCAATATTCACCTGCATGAGACCCCTTCATATTCTCAACAGGTAAGAAGGAAGTATAGAAAATACTGAAGCCCCATTCATGTCTTCAATATTCACCTGCATGAGACCCCTTCATGTTCTCAACAGGCAAGAAGTAAGTAAAGAATACTGAAGCCCCATTCATGTCTTCAATATTGTAATTTAATATTTGATTGCAATTGTGTTTTCTTTTCATTAACATCATCATTTAATTTGTTTAATTGATTATTAAGTGCATTTTCTGATTCCTTTACTTTATCTTCAATAGTCGACTTTAAATCATTTTTATCTCTGAGGTCTTTTGTAACGGCTTCAGTTCCGACAATCAAGTCCTTAGTCCCCTCTTTAGACTTTTGTTTAATATCGTCCTTCTCCTTTTCGAGCTTATCCAAACAATCTATCTCAAGTTTTTCATTTGCCGTAAAATTGATTTGTTCAACCCTATCAATCAAATTGGAAGTTTCATCATGTCTGTGTTTTAATTTGTTTTCGATAGCCTTCGTTAATTATTGCTTTTTGCCATCAACGACGGCATTAGCTTCTTTTGTCTTATCAATAATAGCTTTCTCTGCTTCATCTTTCTTTTGTTTTACTTCATGTTCCACATCAGCCGTTTTATCTTTAGTAGTTTGTATAGCATGTTCAATATCTTCGCTTAATTCGTCCTTATTTCCTTTAAGATTTTCTTCAATTCGATCCTTTTTACATGATGCCTTTTGTATTAACTGATTAGCTGATTCCTTCATTTCTGAAGACTTTTCTTTGACGTTATCTTTTTCTTCCTGTGCTATCCTTTCAGCAGCTTTCTTCCCGTCTTCTAATTTGTCACATATTTTATCTTTCTTGTCCGAAGTTTGTTTTATAAGTTGATCTGCATATTCTTGTGTTTCAGATGACTTTTCTTTTACTTCGTTTTCAATTTTGTCTTTCTCTTATCCATAATCGGTTCCTTCTATCCTCCATCAATCTTTCTCTCTTTACACCTTTGCACTCTTCTTCCTTTTTCAAGAGATCCTTCACCGTAACCGCTGTGCGATTGTGGAACTCCTTACCTCTCCATATTCGTCGTGCTAAATCTCTTCACTCTTTCAAAATTCTTGTTAAATCGTATTATTTAGAACGCTATTAGATAAATTACTTTACCTTTCTCTTACTCTTTTCATTTAATCTATTATATGATATTTTATATATAACTTTCATTTACTTTTATTTGTATGTGTTATTGTATATTTTTTTATTATTATTTTGTATCCATAAGTTTTCTTCTTCGTGTCCTTTTGTTTCCAATTCCTTAATTTGTTCCTCTGTGTCCTGTATTTCACATTCGATTTTCTCCAAGTCATATTCATATACCATCTCTTGTATTATCACTTTCTATTCTCAAGTTTTTTTATCTCATACTCTTTTTTTTTTTCAATTATTTCATTTGTCATCTAGCATCTCGTTTTCTATCCATACATCACTTTCCGTTCTCAATCTTTCTGTCTCATGTCCACATAACAGTATTCTTTGAAAACCTACTTCAATGTCTACCCATAAACATTTCCAAGAGTCATACTTCGTATTATACTGACTATTTCGCTTTGATGTCATATATATAATATTGTTCAATACATAAATAGCGACTCCTCCACTCCGTTTATCATTACGATCGTCTCTGTATAAGTCGTAACCCGGAATCTTTTTCCGAGTTTGGAGTAACGATATGCAGATTGGTTGTTTGCCGTGATGACAGTGGCGATAAAGATAGTGGTCTCTTATTTGGGTGTACATCATTTCTTTCCTTTATTATGAGTTTGTCCTATTTTATGTAAGCAACGTTCTCCTTTTCTATTTCTTGTTGTAGTTGTGCTTTTAGATTTTTTTCTAATTTTAATACTCTTTCTGTATATATACTTCGTTGACGTACTTTTCGATTCTGTAAGCTGTTTTATATTTTGCAATATTTTAATTCTTTACCTAGCGTAGTTACGACTACAGCAACAGGACTGATATTAATTCCTCTTTTACCAAGTCTTCTTACTGATCCAAGTCCGAAGTCTTGTATATCAATATTCGTTTGATTTTTTTATTACATGCATAATTTTTTTCTTGTAACTAAAAGTATGTTAATTCTCCCTCCTCAACTCCAAAAACTACTAAATTTCTTTGTTTATTTGCTTTTCCGAATGCGAATATTTTTTCTTTATCTAAACCTGTGCTTGTAAATTATCGTATTTGTTGCTCAGCTCTTGGAGTTTTTCATTTATATTTTAATTAATTTTTGTGGTCATTCTTTCTTCTAATTGAGAAAACTGTGATTCTATTGAATTTAATTTTTTTTTACTAAAATCTGTTTTAATTTCTCTCATAAGTCTGCAGATCATCCATTTTATTTTTATTCGTATGTTTGTTATGAGAGAAATTCGCGGCCTCGTCATTACCATCAATAGATTGTTGAATATTACACTTTTTTCACTTTATTTATCTAATTTATATTTTGTCATATGACTATTTTAGCCTTATTTAGCGATCTTAAATCATTGACATTCATTTTACACTTACTCACTGAAGGTTTCTTTTCTTTGTTTATAGGTGAAGTCACATATTATTTTGAGTACCGTCACAAGATTTTTACTTTAAATTTTTTTTTTTACTATAATACGGAAATTATTATGTCACTGTTATTGTCACATGTGTTATTATGTCGAGATATTTAAATTTGCTTTCTTTAGCAGATCTAGTACTGTACGCTGCGCAATCGCGCCCTCTCTTTGTAAGGATAACAGATAATATTGTTAGCTCTCTTAGTGCGCTCAGCCAATTCTTGTATTGCTCCTTCAGTTACCAGCATGTTTTGACGTAATCGCAAGTGGTGTACTTCTTTAGTAAGTTCCTCCAGTTGTTTCATTATATTTGGTATTTGTGCCATTAGTGACAAGTACAATCGACACATAAGAAACAAACCACTCGAGCTATTGTCTTTAACTCGAACACTCTTACTTCAGTTGGTGACATTCCATGACAATCACCACATAAAATGCTCTTGCAGGAGTCACAACTTACTGATAGCTTCTTATCGTTTGTGGTTTTGCTACATTTAGAACATTTAAAGCTTTTTGGACTCTTTTTTTTACTGATTTAATAGAAAATTTCCTGTAATGGCAACACTATTGTCTATAGGTCGCTTTCATTGACAGAACCGGAAATCAATGATGTAAAAGAAATATAAAATTATGAAGGTAGATTTTAAAAGTTCGTAATTCACGCGAATAGTTTCTTTTCAAAGTTTTGCACTTTAAGTTTATAATTACAGTGAGAACACACCACTAAACATCTTTAGCCTGCCTCGTATCTTGATTGTACTTTTATAACATGGAACACACTATTTGAATTTATTGGTACTAAATCATCAACAGCACTTGTGCACACAACCACTTCAATTATTTGTAATCATATACTTATTCATTCATCGGTATTACTATTTGGACTGCTGACGGAATCTCTCTCTCCATTCTAACCAAATCACCTACAACGAACTTTAAGATTTTCCGCTTCTTTTGTTTTGTTTAATGCCCGAAAATCTATTCAAAGACGATAATCTCGTGTTTTCTTCTTAATAAGGATAATAGGTGACGCGAATTCTGAAGTAGACTGATAATTCCACAGTTTTCCAATTCTTCTACCATAGCTCTAACACGCTCGCGTTCTATTTATGTTTTGCCCAATGAGTCCGAAATACCGAGTTATCTTAGCTCAATATAATCCCACTTCTGATTTGTTAGCTAATAATACAATTTATGTTACAGCATATCACTTTTATTTTATCCGTTTATAACTCACAATTTATTTATCGTACAAATAATCACTTCGTACTAATAATCACTGTTACTTAATACCTTCACTTAGAACTGAATAGAACTGAATACCCCGCTTGGGTCGTGACGGCCATATTTATACTCTTTTGTTTAGGAGTCAAATCCGAAACTATTACAATAAAAATCTTACCGGAAATTCAAAGCCACAGAAGCGGAAATCCGATTTACATTTACTACATTTAAAATTAGGATCATTCAATATGTTATGCTTAATTGTTCTTTATACTTAATTGCTAACACAAATAAATAAGAGACATTATTGTTTCATTCTTAAACATCATATGATTACACTGAGAAAACACATAAAAATTGTGCGAAACAAATACAATATTATTGCCATTTTACGTTTAAGACAGGTTTGTTGTTAGGTATTTTGTTCTTCTTGTACAAAATAATGCAACCTTAATTTGTTTTTAAAACTATTTAAATTAAACTTTTTAAACAATACACACGAGTACACGTGCAAACTTGTTTTATTCAATGCCGTGTGTTTGCGGCTTGAAAAAGTTCGTCATCCTATATTGTAACTTGGCTATCGTAAGAGGTGGCGTATAGATTAAACGGACAATCTTAAATAAAACTAGTTTTACGGATTTAAACGTGTTTGCCTTGTTTTATTTTTAATTCTATTTTACGTTAGAGTAAGGTTACAACTACATAACAGTTGTAGCTCGAATGGTTTGGCTCGTCCGGTGAATCCTTAATACTGCTGTGTTTCGTATGGTGAGGCATTTCATATAAGTTCTCAGTGTGGCTAGCTTAAGAGTATCCATCACCATATTTTGTATCGTGACCACCCAAGAGAAGGACTCCTAGAGGATAGATGCTTATCATGGCATTTTATGTAATAAGTTGTTCCCGCCACCCATATGCGGAGTGTGCATTGCTATTGAAGGTTATACAGAACCAGTTATATTACAGGCTGTGCAGCATTTCTTAGTTCACATTCTTTATTTGAAGTCTGCTGCATGTGTCCAAGGAAAGCCGGAGACACTTAACATCAGATGGACTGTAAGTTTTTTTGTCACATAAATTTCATAAAAACAAAACATGAAAATTGTGATTTGTATTTTCAACGGTACGCGTGGGAATGGAACTCGGATAGCTCGCGTTCTATTAAAAAAGGAAAAAGCATTTTGTCATGAGATTTATATAATATTCACATGCAATTCCAAGGCGAAACACGACTATGTTCTGCGAAATCTCAATTTGCTCACACAATACAAACATTTCAAAAATTCAAAACTCTCTCGAGCGCTGCGCATGCCACCTACAATACTACATATAAATCGATACGTGAAATAAAACTCATTTTGTACGTTTTGGAACAAAAGTTGTTTACTGGTTGCGTGAGGAGCTTTTGTGATACTAGCTATTGTTTTTTGTAAACAGGAACTGTAATGAATAATTATGGATTTTTATGTAGTGGTGTTTGTTAATGATGATCCTGGACTATCTACTGCCAGGTGATGGGATCTCTTTTCTACCTAGGAGTCAGTCTATTGGGTACCTTTTACCTATTTCTGCAGCCAAAGACCAGTGCCTACACTGCAGCTGCTATGTTCCGATCTGAAGAGTATAGAGGCCAAAATGATTACATGCTGTGAGGCATTGCTTCTCAAGTCCTCAGTGGTAACAATGCATTTGTATCCTTCTTTATTTAAAGTTAGCTGCAGGTGTCAATGAAATGCAGTCGCCATGAACCATCAGATGTGCTGTTAGTTCGTTTGTTCGTCAATTTATTTTTATTAAAAAAAACCTTAAATATCGCGGAGGCCTGGCAGAACTTTTGCAAAAGTAATCATAGGATTAGGGACCATCCCTCTAGAAAGAGAAGATCTTCTGATGAGGTAGTTCGACGCTTCAAAGGGATAGTAAATAATAAGAGGGGGAAAAGATAGTATAGGAAACACCGTATGAAATAAAGCAGTATTAAACTGCTATTTCACACTACTATATTGTGAGAGCAAGATCATTCCACTGTGGAGCTTACCCATTCGCGCTTACATCATAATATAGCTGCAGCGTTACATGTACTTCTTCATGCCATTAACCATAAAATGATCTATATCACTCATTGTAACTGTACACACCACTGTAGCATTGAAACATAAGAAAATAACAAAGATGCACTTCTCGGTACTGCCACACCCCAGCCACGTCTTCCCATCAAACATAAAATGTTTATTTCTAGCTTTATTGGCATCGAAAAGGTGGCGTTTTATGTTTTTGTCTATACTATATAATTACAGTCTATCAAAAGTCAACAGCTGAACTCGTAGGGCTCTTAACTCTTGCGACACCCAGGAATATGGAGCGGTGGATTCTCGTTTCAACTTTTAACTTTAACTTTGTAACTACTCCGACAGAAGGATTTTCTTCTGTATCCTGAATGCGTTTTATAAGTAAAATTATCACATAAACATGCAGCCAGACTCAGTACAATCATTTGTAAGTCTTTCGTGTTGATGTGGTAAAGCCATGCAGTAGCTATATTATGGCTGCAGCAGGAATGAGTCAGCTCGACCTGGGAAGTACCACGCTCTCACAGTTTCGTATGTTACTGTAAAAGAACCGGAGAACTAAGTATTCCATCTTAGTCCTCAAAGGTGACACTGCATCTGCATTTTGATTCTTAATTGAGGATAGATGTTTTTTTTGACTTTGGGCCACATCAACCACTTGTCATTAGGTGAAATCTGTACTTGTTTGTCACCCCTAGTCTATAAAAAATCGAAACGGTTATCCCATGTCGCATTTGAACCCGCAAAGTAATTTTGTATAAGAGGGTGCAAACGAGTTGCGGTTCATTCGTAAGTGACTGCCGCCCATGAACAACTGCAACACCAGAGAGATGTACTTGTATGGCCTTTAGTAATAACCGTGCAATTAATTTATGTAAAATGCCTTCACCATACTGGGGAATGTAAGTGTGAGGGTAACGCTCTTCACTACTATAGAAATATAAAAAAAAAACTTTTTCTATTTAGGATTTAAACCCGCAGCCCTTTAGCATCGTAAATAAGTACTCAGGCACTGCACTTTACGTGCTCTGCCTACTGATACGGTACGTGTTTCGCCCTCGGAAGTATTTGAAAAATTTACATAATCTACTTAATATTATCTAAATTTATTTACTTAATATTATTTCAGTTGGGGTACAACGAACGTTTATAAAGTTAATCGCTGCAATAACGTGTAAACAACACTGTTAGTGTTGTTTATTTAAAACCAAACCGTTATTGAAATAATAATTTATTACGAACAAGCACATTTAAACTCATTCCGTGTAAAAGACAAAAATGTTCAGCGGTTAATTAAGAATTAAGGCGACGTTGCTGTACTTTTTAACTTTTTGAAAATATTTTAATTTACTGAATTGTAACGTTTGCGTAAAAACCCAAAAAAAAATATGTTGTAATAATATCTCACGCCATACAATTTATCCATGATGACAGAAAAGCGAATCAATACTAATAAATTATTCATTACAGCCTATTAAAGTCTACTGGTGAACGTTTTTTTATTTTTACTTAATTTATTTATTTCTTGATACATCTATCATTACAGGTCGAAGCCAATGCAATAGAGTCCTGTTTTTATAATGAACTAAATTTTACACTAATAATATTAAAATAAATGTAGAAAAACAAAATGAAAAGAAAAAATTATACATCGATAAAATAACAAAAATACGATTATTTAACTGTAAAATAATTATACAAATGCAATATCAAAAATATCAATTTTCAGAAAATATACTCTAACAGTACCATAAAATATTTTTATTTATTTATTAACTAACACAATTCTTATCACAGGAGTGGAGCCGAATGCAAAAATGTGGTCATTAATACAAAAATGACAAATAGTTTAATGTCAACCTCTCGAATTCCGCCAATGTACAAGTAAATATGTCCAGTCGTTGTGCTACGATGTTAAGCATTCTAGCTGCGCGAACAACCGATGCGTACTTTAACAGATTTGAACGAGCAACTGATAGGACAAGCAACCCTTCCCACGGCTCCCATCGCAGCCTAGGATTAGGCACGAGGAACCGCAGTGATTCCAGATTTTCCAGGTTGCTTAATCTGCAACGATCAATAATATGTACTTAAGTAGCGCAAAGTACCGTCTAACCTCCAAGTTATGATATCCAACCATTCCTATTACAAAAAGGGTTGCATACATAAGAGGATAAAAAGTGTAAACTCCGTATTGCTTTAAATATAGTTACCGGGTAAACTTTTCTTGTATTTTCTCCAGCATGAGGTTATACTTGGTTTCATATGGATTCCAGATGATGGCACTGGTTTCTAGATTGCTTCTTACTAAAGCATTGTTTAATGATTTCCCGGCGGCAGTGTTATGGAAGTCATGCGTTTCATGTAATATGAAGCCCAGGTTTTTAAAGGCCTTTTTGCACAACTGTATAGTATAATTAGGGAACGTTACGTCCTCGGTAAATAATAATATAAACAATGATAATAAATGGTGTCACAGGCTCACAAAGATATTTGCTCATTAAATATGGGCTCGATAAAAGAGGCCATAAATGACAGATTGAATCGCCGATGTAGATTTCTTTTTTTATTTTCAATTTCTGATACAAAAATGTAGTTGTAGTATGCTCGAGACATCTTTTTTGTATTGAAGTGACACATACACACACACAAAGTTATTTTTGACTGTTACAAACGTGTAACTGAAGTTGGCCTTAGTTTGTTACTGCGTAGACACTAATACATCAAAGAGCTGGAGACTTGGTTAACCTGTCATGCACAGCCAAATTTTAATCGTTACTCATTTACAACTTTAATTTTACAATATTACCTTAATTGGTGCGAGAAAATAAACGTTATTATTACTACTTCTGAAAGTAAATTGAACTTTAGTATTGAGTAATATTATTATAAATGGTTTCACTTCATAATTCTATACCAGGCGCACGAGATATGACACATGAAAATTAACGTCACGTATTGCATGAAATAACCTCCTTTTAAAGTTGTTACTGCTGACTGATCTCTTTGGCTGCCAAAATTTATAGTTGGAGTGCTCATATGAAGTAAAAAAGGTAGATACAGCGCGACCTTTATTATTGGTGAAGCCAAAAAACTCCGCTCCTTTATGTAAGCACACGCGTTTACGCACACACATGCATCAAACTACGCTCATTTTTGCTCAGTACTTCCCGGGCCGTCGTGCAGTAAATTTGCCTATAAAATGCTGTCCTGTGTAGTTAAATGGTGCAAAAACAATACTTCAGTGAACAAAAAGTCTGAAGAAATATCGTTTTACTCGTAAACACTCATTTAACTATATTTCAATTGGTTATGCCAACACAATTTTGAAGAATAATGATTTCTTATATTTACGCGAACACTACACATGATTAAAACTACTTTTACGGATTTTATCGCGTTTATTTTTGCTTTTAATTACTTTTATTTTTAATTCCCGACGTTTCGGGCGCTTTGCAGCACCCATGGTCACGGGAGACTGAGATGACTGACGTCCCGATGTCATTGTTAAACCCGGAGTACCTTCAGCTTTTTTAATTATTGTTTATAGTCCGATCTATGTAAAATGAACTGACTATGTCTTGAGGTCTTGCAGTGGTATGCTTGGGTTTAGTTTTAATTTTATTGATTATAGGATCCCAAGCAGGTGGTAGTACCCAGCCTCCTTCTCTATTGAAATTAGGATGTTTTTTAATTTCAATAGCCTCACGTATCATCCTTGGTAGGAATCGGTGTTCTTTCGCGAGGATTTGTGGTCTATCAAACCTGGCTGGGGGCCCAATTTTTCCTCCCCCTTAGCATCGTAGCGGAACCAAATAAAAACTACCCTAAGAGGGTACCCTCACTCCTAGTGACGGAGAATCCCTCGCCGAGCATCCACGTTCAAGCTACTTTACTCTTACTGAGCGTGGGTGCTTAGGCTACTCCGCGTATTATGGCGGAGGGGGGAAGGGAATTCTGCTCGCGACTAAAACTGCTAGGGGCAAGTGGAACAATAAGAACAAGGCGACCCCTGTCACGCTATCTGTGACTATCACCCGGAGACGGCGAAGCCGGCCTTGCTCTTTTGAACCGAGACTCAGGTGTCCTCTCAGGCTGATATTACATATTTTTCCTAACCGAGTTACAAATTAGACACTCATTTGTGCTCCCGGCTGGAGTTAGTTCTATTTTGCATTTACTAAAATATACTTTTTTTTATTTCAACTAGTTTTTTTTAGTATTAAGTTATTTTTTACAATCAACATGTTTTACATTACATATATTGTATATTTTATCGATGCTGACATGCTCACTAAACAATCTATCAAGAAGACTTTTAAATGGTAATCTACAGACGCCTCCTGCGTGCTTCATATTTTTTTGAATTGTCAAATTGTTGAAATTTATTAAAACAGACAGATATACTTTCGCATTCGCATCGCATATTACTCTTATAGTTGTAATATTGTATCTCGATTTTCAGGGACTTTAAAAAAAAGTGACAACACTTCTCTGACTCACACAAAGTTATAAATTTGGTTACAGTTTCTTGTTCTAGGTGCGAATCTACCTTTTTTACTTCAACTGAGTTGGAGTGCCTCCCTCTTTGCGCATGGATAGTACGCATAAAAGTTAAGTGTGGGTAGATAAAGTTAAATTATATTATCAAATATAGCTGAGAGAAATTATTTTATCCACTTAGTTCTGAAAACGACTTTTTTATGGATGGAATTTTGTTTTAACGACATTTCACTAATGTATTTACATTCTGGAATTTACTAGTTGTATATTAAAAAATAATAAAGGCACGTTTACCTATTTAAATAAAAATAAAAATACTTAGTCATAATAATAGTCTTAAATGATATTGTGACATGGTGTTTAAGAGATCCTTGAGTTATTTGTGTCGCTCTTTTTCAATAAGAGCCAAATGTCAATAAAAGCGTTGAATAATCTTTAATAGAATAACAAATTAGGTTTTGCGCGGTTTAATATTGGGCATCTAAAGATTATATAGTATAATTACAACAATTTGAAAGGTGTTTTCTAGTTTCAATCATCGTCTAAAGCATTCATTTAGTCATTAAGCTATATAACCTATATATCTATACGTATATACATATAATTAAAATTGAAGTGCCTCTCTGTAATATTTTAATAAATATCCCTTATTATGCTTAGGGTGTTATTTGCATGAGTAACCATTTAACTATGTTGTAGTATCAAAGTCCCTAAATTAAAATTGATTAAAAATAGCATAAAAGTTTAAAAAAAACCTAAATAACTCGCATTGATCATTGAGCTGTGATGATTCTGATAGTTATTTTATTTTATCCGGGTAATACTGATCAGGATACTAGGATAAATTAAATTATTGTATTATCATCTGTCTTAAATATTAGTACAAATTTTGAAGTCATTTGGCCGTCTACAAATAACTAAAAATTGTATCTAAAATTCCATTACAAAAATAAGTAGATACACGCGAAGCTAATAAAAGTGTGTTTAAAACATCTGAATTAGTCCCTTAACTATTTTGCTTTTACAATTATCAATATAACATAACCGAATTTAATCAGAAGAGATCAGCTCATACCTAACAGCCTTTGCTAGTTTTTGCGGAAAATTAAATGAAAGACGAGATTAAGTTTGTGAACGGCGAATCTGACAAAATTGTAGGTGCCATTTCATTAGCACCCCTAATATTTACCTTCGTGTGTTGTTAGCTTTCTCACATTAATGTCAGTGTAGAGTAAACGGTTTATTAATATTCTAAGTTGTTTTTACAAATTTGAAGTTCAACAACGAGATTCAAAATTTGAACCTTTAAATTTATAGCCGACGTCAAAAAGGGAGGAGGCTATCAATTTGATTGTTTTTGTTGATGAAATAAAACTATTTTTTACGGATTTAAACGCGTTATTTTTTTTACTTATTTTTAATTTCTGTAGTTTCGGGTGCTTTCTAACACCCATGGTCACGGGGTAACTGAAGTGTTTAAAGTTAATTGGAAGTATCGTCAGCATTTTATTATCGTAAATATAAACGCTAGAGAGTAAAAATAAGTAACGGTAAACGTGATAAAATCATAAAAATTGTTTTATTTAACCCTTCAATCCCCATCAAAATCCCACGCAGTCGCATGCGTCCGGCAAATCCCGAACGGTCGTGCGACCGCACCCACCCACACTTTAAACCATTAAAACTTATATTTAGAGACTACTTTTTTATTAAGAAGTTGGACATTATAAAATCTTAACAAAATTCTCTATCCTGTGGTTTAAACAAAAGTCAGGTTTTACATCATTACAAAAAGATTTTATTGTAATTTTATAACAAAAAAAAAACATACCAAGTGGACGTCGGCTGCGTGATAATCACAACTATTTCCATATATTACTCGAATTTATTTACTTAAAAAGATAAATTATATCCACACAAAAACTTTCAATGCAATTTTATAATAAAACACTTTATTAAAAAAAAAAACAGTTGTTTTTGGGAATACGCTGCTGCCCGCCTTCTGGCTTTAACCCTCTGTCGCCTGTTATGACTTCGTAGGATAAGGGGTAGTGATATTGTTAGACCTCCGCTTCACGATCAAAGTAATAAGTTATTAGAATTTAACTGGCACATATTCCCATATTCCCTTAAATCACTAAGTTTTACGCGGAAATATTTTCACCGTTTCCGTTCACTACAGATTATTTGAATGACAAACCATTTGAAATTCTAAGATATGATGAAGAAAACTAAACTTAAAAGTTTACTTTTGATTGAAATCAAAAGTAATCTTTATTAACTCTTTTGGAAATTCATGCTTGAACTTCAAAGGCAATTACTCCACTAAAAATACAATTTATTTTTATTTCCAAAATATTTGTCATGTTTTTTTTTCAGAGACTAATGCAAAATCCAATATTTTTTATTAATATACTTTCTTTGCCTTCAATTATTATAATTCAAAGTGCACTTTCTATATCTTCAAATATCAATCAATACCAACGGTAGGATTTAAGGTGAAATCGCTTGTCAGCTTTCCAGTTGAATTGGTTAGCACAAATTGTACAATCTTGGTAATTAAGACAGACAGTGATTACGTGAGCAGAACCTTAATTAACAGATAAACATTAATGAGCAGAAGGAATTATATTATTAACCAATTTAAGAGTCTTGCTGTTTAATGAATTATTTAATTAGCCTCAAGTTTCGTTTACGTAGCGGTGTAAGGGTATCTATCACTTCATATTCACCCACGGGTAACGTAAGATGCCGCTATGAGCAATATGTCCGATAGTTCTGTTTATGCCATACGTAAAATATGAAGACAGGCGACGGAGTCGATCATCTACCCATCTGTAAAGTTTGATATATTATATGTGTGTGTCTCTAAGTAAATGCTATGGCGTTATCACCCCTGAAGGACTGCCTCATTTCCGATAAAAGGGATACGATAGAAATTTTTATCGCTTCTGATATCTAAAGATTTCTTATATTTACGCGAACACTACACATTGAATAAAACTACTTTTACGGTACAGTTGTACGATGGTGAGATTGACCGTTTAATTATCGGTTTGTATGGGTCTTTTTTCTATACACGGTGTGTATAGAAAAAAGACATCAGTTTAGTCAATTCTTACCATTCGTCAAGTGTAATATCCCTCTAAAATATACAGGAGCGTACAAGCTTGATTTTGAATAGGGTCTCTCATATATAGCGAAACAAAAAGATTAATTAGAACGCGCGTAAAAGAACATATAACTGACGTGAAACACACCAACGTTCCGGGAACTCTGCAGTTTGTGATCCTAAGCGGCTTACGCAATTAGATTAGATTAGTGTATCAGATTTGATAGATTGCCTGACACACGTGCTCTATTCGAACGGCGCACGCCCTGCAGATCGCTATCTTTTAAGCCTTTATTGGTCATACGAAAAAAAAATTTCCGTTATTTCTAATTTCTTTTAACGTTGTAATTCAATAAGTATATATTACTGTCATTTCAGATCTATAAATATAGTAACACAGGAAATGAGCAACTGGAACTACATCCCAATCCTCTGGGACGTTACTCTCCGCAATCCGAAGCTCTAGAAAATTCATACTCCTCGTGAATTATAAATTTTAATACGCATCGTGTTATCCAAAGATGACTTGCGAAATAACGAAAATGTATTATTTTACGCCTTTGTTCTTTTATATATAATATATTTATTAAATTAATGAATTTTAATGTTATTTAAATATAAATAAAAATATGTACAAGTTATTTGAATGTATATTTATTTCATATATAATTTCATTACAGTCCATCAGTAGTCTAATGTTGAACATATTTGGCAATCGCAGGGTGTTATTGTTCTGAGATGTTCTACGGAAGATACCGCCGTTCATCTACTGTTTGTCTTACTTTTCTAACACGATTATTGAGTGGGTTCTATTACGCCGTCGCTACTCGGTGGCACCTAGATTTATTATAGGTTTACAATCGAATCGCAGATGCTTTGTCACGCAGTGAAAGAATGCCTTGTCTCTAGTTTTGACGAGTCACTGGTTGTCGTTACTAACCATAGGAATCATAGAGAAGTTTTATGTTGCTTTATACCACAAGTGTTCTGTGATGATGTGATTCTTCTTTGATCAAATCAATCCATTATTGCTGCAGCTAGCTGCAACGTAACTTTAAATTTAAGTACAACTTTTAGCGGCACCGGTAACCGTACCGGTAAGCGAAATGTTTTTACTTTTATTGTAAAAAAACGTCTGCTTTCAAAAAAAAAATCGAATCACCGCTTCCCCTGCTTTCAAATTCAAATCTATTTTTTTAAACTTTAAATATCTTCTAAATTTATCTAACTTTTTAATACATCTCCGGGTTTTAAGATAGCTGTCTTAAAACCCGGAGATGTCTTAAAAAGTTACCTACATAAATTTAGAAGATATTTAAAGTTTAAAAAAATAAATTAGAAAGAGAAATTAAAAGATGCAAAATGTCAAGTTAAATAAAGAAAAAAAGTCCTTCAGAATTTAATTACTGTGTTTTGATCTTCATTTCAATAACCTTAACAGTATTGTAAGTCACATTGTAAGTTTGTTTGTCCGAGATATTCTTCAGAATGAATGAAATGATTGTAATGAAACTTCATAAAGCAGAGAGCAATTCCAGTCCAATGATCTAAGCTATATTATAACCGAAAAATTGTACATTTGGAACAAACGAAAAATGAATAAAATAAATGGTCTTTAACTATCTTAAATCTAAATATTGTTACGAGCTTAGGGTTCGTGACAGTAAAAAGTGCCGAATTACCAAAATTTACACTTTTACTACCGAACACCAATTAAAACTTAAAAGACACTAATAATTAATCACACTGATTAATTTATTTCGCTCCGAAGCTTCGCTTGTATGGCCAAATTCAATACTGCCCCGATCGAGGCTGTCAACGGCTTTATATAGGGCTCTTCCACCGAAACATCCAGAACATCCAGAATATTCCAGCAAATACGGGCACCGACCGACCAGGCGCAGAAGGTTCGAGTGTGGGGCCTTCTAGAAAGCTTAGTTCTTCTGTTCGATACTAGATGGCGCTGTTGGTAAAAAGTTTAGGAATGGCATTTTCTAGAAAACCCTCCTCGCTCTGTTCCCAGGCACTAGATGGCGCTAGTGCCAGGTACCAGACGCGAACTTAGGCGCGCAACAATATCATATCCTAGCCAGACAAAGTTAGGGCTGGACGCTAGCATCGAGTACATATGTGTACAAATTAAACATTATATGATGTATCAATATTTTTTTCATCTCCAGCATTATTAAATATAGAAAATGAAATAGAGGAGAATTTGAAATTTACACTAATTCCAAATTCTTTCAGAACGTTATTTCCGCAATCCAAGGCTCCTGTAAATTCCCATTTCTCTTAAATTGTAAATTTTTATACGTAGCGTGATATCCGGGGATACCTCCAGGCCAACCAAGAATACATTTAGATCTTAATGAATTCAAGATTTTTATCGTGCTTTTATTTATCGACTACAATGAATGATGTGTAATGTTTTAAAATTATTTAAATTTTTCCAATAAGAATTTTTAAGTGTCTGGATCTAATCAATAATTAAGATTTAAAAGTTAGTTGTCAGTTACGTATAAATATATTTTTAGTGAGTCTAGTGTAGTGACGGCGTATAATAAAAATATAGTTACTTTAAAAACACAGTTGTTTGAATTTAGATCACAGGCGATACAAATGTAACATATATTCATAATTAAATACTCATAATAAAATTTTAAAATATATAATAAAATTTGTTGAAATATTTTGTCTAAAGTACCTAAACTTCCTATGAAATCAGATTACTACGCGTAGCTCTAAAATTATAGTACTTTTGAAACCTATTCTTTTATGTTTTTGATGGTTTTTACGGTTTGGAAGCAAACAGATTACGCATCAACGAAACATGTAGTTCAAGCAATTTGAAAAGAACCTTTGACTGCCTCATTGCTCTAGTGGTCGTAAACGTGATTGTTGATCTTGCGGTCTCGACAGCTTCCTTGCCCGGAGTCAGGAAGTTGGCATTGTTTCTCTCCCATACCTCGGAAAGCACATCAAGTCGTAGGTCCTGTGCCTAACTTCTATCCGGTCATGTCAGATTACCCTCCCATCGGACTATGAGAGTGTTCAGAGATTGCACTTGTGTTGCGCATACACTTGGGCACTATAATCCTGTTCTGCGCAGATGGCTAG
Organism: Parnassius smintheus behrii; assembly: GCA_036936625.1. Lineage (NCBI taxonomy): Eukaryota > Metazoa > Arthropoda > Insecta > Lepidoptera > Papilionidae > Parnassius > Parnassius smintheus. The sequence goes on from JAUPFT010000001.1 coordinate 3,291,648, forward strand.
TCTCCGTGAAGTCTAGTCGGCGTGACTGAAATTCGGTCTGGAGGACATTGCCGCAGATTCTGAATCTTATGGCAACTTTAAAAAACTTATTGAAATTTTTTGTAACAGAAGTGAGTAAAACTTAAAAGCATTGGACCCATTTATGAGTGTTTTCTCTAAATATTAATATTCTTTTCTTCAGGAATTTGTGCGGACTAAAAATAATGAACCTTATTTAGTCAATATTTAAGCCCAAACTCTCTACATCGCGAAATATGCAATATTGCATTCACAGAGAGGCAAGATATAAAAGGCTTTAAGCTAGGTAGGACCGTAGATCTTGGCAGTTATTTGAAGCCTGTTCAAAAGACTGAATAGACAGAATGCCTCAACCATTGTGCTAGTTTGCATTTCAAAGGCTGTTGAACATGAATGACTGGTAGAGAAGTAAATAAATTAGGTCGAATGTTAATCCCACAGAACATCCCACCCAATATTTCGAGTACACTGGAAATTTTCTGATGCAGCGGAAATATACATTTTAATTTGCATCGGAACTACTAACAACACTGTGTGCATACAGAGATGTTAAATTTTTCTCGTTAAATTATGACAGAAAAATTGTTTAAAATGTTATAATAAAATACTAGCTGGTTCGACAGACATTGTTCTTTCCTTTACCGTAGGTGGTGCAATAACTCTAGATATTTCGCTTTAAAAATGACTTTTTTTTCATTTAATCATCAATCGAGTTCAGATTCTGCGATTTTCCATTTTGGAACCAAACAAACATAATATTTTGTGAATGTTTTCATTTTTAAACGACTTTGAAAAAGGAATATGTTCACATTTTGTCACGTTATTTTTCATATATTTTATTTGGGTATAAGTATAACTGTTCGTATGTGAATTAATTGTAAATTGTTTTTTAAAGTGAAAACTTCTTTAGCGGTGTTGTACACTTTTTTTGTAATGGGGAAAAATGTTAAACTCGAGTCAGGATACGTGAACAGGTACGTGAACTGGACTGGAGGACACGTAACTTGGTCCAAAATTCGTAAGACGTCGTCGAATTTATGGATGGAAGTTCATTTTTCTGAGAGATAAACTTTTTTATGTAATATAAATTGTCATGTTTGTGTACGATAGCCCAATAAATAAATATTGTATTCTAACGCATAAATGACAGTACTTTTATACTGATAATTAAAGCAATTCCTGCAAAATTATTCCCTAACTATTCCAAAATATTAAAAATGCACAACATTACTACTCAAGTTTTCACTTCTGCCGCACTCCCGGAATGCAACTAAACTAACAACAAAAATAGGATACGATGGTTAATGTAACTATTTCGAAGTATTTCTAAAAGTAAAAACTTACTTCAATAACTAAAAAGAAAAAAGAAAATCATCATACTAGCTTACGAAGAAGAATTTTTTGCTGTGCTATGTTTTAACACAGACTTCAGAAGATATTTATGAGGAAACTATTTTCTGGTTTTGAAGTGGGGTTTTACTTTTTTTAATGTATATTTTGATCCATAAATACAGAATATGTTAATAACTTGACTAAAGCGCCACCTCTCGACTTCTAGTATTGCCTGATTCACTTCCTATTCCTTTACAAAATATATTAAATAAATTGACCTCAATCGAGCAAGTCGTTCAGAAGTTTCACGATCATTAAAATATTAAACAATGCCCTTATCAACAATTAAATATCAAATTAGAAGTAAAGATTATAAAATCCAGACCGAATTTCGGTCACTACAGCCAGTGTCAACAGAGAGAACCTGTCTCCGCTAGCTGGATTATAGTGCCCGCTCGAGTTTATATCTAACCAAAAGTGCACCCTCTGTTTCCTTACTCTCATAGTCCGATGGAACGACAATCCGACACGACCGGAGAGAGATCAAGCACAACACCAACTGCTTCACAGCACGCTTTCCGAGGCACTGGAGCGAAACACCAAATCCATGACCGTATGAGGAAACTCAAGGTCGTTCAGGTTTCCCTGCGTGATAAACTCAGAAATGAGGATAACCGCAGTAGAACCAATATAATATGATAATTACGGAGATATTTTGTGTCTATTTACCAATAGCGAAAATATATTAACAATGAAAAAAGATAACAATACCATTGGTAACAATACCACTTAAACGAACTTTTAGCCAGCACTGCGATTGTGTAACACAAGTAGGTATCGTTTGCCGATAGAAACCACTTCGCTACTACTTTGTATTTTTACATGACGATATTTTCAAAAAACATATTCTATTCTATATATATGCAGGGAATAGAGTGAATGGGGCACTACACTCTATTATGAAGAACCAGAATGTGTCAAAAAAGGCACGTATGGTAATTCATAATGTTGTGTTAATCCCTACTTTAATGTATGGTAATGAAAGCTGGGTGTGGCAGAAGAAGCACGAAAGTAGAATAAACGCTGTAGAAATGCGGTCTTTAAGGAATATGCTAGGATTGAATCTGAATGACAGGGTGAGAAATTGCGTGATAAGAGATAAATGTGGTATGCAAGATGATGTTGTGACCAGGATTAAGAAAGGAATGCTTCGGTGGTTTGGTCATGGGCCACGTTAGAAGTACCCTTAACCGACGAGCGTGTATGCGTAGATATATGGATGTAAAGGAGGCGAAAGAGGTATGTCAGGATCGTGCCAAATGGAAGTCCGTAGTCTCTGCCTACCCCTCTGGGTGACAGGCGTGAGTGTTTATGTATTATGTTTATGTATATTCTATTCTCTTGACATTTTTCGTCGACTTTTATTATTATTTTTTTCGCAACATGGCGTCTGATTGTCGCCATATTAAAAGTTGATTGCTGCCAAAACATTAGTGACCCTTGATTAAATGATTAAGACAAATCGATTGACATAAGATTCATGTCAATCGATTTGTCTTAATCATGTAACGTAAGTAGCGTAAGTGTAATCCTAGGTCTATGAACGTAACGTACGTATGTATGATTGTTCCTTTGTATACATACATACATATATAGGACGGCAAACACATTACCCTCCTTTGCGTTACACATTTATGTAAAAATACTCCGGCGAATAATCGATACTGAATCATTTACACAAACGCGTTAAATGACAAAACTAAGCCAACTAGGAATAGTTTTCGTCAAAGTTACACAATCGCATTGCGGAATAGGTCCGGAGCAGGCATAGGCTAGCCTAGGCCTAATAGTACTCACTTGTGTCCTATCCTCGATCTAATGTGGCTTGGCTTTCCGTTTGCATTTTGCTTTATCTAGACATAAAATAAACTAATTTTTAATAACCGCTAAGTATTCCTTCCACAGATATTAAAGTAAACTACACAACAGAAACTACAATCTTAAGTTTCTTGATGTATTTTTTTTTATGATTTGAACGCTAAGACGCTGCCTCTTCATTCATTACATAAAACGATGAAGCCATCTAAGGTGTGCTTAAATTTTCCAATGGATATAAAATTAATGGAAGATTCTTGAGGAAAACTACAATAGTAAGTGTAAGTGTAATGTAAGAGGTATCAATAAATCTCCACTAGCTGCACATTAAGTGCGCATACCAAGACGATAAAGGCTTTAAAAATACTTGCTTCATTTATAGCGCGTTATAGGTCGGCTGCCAATGTTCTGTTAGTCTTTTAAAAGAAACAGTAGCTGAAAAATCTTATTTAGGAGATGTTGACATGAATGTGATTATATATATGACCTAAATCAAAACTTGTGTGTAAAAAATTTACAAAAATTGTCAAGAATTTAGTTTAAAAGCTTTATTAAAGAAAAAATGTATACATAAAAGGTTCTTATAATATCAAAGGATACGAAAATGAAAATAGCCCTTGGCAATGAGGTAATCGCCTTCAACATATATAATGATAAATTCATGAATATATATTTCGATTTTAAAAACTGTACAAAATTATGGTAAACAGCAATATATTAAAAAAAGTTTATGCCAAGGCGGTTCTTCCCAGGACAGACGTATTTTTCGAACTAGCGGTAAAAAAGATTGATTTTCAATAAGTATTTTGTAATAATCTATGTAGAATAAAAATCATTCTATTTTATTCAATCTTTGCTGAATCTTCCCAGGAAAAAAAGATATTTTTCAAACCAGTTGTTTATTAAACGTAAGAGAGACTTTCATGAGTATTGTTTATAATGTTATTGAATAAAAACGTTTCTTTTTCTATTTCTAACTTCCAATTTAAATACCAGAAACTGAGAAGTGTCAATAGAAAAACATAATACAGAATATCTATTTAACCTTTTAATTAACTTTTGCTCCGATTTTTGTTCTTATTTTTAACAGAGCTTACCCTCCACTTACCCCCTCTTTATCCTACTCTTTTTTCCGACTTCTGAAAACTGTATTCGACTTTATATTTTTTGTAAAAATATATTTTGGCTTTTTTTGATACGTTACTCTCCTCCACGCCAGGATTCTCTCCTGTATCGTGGGCAAGACAAACATCCAGACCGGGAACTATTATTTGTAAGCCATACAAATAATTGTTCCGAGCGGAATTCGAGCCCGTGGCCCTTAGCGCTGCAACTTATTACTAAGCCACTGCGCCACGGAGCCGTCATATGCAGATGAGGGACATTGAACGCATGCGCAGAGCACAACTTTAGTAGAATAGTGATGGGCAGCGTCTCCCGTGCGAAGGTATCAACTTTACGTTCACCATCGATAGGCGGTGGTTTGTAATGTATACACAAAATGCATTCTAGAAGGTATGTGCATCCTGAAAAAGGCTATATCCAGTTGTTGGCTTAATAAGCCTGTGGTGTGCACTGCTAAAATTTTGACATAAAATATATTTTTTTTACAATCCAATAAATTTATTATCGAATTGTAGACAAGCTGACAAAAATAAGGTTGAAAACAATTCAAGCTACTGTTTATTGTTATCTTATAAATTTTCAGTTGTTTAAACATTTAATTTTTTGCAAGTTTTTGTTTTTATGGAAATTAGCGAGACAAACAAATACATAAATCACCTTATGGGTGAGTGGATGCCTTGGCTCATAGATCACACAACCTATACCAATCCTCAAATGAAAAACAAAATTCCAACGCGATGTCATCCTTAAGGACGAGGATGGATTGCTTCGTTGCTATTGAAACTAGTCTTCGGTTTCTCGTTACTCATCAGTCAAACCATAGCATCCTAATGCTGCTATTTCAGCTCGTTTGTATTCTTCCATCAAGGTCGAGCCAATCTATTGAAGCTGCAGCGTGGCTCTACAATGTGTAAAAAGTTTTGCCAAAAGAAATCCTTAGTTGAGTTTCAATAAAATAGGACCGTTCCAAAATATATATTTTAATATACTGTGCCTGAACCATACACGAGAGCATAGATAGATAACCTAGAACATTTGCTATAAATTATATTAGCGATACTGCCAGCGAATTAAGTCATCAATTTATTTTATTAAGCGGGTAGTTGCAAAGTAACTCTTTATAACTTTAGTTTAAGCAACAGTGTTTCCTCGAGTATTCCCTAAGTTGTCTATTTCATAGTATTGTTAACAAAACTGACTGAACAAAATTATATGTAATTCATAATGTTACCGCAAATGCATTTTCGAACTTTTTCCTGTATAAACATACTGGCCGAGAAAAAACTGCACACTAAAAAAATACGTACAAACATAGACTTATTATACTACTGCGTACGTACAAAGGAAAATCAGAAAAAAAGAAATGAAGGATGCTATTGGTTGCGCGTATACAATTACCTATATTTTTTTCGCAATTCCATAACGAAAATATTATTATAAAACTCTATCCCATCCTGTTTTAAGTTTTATTGAAGTCCTTACATATCATATACTGCTCTAGTAGTACTAAATGTAGTGCTAAGTAATTTGTCTATCTCTTCTCTAGCTCCAGAATCTCCCCGTTCTCAGGGTGAGTGCGATAAATGTTGCCAGGTCGATTCGTCTTAGGTAGCAACCGCACCTCCAGCGGATATTCTTAGAACCTCTCGCCCCGCCATTACCATGGTCGTCACTGTAGCTAGGAATGGCGGAGTCGCCGAGGACTGAAGGCCGTTTATTTGTGTCGGTGCTCATATTTGCCACGGTTGGCGTTGCCATGTTTGCCATAGTTGCCACGCTTGGCGGGCGGGTTTGCGACCGCAAGTTTTTTTGTACTATTGCTGTTATCGGGAAGATATTGCTGGCCATCTCCTGCATGTTTTTCTCTGTCGCCTCTTTCCACACTCACTGGAATATATTTGTAGTGGATATTTTTAACCGCCACTACACGGCTTGTCTTCCTAAATACGACTTAAAATAAAATAAAAACTGCGTTTACAAACCCGCTTGCTAAACGTGGCCGCTATCGCAAAAATATCTCCCCTATAAGGTAATCTATGGAGGAGGCTTATGTTCGGCAATACACGTTAATAGGCTGTAAGGGTCTTATCGCTTAAAGGAAATATTATGTTATGAGGTATGAGGCTAAAAAAATAGAAAATACGAAGTGAAAAGTGAGTGAATAATATAATGTTAGAGGGCGGTATTAACCCAGACGGATTCCTTAGTAAAAAAGTGGTTATCTACCCTCCTATCATCACCATCATTATTACAATCCTTCACAAGTCTACTGCTGAATAAAGGTCTCCCCAAAGTTATGCCACAAAACACGGTTCTGAGTCACCTGTATCCATCGACTAACGGCATATCCAGGTCGTTGCTTCATTTACAGGGGAGCCGCCCTACACTTTGTTTACCGCTGGATGAATTGACCCAAATATGTTAAAACAGTTAAACTTTTTTGCACTTTATTACGGTTATATCACCTTAGTAAAAAAAGTGGTTATCTACCCTCCTATCATCACCATCATTATTACAATCCTTCACAAGTCTATTGCTGAATAAAGGTCTCCCCAAAGTTATGCCACAAAACACGGTTCTGAGTCACCTGTATCCATCGACTAACGGCATATCCAGGTCGTTGCTTCATTTACAGGGGAGCCGCCCTACACTTTGTTTACCGCTGGATGAATTGACCCAAATATGTTAAAACAGTTAAACTTTTTTACACTTTATTACGGTTATATCACCTTAGTAAAAAAAGTGGTTATCTACCCTCCTATCATCACCATCATTATTACAATCCTTCACAAGTCTACTGCTGAATAAAGGTCACCCCAAAGTTATGCCACAAAACACGGTTCTGAGTCACCTGTATCCATCGACTAACGGCATATCCAGGTCGTTGCTTCATTTACAGGGGAGCCGCCCTACACTTTGTTTACCGCTGGATGAATTGACCCAAATATGTTAAAACAGTTAAACTTTTTTACACTTTATTACGGTTATATCACCTTAGTAAAAAAAGTGGTTATCTACCCTCCTATCATCACCATCATTATTACAATCCTTCACAAGTCTACTGCTGAATAAAGGTCTCCCCAAAGTTATGCCACAAAACACGGTTCTGAGTCACCTGTATCCATCGACTAACGGCATATCCAGGTCGTTGCTTCATTTACAGGGGAGCCGCCCTACACTTTGTTTACCGCTGGATGAATTGACCCAAATATGTTAAAACAGTTAAACTTTTTTACACTTTATTACGGTTATATCACCTTAGTAAAAAAAGTGGTTATCTACCCTCCTATCATCACCATCATTATTACAATCCTTCACAAGTCTACTGCTGAATAAAGGTCTCCCCAAAGTTATGCCACAAAACACGGTTCTGAGTCACCTGTATCCATCGACTAACGGCATATCCAGGTCGTTGCTTCATTTACAGGGGAGCCGCCCTACACTTTGTTTACCGCTGGATGAATTGACCCAATATGTTAAAACAGTTAAACTTTTTTACACTTTATTACGGTTATATCACGAATGAATCGGCTCGTCCATGGAAGAAAAGAAGAGAGAAAAACTATTTATTTGATATACAAATATTAAACACATCTAAAAAATATATAATAATAATAATAATAATAAAACATTTATTCATTACAGCCAATAAAGTTACAGTGAGCAGTATACACAGAAATAACCAAAATTACATAGTGTAGTAATGAATGGGCTCTAGCTCAGCATAAATGTTGCATTTGCCTACAACGCTGCTTATTCTGCCAGCGGCAGCGCCCAACAAACGAAAAGAACAGTACGCGCGCATCCCTGCTTATATTACATTCAATCACAACTGTTCATATTAGAGTACATCTCGTGGTTCCCCAAGTATTAGCGAGTATTAGCCAGTTGAAATTATTAATTAAGAAATATTTTTAATTATCATACATTTTTTTCCATATAATTTATATTTTTAATAATTATTGCAACAATACAACTAATAGTAACAAACAAAGTATTAAAAATATTTATTTTACTGAGCCTTACTTATTTGAGCTTATAAATCTACTACCGCCTACTGGCAATATCTATTTATTTTATTTATAAGACGGCCCTGTAATTTAGTAAAAATAATTCGATTATGACAGTAGTTGTTCGCTTAGTAAGTGACATCTATAATTTTTTTAAACTGGTTTTACTTGTCATAGTGCGTAGTGGTGGTGGGAGATCGTTCCAACACTTAGCTACCATAAACTTAAAACTACCCCGGAAAGCCGATGTTTTGTATATATAACAATAAGGGGCAAAATAATGCATGCACCAGTCTAAGACTGCTTCCGGGTAATGAATTAAGATGCAATACATGCATATGGTTAGTAATCAAACAAAAAAAAAAATGAAAATTAAAATGTGATATCAAACAAGTCTTCAACTTTGCATAATGCTTCAAAGGCAGCGCTAGTTTTCGGATGAAGCCTTGTGACTTCAAAAGAAAAAAAAAATCAATCATAAAAATCATTCAACAAGTAAAAGAAATACATTAATAATCAACAATATTTGAACTTGAATAGAGTAGCATAAGTAGTATACCATTTCAGGTTCGAAACAGTAAAATGCTTAGTGTGAGTTATTCACAGAACTTATTACATCGGTACTCCAATAGACATACTTTAGTAAGTTCATAGAAGTTCATTATAACTGCAGCGGTACCAGAAGTTCTAACGCTTTCGCAACAGGTCCAGCACTTTAGAGTTGCTACCTCAATATTCCGCACCGGTTCGTTTTATTTTATCGTAAATTTTAATTCCGAATATTGTGTCGTGAAGTTCATGAGCAGCCAATTAATAGATTGATAGATACAATTTGATTGGTCATACATTGATACATTATAAATATTTTTTTAACTTGTATGGTTTTTATCAAAACGCTATAATTAAAAAAGCACGGCTGTTTGTAAACGCTGATTGACGGACTGGCTGATTACACATAATACAACCAATGCTCATAGGATTTGTCACGAGCATCACGTGTAGGTTGAAGTGTTATCAGCTGTATAGTGCGGTGAGCTAAGTTGAAGTTCTAAAATCGTTTACGCTAATAGAAATTCACAAAAATAAATGAAAACAATTTTCATTCACATACCTATCACGTGTTTTAGTGTTTTTCTTTTATACAGTAAGGATGACAAACGAGCACATAAGTGACCTACAGAGGTCTACATTTATCCTCGATTAAGAGTCAAAATGAAGATATGCGTTGTCACCCCCTGAGGATTTAGACGGCTTGCCTTTTGCCTTTTCAATTAAAAAGTGTATCTGGTTATGTTATCTATACTCACTATATGAAACACAGCAATATTAAGCTGCTATTTCACGCCGGTATTTGTGAGAACGTGGTACTACTCCAGTTGAGTCAACCCATTCATACTTTACAACCATAATATAGCTGCAGCGTGGTTCTGCCACGTAAGTGGCACTAACACGTAAAATATTATGTGTAATCCTGAGATATGTTACTGGATTATCGATTATAAAAAATCGACTTTGCTAACTTCTTTTAGAATTCAAGCAAGATGCGGTCGGCAGTAGTGGTGGTTACCGGCAAATTCTTTGTGGCATTGGTTATGCGTATGTTGTTTAGTTTCGTGAAGAAATTTGTAGTGGTTCTTATTACGTGCAAATATTTTCCGAAAAGTCTTATGGTAACTTACAAAATTTATTTTATCACCTTTTTAACAGTGTAGTCACAGTGGCAGTTAAGAATACGTAGTGTTGATTTTATACATTTAATTAGATTTTTATGTTCTGCTGATGTATAACCAATACGGTGCCCACAAAGTGTCCCAATTACAAAGGAAAAAAGCGGTTTAGGTGCGACCCGAAAGGTCCATACGACTAACTTCCTAATGGAAAGAACAAAAAAATATCAAATGATTTATAACTTTATACAATTTTTCATTCGGCACAAAAAATGACATGACCGATTTTGCTCAAATTTTAATGAGGTCTAAGTTACAAAATTATGTGTTAAATGAAACTGGTCCCATGTCAATACTACTCTTTGTTCTCGAGATAGACGATACGAAAATTGAATCCGTATATACATACGTGTGCTCATACGGACATCCTTTTAAAAACCATACTATTCGACTCTAAAGACCTTGAAACGTGGAGATACGTTAAAATTTCCAATTTGCAAAATCGGACCCATTACTATAACTTCTCGCTGGGAAGTTAATAACACATTTCAACTGTCTGTACTTACCAGTACTTATTATGTCCTTTATAAACTACTAGATGTGCCTGGTATGTTATTCAATACCTTTATTTTCTTCAAAAGTATTCGTGGGCAAACGCATAACAACACGCTTAAGTTATATATTAATATGAATCCCATAGACAACATTCAAAACAATACACACGCTCCAAAAATTTAACATAAAATTTTTGTCATAATATTTGTCAAATTTTCGCCAGATATGAATTTACCTTATAACGCGGAGAATATCATCAAATTTAGAAGTAGTAATGAGTAAACCTGCGTCGCTAATAATGTGAATATGACAGTAAATTAAACTTGATTTACTTTGAAATTTGCCAGCTTGAAACACATATCCTAAAAAGGTTTTATTAATTTATTAAATATGCTATAAATAGACTTAATTCAACAATAAAAATCTATTAAAATGTATTAAATCTATTAAAATGTAATTAATTTATGGCATTTCTTGGAGGTAGAAATTTATGCGACGACTGTAATGATTTGCATAGGTATTCATAATGACATTAAATCATATGGCATTATTCATAATGTCTAGATAGTTTGAAAAATGTCAAATAGGAGTAGGCAAAATTATAATAACTATTGAAATAATTATATTGAATGGATTTTTAAAGAAAATCCGTTATTTATTGGAAATAGTAATAAAATCAACCAAAAATAATGGCAACAAAGATTTTTTTATCAAAGATATATTTCCCTTCTATCGCAAAACTCCATTGCTGCTATTTGATACTGCAAAGTGATTTTTCCCTTCCTTCACATTTTACAACGGTCAGATTTGGTATATTTTTTATAGAATAAGGGTGACAAACGAGCACACAGTACGCTTATGGTAAGTGTATGCTGTGGCCCACAGAAACTTACATTTATCCTCAATTGGGAATCAAAATGCAGATGCGTTGTCACCGCTAAGGACTTGGATAGAATGATTCACTTCCAGTAAAAAGGGTTTCCGGTTCCCTAAATTTTTAACTTATTTTCTGTAAAGGTATTAACATGTTTAGGTTATGTAATTAAATGTTTTATCAACATATACGTAGCAACAAAAGTAAAAGCAACGTAGCAAGTATATAATCATAATGACGAGACAATGTGATGAATAATGAAGTTTAAATCACTATTAATAACATAACCCGATTTAACTTGATTTTACTTGTCATTTCTCATATTTCCTGGGTAATATTATGAATAGCTATCTACTACTACTAACTCTTGTGAGAAGTGGGCTGGTTTTTTCTCGCTCAAAGGCTAAGTATAGCCAATCAGTTTAACATTATATCACTACAAACTCGGTGTAAATGTCAGGATATGCCTTGCTTTTCAATATTATTCATTCCCTTATTGATTCCCCCACCCTCCTTTCATTTGTCAAGATTAATACTAAGCCCCATCTCCGGTATGCTTTCCTAAATACTTTCGCTTTGCAAGTTTATAAAAATAATACGTCCTATTACAATCTTCTTGTAAGAAAGTGTCGCCTATTAATGACTTATTGGTTAATAGTAGTAAAAATATAGACATTTTAGTAAACAATTTCAAACAATCCGTATTAGATATACTTCAAGGCATTCAAGGCTTAAAATTTAAATTTAAATATAAAGGTAAAAATGAACATAATTATAACAAAGATTTAATTATTCAAACTTTTCCATAACTTAAATTCATAAGTATAGTATTTTTATAAGTAAGTTTATAATTTTTTATGCTATAAAATCGTTACTGTTACTTAATATCATGTTGTGTGCACATGTTTTGGAATACCATCCAGATTGTAACTTTGTATTTATTATTTTCGTATTTTAAGAACAATTGTTCATGTTTTGGTGTTATTCTATTTTGTGTACCTAAATAAATAAATAAATCAGCGAGGGAACGCAGCCAGGGGTTTTTGGCACTATACCACGGGAGTAGGACTGTATGATAATTTAAATTTTTTCACTTATGTTATATGGTGATAAATACTGTACATTATAAAATTATGTAAATAAACTTGTACTTGCTACTGGGTGGTCAAACGCAAACGTATATATGAAGTCGCTGAAGACAAACGTTTTCATTAAAACTGCTGCTCATGCCGATTGAAGAAATCAATTTAGCTCCACAAAGAGCGTCCGGTAATTTAAAGGAACAATCTCGTATTTGATGATGTAGCGTTTATAAACTCTTTTTTTTTGCGGATGTTTATAAAGCTTCTTTATAGAATAAAATATAACATAGTGACAAACTATAAAGTATTCTATAGAGTTAGCGGTATAATTTCTCTTTGTGATATAATGATAAAACATTAATTAAAAATGTGCAAAAAGACTGATACTTGTTAGTTTCTTTAGAAGTTGTTAGAAGTTTAACAAAATATAAAGTAAAGTTACAGCCTATATGTACATATCTCCTCCTTTTATAACTAAGAGGGTATCAGGACAAGGAAATTACCTTTAAGATTACTTAGCTGTCAGCTATCGCAAAACCTATTTTACCTGATGATGCTTTGTTTATAGGTGAAACACGCATCTAATACTATCGGCGGTGGTGTGTCTTTATAAGCAGAGTGTTGGGATTGGTAGTGAGAGGGACAGTGCACGCAATTAAGTGAGGTTGGAGGAACTCTTCAAACTAGATAAGATGCATCATCAGGATTTTAGCTAATTTATTTTAAGTTCTTTAATGGATTTCTATAATGTAACGTCAGATTCTATTAACTATGTTATTTAATTTAATATTAATTAATACTTTTGCTGAAAATTTCTGCATATCAATTGTTAAATATCATTCCGATTAATGATAGGAGGTCTTTCTCCTCAAAGTCTTCCAGGAATATGTCGGCGACAATAAGAGATACAGGTGAATACTTCTCCAATAAATCCAAGATTCTACAAGCAGTCGGTAGACGATACTTTCACAATTCTACCTTTAGATAAAGTAATTGCATTTTGAGACCATCTTCACTCTATAAATTCTAAAATTCAGTTCACAATGGAGTTAGAAGCAAAAAAAATCTTTAGCTTTTCTAGATGTGTTTGTAATTCGGAATCCTGATAACACCTTGAGCCATACTGTGTATAGAAAAAAGACCCATACAGATAGATATTTAAACGGTGATTCTCACCACCAACCTCCACAGTTAGCTACCATGGGTAAATCTTTGTTTCAGAGAACACAAGGGATCTGTGACAGTAAACACCTGGCTGCCGAGCTCCAACACGTCAAGCAAGTTTTGCATGACAACAAGCTTCGGGTCCCGCGCCTACGTCACAGAGAACGAGTGAAGCCGGCCACAGTCGAGCGTGTACCTGCTGTACTGACATATGTTACAGGAGTCACTGACGAGATTGGCTACATCTTGAAGCGCGCTTCCATTAGAACATGTACAGGATCGCCCCCGTCACCACATCAGATTTGATAGACCGCAGATCCTCGCTAAAGAACACCGATTCCTTCCCAGGATGATTCGCGAGGCTATTGAAATCAAAAAACATCCTAATTTCAATAGAGAAGATGGCTGGGTGCTACCATCTGCTTGGGATCCTATAATAAATAAAATTCAATCCCAACCCAAGCATACAACTGCAAGACTTCAAGATACCATAAGTTCATACTGCATGGATCGGAACAAAAGTTAAAATTTTAATCTATGGTAACCGCGGTTAACTATGACATATGGACGTTGAACATCTCAGTCCCGCCCGTGACCATGAGTGCTGTAAAGCGTTCGAAACGTCGGGTATTTAAAATGTCAAATATACGCGATAAATTCCGTAAAAACTAGTATTATTTCAACGTAGCAAAAATAAAAATCCACACAATTGCTAATTAAAGAAAGGATTTAATTTCAAACCTATTGTTCTCAAGCGTTTCTAACAATTTTATCCGAGGCTGAATGTTCGATTTTTCTTTACTTCAAATAACCAGTACTTACAGTTACTATAATCTTAAAACTTTGTGGTTTTTATGCTTAAGGATTTTTTAAAGAATGAGGAATGTTTAGGGGTAGCGTATTCTTTTACGCCGCTAATGCACTGATAAGGCACGAAAGATATCCCTATTCTATACACCTGGAAAAATAATGAGCCCCGTTTACACTGTGATGAAAACAAAAATGGACATGTGCGTTCTTCTTATTCTTTTTTCTTATTATAAGCCCATACTTGACCAAAGTCACACCTGGTGGTAAGTTGTGATGAAGCCCTTGATCTTCGCGTCTTATCATAACAAAAGCCTACTCTGTCTTGCCTTGAAGATTGCGTGAAGAAGCCCTTATTGTATTCGGACGGAAAGACAAACACCGGCAAATTATTCCAATAATTAGCTTTACTCATTACGAAAGACGATCGAAATGATGTCGATGAGAGGGGTTCTAATGAGTGAAATATCGATAACAAACTGGCGAAGACTCGCCTACTGCTTGGTATTTCGATAGTGAAAAGGAGAATGAGGAATAGTAGAATATATTTATCGTGGGCACAGATATAAGAATAAGGTCATAAGGCCATAACATATCAACTTTTCCGGTTGTTGGTCACTCTGACTGTTTCAGTGATGTTAAATTTAACATCTTCACAAAACTCAGAGCTGTGTACTAATGTTGATATACTCGTATATGGTGATGGGGATAGTGATGACTTAATATAACTGTATAATACTTACTCTAATTCATTGTCTTTGATGCAAAATGTACTTGACATAAATAAACTTTTATTATTATTATTATAATTAATTGTGATGGAAGCTCAGATCTAGGGTACGGTGTTCCTACACACGAATTAGTGTACAAATTAGTTATCTTACCGCTGCACCGATCGAGTAATATAACTAATCCCACGCGCACGGCGGTTAGATAACTCATTGGTCATGATGCCCGTATGCCCGAGCTTCGGTCTCATAAAGCTACTATTACACTGCGCCGCCGCCGCAACAAATCGCGTACCTAACCTTAGGAGGACTACAAACCTAAAAATAACAGAACATACTTCCACTTAGTTAAATTGTTAGTAAACAAAGTTTTAATTTCAGTTTTTTGTTTTATTATAATTTAAAATATTTTGATTACATAGATAGTGAAGTAAATTTCAACCAAGTTTTGTAATAAAATACTTATGTATTACTTATGTAGTTAAATTATTACTTAATTATTTTTGTTATAAGTACCTCTCTAACAAAAAATATGAAATACTTAAATTCACCTTTCTTAACTTTCTACTAAAACCCTTTGGTAACTTAATGATGAATGATATATCTGAAACCTTTTGTTGGTCATTATTATATTACGTTGGTCATAGCATCTATCCACGCCGCAATTGTAGCAGGAACGACGTTTTGCCATTATAATTTTAAAATAATAAATAACATACATATAATACATAATTTTTACCACTATTTTATCCTAAAATTAAATATACTAAACAAAAACTATTTCAATAAGTATTTACGAAAAACTATTTACGTAAACAGCGTAAAAATCTTCAACATTCAATCGCCTTCAACGCGTTGGCCCCAACTGTTACGTATATTTGGAATTTAGATATAACGATGTGCGTAACGGCATAAGTCGGGATGAGTTTGTCGGGCTATATTCTATTGGGAAGTGTCATCTCAATTTACTCATAAACGGTAAAATCTGTCACTTATCATTGAGGATGCGCTGGTGATTGTTCGGTCAGGATTCTTACTAACAAAGTACTCTAAAGTGTTCATTATGAGAGTAGATGGCCAAATTAACATTTCTCGCCCAGGAATCAGGAGATTTCTGGCACTCTAATGTAGCGCACAGGGATGGGTAAACAATGTTGTGTTTTATTTTTAAATAATATAGTTGTGTGTTTGTCACTGAATTCCTCCTAAATGGTTGGACCAATTTTGATACTTTTGTGTGTGTCAAACTTAAGCATTAATATTATATAGTATGTACACAAATAAATAATTTACACAAAAGTAAAACGGAACGTAATTGTAATTTATGATGCCACCCCAAATTTCTCCAAGCGTTAGCTTCATGTTTTATGAAAAGGATATTTAATTAAAAAAGAAAATTATTTGAGATACTTTTGAAAATTTATTTAAAGCTATAAAATATGTGTTTGATATTCTATTGTCATCATTTTGTTAATTCCCTATCAAATTTGTAGGCTGAAAAACTGTTACAAAATTGAATTACCAAACTCAATACCACGTGGTTACGCTTTCTAACCAACTTCAAAAAGTAGGAGGTACTCAATTCGACTGTATTATTTTCAGAAATATTTTCTAGTTTAACTGACTTTGATGATTTATTTTCGTGCGCCAATGTTGCGAAGACGAGCAAAAGTGCCTGTATTTTGTTACGCAAGTACGAAGAGATTGCACTTCCAAAACAGTGTTGTGTTTTATCCCATGCCGTTACCTAAATTATAGTATATTGACTGCTTAGATCCATAATATGTTGACTGCTTAGATCTGCTATCGCAAATATCACTGAGAACACCTACGGTTAACCTTAGAACGAATGCATTACTCTACTTACCAGCTTCATCAACTCATTACGGAAGAAATACTTTCTTATATCGGTCTAGTAATATTTTTAATAATCTGTGCAAATACTAGTTATGTATCGGCAAGGCGGGCATTAAGTCGAGATTTTTTGGGGTCGTAATTTAATTTAATTTACTTTGAGAACAATTATGTTGTGCGTTTAGCCCAGCTTTTATTTTCCTTTGTGGCTATTATTGTTAGTTTCACTTATTAAATTTATGATGCATTTAAATTAGACTCCATTTTTTGTTGCTCATAATTGTGCTATGTCTTTTAAACGACGAAAGATTATGTTAGTGTATTTCTATTAGTGAGAACCTGTAATTGGCTTCTTGTAAATTTAACATGTTGTTTATTTAAGATTTGTAAGCTGTTGGTTTTCCATTACATAAAAAATAAAAAAAATAAAAATAGGATGGATATTTTTATGTTTCTATTTCTCTAATTTTGGGATTACAACATTGTAAAACTAATACTTTTTTTATATAGAATAGGCTGACAAACGAACACACAGTCCACCTGATGGTAAGTGGTTGTTGCGGCCCATAGACATCTACATCTATCTTCCATTACAAATCAAAATGCAGATGCGTTGTCACCCGTGAGGACTGAGATGGAATGCCTCATTTCCAGTAAAAAGGGTCTCCGGTTCTCTACACTCACCATACGAAATACAGCAGCATTAAGCTACTATTTCACGCTGGTATTCTGTGAGAGCGTGGTCCTTCCCCGGTCGAGCCGACCCAATCGTGCTACAACTATACTACTAATATAATAATAATAAATATATAATAATAATAATAATAAATAATACTTTTTTTACGCACCTAATCTTTAATGATTTCTTAAATTTACGCGAACACTACACATTGAATAAAACTAAATTTACGGATTTTATCGCGTTTATTTCACTACTTTTACTTATTTTTAATTCCCGACGTTTCGGGTGCTTTACAGTAACCATGGTCACGGGGGGGACTGAGATGTTTGACGTCCCAATGTCATAGTTAGTCCGGCTACCTTCAGTTTTTGAATATTAATTTTTGGTCCGATTTACGCAAAACGAGCTTATAGTATCATGAAGTCTTGCAGTGGTATGCTTAGGTTTGGGTTTAATTTTGTTAATTATAGGATCCCAAGCAGGTGGCAGCACCCATCCATCTTCTCTATTGAAATTTGGATGTTTTTTAATTTCAATAGCCTCGCGTATCATCCTTGGTAGGAATCGGTGTTCTTTTGCTAGAATTTGTGGTTTATCAAATCGAATGTAATGGTGGGGACGATCTTGAACATGTTCGCAGACTGCAGACTTCCCGGAGCGTCGGTGCTTCACGTCAGCTATATGTTCTTTCACGCGGGTTTTTATGGATCGTTTTGTTTGACCTATGTAAGAGAGACCACATTCACAATCTAACTTGTACACTCCTGCATCTTGTAGAGGGATATTACACTTGACGGATGGTAAAAATTGACTAATCTTCTTCGGCGGCTTGTAGTATGTTTTAATGGAAGCTCGCTTCAAGATGTAGCCAACCTTGTCTGTGACTCCTCTGACATATGGTAGTACAGCAGGTACACGCTCGACTGTGGCCGGCTTCACTCGGTCACTGTGACGTAGGCGCGGGACCCGAAGCTTGTTGTCTTGCAATACTTGCTTGACGTGCTGAAGTTCGGCGGCCAGATGCTTTCTGTCACAGATCCCTCGTGCTCTCTGAAACAAAGATTTACCCACGGTAGCTAACTGTGAAGGATGATGGTGAGATTCACCATTTAAATATCGGTTGGTATGGGTCTTTTTTCTATACACAGTGTGACCAATTGTGTTATTAGGATTTCGAATGACTAAAACATCTAAGAAAGCTAAAGAATTATTTGCCTCTAACTCCATTGTGAATTGTATTTTAGAGTTTATAGAGTTAAGGTGGTTTAAAAATGCAGTTACTTTGTCAGATGGTAAAATTGTGAAAGTGTCGTCTACGTACCGCTTGTAGAATCTTGGATTTACAGGAGCAGTAAGAAGGGCTTTCTCCTCGAAGTCCTCCATGAATATGTCAGCGACAATGGGAGATACAGGTGAGCCCATCGCCACACCATCTACTTGCTTGTAGAACTCTTCCTTCCACAATAGATAGCCAGATGTGAGGCAGTGTTTGAGTAATACTGCATATTCAGCAGGCATGTTATTATATTCTAGCTTCCTAGTTACAATTGATATGCAGTCTTCAATAGGTAGGCATGTGAATAGTGACTGAACATCAAAACTGACCATAGTTTCATTGTCAGCAAGATGTAGGTCTTTTATCTCACTAAACAAAATTCGCTAATACCATCATGTACCAAACCACCGAGGTTGTATGGGTTACCAAAGATACACAAACCAAACGCTCCACTACGTCCTATAGTGAGCCAGATTGATTCACCAACTTATAAGCTGGCACAACACTTGGCAAAAGTACTGTCACCACTGAGAGGACATACAAGAGCACACACAAAGGATTCATACCATTTTGTTAGTGAGATAAAAGACCTACATCTTGCTAACAATGAAACAATGGTCAGTTTTGATGTTCAGTCACTATTCACATGCCTACCTATTGAAGACTGCATATCAATTGTAACTAGGAAGCTAGAATATAATAACATGCCTGCTGAATATGCAGTATTACTCAAACACTGCCTCACATCTGGCTATCTATTGTGGAAGGAAGAGTTCTACAAGCAAGTAGATGGTGTGGCGATGGGCTCACCTGTATCTCCCATTGTCGCTGACATATTCATGGAGGACTTCGAGGAGAAAGCCCTTCTTACTGCTCCTGTAAATCCAAGATTCTACAAGCGGTACGTAGACGACACTTTCACAATTTTACCATCTGACAAAGTAACTGCATTTTTAAACCACCTTAACTCTATAAACTCTAAAATACAATTCACAATGGAGTTAGAGGCAAATAATTCTTTAGCTTTCTTAGATGTTTTAGTCATTCGAAATCCTAATAACACAATTGGTCACACTGTGTATAGAAAAAAGACCCATACCAACCGATATTTAAATGGTGAATCTCACCATCATCCTTCACAGTTAGCTACCGTGGGTAAATCTTTGTTTCAGAGAGCACGAGGGATCTGTGACAGAAAGCATCTGGCCGCCGAACTTCAGCACGTCAAGCAAGTATTGCAAGACAACAAGCTTCGGGTCCCGCGCCTACGTCACAGTGACCGAGTGAAGCCGGCCACAGTCGAGCGTGTACCTGCTGTACTACCATATGTCAGAGGAGTCACAGACAAGGTTGGCTACATCTTGAAGCGAGCTTCCATTAAAACATACTACAAGCCGCCGAAGAAGATTAGTCAATTTTTACCATCTGTCAAGTGTAATATCCCTCTACAAGATGCAGGAGTGTACAAGTTAGATTGTGAATGTGGTCTCTCTTACATAGGTCAAACAAAACGATCCATAAAAACCCGCGTGAAAGAACATATAGCTGACGTGAAGCACCGACGCTCCGGGAAGTCTGCAGTCTGCGAACATGTTCAAGATCGTCCCCACCATTACATTCGATTTGATAAACCACAAATTCTAGCAAAAGAACACCGATTCCTACCAAGGATGATACGCGAGGCTATTGAAATTAAAAAACATCCAAATTTCAATAGAGAAGATGGATGGGTGCTGCCACCTGCTTGGGATCCTATAATTAACAAAATTAAACCCAAACCTAAGCATACCACTGCAAGACTTCATGATACTATAAGCTCGTTTTGCGTAAATCGGACCAAAAATTAATATTCAAAAACTGAAGGTAGCCGGACTAACTATGACATTGGGACGTCAAACATCTCAGTCCCCCCCGTGACCATGGTTGCTGTAAAGCACCCGAAACGTCGGGAATTAAAAATAAGTAAAAGTAGTGAAATAAACGCGATAAAATCCGTAAATTTAGTTTTATTCAATGTGTAGTGTTCGCGTAAATTTAAGAAATCATTATGTGAACCAGTACGGACTGGTAATAGCAAATAAAATTCGCCGATTAGAAGATCTTAAAACCAAGCGCGCAAGATATATAACATCTTTAAATTTCTTGAAGAGATGCAGAGACCATAATCTTATTCCTACGTGTGTCAAAATATCAACAAAAAAGGACATTCGAGGAAGCGCAAAGATCTTAAATCAGGCAAGTAAAAAGTTGTTACGAACGGTGATTCAGCAGAAACGGTTCGATTTACATTTCATAAACAACACCATAGACAATTTGTTCAGTGAACTAAAGACAGTTTTAACGACATTTGATTTTAGTAATTGCATCGAAACTTTAAACAAACGAGAAACAGCAAAATACAATGAATGCAAAAATAAACAAATAGAAAAATACCAAAAATTAACAATCAAATCAAATGCCAACCATCTAAGTCAACGTCAGAACGAAACACAACCGTTGACCACAGACGCAAACAATAAACAGCGCACGGTCTATAATCTGTCAAAACATACACTGGACGAACCAACAATAAAGGTGTTAGCGAAAGGAATGAATTTCGCATTAACACCGCGAAAAATCCCGTACGAAGAAATTATCTGCAGCGTTGAGGATTGTCTGTTTAAAAATAATATTGGTAAGGAAGATTTGGAGGCTATACGTCAAGATATTTCGTCCTTGTTACGTCGTAGTTCAGTGCCGAAACCAAACCTTCCTAAAGACGAACTTACAGCGTTGATTAACTTACGGAACAGACCAGAGCTAACGATTCTCCGCGCGGATAAAGGAAATGCTACGGTAATAATGGACACGTCAGAGTATAATTTTAAAATACTACAGCTTTTATCGGACGAAAGTACATACAAAAAGGTCAAAACAGACCCCACAACTAACACGCTTAAAGCAACTAGCGATTTAATAAAGAAATACTCCGAAAAATTAAATCTCGACGTGAATTCGCTAATACCGTCATGTACCAAACCACCGAGGTTGTATGGGTTACCAAAGATACACAAACCAAACGCTCCACTACGTCCTATAGTGAGCCAGATTGATTCACCAACTTATAAGCTGGCACAACACTTGGCAAAAGTACTGTCACCACTGAGAGGACATACAAGAGCACACACAAAGGATTCATACCATTTTGTTAGTGAGATAAAAGACCTACATCTTGCTGACAATGAAACTATGGTCAGTTTTGATGTTCAGTCACTATTCACATGCCTACCTATTGAAGACTGCATATCAATTGTAACTAGGAAGCTAGAATATAATAACATGCCTGCTGAATATGCAGTATTACTCAAACACTGCCTCACATCTGGCTATCTATTGTGGAAGGAAGAGTTCTACAAGCAAGTAGATGGTGTGGCGATGGGCTCACCTGTATCTCCCATTGTCGCTGACATATTCATGGAGGACTTCGAGGAGAAAGCCCTTCTTACTGCTCCTGTAAATCCAAGATTCTACAAGCGGTACGTAGACGACACTTTCACAATTTTACCATCTGACAAAGTAACTGCATTTTTAAACCACCTTAACTCTATAAACTCTAAAATACAATTCACAATGGAGTTAGAGGCAAATAATTCTTTAGCTTTCTTAGATGTTTTAGTCATTCGAAATCCTAATAACACAATTGGTCACACTGTGTATAGAAAAAAGACCCATACCAACCGATATTTAAATGGTGAATCTCACCATCATCCTTCACAGTTAGCTACCGTGGGTAAATCTTTGTTTCAGAGAGCACGAGGGATCTGTGACAGAAAGCATCTGGCCGCCGAACTTCAGCACGTCAAGCAAGTATTGCAAGACAACAAGCTTCGGGTTCCGCGCCTACGTCACAGTGACCGAGTGAAGCCGGCCACAGTCGAGCGTGTACCTGCTGTACTACCATATGTCAGAGGAGTCACAGACAAGGTTGGCTACATCTTGAAGCGAGCTTCCATTAAAACATACTACAAGCCGCCGAAGAAGATTAGTCAATTTTTACCATCCGTCAAGTGTAATATCCCTCTACAAGATGCAGGAGTGTACAAGTTAGATTGTGAATGTGGTCTCTCTTACATAGGTCAAACAAAACGATCCATAAAAACCCGCGTGAAAGAACATATAGCTGACGTGAAGCACCGACGCTCCGGGAAGTCTGCAGTCTGCGAACATGTTCAAGATCGTCCCCACCATTACATTCGATTTGATAAACCACAAATTCTAGCAAAAGAACACCGATTCCTACCAAGGATGATACGCGAGGCTATTGAAATTAAAAAACATCCAAATTTCAATAGAGAAGATGGATGGGTGCTGCCACCTGCTTGGGATCCTATAATTAACAAAATTAAACCCAAACCTAAGCATACCACTGCAAGACTTCATGATACTATAAGCTCGTTTTGCGTAAATCGGACCAAAAATTAATATTCAAAAACTGAAGGTAGCCGGACTAACTATGACATTGGGACGTCAAACATCTCAGTCCCCCCCGTGACCATGGTTGCTGTAAAGCACCCGAAACGTCGGGAATTAAAAATAAGTAAAAGTAGTGAAATAAACGCGATAAAATCCGTAAATTTAGTTTTATTCAACACCTAATCTTTTCTTCTATTCTATTATCTCCCGCTTCCATCCACAACGTCTGCTTTAGTATAAGAGGTTTATTGCAGACATAACCTCAAACAATATTTAAAAAAATTTACTCGAAACTCATGTCTCTTCGCATTTTGATCCCCCGCCGAGAGTCCGTCCTACCTCCACCCCACAACCAATCCCCTTCCACGATCCTGTCTTCTCTAATCTGCTTCTTCTAATGACTTTCAATATATCTCGTTTACACCGAATGTAAAATAACCAGAGGAGATGGCAATGGGGAGCAGCATCAAAGGTGCAAGACGTCAGCATAAATGACAACCAATCGGCCCGTCAAGCGTGGCATCAATGATAAATATTCCCCCTGTGAGGTAATATGGGGGGGGGGGGGAGGCTCGGTATCAGTGGACTTTTAATACGCTGTAATGAAAATGAAATCTAGCCCCTCTCTCTAGCTCCTGAACTGCCACTATTATGATTTATAACTAAATATGAAATAATGAAATTTTTAAATTAAATACTTTAGACAACAGTATAGTTCATTTGGGAAGCGAAAGATTTCGTTTAAGAGGCTACGAGAGCTTTATGAATCTCAATATGTAATATTTTTGTATTTATGGTCTATGGATCTGAGATGTGGTCCTTCACTGCCGGCCGTATTAGGATCAGAGAGAACCATGGAGAGGGCTATGCTCGGAGTTTTTCTGCACGATAAATTTAGGAATGAGGGTATCCGCAGTAGAACCAGAGTAATCAACATAGCCCACCGGATTATTAAAATGAAGTGCCAATTGGCCGCCCACATAGCTGGAAAAACTGACAACCAATCGGGAAAAAAGGTTCTCGAGTGGCAGCCTCGTACCGGCAGGCGAAGTGTAGAGAGTCCCCAGTCCCCTCAGACCCACTAGATGGGGTGACGATTTGGTAAGCATGCAGTAACTTACTGCCAGTAAGTAGATAGATGCAGGTGGCTCAGGACCGTGCTTTGTGGTATTCCTTAGTGGAGGCCTATGTTCAGCAGTTCAGAGTTGTAAAGGGCTGCAATGACGATGAAATAAACAGTTAAAATATATTTATTAATGGAAAATAAAGGAAAATTGGACCACTGGTAGCTCTGACGCTGGGTGCACGCTCACAGGTGCAAAACCTAAAAACTTGTGACCGTAGAAGGAAAAAGGGAGATCTCCCGCCGGCCAAGGTGTGTGCCCGGGGAGCGGCCAACACTCCGTGTGATAGTTCGGAGATGTTCTATATATACTGTTTATGATTCGGAATTTTGATAGCGTGATTTAGGTTTCGGTGTGTTTCGCTTGCGGAGCGACGACAGTGCCGCCACATCACCCCCTGCTCAGACTGAGGTCTATCATGCAGCCTCGTTGCCGATGAATGTGCAAGTACCAGTAGATTGCCTTGTAGCCTGGGGTGAGTCGAGACGAAGGCAAGTAATCTGCGAGAGTGCCGTGAAGCAGAGGCAAAGAGTAAGGCTCAGAGCCGTGCCGAATACTGTATAGCGGAGAGAGTAGCTTGAAGGAACAGGAAGCATTATTATTCCAGTGCTGCGATGGACCGTGTGAAGCTAGATGGCTTGCAAAATATGAAGACTGCAGACGATATCTTCTCGGGAGCGAATGGGTGGGGTATTTTATGACGATGATGAAAGCTTGAAGTTTTCGAATGTTGTTGGTTGCATGTTCAGATCACGTCGGTCACCACTGTGACTGTAGAAGGAAAGGAAAGGATTGTCACTCGTGAGCACTAAGATGGAATGAATTGTTTCCAGTAAAAAGGGTCCGCGGTACTCTACCCTCATTATACGAAACACAGCAGCATTAAGCTACTATTTTACGCTGGTATTCTGTGAGAGCATGGTACTGTTACGCGCTCCAATCGACGATATACTAGCGCCATCTAGTGTCAGGAACGAGAGCGAGTAGAGCGTGTAAAGAATGACATCACAGATCTTTCGACCCACAGCGCCACCCGAAGAACTAAGTTTCTAGAAAATCTATACTCGCAAACTCGTCCCTTTGCGCGCATTTACCTGAAGATTCGGGATGTTTCTTTGCTAATTTAAATAAATAGGCGCTGCAATATGCGATCGGGGCACAGTATTGATTTGACGAAACAAGCGAAGCTTCGGAGCGGAATTAAGTGGATTAGTGTGTTTTATTATTAGTGTTTTAACTTTAATTTGTGTAAAGTAAATTAAAGTGTTAATTTAGGTAATTTTATCGGCAATTTTTATTGTCACGAACCTCAAGCTCGTAACAATTGGTGTCAGAAGTGGGATAAAATAATGCCGATTTTACCTAAGGAGGAAACGGAGGGTGTCCGTACCCGAAGTCAACGCCAGCAGGAGACGGACCAGAGGAGATTTGGTGGGGCAACGCCGCAGATGTCTGAGGGCCAGCCGGCGGCCACGGAAGCCGGTCCGTCAGCAGCTTCTACGTCTGTGGCACCTGACTTAGGTGCTCTGATGGTGATGCTGCAGGAGCAGGCTCGCCGACAGGACGAGCAGGCTCGCCGACAGGAGGAGCAGGCTCGCCGACAGGAGGAACAGGTCCGTCGGTTGGAAGAGCAGCTGCGGGGTGGACAGGATGAACAGGTCCGTCGGTTGGAAGAGCAGCTGCGGGGTGGACAGGATGAACAGGCCCGCCGACAGGAAGACCAGGTTCGTCGTTTGGAGGAGCAGCTGCGGGGCGGACAAGAGGAACAGGCCCGTCGGTTGGAAGAGCAGATGCTCCTCATGAAGGACCTTCACGCTACCTTCGGGAAGGAGATAAAGGAGGTGAAGGATAAGGTTGCTCAGCATGACAACCGCCTGTCGGAAGCTGAAACCCAAATCGCGAAAGCTGAAAACCGAATCGAGAAAGCTGAAACCCGAATCGACCAAGTAAACAATCGGGTTGACAACGTTATGGCTGACATGAAGACTTCACTGGACGAACTCAAACTCGGAGATGGAGCTACAGCTCCCGTAGTAGCTACAACACCTTCGCTACGCGGGTTCAAGGTGCCACCGTTCGACGGTACCTCTTCCTGGTCAGCCTACAAAATCCAGTTCGAGGCTGTTATGAAGGCGAACGGCTGGAACAAAAGTCAGGCCATGACTGCTCTCACACTAGGCCTGCGCGACCAGGCCTTAACAGTTCTGGAAGCTCTCGGTGAGGAAGTGACTTATGAGCAACTCCTTGAGGCATTGGAGGCGAGATATGGTGACGCTCACCTGGAACACGTCTTTCGTGCGCAGTTTAAAGATCGTGTGCAGCGCATCAACGAAAACCTGCAGCAGTGGGCTCTAGAAGTGGAGAAGCTGGTGCGAAAAGCATACCGGTCTGTACCTGCGCTCATTGAAGGGAACCTGGTGCAGACATTCATCGACGGCATCCGTGACCTGGAAGTCAGAGCTGCTGTGAGGCTCGGGCACCACGAGACGCTTAAGGACGCCTTGGCCCATGCACTGGAGGTAGAAGCCGTGCGGCAGGATCATCGTTCCCATCGCGTCAGGGAGGTTGCAGCAGCTACAGTTCGCGACCGCAACAAAGGATACAGCCCTAGGTGCTATGGCTGTGGGGAAAAGGGCCACCTTCGATCCAGCTGCCCTAAGCGAACCGCAGAAAGGGAAAGTGAACGATATCAGGAGGGTAGTGCAGCTAACGGCACTGCCTGGCGGCGACAGGATCATCGTTCACCTCACGCTAGGGAGGTTGCAGCAGTTACGGTTCGCGACCACAATAGAGGATACAGCCCTAGGTGCTATGGCTGTGGGGAAAGGGGCCATCTTCGGTCCAGCTGCCCTAAGCACACCCTAGGAAGGGAAGGTGAACGGTCTCAGAAAGGAAGTGCGGCTAACAGCACCGCCCAGCAGCAGCAGGAATACGACTTTGAGATCGAACATCGCAGCGAGAAATCTCATGGCAACGCAGATGCATTGTCAAGAAGACCTTGTCCTGAAGATGGCAACCATTGTAGTAGGCAAGGTAAGGAAGTGGTATCCGTGAGGATGCTCAGGACAGACCACCTCAGTAACGGGTGGAAGGACAGCCTACGACGTGCACAGCAGGAAGATCCAGACATCAAGCCGATTCTGGGACGGATGAAGGCCCGTGCTACCAAGCCTAAGTGGAGGGACGTCTCAGCGATGAGTTCAACCACGAAAAGCTATTGGGCCCTATGGGACAGCTTGCTGCTTCAGGATGGAGTCCTGTGCCGTAAATGGGACAATGGTCGAGGAGACAGCTGTCGTTTGCAAATGGTTGTCCCTAAAGCTAAAGTGCCGAATGTTCTACAGCTGTGCCATAATGGTCGTTCAAGAGTCCACCTGGGAGTTAAACGAACTCTGCTGAAGGTCCGAGAAGAGTTTTACTGGGTCCATTATCGTGACGATGTCGAGGATTGGTGTCGTACATGTACAAGTTGTGCGGCTGTGCGGGGACCTCAGACACGTAGTCGAGGAGCACCGAAATTGTACAATATTGGTGCACCACGGGATAGGACAGCCCTTGACATTGCGGAGCCGTTACAGAAAGGCGTAAGAGGGACTCCTAAGATCGTCCATGTGGATCGCTTGGCGCGTTATCATGGGACCGATAATGCTCGGGACGAGCATGTCTTAGGAGGGGGCAGTGTTACGCGCTCCAATCGACGATATACTAGCGCCATCTAGTGTCAGGAACGAGAGCGAGTAGAGCGTGTAAAGAATGACATCACAGATCTTTCGACCCACAGCGCCACCCGAAGAACTAAGTTTCTAGAAAATCTATACTCGCAAACTCGTCCCTTTGCGCGCATTTACCTGAAGATTCGGGATGTTTCTTTGCTAATTTAAATAAATAGGCGCTGCAATATGCGATCGGGGCACAGTGTTGATTTGACGAAACAAGCGAAGCTTCGGAGCGGAATTAAGTGGATTAGTGTGTTTTATTATTAGTGTTTTAACTTTAATTTGTGTAAAGTAAATTAAAGTGTTAATTTAGGTGATTTTATCGGCAATTTTTATTGTCACGAACCTCAAGCTCGTAACAGTACTTCCCCGGTCGTGCCGACCCATTCGTGCTACAACTATACTACAAATATAACTGCAGCATGGCTCTACCACGTATAAAAAATGTTATTTATTTACCTTTATAAATCTTTATTTAGTAGAACCAAATAAACGACACAACAGCTGAAGTGGCAATACACCGGCCATATAGCTTGAATAACCGACAGTCGACGGGGAATAAAGGTTTTCGAGTGGCAGCCTGGTATCAGTAAGCAAAGTGTGGGGTGGCTCCCTATTAGGTGGAGTAACAATCTGGGAAGAAGTCGATGGATGCGGATGACTGAGACTGTGCTTTGTGGTATTTTTGGGGGCCAATATTCAGCAGCGTTCTTTTGATACATACATATATATCTAAATGAATACATACAGGTCAAGCCAATAAAAGCATTTAAAATGTGCCTTGTTTTCTTGTAATATTAAACACACTGATCTACCCGTGACTGATATAATACATAATCGGTAAAACCGTAGGTAGCTAAGCTGCCTTACCTTTCATAGTAGCGGATAACAAAGATATGAAAATATTTGCTGATGACACTTCATTTATTTTCAAATTACAATGGCAGTAACTAAATTATGATGAAGTAAATAATGCTATATCTAAATTAAAAGTTTAGTTTAATGTTAATAATTTGCTAAAACTAAATAGTTTTTTTTAATCCGAAAATAAATTGTATTCCTGACTTTTAAAATATTTATTATTCACGTGTTAAATTTAGCGTAATTAAATAATAACGTTTACTAAAATAAATCAATTACATAAAATATAAAGTCAATATAGGCTGTATGGTTACATTTGTCCTTTATCTATCAAGGGCTAAAAATTATGAAAGCTCCTTTAAATTTTTAATAGTAATAACACTTATAAAATTTGATAATCATTTTGTTAACAATCTACGCAAACTAGGCTATTGATATGAAGTAGAGAATCATTCGAAGTAATTTTGAAGCTTATTAAAAAAACCCAGTCACAATACGTTAATTTTTCCGAGAGTTATCGTGACCACATACGAAATCAATATCCGGACGTCCACGTAACTTTTTCCAAACTGATTTTTTTTCAAATTAGCGATATAAAATGATTTTTAGAAACTATATTATGATGGATTAGTAAGAGTGTTTGGTTGATATGCGGTTACTCATATTATCGTATGCAATGTGGTTATTATAGAGGCATTTTAAGAACACAAAATTGCTTGTCGTGTCGAGAATAAAGCACTACCTAATAACACTCCGCGTTATTATGCGTACGATATGAAATACAAAACTCCAAATGTTAAACATGTTAATACTGATGTAATTTTAAATGGGATTCAGCTAAGTCTTGTCGATAACACCATTTTTTTTGAAACCACACTGGACGCAAAGCTTCAAGGGGACAAATTATAAAGAAGTGACTTTCAATATATATTATTAATAATCTATATTGTATAAAAAAATATTTTTCTGTGTCTATTCTTTTTAAATACGTCACCCACTCACCAGGATTCACTCCTGTAACGTAGAGGCACATATATTTCACAAGAGTATATTACATATAATATTCAGTACATTCAGACCCGGAACAATTACCTGTAGTCTCATGCAAGTACTTGCTCCGTGCGGGATACAAGTTCGCCGGAACTCATTGTTGGGCTTCAACATAACGAAGCCGTCATAAACTTGTAGTTTTTATTTTTTATTTTATAGGATAGGTTAACAAACGAGCCCATAGTCCACCCGATGGAAGGTGGTTGCTGTGGCCTACAGACATCTGCATTATTATATTATTATTACTATGCTACTTACATATCATTTTACACTATTTTTCCATTCTGTTTTTGATTTTCTGCTTTCACCTCAAAACTGGATATTTTGCATCACCTTTATTTCCATAGGATCATATAACGTTTTTAAACCATAAGAACACAATAACAAATCATTTTCACTTCGTATTTTCACGTTATCAGCACTTTTTAAATCGGTGTCAAAGGTGTCACTTACACTTACCTTACGAAACACATCAGCATTAAGCTACTATTTTATTCTGGTATTCTGTGAGAGCGTGGTCCTTCGCCGGTCGAGCTGACCCATTATGCTTTTACTATACTACTAATATAACTGCAACAAGGCCCTACCACGTACAGCAAAGACAATCACTATAAAATAAAGCATGATAACTAACATTTGGTGTTTTAGGACAAATTTTGCCTTTTTTATTTATAAGAATGAAGTTACAAACGAATTTACAGGCTACTTGACATTGACAGTGGTCAATGGCCCATTGACACTTTCAACCAACTTTGAATAACGTAGACTAAAGATGTGTTGTCGGTTATTGGGACTAAGATGAAATGCCTCATAATATGTGATTATACTGGCACTACATACCCTTCAGACAACGTACAGCAGTGCATACACTTCTACTTGGCGGCATAAAGAGTTAAGAAATTTGACTTTAAGGCAGAAAAAGAGAACTACAAACTAACTATTCTCAAAGAATTCAAACTAAAGACCTGTAACGTAGAAATCACATAATCTAAGCTCAGAGCACTATTAGAAGAAAAAAAAATAAACAATATATTTTCGCAAGACGTAAAGATTAGGATGATGGAGAATTTCTGTTTTTACAAATGGAGTACATATTATAATATTAACGATGTTTTAATTATTATCGAGGCAATGGCCCAAACCTACTCATTAATTTTAATGGGCACGGGATACACGACACACGTTTATTAAAGCAAGTCAATTGAATAAAGTTTACTTACCAATTAACCCCGACTTTAAATCAATTCGAGTGGTCACTATGATTGCAGAGCTTAGCCAAAAGGCTAGCGTGCCAAACTCTGTCAAAGGCCTTCAAGACATCAAGGGAAACAGCAAGTGTTTCCCCACTGTTCTCGAGTGCCTCGGCCCATACGTGTGTGACATACATATGATAGAAGGTCCCCAGCTGACCGATTTCGACGAAACCCGTATTGCCTGTCACTAAGGAGGTAATTTTGTTTTCGGGCGTTCAATATACGCTCCATAATCTTGCAGAGTATGGAGGTTTTTTTCATAGGATAGTATGACAAACAAGCACACAGTCCACCTGATGGTAAGTGGTTGCTGTGGCCCATAGACATCTGCATCCATCCTCGATTACGAATCAAAATGCAGATGCGTTGTCATCCGTGACGACTTTGGTTCTCTACACTCACCATACGAAACACAGCAGCATTAAGATACTATTTGACGCTGGTATTCTGTGAGAGCGTGGTCCTTCCCCGGTCGAGCCGAGCCATTCGTGCTACAACTACACTACTAATATAACTGTAGCATGGCTTTACCACGTTAAGTGCAAGTGAGGTAATTGAAATTGGCCGATAGTTGGCAGGGTCGGCACGGCTGCCTTATTTTAGGCACAGACTGCACAATCGCCCGCTTCCAAGATTTGGGCACTATTCCAGTCCTGATGAAAGGCGGAACAAGCGCGTCAACCAGGGGACAACTCAGGTGCACAGTTATACTGCGTGAGGTACCTTTAGAACTATAGCCGGTATACCATCGGGTCCAGTAGCTTTGTCACGTCTAGTTGATACCTTCATGTCGAAAGCGTACTCTGTTTAAGTATGTGGAGTCTAATCTGTTGGTAAACGCCAATGACTTCCAAATTTAAACGTCAGTTTCTTTTTTAATAATCATATAATAATAATAAATTATTTATTTCATTAAACATTTATGTTACATTATATGATCAGTGATCGAAGTCACATAGTAAGCAAAATAATGCCTGTAACAAGTAATTTCGCTCTTCCATAGCTAAGAATTACAATATTATTAACGAAATACGAAGTATCCTAAAGTAAATAATGAAGATAATAAAACCATGTACCTTTAGTATCCTACCATCAGTCTCATAGCATTATTACATCAATTATGAATTAGGGTAGTGTTTTACATACTACTCTGTGTAAAAAGTATCGGGAATATGTCAATAAAAAGACCCGCGTAAAAGAGGTCGTTCTAATTTTTTTACCGCGTGTTGGTAGCACTGTACTGATTCAGCGCGCAAAGTTTGAGCGGGATCTGTCATTTAATTTGTTTTAAACTACACTTTTTGTTGGTCATAGTTTTGAGTTCTCGGCGATTTTTACAATGGAAAATATTGTTGAACAAAGAGTGTGCCTTAAATTTTGTGTTTCGAATGATATTTCATGTGGATTAACCACACTAAAAATGTTGCGAAATACCTACCGCGAATCGTGTATATCGAAAACAAGGGCTTATGAATGGTATAAGACTTTTAAAGAAGGCCGAGAAGTAGTAGTAGACTTGCCTCGTTCGGGTAGACCTTCAACCGCTACGACCAAAGAAAACATCGACAAAATCAAGAAGCTAGTGCTCGAGAATCGACGTATGAGTCTGAGAGAGTTGGCTAGTGAGGTGAACATATCTTTTAAGTCCGTCCACAACATTCTCATTGACATTTTAGGCATGAAACGCGTCGCCGCTCGACTAGTTCCAAAAGAGCTCAATTTTGTTCAAAGAGCGCAGCGAAAGCAAGTCGCTGAAGACATGGTTTCCCAAACTTCTACGGATCCGACCTTTATGAAACGTATAATAACTGGCGACGAGACATGGGTTTATGAGTACGACATGCAAACAAGCCGACAGTCTTCAGAATGGCGTCTCGAAAACGAGCCGAAACCCAAAAACCCGCGGCAAAGTCGCTCCAAAATCAAGGTGATGCTGACAGTTTTTTTTGACTACCGTGGTGTGGTTCACTCCGAATTCCTTCCAAAGGGAGAAACAGTGAATAAAGAATATTATTTAGGCGTCATGAAGCGTTTGCGTGAGAGTATCCGCCGAAAACGTCCAGATTTGTGGCAACACAACTCATGGATGCTGCACCATGATAATGCACCATCACACACAGCCATTATAGTGAAAGAGTTTTTAGCGAAAAATTCAACAAAAGTTCTCGACCAAGCACCGTATTCACCTGATACGGCTCCGTCTGACTTTTTTTATTTCCCAAGTTAAAATTACCACTTCGACGAAAATGTTTTGAGTCGATAGAAGCCATAACAAAAAATTCGCTGAATGAGCTAAAGGCCATACCGCAAATAGCCTATGAAAAATGTATGGAAGACTGGGTGAAGCGTTGGAGATGTTGTATTGCAAGCGATGGGGCCTACTTTGAAGGCGATAAAATAAATTTAGATGAATAATTTGTATTTTTTGTTTTATTGACAAATTCCCGATATTTAGTACACAGAAGGTATATAGAGTATGTGTATTTAGTAGTTATAGTTGTGTATGTGTAGGAATGTGTATATGTTCATTTAGTAAAGTTAAACAGAGACATTATTATAATACAGATATTGTAATAATGTCTCTGTTTCCTCATAATTTAAGGGAGTTAAAAATGTTGTAATCAATTTCTTACATTCCTTCTTTAAATATTAGTAATCTTATTAATTAACATTACTAAAATTTCTTTTAACCACTCCTGGTAAGCTTGAAACGCTTGTGTTAGGATTGGTTCACGACAGTAGTCAAATGGTCGATTCGAACCCACAACCTAGTGAGTACGCGATCCGCGCCCTGCCATTAGGCTACTGTCGCCTAACTTATTTGTTTTGCTGTAGATCTCTAGTTCTTTGTTTAATTTCTTATATAGTAAACTGGAGCGGCATGAGTATTGTTTACTAGCAAATGCAGTTTTAGATTGCTTTAATGCAACGACAGCATTTCTTCCTTTCTGTTTAATGCTGTCATCGTAGGTTAAGGTTTTATGTTTTTATAATACAGTGAGTAGAATATATAGCTTTCTCACTGACGAGACTTTACTGATGGAGTAAAGTTTATCAGTTGGAAATCTCCTTTTTTCAAGTGCATTACTTTCAAAACAGCACGTGCAAGTTCCACCTCCAACATTTTGGTTAAAAGTTTTTGGTATCATAGAACCATTTTTTCCATTTTCAGGTCTTTTATTAAAAACGTACTTACTGTCGTATTCACCAGTCACAAATGCAAATGTTATTTCTTACCGTCAAAGATATAATGATTAATGATATTTAATTTCATACAATTTGCCAAGTATTGGAGAGAATTATATCGGTAACAATCGCAGCCCTAACGATTCCTCGTTAATTAAATAGATTACCTCCTTAAGCTCCTAGATTATTGCGACACCTAGACGACGAAATGACCTCATTTCAGGCTATTTTTAATAATTTTTACTCAAAATAATAACTTTAATAAGTACCACTAGCAGACTCTTGTCGTTTCGCTCGTAAGTTGCGTATATAAGCAAAGTAACCTTGATATGTTTGTGAATGCAATGAAACGACCGCTGTCTTGAAACACTCGTTTATTACTGGTTGGATGACCGTACTGCACACGTATATGTCATTCCTCCCCACTTAATTTTGGAACCTGGTAACACGGTTTCTAAATTAAATACAGTATTTTTTTTTTTTTTCATAAACTTAGCAACTAATAATAACTATTAACAATAATTAGCAAACTTGATCTCTGCATAACTATAATTAACAATCGCTACTTAAAAATACTTTTTATAATCCACCCTTGGTCTTGTACGTTTCGGGCGTGTGGCTAAAAGTGGCAATGTTGGCGGTACATGGGAATCGCCAATTGTGGACGGCACAGCCTCCGTTTCTGCCATAGGCCTTTCTACGGAGGCAATGTTGTCCTTTTCATACTCCCTAGTCTCACAGTCACTTACTTCTTCTGCCTCACCGTGGTCAGATGAACCAAGATTCGGCGCTCCAGTATTCGAGGGCGATTGCAGCTCACCCGTCTGCATATTCGTAGCCTGCTCCATACTTTGCTCCGTATTACTTATACCCGGAAACATAGGCTGTTGCGCGGGAGAGTGTGCATTTACAGTAGCCGGCGACGTGGAGGGGCAACGAGTCTCCTCAGCAGCGACAATATCGTCGCGACTACTGTCTGAACCCGTATATCTAATAATTTGATCCACATGTCTAATACACCAAACCTCCATGTCCCTAATATGAATTCTATACATTTTATTTCCTATTTTTTTCTTTTATTCTACCTAACTGCCAAGATTCTTTTCGTGCACTGTACCATCGGGTCCAAACGATATCGCCGATTTCAAAAGATCTTTTCCCGGCTGCCGTAAGTGAATTAGAATTATGATTTTTTAAGGGTAAAATCAAATCGAGACGCGACCGCAAATTTCTGCCGAACATTAACTTTGCCGGCGTTTCACCCGTGGTACAATGCACGGTATTTCTATAGTTAAATAGGTACCCTAATAACATGTCGTGAACTTTGTGCAAAGGTAAATTGTCAATTAATATACATTTTAACATTTTTTTACATGTTCTTACTGAATTCTCAGCTTGACCGTTACTTGGCGGATGGTAAATGGGTGACGTCATGTATTTTATGCCATTCGATGAACAAAATGTCTGAAACTCGAGTGAATTAATTTTTACATCGTTGTCGGACACTAAAACATTTGGTATTCCAAAATTAGAGAAAACGCCTTTTAATTTTGTTATTAAAGCATTAGATGAGGTTCCGTTATGCATGTATAGACATTCTATCCATTTACTGTAGGAGTCGACGATTACCAGATATACCCTCTGCCCTACAGTCATGTAATCAATGTGCACTCGTTGCCATGGCGCGGTGGAGGGAGGCCAGGGCGCGGGGGGGTCGCGCGGCGGGGCGGCCCGCACGCTTGCGCACGTCGCACATGATCCGATCCAGCGTTCGATGTCCCGGTCAATACCGGGCCACCACATTCTACTTCTAGCGTTACATTTAGTTTTGGTTATTCCTAAATGAGAATCATGAAGCTCGCGTAACATTCTATCTCTCAACCCGAGTGGTATAACAATCCTATGTCCCCTAAAAAGACAACCATTCTCATATTGTAAATCGGACTTGCAGTGAAAATAAGGTAAAATAGATTTACATTTTAATTTACGCGGCCACCCGTGTTGCATGTACCTAAGCACGGTTTTAATCGTCCTATCTCGCTCCGTCGTCTGCGCAACGTCGCGGGCCGAAGTGGCCGGCGATGACGCATCGAGAAACCTAACTGCATAATGAGTGTCTATATCGTTTGTATCTATATCGTTCGACGACTCGTTGACGCATTTTACAGGAGCGCGTGAGAAGTAATCGGCCACAATATTATTTCCGCTCGAGACATATTGTACGACATAGTTATAAGCGGACAATATAACTGAGTATCGCTGCAGTCTTAGCGCAGTAGTAACAGGAATACCTGTTTTAGGATTAAAAATTGATACCAATGGTCTGTGGTCGGTTTTCAGGATAAAAGGATCTTCGCGACCGTACAAATATTGATGAAAGCGTCGGACCCCGAAGATAATGGCCGTCGCTTCCTTCTGTATCTGGCTATAGTTTCTTTCACTGCTCGTAAGTGAGCGAGATGCATACGCTAGCGGGCGTTCGATGCCGTCCTCCGCCCTTTGTGAGAGTACGGCGCCTAGACCGGTCGGGCCGGCGTCCACCGCCAGCACTAGCTGCGCCGCTGGCTCGAAATGAGCCAACACGCGTTCTGACGCCAGTTCGCGCCGTATCGCTGCGACGCTTTGTCGCTGCCGTTTTCCCCATTCCCATTTTGCATCTTTACGTAATAGCTCATGTAGAGGACTCAGTACAGAAGAGGCGTTTGGAATAAAATTTCTATAGTAGTTGACTACTCCTGGAAATCTTTTAACTTCGGTGACGTTATTTGGTTCCGGTGCACTAAGAATGGCTTGTACTTTATCCGGACAAGTCCTTAATCCCGTTTTACTAATCACGTAACCCAAATACCTGACGCTTTCTCTGAAAAATTGACATTTGTCTTTTTGTAAACGTAGGCCTGCCTTACATAGTCTATCTAGGACTTTACTTAGCCGCTGCATGTGGGAATTTCTATCGGGGCCCGTGACACAAATGTCATCAAGCCATATGCTTACCCCGTCTATTCCTGATAAAAGTGTCTCCATGCTCCGTTGAAAAATGGCTGGACCACTAGAAAGGCCGTACACTAACCTAGTGTATTTAAAAAGTCCTTTATGCGTATTAATTGCCGTGAGCTCCTGAGACGCGTCATCCAGGACGAACTGGTTGTAAGCGTTTTTTAAATCAATTTTACTATAGTGCTCACCCCCTCCAATTTTGGCAAAAACCTCTTCAATTCGAGGCAGGGGATATTTTTCTATTAAGAGATCCTTATTTAATGTAATAGAAAAATCACCTGCGATTTTAACTTGGCCATTATCTTTTAAAACTGGCACAATGGGGGTGGCGTATTGAGAATAATTAATAGGAACAAGGATACCCAAGTGCACTAATCGGTTTAGCTCTTGTTCGACTTTATCTCTGAGGGCAAAGGGTACAGTACGCGGCTTAAAAAACTTAGGCACAGCATTCGCCTTCAACTGCAAACTGACTTTAAAGTTATTAAATGCGCCCAACTCGTCACGCCACAACGCCGAATATTTATTTAATAACTCATGCAATTCGGAATCATTTCTTATGTAATTTAATTTGGTAGTAATCACAAAATTAAAGGCGCTCATGAAATCCCTACCTAGTATAGGCGGTCCCCCATTTTTGACAACAAAATATTTAATCAATTTTGTACTGTTATTGTAACTAGTTTCTACAGTAATATAACCTAATGGATCAATCTTGTGTCCGTTATATAAGCACATTTTTACAGAACTACTACGTAATGAATATTTTAAGAATTTTTCCTTATATGTATTATAAGAAATCACACTTTTACTTGATCCTGAATCAAGCTCCATTGTCATACACTGATTATCTATTATTACATCAATTGAAATGGGCTTATCAGTCACATACCTCAAATTAAAATTGTGGCACTCCTCACAAGACGTGTCCTTGACCTGCTCTGGTTCGCTTACCGACTCGATATGGTACATCCGCGATCTATTGACACTATCGCACACTTTCTTTAAATGACCTTTTTCACCGCACTTTTGACATCTGTAACTTTTATAACGGCACTTATCACTTTGGTGGTTCTTCAAGCCACAGACCGAACAACGAGAAAAATCTCTCGGTTGGTCGCGACCTGCTGATGTCCTGCCAGCATTAGGACGCCGTATAACCGCGCCGCTGTCTCCTTGACCTTGAAATCTCGCTCGGTATACCGGTTCCTCCTTAATTGGAGCATGTTCGCTGGTGCACAACATAACCTTCGCCTGCCTGGCATACGCCGCCTGCTCGGCTAGCTCCATAGCTACTGACAGTGTCAATGTGGACGGATCTTGTTCGAACAACTTATCTTGTTCCGGGCCAGGGCCCAGGCCGAGGACGAAACGATCTCTTAAATTCGTTTCCAAGGCAGTGCCGAAGTCACAATTGCTTGCGAGACCTCTCAATCGCGCTGCCCAGTCTCCCAATGATTCGCCTGGATTTCTGGTTGCCCCAAAAAATTTTTCTTTATCCACAAATGAGCATTTTTTTTGCTTGAAATGACCGTCGAGTAATTCAACGAGATTCGAGTAACTTAGAGATTCTAAGTCTTGCGGGTACGCTAAGTTTCGTACCAAGCGATACGTTTCATCCGTAAGATGGGTGAGAAGAATTCCACTTTTGTTCACTTCTTCGACGCGATTTATCTTCGCAAACTGAGTTAGTCTGCTTTTGAAAATTGACCATTCACTTGACTTATGGTCAAAAATAGGCAGATTTCCCAGATAAGCCATTTTTTTTTTATTGTGGGTACTCCTTCTTCGTCGCCAATGATATGTTTGTGAATGCAATGAAACGACCGCTGTCTTGAAACACTCGTTTATTACTGGTTGGATGACCGTACTGCACACGTATATGTCAAACCTCATGTTTTTTAATTTTAATTTTGGATAAAAGGCGTTCCACCTTAGCCCTCAGAAGTGACAACGTTTAACTACTTTTTAATTTCTAATCGAGGATAAATGTAGATCTGGTGAGCTGTTAGCTAGCGAGCATGTTTGGAAGTAGCCATGTTCGAGGAAACTCGCTCATTTAGCATGTTACTGCGTAGGACCATTACTTATATAAAAAATCGTCTAAATTTATCAAATACAAAGATTTTATTATTTGTTAATAGTGAAGATGAATGGAACAATATTATTTACGTGGCTTATAAATATTAACCCAATTCATTACGCGAGAGGCCTCGAGGCAATTCCAAGACTATTAAGGGATTATTGCATAACGTTCTTGCGATATCACTAGAGTTTACTGTGTAATCGTACTTTTACCAATTTTTTTTTATAGGATAGGGTGATAAATGAGCACACAGTCCACCTGATGGTAAGTGGTTGTTGTTGGAGTGTTGCTGTGGCCCATAGACATCTACATCTATCTTCGATTACGAATCAAAATGCAGATGCGTTGTCACCCGTGAAGATTAAGATGGAATGCCCCGTTCCCAGTAAAAGGGCTCTCCGGTTCTCTACACTCAGCATACGAAATACAGCAGCATTAAGCTACTATTTCACGCTGGTATTCTGTGAGAGCGTGGTCCTTCCCCGGTCGAGCCGACCCATTCGTGCTACAACTATACTACTAATATAACTGCAGCATGGCTCTACCACGTAAGTTGCTGGAGTTATGTCGAAAATTCTTTAATAATTTTTTTTATTAGGCTGAAGGGGCAATGGATTGACAATTGATGGGCAACTAAGGTCCTCAAGTCGCGACTTAAAACTGGCAAGCAATAATTTTAAGGTAGGGCCTGATTAATGTGATAGCACCTTAATTCTGCAGTTCTTTGGTCCTCAAGGGTGACGTGTTTTCATTTTGATTCATAATCGCGAATAAGCACCCAAAGGTGCCTTTGTACAGGTTGGCCAAATAGGTGGTATACAACTTATTTTATAAAATTTTACTATAGTATATAAACCAAAAATATAAGATATTTTTGCAAAAACAATTTTACATAGGCTTGGCAATTACGTGTAAAATATAACATCTGACAAATTTCCACCACGGAGCATGACAGACGTGAGCTCTTTTCATCGCGTTTCTCATTACATTTTCGCACACTTCCGGTATTATCCGGTGTATCTCACTGACTGTTTCTAGAATATTATGTTTTGAGCTTGAAAGAATTAACCACTGGACCCGACATATAAGCGGACTTACCTATACCGGTCTTGTCAGTAACCAGGAAATTCTAGCCCTGGTCGTTTGTTTTTTCGTCAATCTCAAGCACTTACTTGTCAACAAAACATCTCCCAAAAATGACTAAATCTTCCTTTAAATGGTATAAAAACTATAGCGACGGAAGCAGCACTATTTCTTTTCACTTGTAGGTACATTATTTTATTACATTTATTGTTATTTATCACACAATTTAATCAAATGTAAAATAAATTTTGTATTATCCAACTATGTTAAATATAGTCGATATTTGTATTGTTGACGTCTGACAACCATCACAAAATGGGTGGATGGTTGGTCATTCAGAACGAATGACTAAAACTGTCGAGTAAGTCAATTAGACATCGACTAGTGCTTGACCCTGTCGAAAAATATATCGATATTTGACGATATGCCGAATGAATGATGATGTTATTTGTACAATACAATAACACTGAAAAATACTTATATAACAGTATCCTACAATCTGATGACATTTAATTTATAATAGTAATTTTTATAATTAAATAAAAATATTATAAATGCAAAAATTATAATTAGTATCTGTACTTAAAATATTTAAACAAATAAATACACGATTTTTCAGATTTCCTAGTGACCCTTCTCGGAAAAGAAAGTGGGTAGAAGCAGTTAGTAGAGATGATACCCGGATTCCGACGAAACACAGCGCCTTACGCAGTGTACATTTCGATACTGCCTGTTTTAATACTAGTGCAAAGAAACATAAAATGACACCAATGAAGGTAGTCTCATTGCCCATAAAGACAAGGAAAAACTGATACTTCCCTCAAGTGATACCATAGCTATTTATCAGCACTGGGAACTCGAACATACGAAGGGTATTCA
Organism: Parnassius smintheus behrii; assembly: GCA_036936625.1. Taxonomy (NCBI): domain Eukaryota; kingdom Metazoa; phylum Arthropoda; class Insecta; order Lepidoptera; family Papilionidae; genus Parnassius; species Parnassius smintheus. Next base: position 3,333,384 of record JAUPFT010000001.1, read on the forward strand.
GAATAAAAGACTAAAAAAGATCACACAACAGACTTTCTCCTGCCGAAAGTAACAGAAACATTGCTACAACTTACGTTGTCCGAAGACATTCATTTCTATAAATTTGAAATCGACGACGTGAATCACGTCGAAGAATTAACGAAAGCCGTTGCTGAAAAGTATATAAATATTAGAATTGCTTATACAATACATAACATAATTAACGCACGCCCTCAGACAGCCCAATAATTATATTATGTTATAATTGGAGACGCCAGTAACTTAAGGTATCTTAATGATTTCTTATATTTACGCGAACACTACACGTGATTAAAACTACTTTTACGGATTTTATCGCGTTTATTTTTACTTTTTATTTTTAATTCCCGACGTTTCGGGCGCTTTCCAGCACCCATGGTCACGGGGGACTGAGATGACTGACGTCCCGATGTCATTGTTAAACCCGGAGTACCTTCAGCTTTTTTAATTATTGTTTATGGTCCGATCTATGCAAAATGATGTGCCTGCTGTACTACCATATGTCAGAGGTGTCACAGACAAGATTGGCTATATCTTGAAGCGAGCTTCTATTAGAACATTCTACAAGCCGCCGAAGAAGATTAGTCAGTTCCTACCATCCGTCAAGTGTCATATTCCTCTACAAGATGCAGGAGTGTACAAGCTTGATTGTGAATGTGGTCTCTCTTATATAGGACAAACCAAAAGATCAATTACGACCCGCGTAAAAGAACATATAGCTGATGTGAAGCATCAACGTTCCGGGAAGTCTGCAGTTTGTGATCATATCCTAGACGGCCCCAACCATTACATCAGATTTGATAGACCACAAATCCTCGCGAAAGAACACCGATTCCTACCAAGGATGATACGTGAGGCTATTGAAATTAAAAAACATCCTAATTTCAATAGAGAAGGAGGCTGGGTACTACCACCTGCTTGGGATCCTATAATCAATAAAATTAAAACTAAACCCAAGCATACCACTGCAAGACCTCAAGACAGAGTTAGTTCATTTTGCATAGATCGGACCATAAACAATAATTAAAAAAGCTGAAGGTACTCCGGGTTTAACAATCATCTCAGTCCCCCGTGACCATGGGTGCTGGAAAGCGCCCGAAACGTCGGGAATTAAAAATAAAAAGTAAAAATAAACGCGATAAAATCCGTAAAAGTAGTTTTAATCATGTTAAGGTATCTTCGATAAAGATTTAGTGGACTGTAATTTTGGTGCATACGGCAAAGGGAAAATAAATAGGTGGGATAGCACGCACTGACCTGATGAGGGCTGCCGCGCCTTCCTCCTGGAGTGTCTGCTATGCAGCGAGCTCGCCACGTGGTTCGGCGCACACGCACTCTCGGAACAGTCTCGTGAAGTCCCACACTCTCCACCTTTGCCCTTACGGAGGCGTCTCACACTTTTATGAGTTACAAAGACACAATGTGAGAACTCAATGTTCGTCCTGCGCGGTTTGCGGTTAATGTACATAAGACGCGACGGGTGGCCGTGCGTTGCGGATGGCGTAATATCACTTAGTATAATGACGCGCGCCGAGATCCTCTTTTTCACCTCGGCGGCAGCGCGTGCGGTAGGAAAGGGAAGGAAGGAAGGAAACAAAAAATATGCACTAGTCATGTTGATAAAGTAGATATAACTTAGGACGAACTCAATGCGATATGTAATGTAATGTTGATAAAGTAGATTGTTAACTGGCGTTACCATTTCCTCCCGCCCTTAAAGGGTCACCTTTAAAAGACAACCGTAATATAAAAGTAAAAGGAAAACAAATAAATAAGCGGTATATAAAGTGAGAGGATGCGCTCAATGCGCATGTCTCATCTACTAACCTTACTTGGTAAGCGAGAAAATGTATACATAAATATAATATTGCGGTTTAATACTTTTTTAATATATATAAATATAAACTTAATTCCTAATTTGGATAAATAATTATAATCAAAATAATCGTGATTTATTGTCTTGGGAGAAGGCAAATACGAGCAACAGGACGGAGATATGTTCCCTTAGTAGTTCTCACGGTCACTACTCGAACTACGCCATCCTTCGAGGGATGAACAGACTCGACAATCGCTAATGGCCAAGCAAGGGGCGGTTCATTATCATTTATCACAATTACAACCATGCCTGGTACGATAGCCGTAGACGGGGTGTTCCACTTCTGACGAACTTGTAATCCGTGAAGGTATTCCGTCCTCCACCGGTCCCAAAACGACTGAACTAATTTATCCAGTAAAGAATGCCTGTGTAACAGACTGGTAGAGTCAGATTTGACTTTGGGTGCGGGTAATGACAATAAAGGTGCGGTATTCAAAAAATGACTCGGAGTAAGAGCTGAAGGCTCTGCAGGATCAGAACTTAATACTGTCAAGGGCCGCGAGTTTAGCAAGCACTCAATTTGCGCAAGAACAGTATTAAGCTCTTCGTATGAAAGTAACTGATGTCCGATAACTCGGAACAGATGCGTTTTTACGACTTTGATCATACTCTCCCAGGCGCCTCCAAAATGAGGAGAGTTGGGACAGATGAACTTCCATGTTATACGATTCTCAGCACACTCTTGCTCAAGCTTTGGGCGGTATTCAACGTTTAGAAATTTATAGAGATCGCGAAGATACGAAGCGGCACCTTTAAAATTCGTTCCATTATCCGAATATAAAAACTGAATCGGCCCTCGTCTAGAGAGGAAACGTTTAAGCGCAGCGAGGAAACTAGAACTACTAAGATCTGTAGCGATTTCTATATGTACAGCTCGAGTCGTGAGGCATGTGAAAACACATAAGTACGCCTTCTCGCTGCGTACACCACGACGACGTACAGGAGTGTATGCGATAGGACCGGCATAATCGCAGCCCGTGTGTGTAAATGCCTTAATAGCTTGTCTTACACGACTATGGGGAAGATCAGCCATCAGAGGGTAAGATGGACGGGGTCTAAGCCGGAAACATATATTACATTTGTAGACTCTGCTTCTCACAGTGCGGCGTGCGGAAAGTATCCAAAATTTTTGACGGAGCAATGACAATAACAATTCAGGCCCAGCGTGTAAATTTTTAATATGATAATAGTCAATGATCATGTTCACTACATGATCACTGCGCGGGAGTATAATTGGATGTTTTTGCGTGTAATCTAATGCGGAGTTCGAAAGACGACCACCAATGCGGATTAAACCATTCTCAATAAAAGGCCTTAAACGATTGAAAGCGGGCGAGCAAGGTTTGTTACCTTCAATATTTAAATATTCCACTGCAAAATGCTGTTTTTGCAGGGCGCGGAGGATTATAACCTCAGAGAAACTGAGATCATCAGCAGTCACTACAGTAGTGCTGCGGCGGGGCAATAATTTAGCAAACTTACACACGTACGCAATTATACGTAGAAGTTTACTCCAAGAAGAGATGCGGAGTGCGAGCTCATAAATCGCAGAATTACAGACGGATGTGCACACAGTGTGCGACAAAATCTTCTTCTCAGGCATATTTGCAATAAACTCATTGTCTAAAGTACGAAGAGGCCATTGAGATGGATCTAACGAAGTCCACTGAGGCCCATGGAGCCACAGGGGGTTTGAAACTAATTTATTTGGCGTAACGCCACGTGAAAGTATGTCAGCGGGATTCTCAGTACCTGCGACATGATAAAAGTTATCAGCGCGAATATTGTCGGTAATCTGAACAACGCGGTTTGCAACAAAGGTCTGCCACTTGTGTGGCGAACTCTTTATCCAGTACAGAGCTACTTTTGAATCTACAAAGGCATAGACTGATATTGCAAGGTCAAGAGAATAATTGTCGAGTACTCTGCGAAGCAATTTTGAGAGTAAAACCGCTCCACAAAGCTCAAGGCGTGCAATAGATAGTGGTTTCGTCGGTGCGACTTTAGTCTTTGCACAAATCAACTGGACGGTGTTACCATTGACGCTCTTTACATGTATGTAGACTACGGCACCGTATGCGTGCTCGCTGGCGTCGGAATACCCCAGGAGTGACGCAGTACAGTTTTTGGATACACCAACATGTCGCGGGATACGTAAATCATTAAGAGCTGGTAATTCAGCACAGAATTGCCTCCACATCTTAATAATTGGCGGTGGTGGTATGTCGTCCCAATCTAAATTAAGTTGCCAAAGCTGCTTTATTAACAATTTGGCGTACGCGACTGTGGAAGCAACGAAACCCATTATGTCCCACAGGCGAGCGACAGTAGATAAGATGGCGCGCTTAGTGCACGTCACATCAGCGGGAACAGATATCTTAAAATAAAAGGCGTCACTATCGGTAGACCAATGCAAGCCTAGTATTTTATGTGGCATTGATTTATCGAACTCTACTTCTCCTGTAATTTTATGGGAAGTAGGGAGGTCATCTAAAACAGATCGACGGTTGCTATGCCATTTTATCAGGTCCCATTGGGCACCCTTGAATAAGTCTATCAGCTGCCGAGAGGTCTCACTGGCCTCGGATTCACTGGGCATAGAGAACGCGATGTCGTCCATATATAGCGAAGTAAATGCGATGCGACTCGCAAGTGGATACTTTGCGCCGTCGTCATCAATGAGCTGTCTTACCGTGCGCAATGCATGGTATGGACTCGAAGTTAAACCGAAGCACACGCGATTGAAGTGGTATGACACAAGTGGGTCTTGTGGACGGAAGCGGTATAGGAAGCATTGGTAACGACGATCAGAATCGCGAACAACTATTTGCAGAAATCGGCTGTCATAGCGATTGGATGTAAGCGGAAAGTTAAAATTATATTGAACAAGTCGCCTTGCAAATTTGGTCCTGAATGAAGAATATCATTTAATGATCGCCCAGTGCTAGTCTTACTGCTAGCATCCAGGACGATGCGCAGACGCGTTGACTTCTTATCTTCGCGTAAGACTCCATGATGCGGTATGACATATATTGGAACGGTTCATGAGAGCCATACGGCGGTGCGGGGGATATATAATTTTTAGCTAAGTATTCCTTTATGACGTCATCATATGCTAACCTTAATGTAGGCGAGGCTTGAAGTTTCCTCTCCAAGCACATGAATCGTCGTCGAGAGGTTTCATAAGAATCTCCGAGAGAGTAAACGTCATCTTTAAATGGCAGGCCAACAATATATCTACCAGTAAAAGGATCGCGGGATGTCGTAGATTTATAAAACTCTTCACATTCAATGTCTGAAGGACACTGAATGGGCGGTGCGGAGGGTGGCTGTTCAAGCTCCCAAAATCGTTGCATTAATTTGTCAACGATAGGAGACTCTAGAACTGAGCAGCACGTTAAAGAATGATTTACCTGAAGTGTCGGCACTGAGCCCATAATAACGTAACCAAATACCGTACTCAAAGCTGAGGGCCCGGACAAGTCGTTAGACGAATAAATTACGTCTGGACACAGTAAGTGCGGGAAAAGGGATGCGCCTATCAAAACATCAATTTTATTAGGCATGCTATAACATTCATCAGCGAGTCTTATGCCATGGAAGTGTGATAGGACAGATGTGTCTACCACAGCGGTGGGCAAAAGGTCGGTGATTTGATCAACAACTAGCGTTGAAATATTGAAGTTAATATTCGAGTCGAATCGTGAGAAAATTTTAATATCAATCGATTTCGATTTTACAATTTTTTCAACTCCACCGAATCCCTTTACTACAGTACATTCGGTATCGTGTTGTTGAACGCCTAAACGATGACAGCACTCTTTAGTCATAAAATGGCTTTGAGCCGCGGAGTCTAATAATATACGAATAATTTGTTTCTCTCCCTTAGCATCGTAAGCAAATACTTGAGCGGTTGATAATAAAACAGTTCTCTGCGAACGACTTGCGCGCGCGGGAGGCGGTGAACGTTGAGAAACATTCTTGAACGAAGTACACAGCGCGACGTCTGAACGCGCACCTGCGGTGAGGGGTGGCGAGTGTGCGGGCGCGGGGGTTGTAGACTTCAGTGTAACTGGCTGAAGCGGTGGAGAACGCGCCAGCGCAGGGGAAGCATTATCGCTTCTGCGGTGGAAGTGCAACAATGTGTGATGTTTAAATTTACAAACTCGACAACTATAATTTGAAGAGCAACTAGACACTCGATGACTTAAACTGAGACAATTCACACATGCATTGTTACTCTTTACGCATTTAAATCGTTCCTGCGGCGTCATTTTATTAAAGTCTGCACACTTAAATACGTGTTGATGCACAATATTATCGCACAGACACTTTGAGCAACTAGTCGTCGTGCTTACGTACGCCTGATACTTCGGCGACGAAGTATTATTACAGCGACGATTATTACCGTTACCTCGTCGATTGTTTGGTGCGCTATTAGAATTTGTACTAGAATCGGTGCGTTGCAAAACTTTGGAGCGGGTCTTAATAAAATTTACTAAATCATCAAAGGTAGGTACCATCGAGTTATGACTATATTCGAAAGAGCGAATGGTATCCGGGTCCAGCTTCTTAAGCGCGATATGAAGAACAATTAAGTCCGAGAGATTATCTAACTTTAAGTTTTGTAAAGCGCGCACTGCACTTATAAAGTTATCAGTAAATAAATCAAAATTATTTGCGGTGGCCGATTGCAATGGCTTAAATTCGAACATCTGATTAATATATGTAGATGCTAGCATACGCCGGTCTTCATATTTGTCAACGAGTGCTTGCAATAAAATTTTATAATTTTCAGCGCAAGGAGTTATACCTGAGCATACAGATAGGGCTTTGCCCGTTAGTTTACCTAGCAAATAGTATAACTTTTCAGTGTCGGTAAGCGATGTGTTGTCATGGACGGTTGATTTAAAGCTAGCATAAAATAAAGGCCATGAGCGAATGTCACCCGAAAATGGCATAAGTTCGATAGGCGGAAGTGTGAATCTGGCTTTAGATGGTGTACTAGTACTTTGTAAATTAGATTGCGAATATTGTAAATAAAGCCTATTTATTCTACCGCAAAGAGACTCAAACGCAATGAGGCTGTTATAATCAGGTTTAGCAATAGGGTTTATTTTTAATAAATGTGAATTATAATTATCTAAGACCTATTTAAACTCAATACGTAAAGCATTAATATTAGAACTTCCATCAAGAAAACGCTCCATCGTGGAAGTGTTTGTGAGGATGTCCGAGGACATATCATATATTTTTTGCACTATTTCAAATAAAGCATCTCGTTTAGCTAACAATAAAACCAACTCAGCATCAGGTGTGCCCTCATTATCCGAGGAATCGCTATTATTCGATGCTATTTGTTTTTTAGGCAGCATTACAACTTAAGTTATGCGGCAAAAATAATATAATTATAAGCGGGTAGTCTGTAAGCGACCTCGCTACGCGGTTGAATTATTAAATATTAGTTTCGTTAACGATGAACTTTAATTGTTAACTTTTATAATAATTATGAAGTTATTTATAACGAATATAATGCTTAAATATATGTGCAAATAATAAATGTAATTTAACAGTATAATCTATAGATGTAGTTAAAAGTTGATGACGTGATGTGAACATACAACAAATAATTTATATAGATAATTATATGCTTATTCATTCTATGAATATAGTTTTAAAATTACTATGAATGTCACCTATTAGGACCTATTCTAGTGTTCTAATAAGGGCGGGGTTAATCCGAAGTCGGATTAAAATATAAAATATATTTTATATATTATATATATAAAATAGTTAATTATATAAACGCTTATTACGATAACGATCTATTAAGGGCGGAAAGTCAAGGTCAATCCGGCTCGAAGGACCATTAAAAATGGAGACGCCAGTAACTTAAGGTATCTTCGATAAAGATTTAGTGGACTGTAATTTTGGTGCATACGGCAAAGGGGAAAATAAATAGGTGGGATAGCACGCACTGACCTGATGAGGGCTGCCGCGCCTTCCTCCTGGAGTGTCTGCTATGCAGCGAGCTCGCCACGTGGTTCGGCGCACACGCACTCTCGGAACAGTCTCGTGAAGTCCCACACTCTCCACCTTTGCCCTTACGGGGGCGTCTCACACTTTTATGAGTTACAAAGACACAATGTCTGATGCGGTGAATATTAAACATAAACAGGAGAACTCAATGTTCGTCCTGCGCGGTTTGCGGTTAATGTACATAAGACGCGACGGGTGGCCGTGCGTTGCGGATGGCGTAATATCACTTAGTATAATGACGCGCGCCGAGATCCTCTTTTTCACCTCGGCGGCAGCGCGTGCGTTAGGAAAGGGAAGGAAGGAAGGAAACAAAAAATATGCACTAGTCATGTTGATAAAGTAGATATAACTTAGGACGAACTCAATGCGATATGTAATGTAATGTTGATAAAGTAGATTGTTAACTGGCGTTACCAATAATAATTACACATACACTGAATTTTTCGTTAAACATTTTTATGAACTGATTATCTATAAAATTAGTTGTACTAATTCCAGAAGAATGTTGTGGTCACAATACAAATCCACGAATGCAAAGACTTTAACATGCTTGAAATAAAGTTCATTTTTCTTTATTTTTATTGAATGACAGAATTAGTAATAATACTAATAAAACTGCACTCTTAAAAGTCTTATTGCCTTGAGTTACGATCCATTTCAGTTTGTTTTGACTGTACAGATTTAGTGTGACTGTAATTTACGTAGTTTTAATTATTTTTGAGATAGAAAAATTACCTATATTAAAAATGATAGAAATCGATTCAATAAACGATTCTGAACAAACTACTTTCTCAAAGTGCGTTAATTACGTTACATATTATATAAGAAAACAAGTGAACAAAACAAATTCTAAGAAACACATTTTAGGAAAGATAATACATAATAAAAGTCAGTTAACCTATTTAAATAATTTAAACTTAACAATAATCTGACGTTTATCATAACTAGTTGAATAAAAAGTCCATAACAATGTCCTGCTTCTTTTATTTCAATTAAAATTTAAATACCGGAAGCTTACCTCTCCTTCATTATCCCTTTATTTCTCTTGTCTTACAGGTTATTTACGATACACCATTTCTTTCTCAGTCATTCATCGATATATTTTATCGACTACGTTCAAGCACTAGAAATAGAGTGAACTTCTACGAATTTCATATCTGTGTTTATATTAACGTAATAAAATCTTTGGTGCGTTATTCTCCACTTGGTTGAACGAGTTTTCATACATATGTGTTTTATGTCAGGTTCAGTGGTTAATTCGTTCAAGGTTTTGAGTATTGCAGATTCAACGGCTTGTTAGCGTAGACACGTACCATTAAATAACCCTACAGAAAAAAGTTTTTCTTACAAACCTAGTGATATTTGGGGCCAATCAATGTAACCATTTCTTGAAATTAATTGACCTGAAAACATTCAATGTTCAAATGTGTCACGTGCCGTAGGATATGTGGCTGCGCCTTGTTGGAATCACTTGTTTCTAAGCCCAAGTGATTCATTCGATGATTCAAAACATTGTTGACCATCTGACGATAGCCACCTCCATTCACTGTTACCGCAACATCTTCAAAGACGTAGGGTCCAACTACTCTTCGTGACCAAATTTAACCCCAAAATGTTACTCGATATGAATCCAGTGGTCATTCATAGATCAAAGACTGTTCGTCTTCCCAACATCTCGAATTTTGTCGACGGAGGTGAAAATGGGCTTCAACAGTCGTATTGACTTTTGATGAAGATCTTGGTCACTTTCCAATTGAGTTAGCATAAAACTGCTGAAGTTACGGTGGTGGTGGGTGGTGGATGGTGGTTTAAGTTCTTGAGTTATATGAACCTTATATGGGAACAGACCCAAGTCTTTTTTCAGAATAGTCTATAGAGAAATGCTCTCAATTTCCAGTTGTTGAGAACGTCACCTGGTAGACAATGCCGAAACTTCTACTACACTTTCACGAACACTTTGAATATTCTGCTTCGTACGAATATTTCTGTCTCAATGAGGAACTGGTATATTTGTTACAATGCCACACTACTCAAATTTATCCACAAAACGAGTTATTGTTAATCGCGAAGCTAAGCAATTTCTAGTGAAAATTGGTCGCGATTTTCTCAACGTTTCTGCAATAGTAAGTTGATTTGAGGAGAATGTTTTGATAATTAAAACACGTTCCTCAAGCGTATAAGGCTCCATACCGAATTTTCCGTTGCTGTAAATTGAAGTAATATGTACTTACGTACTAGACCAGCTATTTCAAACAAAAATTTTGCACTACTCTTTGTTCGCGTGGTTGGTTTTTCTCATAGAATAAAATTAGTTAGAATGATCAGTAGGTAATAGTAGATTGTAATAGAGTGTAGTGTAGATAGTTAAATAGGCAAACTATATCGAGTACATTTTAATATTAATATTATATCACAATTACATTTTAATTATATTTTTATCTAAATAGTTTAAAAGGTAACTATGTCAAATATAAAAAAGAACATACTTAATGTATGTTTAACAAAACTTATTAATATAACATTTAAATTACAAATATATTTATTTCAATTAAAATAAGATTCGTTAATAAATGCTGGACACGCGAGAGTTAAAAATGAACAAATTTATTCCACTTCGACTTAACGTGGAAACCTAAAAATAAAATAAAATAATAATGAGCAGATTTAAATATAAAAAATTTACCTCATTATGATAACTTTTATATGTTTCTACAAAAAAAGTTGTGCATAACAATATATTCGTCCTATACTTAAGCACCCACAGAAATGTCGCATCTGAACAAATTAATTTCATGATCTATATTACATGACACGAGATGGCGTCTTAGGTACAATCTTTTTTATTATTAATCTATAATACTTTTTTATTTATTAAGTATTCTATTAACCGATAAAAAGTTATTCGTTGGTATTTGCTAACATTAATGGAATAATTTGTGCAATATCTAGAAACACACCAAGGCATGTTTTATCGAGATTTTTTTAAATATAATTAAGCAACACGTGTCAACTCACTAGCTCCTGGCGAGTGACTGAGTAAAGTGCGACGCTTACACCGCTAAACCGCAATTGAATGCAACAGAGTAACTACATGCAGTGTCGCCTCTAGTACATAGTAAAAAATAGCTCGATGTTGCTATACAAAATAATTGTTACTGAACAACTATATTAAATCTAAATAAAGCCATATTGTTGGATCCTATCCAGTCTGAGCCGGGGCAATTCGCTAATTACTAATATAAGGTACGATGGAATTGCCATATGTTACATATTCAAAGTCTTTAAATTCAAATTGATCAAAAAATAATACGAGCTTAAGAAAAAGTAATTTTATATCGACTGATACTGGGATAAAGTTTGGATTGTATTGTCAGAGGTCCTGCGAGTTGGTGTAAATTAAAATAGAATATTAAGTTACATAGATACATAGATAGCTAGATACACGCGAAGCTAATAAAAGCGTGTTAAAAACATGAATTAGTCGCTAAAGCATTTCGCAACCGAATTTAGTCAGAAGAGGTGTGCTCATCCCTAACACCTTTTGCTCGTTTTTGCGCAAAATTAAATGAGAGACGAGGTTAAGATTGTGGGCGGCCAATCTGATAAATTTGTAGGTGCCATTTTATTAGCACCCCTAATATTTATCCTCTTGTGTTGTTAGCTTTCTTCAATTAATGGCAGCGAAGAGTAAATGGTTTATTAATTTTCTAGGTTTGTGATTTGCTCTTACAAATTCTCAAAATACCATAAACAAGGTTCAATTTTTAAACCTTTAAATGAATAATTTTTTGTTGATGAAATAAAATATTTTTACGGATTTAATCGCCATTAATTTTACTTATTTTTAATTTCTGTAGTTTCGGGTGCTTTCTGGCAGCATTTTAATTATTATCATAAATGTAAACTTCGAATATTAAAAAAAGGTAAAGTCAAACGTGACAAAATTCGTAATAGTTTTTTTTTGTTTAATGCGTAGTGTTAGCGTATATAAGAAATCATTATGATTTTGTAGGTATGTTACAATATTTTATGTCATTTAAAGTACAACGTCTGTAACATATATACATGTAACATACATAAAACTGTAATATGTTTTTGAATGCTAGATTCGTTACGATATCTAACTGCTTTGTCAAATAGGAGGATTTTTTCTACCGTTTATCGGCATGAACAATGGTTTAACTGCTAGGCTTTTCAATTAAATCGATGATTGAACGTTCGTACGCTTTTTGAGAGCCGACAAAGGGTCGGCCGCCGAAAAGCGGATACGTTGAATGATTGATGCTAAGATGATCCGGCAGAAGCGATTTGTCGATACTAAAATAGACCTCTGTTGTGTTCTGCCGGAAGGATGATAAACTGGTCCTCTTGTTACCACCTCTTAGACTCGACTTTAGTTGCACCTTTAATATAAATTGTATCATATAATTTATATAAATTATATGATACAAGAGTTGTCAAGATACTTGACATACTTTATTTTAGTCTACTATAGTCCCTCGTAACCATGGATGCTTACTAAAGCACCGGAAACGTCAGAAACTTAAACAAGTAGAATCAACTACAATTAAATCCGAAAAAGTAGTTATATTCCGTGTAGTGTTCGCGTGAATATAAGAAATTATTAATGAACTCACTCTTTGTTGGTTAAGGGGATATAGTAAGTCAGCTCAAATTCCTTTTTTTTAATTTCCTTCCTTTTTTAATTTGCCAGCGCGTCGTATGCTATGTACGACATGTTTGTAATCACTAATACTGTTAGTAGATAGGTCGTTAGATACTTATTTCATTAGGTTTATCATATTTATGCCTGTTTCTTAACGCCAACCCAGTCGCTACTTATTTTTATAACGGTTATTTCCCATTTTAATTTTACGTCGTCCAGTTGCGTAATGTGTATTCTGATCGTAAGCGACACAACTTCTCCCTTCAAAAGCCGGAGCGATACTAATGGGGCGACAGGAATCAAGCTTACGTGCCGATAGTTTAGGTAATTTCTTTTTACAGTGAAAATAATGGTATTTTAAAAAAAAGTAAATAACATAAGCACTGCTTTATAGTTATTTCAGTTAGTATGCAAAGTTTCATGATCTTATTTAAAGTATTTTATGAATAACAGCGGTTTATATTTTATTTTGGAGGTAACTTTGGATTTTTTTCTATCGAGAAAATTTTACGAAATCGTGTTTTCGTCTAACATAATCCTTAACATTAATCCTCAACTTTACCATATATTTATTTCTAAATTAATGCTGCAATATTTTCGGCATAACGAAGGATCTTGCTAAGCCATTTGAGATTATATTTCCCCTTAAGAGGTTATAATAGATGGTACTCATATAGGTATGTGTGGTTATCCATAGTGTTCTTCTGTGTTAAAACGAAGGGCATGTAAGTAGTCATTTTTGTTCATAGGTATTATTGATTTATTCTAACTACTTACAAGTTTGTCGAGTAGCGGTGTATGAATATCCACTAGCGCGTGTCGTTCAGTGCGTGTCGTAACATGCGACGGAAGGAAACTAACCGGGATATGTGCTACAACGTTTTTATAATGAAAAATTAAAATAAACTGCGGTTGCCGATCTACCTGTAAAGCTTGGTAACTATGACAAATACTCCCTAATTAAGCAAGCTATATAGGAGTTTAAGTTTAGAGAAATATGTTAATATTATAAGAATATTTGTATGTACCGATCTACCATGTAGGGTGGGCTCCCACAACATGGAGTGATGACCTGCTAAGACACGCAAGAAGTCAATGGATGAAGGTATATCAGGACAGTGTATTGTGACATTCCTTGGAAGAAGACTATGTTTTGCTGTTGACTTCTGAAGGGTTGTAACGACGATGACGATGAAGTTGTATGAATTTAATTGAAAATGATTTATATCGCACAATGAAGCTTGCTTAGGAATTTTTTCTAACATTAGGGTGACTAACGTTCTTAAAGTGCATCTGACGGTTGGACGAATTAACGTGACCGTTACGGTCCATCAAAAGTCCACTGCTGAACATAGACATTCCCCATAAGTTTCCTTACATGGAGGAAACCCATTTTGATAAAATATACTACCCATACAAGAAGTTCTTTAACAGAATGTGTATAAAAAAACTGTTCATCAGCTTCTTACAATAATCTATTCAATTGTTCGGTGAGCCTTGCAAATTTGTGACTATTTAGCGGGTATACAATACAATTCTACTATGTGACAACGCAACTGCATTTTGATTTTAATCAAGGATGTCATGATTTCTAAATGTAAAATATTATTTTAAATATTGTTTTATTGTATATATATATATATATATATATATATATATATATATATATATATATATATATATATATCATTGAAATGTCCGTTGTCAGTAAAGAGAAATACTAAACTGACAACGACTAAAAATTAATCATAACTCGTATCACGTAAGTATTTGTCAAAACATGAAAATTATGATAAATACCATACTTTTGCAGTACTTAAGCGCCAAAAAGTGCTCAAATAATCACGAAATACGTACTCGTACATAAAAAAAATCCAATCCAACGATATATATAACTAATTTTGGCCAAAATGGCACTTAAGTAGGCTTACCAGTGACGATATACATATAAATATTATTTTTATAAATTACGTTCTGGTTTCACTTCTTTTTTTATGAACCGATTCTTCAACACATTAAGTGTGGTCTTCCATCTCTAAGGGAGGAAAAATAGGGGATGGTGGTTTATGTAACTATTGAGACGACTTTCTAGACGGAAGACTATATAGACTTTATTTTATTTATCGTCAGGCCTGTTGGTCTAGTGGTTAGTGACCCTGACTGCTATGCCGCAGGTCGTGGGTTCGATTCCCACCCAGGACAAATGTTTGTGTGATGAGCATGATCATTTATCTATAATATTTATGTACTTAGAAATATATAAGTATGTTTATCAGTTGTCTAGTACCCATAACACAAGCTCTGCTTAGCTTGGGACTAGATGGCGTTGTGTGATAGTTGTGAAATATTATTATTATTATATTATTATTGTTGGGGTATCTGTATAGTTTTCTCATCTGTTTGGTTTTTATAAATATATAACTATAAATTAAAATGAAAAGATAAATATACATAAATATCAATAAAATAAAATAAATACAAAAAATACACAAATAAATAAAGATCCAACCGGATGGAAGCCCTCGGCAGAGGAGACCAAACGGCCGAGGGTTAGGAGGAAATAAAATTATTATTTTTTTTTCTTTTATATAATTTTCTCACCTGGTTGGGGTCTATAAATATATAAATATAAATTAAAATGAAAAGATAAATGTACATAAATATCAATAAAATAAAATAAATACAAAAACTACATAAATAAATAAGATCCAACCAGATGGGAGCCCTCGGCAGGGGAGACCAGACGGCCGAGGGTTAGGGGGAAAGGGAAAGAAACCGGCGGACGATGCGGGCGGTATCGAGGAGCACCGCCTTCTGAATTTGAGCCCGGAGCGATCCATCACGGAGTCCCAGTCGCCTCAGATGACCCGAGAGGCTGACTGGGATTAGCCCATTCGCAGAGACGACTACAGGAATAATTTCGGTCGACACACCACCCCACATGTCGGTCACCTCGTGAGCCAGGTCCAGATATTTTGTTTGTTTATCTGTTTCGGCTTTCACGAGGTTCTCGTCATACGGAATGGTAATGTCGATCAAAAATATCCTTGACAGTGCCCGGTCCATCAGCACAATATCAGGCTTATTCGCAAGAATAGTCCTGTCTGTGATAATGGCCCGGTCCCAGTAGAGCCTGGCGCGGTCATTTTCGAGCACGGCTTCCGGCAAGTACTTGTAATACGGCAATTTCCGGTCCACGAGACCGTATTTCAGAGCGAGCTCCTGGTGTAGAATTCTGGCTACTAGGTTGTGCCTGTGCAAGTACTCAGAGTTAGAAAGCGCCGAACAACCGGAGATGACATGACTAAGTGACTCCCCGGGATGGCGACAAGCTCGACAGACGTTGACAGTGCCATCCTTTAGGATGTATCTCCGATAGTTGTTGGTCTTAACAACCTGATCCTGTGTTGCACAGACAAAACCCTCGGTTTCCCCGAAGAGGTCACCGAAACGTAGCCAGTTGAGGGAGGCGGCTGTATCTACGTGAGGCTCATGTAGAGCACTGTAGTACCTCCCATGGAGCTCCTTCTCCTTCCATACGGTCTCCCGGTCGGGAATGCTCTGTACTGCCGGGTCTTGCCATTGCTCGTTGGCTAAGGATAGAGGGGTAAGTCCTTTATCACTAGAAATGACGTCATTATAGAATGGATCATCCGATGTCGCCAGGAAGTAATGACGGAGGCTGCACACTTCGCAATTATGCATGGTGAGCGCGCTCCGGAAGCCACGCCCACCATGCTTTCGCGGCAAGTACCGCCTCATTACCGACGATCTCGGATGATGCATCCTATGGGACGTCATTATAGTGCGGACTTTTCTATCCAGGGCGTTAAGTTCAGTCTGACTCCACCTGAGTATGCCAAAGGTATACATGAGGACAGGCATAACCCAACCGTTATATGCATGTGTATTATTCACACCGGACAAAAGGCTGTTAAGCACTTTGGTCAAGCGTGCATAAAACACGTCGCAAACTGACTGTTTCATACCAGCCTCATCGATACCGATGTTCTGTGACATACCCAGGTATCGGTATGTTTCAGCCTCGGAAAGGGCCCTTAAGTTGACGAACATAGATAAGTCTATGCCCTCAGAGTTAGCAACCCTTCCCCTTTCCACATGGAGGACCGCACACTTATCCGTCCCCAGCTCCATTCCAATAGAATTGCTAAATTCACAAGTGATGTTTAGCAATTCCATAAGATGGGAGCGACTGGAGGCGAATAATTTGAGGTCATCCATATAGAAAATGTGGGTCACTTTTGTACCTCCCTTCCGAAGCTGAAATCCCCTCCCGGAGCCCTCCAGTAAGGTACTGAGAGGGTTCAAAGAGAGGCAGAACCAGATTGGAATCAGACAGTCGCCCTGGAATATACCCCTTCGTATCCTTATGCGGCTTTCCGCAGCCGTCATCCGCTCACCCAGATGACAGAGGATCGTACTCTACCGCCCCATACACTGCTCGAGGAAGTCTCGAACTGTACAGTCAATCTTGTACAGCTCGAGGACCCTCTTTAGCCATGTATGGGGCACCGAGTCAAATGCCTTTCTGTAATCTATCCAAGCGGCGGAGAAGTTCCGACGGTTACGTTTCACCACTTTGCCAATGACCGCGTCAATGAGGAGTGGTTCCTTGAACCCATGACCGCCGCCCCGACATCCATTTTGAGCGCGCGACATCACCTGATTTGAGTCCAGGTGACGAGCGATTCTCGCGCTCAAAATGGATGTTAGTGTCTTGTATATAGTCGGCAGACACGTGATGGGGCGGTATTTGCTCGGGTCTGTGGCACCCTGATCTTTAGGAACCAAATGAGTGATCCCAGTAGTGAAGAGGCTTGGAAGCGACTTCTGGTTAAGAGCCTCTTGAAACTGTTGGGCGAGCACAGCGTGACACACCATGAACCCCTTCAGCCAGTAGTGATGCAGCCCGTCAAGCCCCGGACTTTTCCAGTTCAGGGCCTTACGGACCGCCTCAGCTACGTCATCCGGCGTTATAGTGACGGGATCCATGGGCGTAATACCCGCACACTGACTCACCACAACTTCCGTCCAAGGGCCCTCGTTGTGGTTTACGGGACGACGGGTGACGGAACAGTCGCCCAGGAACTGGAACTAGAGCAAATGAGGAGTACATTGGAGGAGGCGATTGTGAAAACGCGCAGTATGCCTCTCGAAAATCGACCGCAACTTCCCCGCATAGCCCTAAGCAAGCGGAATCGGGCTGTCGTGAGGGCTCTGAACCCAATGCTGGTGACCTATTTGGAAGCCAGCCGGGACCTTTGCGAGGCGGACTCAACTCTTTTTGGCGCCGAGTTGGCAGTCTGCCGTATCATAGGCGCCAAGGTTTCCACGGCTGGACGCGCTACTGGCCATAGTAGCGCTATCCCAGCATGGAGAAGAAGAATTGAGGAACGTATCGCAAGGGCTAGGGCCCTCATCGGCAGACTGATATGCTTCAGGTCAGGCAATACCAGGCCAAGGATTGTGCGCACCGTCAGGATGGCGTTAGCTGGGACAAATGTTAGTTTGTCCCAGCCGGATATAACGCAAAAACTGACGGAGCGCATAGACGACCTGAAGCAAAGAATCGCTGCTTGTGGAAAGCGGATTCGGCGATATACCGAGAGTTCGACACGGTTCAACCAGAATCGTCTCTTCCAGAGTGATCAGAAGAGGCTCTACAAATCATTGGAGCGACCAATAGTAAGTGGAACGGGCCCAGCACCAAATCAGGCCGACACGGTCGCATTTTGGCGCAGCCTGTGGTCAGAGCCCGTAAACCACAACGAGGGCCCTTGGACGGAAGTTGTGGTGAGTCAGTGTGCGGGTATTACGCCCACGGATCCCGTCACCATAACGCTTGATGACGTAGCTGAGGCGGTCCGTAAGGCCCTGAACTGGAAAAGTCCGGGGCTTGACGGGCTGCATCACTACTGGCTGAAGGGGTTCATGGTGTGTCACGCTGTGCTTGCCCGACAGTTTCAAGAGGCTATCAACCAGAAGCCCCTCCCAAGCCTCTTTACTACTGGGATCACTCATTTGGTTCCTAAAGATCAGGGTGCCACAGACCCGAGCAAATACCGCCCCATCACGTGTCTGCCGACTATATACAAGACACTAACATCCATTTTGAGCGCGAGAATCGCTCGTCACCTGGACTCAAATCAGGTGATGTCGCGCGCTCAAAATGGATATCGGGGCGGCGGTCGTGGAACCAAGGAACCACTCCTCATTGACGCGGTCATTGGCAAAGTGGTGAAACGTAACCGTCGGAACTTCTCCGCCGCTTGGTTAGATTACAGAAAGGCATTTGACTCGGTGCCCCATACATGGCTAAAGAGGGTCCTCGAGCTGTACAAGATTGACTGTACAGTTCGAGACTTCCTCGAGCAGTGTATGGGGCAGTGGAGTACGATCCTCTGTCATCTGGGCGAGTGGATGACGGCTGCGGAAAGCCGCATAAGGATAAGAAGGGGTATATTCCAGGGCGACTGTCTGAGTCCAATCTGGTTCTGCCTCTCTTTGAACCCTCTCAGTACTTTACTGGAGGGCTCCGGGAGGGGATTTCAGCTTCGGAAGGGAGGTACAAAAGTGACCCACCTTTTCTATATGGATGACCTCAAATTATTCGCCTCCAGTCGCTCTCATCTTATGGAATTGCTAAACATCACTTGTGAATTTAGCAATTCTATTGGAATGGAACTGGGGACGGATAAGTGTGCGGTCCTCCTTGTTGAAAGGGGAAGGGTTGCTAACTCTGAGGGCATAGACTTATTTATGCCCGTCAACTTAAGGGCCCTTTCCGAGGCTGAAACATACCGATACCTGGGTATGTCACAGAACATCGGTATCGATGAGGCTGGTATGAAACAGTCAGCTTGCGACGTGTTTTATGCACGCTTGACCAAAGTGCTTAACAGCCTTTTGTCCGGTGTGAATAAGACACATGCATATAACGGTTGGGTCATGCCTGTCCTCATGTATACCTTTGGCATACTCGGGTGGAGTCAGACTGAACTTTACGCCCTGGATATAAAAGTCCGCACTACAATGACGTCCCATAGGATGCATCATCCGAGATCGTCGGTAATGAGGCGGTACTTGCCGCGAAAGCATGGTGGGCGTGGCTTCCTGAGCGCGCTCACCATGCATAATCGCGAAGTGTGCAGCCTCCGTCATTACTTCCTGGCGACATCGGATGATCCATTCTATAATGACGTCATTTCTAGTGATAAAGGACTTACCCCTCTATCCTTAGCCAACGAGCAATGGCAAGACCCGGCAGTACAGAGCATTTCCGACCGGGAGACCGTATGGAAGGAGAAGGAGCTCCATGGGAGGTACTACAGTGCTCTACATGAGCCTCACGTAGATACAGCCGCCTCCCTCAACTGGCTACGTTTCGGTGACCTCTTCGGGGAAACCGAGGGTTTTGTCTGTGCAATACAGGATCCGGTTGTTAAGACTAACAACTATCGGAGATACATCCTAAAGGATGGCACTGTCGACGTCTGTCGAGCTTGTCGCCATCCCGGGGAGTCACTTTGGCATGTCATCTCCGGTTGTTCGGCGCTTTTTAACTCTGAGTACTTGCACAGGCACAACTTAGTAGCCAGAATTCTACACCAGGAGCTCGCTCTGAAATACGGTCTCGTGGACCGGAAATTGCCGTATTACAAGTACTTGCCGGAAGCCGTGCTCGAAAGTGACCGCGCCAGGCTCAACTGGGACCGGGCCATCATCACAGACAGGACTATTCTTGCGAATAAGCCTGATATTGTGCTGATGGACCGGGCACAGTCAAGGATATTTTTGATCGACATTACCATTCCGTATGACGAGAACCTCGTGAAAGCCGAAACGGATAAACAAACAAAATATCTGGACCTGGCTCACGAGGTGACCGACATGTGGGGTGGTGTGTCGACCGAAATTATTCCTGTAGTCGTCTCTGCGAATGGGCTAATCCCAGTCAGCTTCTCGGGTCATCTGAGGCGACTGGGACTCCGTGACGGACCGCTCCGGGCTCAAATGCAGAAGGCGGTGCTCCTCGATACCGCCTGCATCGTCCGCCGGTTTCTTTCCCTTTCCCCCTAACCCTCGGCCGTTTGGTCTCCCCTGCCGAGGGCTCCCATCTGTTTGGATCTTATTTATTTATGTAATTTTTGTATTTATTTTATTTTATTGATATTTATGTAAATTTATCTTTTTATTTTAATTTATAATTATATATTTATAGCACCCATCCAGGTGAGAAAATTGTATAGATACCCCATAATAATATTATTTTGTATTTTTTTATTTTATTGATATTTATGTATATTTATCTTTTCATTTTAATTTATAATTTTTATATATTTAAATATTTATAGAACCGAACCAGATGAGAAAATTATACGGCTCCAACGATTTTAGCGACGAACGCTTGAATTTATTTTTAGAAAATGTCCTTTTGTCAATGTTTTCTGGCAATAAAAAAACTGCTACAATATAAGAAGGTAAATTTAGACAAATCACTAACGGTCGTTATAGCTCAGGTGGTATGTCGGTCGGGCGTGATATCGGAGTTCCGTGTTTCGCGTCTTGGCTTTGGTCCCGCTTTTTTTTCCTTTTTCTTTCAAGTTCCCTTCTTTTGTGAGAAAATCTATTATTTCAAACCCTTTTTAGTATTTTTTAAAAATACGAAAATTTAATTTTAAAAATTTAAAAAAATATCTATTTAGTTACTAATGTTATATTTATTATTTTAATAATTACCTACCCAGTAGGTAAATATTAAAATAATAAATGTAGCATTATAAACAGTAAATCTCCCTCAAACTCAATTTACTAATATTTTTCCTAAATAAGGAATAGCAGATAAAAGATTAGTAGGTAATAACTATTGCTCCTCAAAATTATATTTGACCTCAAGGTAAAACATATCCTAAAATTCAGTAGCTAAATAAAATAATAATACCTACTATTCAAGTATATTTTCAATATGTAAGTAAATGAAAATAACAAAAATGAAGCACCATTAGCATGTAAAGTTCGAATCCGTAATTAATATTTCGACAAATATTATAATTTATACTATAAAAAGCTAATCCAATATTAGCAGTATAGTATATAGTTAAAAATAACCAAATTAGTCATTTTTATTAATTAGATAATATATTAGAATACATAATTCTAATATAATGCAACTAATGTACCAAATAAAGAAAATTAAAATACATTTATCATTGTACGCCGTGTCTATTTCCATAGAATAGTTCATTGACATTGAAAAAATAATACTACGTTCGTAGCAGTAGGTGGTCTTGAAGATTTCTTACGCGATATATTGTAGCGAGCGTCGACAGACCGAACGCTCAAGTTCGTTCGCTGGAGGTATCGCCTTAACCTAACGCTCTCTCAGAAATGAGAGTAGGCCTGTGCCAAGCAGTGAGACGTATAATAGTCTTTTTTTACATACATAAATTTCACGCTGCTGACCGTATGAGGAAAATCAAGGTCGTTCGGGATTTCCCTGCGTGGTAAACTCAGAAATGAGGATAACCGCAGTGGAACCAACATAATATGATAATTACGGAGATCTTTTGTGTCCATTTACCAATAGCGAAAATCTATTAACAATGAAAAAAGATAACAATACCATTGGTAACAATACCACTATAATTTCGAACTTCTAGCCAGCACTGCGATTGTGTAACACAAGTAGGTATCGTTTGCTGATAGAAACCACTTCGCTACTGCTTTGTATTTTTCATGACGATATTATAACTTAGAACGGCTGCAAGCCTAAATGGTCGCTCAAAATGAAAAAGGAACGTGTATCCTATAGATGATTTTCAAAAACATATTCCGTGCTCTTGAGATTGTTCGTCGACTTCTATCAATTTTTTTATTGTCGCGTTATTAAAAGTTGACTGCTGCCAAGACATTAGTGACACTAACATGAATAAGACAAATCGATTTACATAAGATTCATCAAAATCGGTTCACGCGTTTGATCTCTAGAGCATCACATTTGTGGTGCTCTAGAGATCATCAATCTTTTGTGTACACACATACATATATAGGATGACAAACACATTACCCTCATTTGCGTTACACATTTGTGTAAAAATACTCCAACAAATATCGATACTGAATCATTTACACAAACGCGTTAAACGTCAAAACTAAGCCAACTAGGAAAAGTTTTCATCAAAGTTACACAATCGCATTGCTGAATATGTTCGGAGGAGGCCTAACATTTTATAATAGTACTCACTTGTGTACTATCTTCGATCTAATGTGGCTTGGTTTTCCATTTGCATTTTTCTTTATGTATAAATAAAATAGTAAAGGGATTACTATTTTAAATAACCGCTAATTATTCTTTCCACAAATATTAAAGTAACAGAAAATACAATCTTAAGTTTCTTGATGTATTTTTTTATGATTTGCGCTAAGACGCTGCCTCTTCATTCATTACATAAAACGATGAAGCCATTTAAGATGTGCTTAAATTTTCCAACGGCTATAAAATTAATGGAAGAGTCTTGAGGAAAACTACGATAATAAGAGGTATCAATTAATCTCCACTAGCTGCAAATTAAGTGCGCATGCCAAGACTTCGATAAAGGCTTTAAAATGTTGCTTCATTAATAGCGCGTTATACATCGACTGCCAATGTTCTGTTAGTCTTTTAAAAGAAACCGTAGCTAAACAAATCTTATTTAAGAGATGTTGACATCAATGTGATTATATATGACCTGAATCAAAATGTGTGCAAAAATTGTCTAGAATTTAGTTTAAATGCTTTATTAAAGATAAAATGTATACATTAAGGGTACTTATAATATCAAAAGATACGTAAATGTAAATAGCCCTTGGCAATGAGGTGATCGCCTACATCATATATATTACATGTTTCAGTTTATAATAATTTTAAGGAAGATTAAATGAATTCGATTTAAAAAAAAACTGTAAAAAATGATTGTAAACCGAAATATGTTAGCAAAATTAATGCCGCTGTGTTTCTTGGCGGTTCTTCCCAGGATAGACGTATTTTGCGAACTAGTGGTAAATAAATAAAATGACTTTCAATAAGTATTATGTAATAATCTATATAGAATAAAATCATTCTATTTTATTCATTCTTTGCTGATTCTTCCCAGGAAAAAGGTATTTTTCGAACCAGTTTTAAAAAAACATAAGAGAGACTTTCATGAGTATTGTTTATATAGTGTTATTGAATAAAAACGTTTCTTTTTCTATTTCTAGCTTCCAATTTAAATACCAGGAATTGAGAAGTGTCAATAGAAAAACATAATATAGAATATCTATTTATCTTTTTAATGAACTTTTGCTCCTTCTTATTTTAACACAGCTTAACCTCCCCTTACTCCCTCTTTCATCTACGCTTTTTGTCGACTTCTAAAAACTCTATTCGACTTAATATTTTTTTTAAAAAATATTTTCAAGCTTTTTTAAACGTTAATCCCCTCCACGCTAGGATTCGCTCCTGTATCTTGGGGAAGACAAACATCCAGACCCGGAACTATTATTTGTAAGCCATAGCTTGGCCCTATTATTTGTAAGCAAGCTTGGCCCTTAACGCTGCAACTTATTGTTAAGTCACTGTGCCACAGAGCCGTCATATGCAGATGCAAAGCATTAAACGCATACGCAGAGCGCAACTTTAGTAGTCTAGTGATGGGCAGCGTTACCGGTACGAGGGTATCAACTTTACGTTCACCATCGATAGGCGGTGGTCTGTATCCACAAAATGCATACCAGAAGGTGTTTGTATCCTGAAAAAGGTTATATCCAGTTGTTGCCGTAATAAGTCTGTGGTGTGGCACTGCAAAATTTTTGATTTATATTATTTTTAATAATTTGATCTTAAGGTAATTGAATTGTAGCCAAGCTGACAAAATAAGGTGGAAAACACTTCAAGTTATTGTTTATTAATATCTTATAAATTTTAAGCTTTTTAAACATTCAATTTTCCGTAAGTGTTTGTTTTTATCGAAGTTAGCGTGACAAACGGGTACGTAATTCTCCTTATGGTGAGTGGATGCCTGGGCTCATAGACCACTCACCTATAACAATTCTCAAATGGGAATCAAAATGCCAACGTGGTGTCACCCTTAAGGTCTAGGATGGATTGTTTCGTTGCTATTAAAAATAGTCTTCGATTCTCGTCACTCATCAGTCGAATCATAGCATCCTATAGCTGCTATTTCACCTCGTTAATTCCTTCAAGGTCGAGTCAATCCATTTAGGCTGCAGCGTGGCTCAACAATGTGTAAAAAGTTTTGCCACAAGAAATCCTTAATCGAGTTTCAATAAAATAGGATCGTTCCAAAATATATATTTTAATATACTGTGCCATAAACACACACGGGAGCGTTATAACATTTGCTATAAATTTAAGCAATACTCGCAGTGAATTAAGTAACTTGCATGGATTAAGACAGAAACAAAAATTAATTTTTTACACTTTTAGCGATAAATTTTATAGATTTATTCACCTATTTAAAAAAACTGATTGGACTATTCAACTTTAAAAAAGTTTTCATATGACCCCATTGTGTTGATAGAATATTAATTCGAAGTGGGTTGCGGGTAGCGAATTCTCATACGCAGCGACATCACTGTTCAATTCTGTACATGTGTTTGTCACCGAGCTCCTCCTTAACGGCGGACCGATTTTGATGATATTTTGAGTTTGTGTGGGCCCCTAGGTGGTTTGTTGTCAAGATTCAAAAATAACCCTTGTAAAGCTGGAGCAGATCCCTATATAAATATATATACGTAAGTACACGTCGTCATCTACTAACAGTTTTGTAAGTGTAGACACCGAATCTCCATCTGAACCTATTACTCTGCTCGATCACATTTCTTCTGTATGTTCTCAATACCCTGAAAACTTAAATATTGCCCACATCAATGCGCAAAGTGTTCCTGGCCACTATTCTCGCCTTCTGGCATCCATTAGTTATTATTTATTATCCATCGTCCATTAGTACTCATCTCGATGCTCTTTTGATTTCTTAAACCTACTCTTTCTTTCACTCTATACTCACTTCCTGGTTATGTATTAATACGCAATGACCGAGTGGGCAAGGGCAGTGGAGGTGTTTCTATTTATCTGCGTGCTGAAATACCTTTAATGGTGAATCGATGGTGCCACTATTCTCTACTCAGATACTGCCAAGAACCTAGGTGTTATTTTCGACTGCAATTTGACTTGGGGCGCACATGTTACGGATGTAAGCAGGAAAATATTTCACGCCTTCCATTCTCTAAAATGCCTAAAAAGTTTTCTACCTTTGTCTACTAAGATATCTACAGTCCAGACTCTTATATTGCCAATTTTAGATTACGCTGATGTCTGCTATTTGGATGCTACCGAGGAGCAAATTAATATATAACTCGAGCGCTTGCAAAATTTATGTATTCGATACATTTTTGGCTTAAAGAAGTTCGATTACGTCTCTGTTTATCGCAAGCAGCTCAAATGGCTCCCTATCCGCCTTCCCCGGAACACTCGAATCCTCTGTCTTCTTTTCAATATTCTACATAACTCTTATACTCCAATATATCTAAAATATCGCTTTACTTTTGTTCATCTTCCAGATGTTCCAAGTAGATCAAATACTAGAATACTGTTAAGATTTCCGTCTTTCAATACAATGCTCTGTTCTCATTCTTTTACTGTCAATGCAGTACGATTGTGGAATTCACTTCCCTTTAGGATTCGTAACGCTAAGTCGGTGTCTATGTTTAAAAGACTTGTAAAAGAGCATTATCATTCACACCATAATGATTAATTCGTGATGTGTAGATATTCATACATGTAACATTGAAAATATAATATATTTAATAATATATTATATTCGTATTTTTATATAAATATATATATATATATATATATATATATATATATATATATATATATATATATATATATATATATATATATATATATATATATATACATATATATTAGTATTATTTTATTTATTTATTTAACAGTTTATGTACACACATACTTTGATAGGAAAACTGTAAAAACAAAATTATGTACAAAGGCACTGCTTATTCTATAAAGAAATTTCTTCCAGCAGGCCTATTGAAGGATAGTTGAAGGAAATAGAGGTAGTCAAAGTGTGCACTTTATTAAATGTACAATACAATACAAATACACAAACCTCCATATATATATACACACACACACATATATATATATATATATATATATATATATATATATATATATATATATATATATATATATATATATATATATATATATATATATATATATATATATATATATATATATATATATATATATGGAGGTTTGTGTATTTGTATTGTATTGTATATTTTAATAAAGTGCACACTTTGACTACCTCTTTTTCCTTCAACTATCCTTCAATAGGCCTGCTGGAAGAAATTTCTTTATAGAATAAGCAGTGCCTTTGTACATAATTTTGTTTTTGCCATTTTCCTATCAAAGTATGTGTGTACATAAACTGTTAAATAAATAAATAAAATAATACAAACCATGTAAGGGCGGTGTAAGAATATCCACTACCTTATATCATCTCGTGGGTGTCGTAAAAGTCACCTCTTACGAGAAGAGGGAAACAACTTAGGAGATGGGTTGCTGCCCATCTCCGGACTGCTTGAAGCTGCTGAATCGTCTTAATAATGACTTAAAATTAAAAATAATACTGCGGTTGCCAGCCAGCTTGCCAAGCGTGGCAACTACTACAAATATGGCAATGACAAGATAAAAGAGGCAGTCTAAGGGGAAGGTCTATGATTAACAGTAGACTTTAATAGGCTGTAACGGTAAAGGTAACAACACGTGTATTTAATTTACCGCATAATCATAGAACATTATGTAATAGCACTACGGCATAGTGTAAGACATGGAGATTTTGAACTTCAATCTTTAGAGAATAATTATTTTACACCTAAAGCTTCTTGCTACATTAAATGACACACTTCAGACATAGACAATGGTCCTAAGTGTAATCTTATTACATTTAACAGGAACAAATTTTCTACTCTACCTACATCATGTTTATATAAAAAATAACGGTGTTTCCTCGAGTATTTCCTAAGTTGTCTCTTTGATAGTATTGTTAACAAAACTGGTTGAACTTATTTATATGTAATTCATATTGTTACCGCTTAATATTGCAAATGCATTTTTGAACTTTTTGCTGTGTAAACATACTAGCCGAGAAAATAATTGCAAGCTAAATTAAGTAAAATGGAAAAATCATAAAAAAAAAGAAAAGGAAGGATGCTGTTGGCTGCGTGCATACTTACCTATTTTTTTAGTTTCAAGTAATGTGAGAATAATGTCGTTACTAATCTCAAGTCAGTTGTCCCGTTGCGTCACCACTAATCGTTGTTAGTATAACTTGATATTGCTAGACAATAAATTAAAAGGCAGGGGCATGAGTTACCTGACCTTGTGTAGCTTAAATTTAATTAATCTTCACCATACATTATATTGACTAGCAATAAGCTCCGGCTTAGCCTGGAGAGAATCTATTAATATGGCGTTACTTAGATTTAAGATTGCCAAAGATCATTTATTTTATCATTTTTTAATTTATTTCTAAATTTCCAATTTTTCGAATAAAATGTCGACGAGATCCCTTTTCGTATTGCTTTCTTTGTTTGTGATTCATCACAATCGATTCAGCTCTCCCAAAGATTAGCCTGGAGTCAGGCAGCAGTAGTCTCTCTTATCGCTATCGGACTAGTTATGACCGTGTAGTGGCGTTGTAAGAATATTCAACCCGTGGGAGTTGCAGGAGACGAGATAAGTAAACTAATCAGAAGACGGGCAGCGGCGTCTTCTTAGTCATCATTATAGCCCTTCACAAGTCCACTGCTGAACATAGGCCTCCCTCATTGATTGCCACAAAGCACGGTCCTGAGTCACCTGCATCTATCGACTTCCAGCATGTCTTATCATGTTATCACTCCATCTAGTGGGGGGTCGCCCTACACTTGCCTACCGGTACGAGGCTGCCACTCGAAAACCTTTTCTCCCTATTGGTTGTCGGTTCTTCGAGCTATATGGCCGTCACACACAACTTACAGACAGAGATGTCTCCTCTCACGACACTCACGGGAAGACATGGGTAGTGGGTATACTTAATAGCCACTACACTGATTATTTTCTTAATTACGACTAAAAATGTAGTAAAAACTGCGTTTACAAACCCACTAGCCAAACGTGGCCACTTTCGCAAAAATATTACCCCCCTATGAGGTAATCTATTCAGCAGTGGACGTTAATTGGCTATAAAGCTCTTAACTTGAACGTGGTAGATGTACTGTTGCTTGGCGACAGAAATATGATATTGTTAGGAATGAGGCTGAAAACATAGAAAATACGAAGTTAGAAGTGAGTGAATAATATAATATTAGAGGATTGTACTAACTCAAACGGACCCTTAGTAAAAACAGTGGTCGCCCACCTCGTTATCATCGTCATCATCATTACAGTCCTTCACAAGTCTACTGCTAAATATGGGTTGTTGTGATGTTCTGGTGCGCCTTACCTGGGCAGGAGAACGAGGAGGAGTAGTCCTTCCTCGAGGGGGTACCACCATGGGGCGGCCGGAGCTGGTGGGGCCGCGGATGTGTGCGAAAGCGTTCCCGTGGCCCTGCCAATATGCAACGAATGTGGAACACCATGGGGTTTTAGTCGATGCGAGTCCGAGAAAACCCGTCCTTGCCCCTGCAAGGCGAGTATGCGTAGGCATTTCCCCCACGTTTAAAAAAGGCTGTAAAGGTAACAGGTAACGGTATGGTATGTTACGTACGTCATGAAATTTTTTAATGAGAACATTTAAAGTATATATAATTCGTATATATTCATATATTTATTATTTTAATGAGATTCTTCTTTACTTCACAGTCTGGCATAACTTTTCCGTTGCCCCTGTAGTTAAAAGTATCCATGAGGATAATCCTTCAGTAAAAATGGTGTCCATGGCTGCATTTACTTAACATTATGTGGACTATGTGCTCGTTTTTACCCTTATTTTTTAAAAAGTAAGCGAAATAGACTATAAATACGTACAGAATGAATAATCAATGGATATTTCATTATAACGTAAATTTACATTTGCTTGTATGTGTATTTTCTATTTCATGCGTCAAGGTTCAATTTGAATACATTTCAAAAGTTACTGTCGTTATTATTCGTAACAAACATTCGACGTAGAATGAGTCTTTTTTGTTGGAATTTGCTCAAAAAACTCATTAAAAAGTCCATCAATCGTTTTTTGTTGTAATGATTTAAAGTATTTCTCACATTAACGCAAATACTACACATTAAAAAAACTAATCAGACAGTCAATCAGTGGCCATGGGTGCTGTAAAGCGCCCGAAACGTCGGAAAATAAAAAGTAAAAATTAAATGTGAAAAAATCCATAAAATCAGTTTTATAACCGTTCAAGTTTTTTTAAAATTTCTAGTGTTTTATTTTACATAGAATAGGATTGACAAACGAGCACCGATCCACCTGACGGTAATTGGATACTATGGCCCATAGACATCTGCATACGTCCTCGATTAAGAATCTATAAAAGTCTAAGTACACAGTATAGTTCACTATCATTACACATTCTACGTGTCACCTTTGCAATTGATCATTATTTGCCTGTCAAACTCCACTGCTGAAATTAGACCGTCCCACAGATTACGTTATAAGAAAGATATTTTCTGTAGTTATCACACTTGGCAGATGGCTTGGCCACGGAAGATTTCTATTTCCTAGTTATTATTGAGAAGATTCTGCTGCTCATCTCCTGGTGTGTTTCCCTATATCGATCCTCACAACACTTACGAGGAGATGTGAAGTGGGATATTGTACCGCCACTACACGGTTTAAGTTTGGAATAACATTAGCTGTATTTAAGTTATTCGTTTTGAATGTTCTGTAGAATTTTAATAATTTTTTATTTAAAGAAAAGCGCTTCGTACACTTCAATTTTATTCATAAACGCTTACATAGATTCAAAGAACTAGTTAATGTTATATTTACAAAAGAATTCAAATAAATAAAAAAATCAAAGTTCGTATTTAGTTTGTGCGCTTTGCTTTGACGTCCTTAACTCAATACGAGAATCGATAATATAATGACGATGATAGCCCTAAATATTCCTTTGTAATGCTAAAGCTGTTAAAGAATATTTCCAAATTCAATATTAACTTGATAACAAAAATATATATTTCAAGTACTTTGAAAAGTCTGAGAAAAATCCTTTGGTATTTTCATTTGTTCCCATCTCCTGGTTCAGGTACCCTCGGTCGCCTCTTATGACTGTCACGAGATGATAAGGGATAGTGAAAGTTTTTACGGCACCTCTGCGTACTTAACACAAGTATATATTATATAAGCAAGATGTTAGCATAATATATTGTAAATGGATGGACGTAGGTGACTCAGGGGCGTGTTTAGTGCCATTCCTATAAGAACACCTATATTCAATAGTTGAATTTTATCCTTCATGACACACTTCCTTTTAGTCAAGGGTTTATCAAAGATTTTATTTAATCCTTATTTGATTACAAACTTTATATCCGTCTCGGGATTTTCAAAATTTTTAATTTTAATTTTTATTTTCAAATTGACTACGCATTTCGAAATGAGTTTCCTATGACCAGAGATGAAACAGAGAAAGGAACTCTGCAGGCACTGGTATCCTCTTTTTGTTACTTTTTTAATTGATATTACAATAGCATAGTACTTATATACATAATGGAAAACTAATAACACCTGTTACTGAAACATGTTCTATTTTGCACTCAAAAAATACCTTGAGAATTAACAACTCATTAGTGCATACCTAACGCGATCACAACAGTCACAGCAAGCAGCACCTGTTTATAAGTATAATGCATGGGACAGCCATCGCCCTCCTCAACCAAGCAAAATGGATGAGCCGCCACACAACTTCACCGATAGTAGAAACCTCAATCCCCCTCAAAAAGTACTCATCAGATCTTGATTATATCTACATGGAACCTCACCTAGAAGAAAGTTCTGAGAAATAAAAAATACAGGCGAATTGAGAACCTCCTCATTTTTTGAAATCGGTTGAAGAATCAGCTTTTTATTATTACTGAGTTGTTGTAAAGATGCCGTCTGTGTGGTTTTAAATACAAAGATAATAGTAATTGGCGAAAAGTAGACTTTTTTTTTAATAAGGCTTATTGGCTTATTGTTATTGATAATTAATAGAAATTTTGACACGGTAGATTTTCATCTGCGATGCGCAATTTTTGTACAATTATTATACCTACTGAATAATTAATTTAATCGAACCATAAAAAGAGATTTCAAAAATTATTAAAGACGGTATTAGATTTTGTCATTAATTACTGAATTTTGTAATAAGATTTGATTATTTTTAATATCGAATTACTTATCAAAGGAAATTTTAATGTCCTAAAATCAAATATGAAATTACCGGTACAAACTAGCAAAATTTGACTGACTAACATAGGTCACCTATATTTGGGGAGACAATTGCCATAATTGCCACGCTTGGCAGGCAGGTTGGCAACCGCAGTTTTTATATCCTTAGTTGTTATTAGAAGACGAATACGACATTAAACGTTACTAATTTCAATATTTTTCTCATAAAATGATTCCACAGTATAATGTGAAGTATACGCTAGTTACATGTTATAGTTTTCCAAAACAAAATTAACCAAATCAAACTAATACGTTATGAGCATTATCATACGCTATTCATATTGGCACCCATTGACGCAGAGCAACCACGTTTGTACCTCACACGCAATCTCAAAGGCAAATTTGCTTTAATTAACCTGTCATTCAAAACGTGTATGAGTCAAAGCTGGAAATTCGCTGTGTGAGCTTGTCTCTTACCTTGAAATACTTCATGAATCTGATAATAGTGTTTTGAAAAATAAAATACTTATACTTAAAAATTAATTCTTAAATTTATCTTCGAGGTTTTAAAAATTGACTAAAATTTCAATAAGTGTTAGCGATATCTTTGTCAACCGAATCTAAGGCATTTTTGGGAAGTTGACGATATTATATTTTATCTAGAAAATATTTCTTTAAATTACAGGTAGCTTTATCTTGCATTCGTATTTGTTGTTTTCGTATTAATATTAAATTATCATAAAATCATTTTTGACGGCTCCATAACGCAGTGGCCTACTATTGAGAAGCGGCAATTAGAGCCGCTGATTCGAATTCCGCACAGAGCAAGTATTTGTATAGCCTATAAATCATATTACCAAAGGTTTGAAGGACAGACAATTTATTCATAAACTAGTTTCTTTAATATCAATAGCGCAGTGAGCTAGATAGAGATAGGTAATAACATCGATGTTGCTGACCGTGGCCTCGAAACCCATACGGAACAACTAATTTGTGGTACGTACAAATAATAATACAGAATTTAAATATTCGTCCTTGGACAATTTAAAATTTAAATTCCCTCCATGGTACAGGATAAAATCCCAGTGAAAATAAAGAGATAACTTAAAAAGAGATATACGCTTTCTGATGGCAATCAATTCGTTTTTGTTTGACGTATTAATAGGTTTCGAAATTAACTTTTCGTGGTTCTAAATGAAAAAACTGAGCCCGATAACTTCCCTCGTTATATTTCATTTAGTTTAAAATTTGAAATAATAATACAGTGAGTCAGCTATGGTATATATATTTTTTTAATACAGATAATATTTTGCCCTCGCGTTTACTTAATAGGTATGTTGCAATTTATTTCAGGCTTATGTCTGACTGCCAATAATTATGTAAATCGAAAGTACGTTGGGATTCCCATGTTTATATATTATATATTAGAAGTATTTTATGAAGAATGAATTTGTTATTTGGTATTGCCATTAATGAGTTTGTCAAGGGTAAGTTGTAATGCGAAACTTCATACTTATGTCAGAGATGAATAAGGTTTCTATGCATTTGCACAATTTAATTAGTAACCTACATTTTAATTTTAAATGCTTTCATTATCCTGGAAATTTACAATCAATATTTCAATAACTGATAGCTGAAAGCTGAAAGCATCATTAATAACACATTTACTATGGCCGTGTTTACATAAATTTAACATGAAAGTTTGCGTTTAACCACAGAATAAATAATAGCACAAGAAGTTTAGTTCACGGCTGATTGCGAGGTTAAATTTGAATTTCGTTCAAATAATTTTTACGAATTTATGTAGGACAAAATCTGCTAAAGTTAGGCGGTTCAAACTTTCCTGTATTTTTCTCGCTTGCATCGTATAGGAAGTTGATTTGAAATAAAATATATCCAATTCGGGAGATTACTTTTAAACTCTACTAGCCTCATGTTTTAAAAATATGACTTCGAGTAAGTGAAGTATAAACTAAATTCCAATGTATTCTTCGTTATCATCAGACCGCAAAATTACTAGAATTTCTTCTGTATGGTGGAGGCGTTTTAAACACACAAATTGCGTTGTCACCTCCGAGCACTTAGATAAGATGCCTCACATCCTGTTATTATATTGGCTCTCTTTACCGCAAAACAACATTGCAGGCACTAATATTTGGCGACAGAAAGAAGTAAAAGGAAGAAATTACACAGAAAAATGCACGTGCACAAATCTCCTGACCCGGAACCATAGACAGTGTGGGCAAAAATTTTTATTTGATTTTTCCTACCCTTTCCAACAGCTACTACTTAGCTGACGATCAAACGATCGGCGGGTCTACACCTCTATGTTATTCTTTGCATTCAAAATAAACGTTTAGCTTCGTCTTTTGTAAAGCATACATAAAGAAGTGAAACAATTTGCAGGCGTCTGTCTTTTCGTCCGATAATAAAGTGTTTTTTTTATAGAATAAGGATCACACAGTCCATCTGACGATAAGTGGGTGCCACGGCCCATAGACATCAACATCAATCCTCAGCTAAAATTCAAAATGAAATGCTTTGTCACCCCTGTGGACCTAATTCAAAAGAGTCCCAGTTTCCTCTACATTCACCATAAGAAACACAGCTCAACATTAATATCTTGTTTTACGCTGGTAGACTGTGAGAGCGCGGTCCCTCCCTAGTTGAGTTTACTGATTCGTGTTACAACTATAATATACCAGCAGCACAGCTCTAACAAGTTCAAAACAACACAGCAATGACCAGTGTCTTCAAGACAAAAGTGAAACGTCAAGAAATGAGTGTAGGTAAAGGTTGTGGC
This sequence comes from Parnassius smintheus behrii, assembly GCA_036936625.1. Lineage (NCBI taxonomy): Eukaryota > Metazoa > Arthropoda > Insecta > Lepidoptera > Papilionidae > Parnassius > Parnassius smintheus. Next base: position 3,368,234 of record JAUPFT010000001.1, read on the forward strand.
AATACCTTTTTTATCAATCTTTTTTATAAATTTACGTACATATGGCATTTTAAATATCTAGTTGCAGAAACTCACACGTTCGTTTCTTTGTAATATTAAATAGAATCAAAGTGTGTACATGCGTGACAGTCACGTATTCCTGACTTACAGTTACACGGATACAGTTATATTTACTTTAATACTTGATTAAACATATTTTTTAATTTTTTTTTTGCAGAAATATGTCTTTACTTTATTTGATCGTGGGAATGTATTCTCAGAGGCTGGTTAAGTACTGACATCTTTTGGCATGACCTACGACCTATAAAGTGGTGTCCTACACGTATGTCGTTTTCTATATTATATTAATATATAGGTAATATTGTTTAGAACATCAATGGTCCGCATTACGTAATAAATAATATATTTATATCTGCGTACAATAATCAATGTACAAAGTTTTTTCAAACAACTTTTTCTCTAACAAATACTCTAATAACCTAATTGGGGAACAATGCTATTTATCAGAATAAATTTTAGATGGAATCCTAATATGTTGTTTACTCAATCTAGTTTTGGATTGTTAGGTTTTAATTAAAATTTTTAATTTAGAAACTTTATAACTGTTCAAAATCATCTGCCACCTTTTACCTTAGTAGTGCGTTGTGTTTTTTTTCCAAATATAAGTACCTGATTTTATACGTGGTAGATCCACTTTGTATTATGGTTGTAGCATGAATGAGTCGGCTCGACCGGGGAAGGAACAGGATCTCACAGAATACCAGCGTAAAATAACAGTTTAATACTGCTTTGGTTCGAATGGTGAGTGTAGAGATCCGAAGACCCTTTTTTACTGGAAACGAGGCATTCTATCCTAGTCCTCAGGGGTGACAATGCGTCTGCGTTTTGATACTAAATTAAGGATAAGTGTATTATTATTATGGGCTACAGCATCCACTTACCATCAGATGAACTGTGTGCTTTTTTATCTCCCTTATTCTATATAAAAACTTGATGTTAAGTGTATACTGAAGCCGCTGGACACCTGCCATCAACTTCGAATGAAGAAAGCTGTGGACGAGTAAAATGTGGGGTAGTCAGATATCACGAGGTCCTGGGTTCAAATTTCGAGTCGTTCCGAAATCAGTTATTGGCTTTTTTGTGAAGAAATTCTCAGTAGCAGTCTGGAGTCAGGAAGTTGGTCGTGTTGACATGTAAGCCGAAGGTCATGCGCCTGATCTCTCGCCGGTAATGAGACAGAGGGAATACGAATAGAGAGAGCAACTGTGCTTGTGCATACACTCTTGTATCATAACCCTATCCTGAGCAGATGGCTAGTCTTCGTCGAGACTGTCCGCCGTAATTGATATTTGATCTGGAGGACATTACATAAGGCTTTTTAAAGAAAAAAAAGCTAATGGGTTCACACAGTTAGACCACAGTATAATGAATATACTCGTATATATTGTGAAAACACAGTAAGGTAGACGTAGTAAAGTGGTGGTTATATAGTAGACACTAAACAGTCAACTTACTGTACTGTGTTTATAGGTCATTTAAAATGTGAACTAATTATCATTCCGCCAAGCTTGTAGACTCTACTTTACCAAAGATGATGGATGGTTGATAATAAGCCCTGGGAATGTGGTGATCGCTACCAAGCTATTTCCAAATTGTTTTACATTATGAAATTTTAATGATTGTAAACTGTTTTTGACAGAGGTATTTTCCAAACAAGTTTTAGATTAAAGAGACGAATGACACAATAGGTATTATTTATAATCTTTTATTGAATAAAAATGTATCTATTTCCATTTTACTGTACTTCGAGTATGATCTTTTATTCTTTTTTTAAACAAAGCAACTCAATAGAAAAAGGTTAAAAGCGAAGCACGCAGTGCTTAATTAAAGAAAGGATTTAATTTAAAACCTATTTGTTCTCAAGCGTTTCTAACATTTTCATCGGAGGCTGAATGGTTTCATTTTTCATCAAATAATACTTTTCAAAAAGTACTTACAGTTACTTAAGCTTAAAATTTGTCGTTTTTATGCTTTAGGTTTTAAAAAAATAAGGAATGATATGGTGTTTCTAAAGTACTTCTTCTTATGACTCGTTTATGTCTGACGTTAAATAACCATCTGGCGATGGGGAGCAGCATCAAAGTTGCAAGACTTTTACTAAACGATCAAATGGCAAATGTCCTCCTGTGAGGCAATCTATGGTGAAGAATGTGCTTCAGCGCTTTTGACAGGTGTTGATAAAAATAAAACCATATGATTCATAGTACCTGAAGTTTTTAAATTAAATACTTAAGCAGACAAATTATATAACTTCTAATTGATCCGATTGCTAACATACATGACACGATCTTTTAGGTCATTTGAGAAGCGAAAATTTTCATTTTAGAGGCTAGAGAGCATTATGAATCTTAATGTGTGATATTTAGTACAACGTCCATAAGCAGCTTAAAATTGGCTTTGATGAGTATTTTTTTTTCTTCTTTATAAATGCCTTCTTTAATATTTATTTTTGAAATGCCTTAACGCTTTTTTGTTCAGTAATGAAAATATAAATAATAACTTAATCAGGCGTTACTTTGCGGAAATCCATTTCAATAAAGAAATTAATTAATTTGCAACTAACAAACTGTAATTTTAGTAAGCGGAAGGTTGCAAATTAATTAATTTCTTTATTAAATAATGACTGTTTTACGTAATGTACATTATAATTAATACTTATTGAAATTCACTCTTATATATTATTTTACGACTAGTTCTGAGAATATATCTGCCCTAGGAAGAACTTTCAAGAAACCCGGCGGGATTTTTTCTGAAAAAGAACAGTTTATAAGCATTATGAATGTTACACAATAATTAATAAACTAAATATAACTAATTTAACTAAATAACAAAAAGTAATTAGTAGTAAATAGACAATTAAAATATATTTAAAAATGGAAAAAAATGGAAAATCGGATCTGGTGGTAATAGACGTGTATGGCCTCAGTGTTAATTTACCATCAGGTGGAATTTGTGCTGATTATATAGTCACCTATATTCTAAAAAAATATAAGGTGTTAATTTTTTTGCGCCGGCATAACACAAAAATAAATTTAGTGCGTCTAAATTCCATAAAAAGTAGTAATACATTAGTCGCACTTTAAGAACGTGCAAATTAAGTGGTTGTGAGTATGTACAAAATTCTACTGACTTAAAATTATTGTACACATATTATTGCGATTTTCAGTACAAAGTAACATTGCTTCCACGGTGCAGTAATTGCAGTCTGCATTTTAGTGGCAACCTTTAACGTCTACATCGGCGGTATTTATTCTAAAGCGCTTTAACTATTGCAATTTTAATAGAAGAGTAAAGTAAATTACGACTTTTGTTTTAACGTAGCGATAATGATGAATTACATTGTGTGAACATATTGTATTTTTATGAGGTTAGTATTTTAAGTCTTTGATTAAAAAGAAACTTTTATAATTATCTATACATAATATGTATACAAATATAAATTAAATTATTTTATACATATAAAACATTAAAGTGACCGCTTTTAATGTCGTAATACCTACCTTAAATTGAGCTAAATGGGTTATTTTTGTATGAGCAATCCGTCTAGTGATGAAAAATATCTATATAATATGTTTTTTTCTTCGAGCACAAAACATTAAAGAATTAATAAGGAACAGGAATTGCTTTTAACTGTTAGTTTTTCGTACTAAATTTAACACAACTAGTTACTTCTGGAATATTGCCAGTGTCTATATGTCTGTCTGTCACATAGATTTTCCTCTTAGATCTACAAGAACGTTTCACGTAGTTATAGAAATTTGACATAGTTATAAATTCCTGATCCCTGTACTATAAAAATCCCTGTATCCCATACGCAAGATATATTTAGGTATATTTACGCCGTATAGTGGCACCGTACTCTTACTTATTCGGCACCGTATTCTCTAATTCACCACACCATGGCATTCAGTGGGTGCCTTAAGAGGCGACACAGGAAAACTTAACCAGGTAATGGGCAGCATCATCTTCCTGAAAACAATTAAAAAATGAAAAGTTGGCTGTAGCCAACCCTCCTGCCAAGAGATATATCGATAGGCTAGGTAGGCCTATGATCAGCAGTGAATCTTTTTTTTTTTATAGGATTGGGTGACAAACGAGCACACAGTCCACCTGATGGTAAGTGGTTGCTGCGGCCCATAGACATCTACATCCATCCTCGGTTACGAATCGTAGCGTATAATATTGAATTTCAATAAGAATTACTTGTAATCTATAATGAATAAAAAATATTTTATTATTATTTATTCAAGTCATGTGAAAAAACACTTTTTCCAAAATTTTTCGTCATCGATTTCTCAATCATTGCATTAACCGATTTTGATGCGGTTCGCAGCAATCGTCGTCTTAGACTTCATCCCTACGGTGGCGGCGTAAGATCACAACGTCTAGTCACAACATTTAGTCGTAAGACGCTACTTTGAAAAATGCAAGAAAAATCTTATGGCGCTAGATATATGGCGGTACAGTATCTCAATCACTCTAGGTGTTAAACATTCTGATCAATGACAGGCATTAGCAACAAAGGTGCGAGATATTTAGTACTACGGTCGTCAATCTGCTTCCTATTCGTGCCGATTAAGCAAACTTAATAATGAAAGAGATCCATGTACTACAGGGAAATTTAATGGGATGGTAAAAATAAATCATAATATTTAAATATGTATAAATACAGAAAGCTTTTTAATGAGTATAAATAAGCTATTTAGCTTAGTTTTTTATACGTTATATCAAAAGAGGTTTTATGTTTACGAGAATTCTCTCTCAAACAAAGCCTTACGTCTTTTAGGAGTAATAAAGAATAAAAGTTACTTTTTAACGTGTTTATATTCAAAGCAAGCGAGCGAGTGATATTCAGAAATGGAGCAATGAAAAGGAAAGTAAAGTATTATATACGCGATTTAGACTAAGGTACTGACATTTTGGTTACAATCTGAAACTTAATTTAGGACTAATGAAGAACGAGTTAACGGCCTTATCTAACGGTAAAAAGGCTGTTGAAACCTAAAGAGCTGAGTTTTTTTTTTATAGAATTAGGTTGTCAAACGAGCTCACAGTCCACTTGAAGGTAAGTGTATTCTTTGACAAAAAAACATCTATATCTATCCTCGATTTGGAATAAATTGGAGATAATAAATTTGGAATATCACTTCTGGTGACTTACTACGGTCTCTCTCTCTCTCTCTCTCTCTCTCTCTCTCTCGGCTCTCTAAATTCACCATGCACAGCTGCTTGCCTGCACAAATAGCTATATTATTGACACCAACCAGACGTTCTTCAATCTTCAGTACCTTTTAATAACGATTGATAAGTTTCGTCTCTGATTCATGATAATTACTAATTACTTGACAAATATGAAACCGTCGTCGTCGTGATGTGCAAGTAAGGAGATTTTTCTGTTTATTGATTTTAGAACTATTGTTTTATGGAAATATTTGAGTTCAATCGAGCCTTATCACGTATAGGTCAAAAGAGATAATTTAAGCTGCAACTTGTTGTATATAGCAAAGTATACAACAATTTGAAAGTGTAAGTAGCAAGTAGGAAGTAGTAAGTATAAGTACTGTAGAGGTGGAAGTGCATCACCACACTACCAACCTCCCCACTACGGAACTGTTTTGCAGTCACTTTAAGAGACCGGCTTGCGGGTCAATCTGTTTTTTTTATATCTAAGAGTAACAAACGAGCACATGGTACACCTAATATTGCACATCTTATACCAACGTAAATAATATTTACGTTTTTTTGTATGGGATAGGAAGACAAACGAGCACACAGACCACCTGATTGTAAGTGATTACTGTGGACTTTAAATATCTACATCTATACTCGATTATGAATCAAAATGCAGATGCGTTGTCACCCGTGAGGACTAAAATGGAATGCCTCGTTTCCAGTAAAAAGGGTCTCCGGTTCTCTACGGTCTACGGTCGTGCCGATCCATTCGTGCTACAACTATACTACTAATATAACCGCAACATGGCACTAACACGTATAGCAAGGACAATCACTATACAAATAAGCATGATAACTAACATTTGGTGTTTTTGGACAAATTTTGCCTCTTTTATTTATAAGAATTAAGTTAAAAACCAACTTACAGGCTACTTGACATTGACAGTGGTCAATGGCCTATTGACACTTTCAACCAACTTTTAATAACGTAGGCTACAGATGTGTTGTCGGTTATTGGGACTAAGATGAAATGCCTAATAATATGTGATTATACTGGCACTACACACCCTTCAGACCGAAAGGAGAACTACCACTTATTAAACTATCAACAACTGCATTCTAAAAGTATTCGAATCAAAGACCTGTACCGTAGTAATGAGATAATCTAAGCCTGAGCACTATTAGAAGAAAGAAATGAGAAATAAACATTTTTTTAGGACGTAAGGATTGGGATAATGCAGAATTTCTGTTGTTTCGATGTCGATGTTTTAAATATTATCGACGCAATTGTCCCAATCTACTTATAAATTTTAATAGGCACGGGATACACGATACACGTTCATTAAAGCAAGTCAATTTAACAACGTTTACTTACCTATTAACCCCGACCTTAAATCTATTCGAATGTTTACTATGATTGCAGAGTTTATGCCAGTAGCACACATACTTGATTAAGCTCCTCAGTGTAAACTGATTCTAGTTCTTGTACAGTAATACATATAACGGTAATTGTCCTGCTGCATATTATATTTAGTCACTTGCTGCATATTATATTTTGGTGCTACTAATCTGTGATACTATTTTCTCAGAGAGTATTGTATGGAGATAATAAGAAAATTAGTCTTCGTCAGTAATATTACTTACTTTCTTTATTTCTACTTGAGTCAGAATCTTTGAATAGAGCTGTATTTATGTTAATCATTTTCCACAGACAACAAGTTCCTCGTAAGATAGGCAATTGAATTAGGTAGTTTATCTAAGAACGCGTAGACAGAATATTTATGTAACGAAAAAAGTGGTACACATCATAATGGCATTATCGTTTACATAAATTGGTTTTATTTGGCTGGTGAAAGCTTAATATGCATGGTGAATGTTTCGCCACTCGTAGGAATCTTTATTTTTATTTTTTAAATATAACTCAAAATATAATTGCGTTAAATTATATTTGCAAATCACCCTGCCAATCGTTGCTACTATGAAAAATGTAGACTTTATAAGGCAATCAATAGGGAGGTCTGAGTTCAGTGTTGAAATTTCGATGGGCTGTAATAAGAGAATGAATGAAACTTACCAAATTTAACAATTTAAAATAATAATGTTGTCAATTATAAGGTGCCATGACAGTAAGTATAATATTAAGAAGTGGACATCAAAATTTTCCGTACTTTATTTGCATTATTATACATATAAAGAGGGGAGTAAAACATTAAAATTAATATCATTCTAAGGGTTCTTTGCCATAGATGTGTAGAAAAACATTCTTTGGGGTTAAATTTTTACCAGACACAATATATACAATACATAGTAATTTTTTCTATGTAACATGTATACATAGTATGAAGATATATTAACTGAATATAATACATTGTAAGGTTGCATATGTAATTTACTAAATATATTTTTAAATGCTGCACATCGTAATTTTATAGGATATTTTTAAAAAACGAAACCTCTGTCCAGATTATTGAAACAATAGTGACCAAGAGGCAATTTTAAACTTTCAGCAAAACATAATAATGACTTTATATTCACTTTTGTAAATTGTATAACGCTTTTGCTGAATTGTTCATATATAAGTTAATATTTCATTATTTAAATTTACTAAAGTTTCTATTTAGAATTTCGAATTTGATGTTTTAGAACTTTTAGTTTTGTTTATTACATTCGTTGTTCTTCGGTTAATAAACGCGAGAATTGATTTGACGTAACGTGACCTTATTGTAAATTACTAGTACTCGTAATTTAATAAGAGAATTACAACTTCTAAATTAAATGATAATTAATGAAAATTACAATGTAATACCAAATATAATAGGCCAAGTTTTGATGTTGTTTCTATGACTATTTTTTGAATTCGTAAGAGGAGACAAAGTATATTATGTTATGAACTTTCCAATGAAAGGTTGTAGTGACGTATTTACAGAATACATTAAAAAAAATTCATAAACGGTGTGCTTCACAGCCAAATATTTGTATTCAAACAACAAAAGTAAAATGACTTCTAATATAATTATTATAACATGAATTATAAATAAAATCGAAACTGGTAAGGTAACAAGCCTGGCAGTTCAAAATAAAATAGATTTAAAAAAAAATTACTAATAGGTACTTACATATGAAATTGGTGCTTTTTACGGGAGGAATATGAAGTCAAATGTTTTTTGTAAAATATATTTAATTAATCAAAGTGCACCCTTGTTATCTATGCACTTTTGCCATCTTATAGGTAGTTCATTGATCCCTTTACTAAAAAAAAACCATGCGGGCGAGAATCAATAAACTCTTTGCAGGCGGTTTGGAATGCCGCAACGGAGTTGAATTTTTTTCCTTGCAAGAAGTCCAAATTCAGGAAAAAATGGTAATCTGTTGGAGCTAGGGCCGGGGAGTACGATGGATGTCGCAGATATTCCTATTGTAGCTCATCTAACTTAGTGGTTGTTTGTTGTGCAGTGTGTGGTCTTGCGTTGTGGTGAAGCAGTAGTGGCGTAGAGCGATTGACCAATCTCGGGTGTTTAGAAGCTAGTTCTTCCTTCATGGTTTGCAGTTACTGACAATAGATATCTGCCGTAATCGTTTGGCCAGATTTTAGAAAGGTGTAGTGAACGACACCGGCGCCAGTCCACCAAACACACACAAGTAACTTTTTCTAAGTCAATTTTCGTTTAGGGCAGGATTTTGCTAGGTCTACAGAGTTCAGCCATTGCGACGAGCACTTCCGATTATCGTACAGTATCCACTTTTTATCACAAGTAATGATTCGATTTAAAATCCTTTAAATTTTTTGTCGGTAGACCAAAGTAACACAGCAGTCGACGCGTGTTTGCAAGTTCGATTCAATCAATACATGTGGTACACATCGTTCAAGTTTTTTTCACTTTCCCGATTTGCTTTAAGTGGATTAATACAGTTTTACCACTTACCCCGAAGCCTGCAGCTATCTCTGAAGTGCTTTGTGATGGATCCGCTTCCACAATAGCCTTTAATTCTTCATTTTCCACTTTGGTCTCCGGCCGTCCACGGAGTTGGTTCTGAAGTTCGATTTACAGAACGAAAACGTTGAAACCAAAAACGTACCGTGCTTTCTTTTGCGACACCAGCGCCGTATACATCATTAATCCTCCGAGCTGTTTTTGCAGCACTGGTGCAAAAACAGCACGTTACGGTACGTTAGAACTCGTACTCGTAAATATACCGATATTTCATGTTTTCCGTTGTGCAGTAATAAGCGACGCGAAGGAAAATATAATGAGGAAAAAACAAATGTTTTCAAAACTCAAATATACCAGCTAAATGAATTTATAAATTTTAATTTGGAATTCTTAATCAAAGAGGAGATATTTCAGATCAAATTGGTCATTAAAAAAACTATATCTTGTGATGCGAACACAACCCATTGAATGAAGCCAGTTTTTTACGGATTCTATCATAATTATTTAACTAATTTTATATGCCCGACGTTTCGAGTACACGGCGTAAAATGTTTGATGTTCCAAAGTTGTAGTTAACCACCTCTATCTTTATTCTAAAATTAACTTTGTAATTGGCGTCCTTCAAGCTGGAATGGATCCAGCTTAAACGACGCTGACATTGGGACGTCAAACGTTATGAAATATCGCATTTAGTACGGGAATTCTCAGAGGTATTGTTCGAATCAATTCCAGTCCAATGTACATCGCGACAAAGCTCACACTGATCATCCACTAACTGGATGCTTGGCAGTCAACCGCCGTGCGATTAACTAAGTAATAATAAGAGAAAGAGTAAGAGTTTTCTTCTTCGCAGGACTTCTCTGTGTTAAGCGTTATGAACTTCAATATTCCAGCCCACATAGAACTTATAATTCTTTTGGAAGCTTATAAAGGGTTTTTCAACAAGAACTTTGTTTTCTAAAACAAAATAAAACAAAGAGTTTAGATGAAGATGATTCAAATTTTTATTGTATTACGAAGAGAAAAGTTTGGCAATTATGAATGAAAAATGATACCTGGCAAATGTCCACCACGACCACGCTGACAGATGTCGATTCTTTCATCAAAGTTTTTAATCACTTTTTGGAAAATGGCGGGTCTATTTCGTTAATCACGTCACGGATTTTGAGTTTTAAGGCCGCGATCGATTCGATTGGCTCCGTGTAGACTCTGTCCTTAATATAGCCCCACAAAAAATAATCCAGTGGTATTAAATCACACGATCTGGCTGGCCATTTAACAGCTGAATTTCGTGAAATTATGCGATCGGGAAATTTGGTTTGCAATGAATTGATCGTTTCGTTGGCTGTGTGATGTGTGGCACCGTCCTGTTGAACGAATCGAATTGACAAATTTAGATCTTCTTCAACACTGTGGCTCACGGCTGCGATGTTTTCGGTTGAACAATCCGGTCGAACACGCGTTGGTGTTGGCACATTTTGTACCGAGCCAGTCGATTCAAATTTAGCGACCAAATTCTTAATAGCGGTCTCAGAAGGACGACTATGTTGTCCGAAAATATCACGAATTTTACGAATCGTAACTTTAACAGAACCACCATTTTCATAGTGGATTTTAATTATTTTAATGCGATTTTCGAGCGAAATTGAATTCATTGTAGCAATTGCTGTACTATTATACGTAGTATTTTGTAAGGTCAGTGTTATGAATAGGAGTCACTACTGACAACGAGGCTTTTCATCAGATCTCAGGCGTGACTACGCATATGTATTTTGATTCTTAATCGAAGCTGATGTAGATGCACAGATTACGAGGGCGGTACTGAAAATTTCGGGAATCAAAGAAGTGACACAATATTACTATTTAAAAATGTATTTATTGCTTTTCGAAGTATTCTCCGCGAAATTTGACACATTTTTTCAAACGATGGAACCAATCATTGAAGCAACCATTCCATTCGGAAGTTGGAGTATCCAAAATGGCCGTTTTGTAGGCGTCCACAGCTTCTTCGGGTGATGAAAATCTCTGTCCACGCAATTTATTTTTTATTTTAGGGAAAGTATAGAAATCATTAGGGCTTAGGTCGGGGCTGTATGGCAGATGGTCTAATAATTCTATGTTTTCTTGCTCTAAAAACTCTTTTGTTCTGTGTGCGGTGTGAGAACTCGCATTTTCGTGATGGAGGAGTATGCGGCGGTTGCAGTTCTCTTTACGGAGTTATAATTATCTATATATTATCTGCGGAAGTTTGTCGACCAAATTGGCGATATACTAAAAATGGGCCAAATTAAGAGTACCCTTAACCGACGAGCATGTATGCGTAGGTATATGAATGTGGAAGAGGCGAGAAAGGTATGTCAGAATCGTGCTAAATGGAAGTCTGTAGTCTCTGCCTACCCCTCTGGGTGACAGGCGTGAGTGTTTTATGTATTATCTTCGGGCCGGCCCTACAGATCGGGCTGGCTATGTGGGTTCCTCTTAGTTCACCTCGGATGACAAAGCCACAGCTACTAAACCCCCGCCACGACAAGGCCACCGAACCCGTTTTGGGGGGGACTTGATGAACTCCTATGAAAAAAAGGGTAATACGTAGGGTAATAAGAATTTATACGTGGTAGAGCCATGCTGTAGTTGTATTAGTAGTATGGTTGTAGCATGAATGGGTTAGCTCGACCGGGTAGGGACCACTTTCTCACAGAATACCAGCGTATAATAGTATCTACGAAGGACAGGATTATAGGGTCTGAGTGTATGCACAAGCACAGGTATCCTATCCTCTCTAGTCTATTCTCTCACTCTCATAGTCTGATGGTAAGGTCATCCGATATGACTGGAGAGGGATCAAGTGCGGGATTAATGGCTTTTAGTGCTTTCCGAGGCACGGGGGTGAAACACCACCAACTTTCTGATTCCAGGCTACTACTGAGAATTGTTTGATAGAAAAACTCAATAACCGAATTTGATCATACCCGTATTTGAACCCGAATCCAAATCTCACACAGACTGGTGATAACACCTAACCGCTTGTCCAGTGTGGTGAGCAGAATTTGCAGCTATCTGTGCGACTTGATCTATCCTCGCTAGCACCAAAATTGCTATTGTAAATGCTTAATGACCATGTGCTCACCTGGGAAGAGAACCGTCGAGATTAAACCTACATGTCTTAGGAATGTAATATTTTGAGGATATCTTAAGTTTGCCAACACACATTTATTCATAACCCCCTCAGAAATGGGAGGTGGCTGATAGCAGACATTCCTGAGAGAGTATTAGAGTGTGACGTGTTGCCTCAATGCATGCTGGCAGACTTCCATAACCACTTCACACATAACAATCATTCTCGGTCAACCAGTTTTCTTCACAATGCTATCCGTAACAGTTAAGTTCGGTAAATCAGCTTCTCAAATTGCAAAATAAAAAATCAATTTAGTTCATCGTTTGTTAAGCGTACAGCAAAAGCTTGGGATAATTTATAAAGAGATATTTATTTGGCCATTTTTAACAAATTAGCTCTAAAAACTCAAAACAAACATTATGTCTAGGTAATCTTACAACTAGACTTAATTATACACTTACAATGAAAAATAAACCGTTTTGACAATGCAGATAGATACAAAATAAATATAAAAAAGTGAATAGCTAACCAAAAAAAAAATTAGTTTATAGGAATAGGTCCAAATAAGGAAACCCTCTCAGGAAACGCTTTGATGTTACATTCTAGCCCTGATTTTCAGTGGTAACCTTAAGTATATGTATATATATATATATATATATATATATATATATATATATATACAAAAACGCCTAACACACATACAAACACACACACACACACACACACACACACGCAAACACACACACACACATATAACATATTATCTATATATATGGGATACATATAATATATACTTAATTATTATTTAGATTAATAATATAAGTATATATACAATTACATGTGTTTTGAATATTCTTTTATATTTACTTTTGGACCACAACTGCCTTATATTTGTGGTGCTGTTGTGGACTTTTATGAATGTTTATTCCATTGCATAATAAGTACCGAAAATATAAATATACACAACAGCAACCCGAGAGATATGCTCAACATACCATGCTGCCACATCCATTTAGCATGCTTTACATAAATGTACATTTAAGAAAGTAAAACAAAAACTTAACAAAAGTGACTTGACTTTTGTTAATCTAAATCAGTTTGTTTTACTATCTTTGACTCTATCGCCACTGACTATCAAGTAGGATTGTAGTCAAGCACTGGTTTATAGTATTTATATTGTCTATTCATTACAGCCAAAACTCCAATGTCTCCCCTACTGATTCTCCTCTATGAAGTATTGCTTCATGGAGTGGACAACGCAAACGCAGTCCTTTATAGATTGAGCTGTTATCAGGCAGTTACTGCTGCCCATCTCCTGGTGCAGATCCCCTGCCGCCTTGTACGATATCTAGGGGCAATATGAAGTAATGAATATTACTGCCAAAACACGGTTATGGAATATAAGTTACAAAATCCTATACTATTAAACGAGCAATCCTTGTATATATATATATATATATATATATATATATATATATATATATATATATATATATATATATATATATATATATATATATATAATCGGGATCTCGGAAACGGCTCCAACGATTTTCATAAAATTTAGTGTCCAGGGAGTTTGGGGGTAATAAATCGATCTAGCTAGGATTTATTTTTAGAAAATGTCTTTTTGTCCGTGTTTTTAGGCAACGAAAAACTGCTACAATATCGTTAGAATAAGAAGGTAAATTTTGACAGATTGTCAGTGATTATAAATAGCTTAATTGGTATTATGGTCGGTCACAGATTCTTTAAACCCCGGTTCGAGCCCAGACCGACCGACCGACTTTTTTAATTTTTTTTTCATGTTCCTTTCTTTTTTGGGAAAATCTATTTTTCGAGCCCTTTTTTTTAGTATTTTTTAAAAACACGAAAATTTAAATTGAAATAATTGCACTCATGATTTTTTATTCAAATAACCAGTTCCGTTTTTTCTGTTATGTCGCTAAGATCAAAAAATATTATTTATATTTCATCAGTATGTAATTTGTATCTAAATATAATTTCCAAAACACACGAATAAAAAAAAATCGAGCGAAAAATACCGAGCAAAGCTCGGTCAACCGGGTACTATAATATTAAAGAAAATACAGTAGGTGTAACAAAAGTTAGAAAAGTCATTCCTACCGACAGGGTAAAATTTGTTTGTATTATATATATTTTTAAGGTAAACGCTTATCCCCGAGCTATCTCCGTACATTGTTAGAAAAATAATAGACAACCGACAAACGAGAGAACTCGAAGCGACCCAAGGGCTCTTAAAGTGACGAAGGTGCTTCGGCTTTGATTGTCGTCGATTTAGAAACAGTCGAATATGAACGAATTTAGTAAAGGCCATATAACCGGACCCAATCTTACATAGTATATGTATAGATTTTACATAGTATATTACATAGAATATTAAAAGGAAGGATATGAGATGTATTAGCGCAGTACCCAAGCATTTACATTTGGGGCCGGGTGTTCGAATCCTTATATTATGATTAATGATTTTATTAATTACTTAAATTTAATTAACTATAATAACTTAAACTCAATATGAACAAATATGTTCAATTTAAGTTCATTACGCACCACCATAATACGAGAGAAAATTCTATTATTTATTATTATAAGGTTCTTATTAAATGTACTTTCAACTTAATATATGTGGCATTTACTTATTACTTTCATCGTCATCATCATTATTACAGCTTTTCACAGTCCACCACATAACATAAGACCCCCATAGATTACCTCATAATTCAATATTTGCCACAATTCTTACGCTTGGTACGTTTAGTTAGCAACCGCAGTGTGTTTCTTATTGTACTTAACAGTTATTATGTGCAAGAGGCTGGTGCCCATCTCCTGATTCCAAGGACCATGCTTTCAAAAATACCAGCGTATAAGAGCTAGAGCTTTTTACATATTATGAAGTGTAATGTTACAGAAGACGCTGGCTCCATTGTAAAATTGTTATCGCTATTCATACCTAAGTGTCACACTTTCAGTCAACAGACTTGTTTTGACCATCCTATAAAAGCTTTTGCAATTAGAATTATATTCATTACAGTAATAATCATTCAGTAAAGGAAGTCAGTATTGCACTGAATTAGTTTTACTTCATAATTGTAATGAAATAGTAATAAATGTTATGGAACATATTTGTTGTTAAAAAAAAAGCTTTAGCACCGCTCCCAAAACATAACTATCTATTAAAAATTTCTGTTATACGACTGTATAAAAATTGTGGAAGTAGGTAGTTTTTTGTGTCTATTTTTGGCAACAAAACCATCCACACCATGTGAATGCCTGACAGTACAACTTTTTAGCTTCAAGCAAGAAACAAAAGCAAAATTGTGTAATATTCTAGCTCGTAATAAACAGCTTCAACTTGAAACAATTTCTAACACTTGGAAAATAAACTTACCGCAGCGCTCTTGTAAAAACTTTAAGAAACTTTGTGTTATATAGCTCAATTAAGTTGGTGCGATATTTTCTAAATCTGACTATAAAAAAATGTCAAAACTATTAAAATTAAAATTCATCCATACATTTGTTTATAGAATAAGGGTGATAAACGAGCGCACTGTCCACCAGATGGTAAGTGGATGTGGCCCACAAACATCTATCCTCGATTAAGTGTTAAAATAAAAATGCGTTATTGCCCCTTAGGACTGACCGAGTTATCTAAACTCACCGAAGACACATTTTACTGGAAACGAAGCACCATTTCTTAGTCACAACCCACCTGCAATTTGGTTCATAATCGAGGATAAATGAATATTTCTGTGAGCCACAGCATCCATTTACAATCAAGTGGACCGTTTGCTCGTTTTTGACTCTTATTCTTAAAAAAAAACAAACAATTCAAAATTGAATTTTGTAAAATTGTCTGTTGTTTCTGTGTAAATTTTCCCCGATTTCCTTTGTTTGAAAGAGAGAGTGCTTTTCCAAATAGTAGCGGCAGCGTCACGCTACACGACGTGAATAATAATTACCTTAATATTTGCCGAGTCACAATTTCCCGCCTAAACTGAATTTACACGGCTTATTAATATGCTAATTTACCAAATTTGTAACGAGCTTCATTTGTTTAATGATAATGGTACCGTACTGTACTGCAATTAGATGTTGCATATACGATTAGCGTGAGTAATATTTTGGTTTATGATTTACTTTACTTTAATTAACTTAACGGATATAAGGAGGAAACCCGAAAGATAATAAAATAATATGGCATTTTCTACAAGCCTACCGGGAATTTAATGGAATAAGTGTGCACTGTAGTAGACTAGATCATACTTATTTAAATATATATAAATATATATTTAATAAATAAATAATAAAATGAAATATATTTATTTATGAGTCAGTTGAGCATAAGCTAAGTAATGTTCTTTCACTTTTGTTTTAAATATTCACTTGAAAAAATATTTAAAAGATGAAGTCCGCCAACACGCACTGGGGACAGCGTGGCAGGCACTGCCCTATGATCCTTTCTGAAATGAGAAGTGTTCCGTGCCCAATTATAGTTTTTATTTACTTTTGACTCTATATCTATACAGCTTTTCCAGGTTATTGTTGCAAGCTGGTATAGATGGAGTCGGAACGTGAATAGTGAAATCTCTCCAGTCGTGTCTGATTGCCGTACAATTTCATTCATCATTATTATAGCCCTAGACAAGTCCACTGCTGAACATAGGCCTCCTCCAAGAAATGCCACAAAGCACGGTCCTGAGCCAACTGAATCCATCGACTTCCTGCATGCCGCACGTGGATACTCCAGGCAGTGTGGGGACGCCACACAATAAACCCGACCGTGCGAGGCTGCCAATAGATAATCTGTTTTCCCCATCGGTTATCGGTTCTTTAAGCTATGTGGCCGGCCCATTGCCACCTCAATTAACCATTCCGTTGGGCTATGTCGGTTACTCTGGTTCTACTTCGGATATCTCCACATTCCTAAGTTTATCACGCAGAGAAACTCCGAGCATAGCCCTCTTCATAGCTCGCTGAGCAACTTTGAGTTTCCTCATACGGCTGGCAGTGAAGGAGCACATTTCAAATCCATAGGTCATCACTGGCAAGACGCACTAGTTGTACAATCTAGTTGTGAGATTTTAAGGTATACCTGATGAGAAGATGTGTCGCATTCTCCCAAACGCTGCCAAGCAGAGTTGAATCTGTCGATAGACCTCTCGGCCGAAATTTGACTTACTTAGTCAGTCCACTTGCCTCAGGTAAACATACTCGCCAACAACTGCGAGCCAAATATGGTCATTACACATGACTTTCGTTTTGTCCATGTTCATCTTAAGACTTATCCCTTGGGGGACACTTTTGAGGTCATTGAGCATAAAGCTTAGGTCCTTCAGCGAAGGACTGTATCGTCGGAAAATCAATAGTAAATGATGCACTCATCATTGACGTAAATACCGTATCTTTTCCAATCCCGTAGCTTGAAAGCGTCTTCCAATGCAGTTGTGAAGGATTCGGGCTATTACTTCACCCAGTCTTACACCTATCTGCAGTTGGATAGATTTCGTACTCTGATTCTGTACTTGGATAGCCATCGTAGCCCTACATCGTAGCCTAATTGGCACCGCTGAAGGGACTGCAGCCCCACCCAAACTTCAACGGCATCAAAGGCACTATCATGAATTTGGGTACGTGAGTGCAGTACAGTGCCGAGGGGTACTCTCTTAAGTCTTGAATTATCTAAATTCGATCATTATTATTATAGATATTTTTAAAAATCCATAATGCACGTTTAACCTGTATCTTAAACCTGATGAATAAATAAATTACAGTATATGATTAGGTTATTTATAATATTAAGTATTATTATGTTATATTATATATTATGTGATGCAGCTGGCTGTTCCGTCAATGCCCGCGCAAAAAAATATGTTGCACATAAAAACTAATTGGTTTTTTAGTCCACAAACGCAAAGCAAAGTGGCAAATTGTACTTTTCGACCTTTTTTATAAATTGCAGAAGGTATAGTAGTATAAGTATATTTTTTTAAAGGAAAAGGTGACACATTAGCACACAGTCCACCTGATGGCAAGTGGTTGCTGCGGCCCGTAGACATCTATCTACATCTATCCTAGATCACAAATCGAAATACAGATGCGTTGTCATCCGTGAGGACTAAGATGGAATGCCTCGTTTCTAGTAAAAAGGGTCTCCGGTTCTCTACACTCACCATACGAAACACAGCAGCATTAAGCTACTATTGTACGCTGGTATTCTGTGAGAGCGTGGTCCTTCCGATCTCGAGCCGACCCATTTGTGCTACAACTATAAAACTAATATAACAACAGCGTGGCTCTTCCACGTATAAAACCTACCACGTATGTGGTCTATGTTACTAAAGCCTTTTCGGAAATCGGTTTGTTCGGGAGGCTGGAAGTCGTCGAGTCTGCGTGCGAGACTACTCGTCCTTTTTGATTATGAGAGTAAACATATGTAGTTCACCATACAATCATCTCAACCAGTGCACTTTATGATCAAATTAATAATTTTTATCCGGAGGTAGCTATGATTAACTATGAAGTTGGGACGTCGAACACCTCTGACCCCCTCGAGCATGGGTTCTGTAAAGTGGTCGAAACATGGGTGTGTTAAGTGGTCGAAACATGGGGAATATAAAATGACTTAATATACTCGATGTAATCTATTAAAACTATTAAATGTATAATGATCGCATCAAACTTAAGAAATCATTTTATTATTTTCTCTTAAAAGTTTCACCTAAACTTGGGACTGCGGCGGTGCTGTCGTCACACCACAAGCAAAACTTGACGAAGTCTAAATTGCGCTATGAAAATTCCAAAATACTGTGTATAGAGGATAGCTCTGGACACGGACCATTGGGCGCTCCCCGGGCTGAACATTTTGCCCGGTGGGAGATCTCCTTTTTTCTTTCCACGGCCGAACTGGCGACTCCTAAGTGAACACGCAACCAAAATACTTCGGAAACCACAAGCCTTCGTCACAAGCCAGTCCAATTTTCATCTCAACCCACCGAAAATTTGTAAAACTGACTTGAACTGGCCCATCGTTCTCACCGACATCACTTGCAAGAGCGTAGTGCGGCATAGCTACATTTACACAATGGCATATCGTTCATACCGGCGTCACTTATCCTTACTCTCACAGAATGCCTATAACATACGGTTAACACATTATTTTCTGTAAAAATCCTCACATAAATATAGTAGTTACCTAATAAGTCCTACCAACATGCTACACGAAGAAAGTTTATGATTTTCAGGTAATATGTATGTACATATTTTATATATGTCTCCTCCTCCTCCTGCTGTCAAACTTCACTTTCCTGCCTGCCACCTCTAGGCATTTTGTACAGTCCAAGGTATCGTAACATTCATTATTGTCATATTGTTAGTGGACATAACATTGAAGTCGATATCTTTGTTATTTTAATTATATTCTGCTTATTATCTCGTCGGAAAGACACAAAACTGAAGTATTCAATCACAGAAAGTTCTTTGTATAGTGTTCAATTTTGTTTGAGGTAAATTTCAATAGTAATTCTTTTCAAAACACTACTCCAATCAAACATTTGAGTATGATGAGTTCGAACAAATTTTTTTTGAACAATACACCGTTATTCGGTGCAAATAGAACGTGTTCCATTTCGACTTGAACCGAGAGTGATACATGCTTCCACTTGACACAAAAAGCAGTATAAATTGCTGATTGTTGCTTCTTTTTGTTCATCTCCGAAATCATAAAATAAAAGAGGTATTATTATAATTGTATGACTAAATTAGAGACACTTTTACTGTTATCCCATCTTGTTAGTACTTCATAACAGGAACTGAAATCGAAATTGAAGAAAGCTTGATATTGATTAGTCCTGTCTTTAATTCATAACCAAAGACAATAATGGCATCTAGACCGAACTTCGGTCGTTGAAAACAGTCTCAATTAAGACCAGCCTTCGTAAGACAGGATTGTTGTGCAAGTATCTGTGCACAGACACAAATTCAACCTCTAACCCGTCACTCTTATAGCCCGATCGTACGAATAAAACGAAACACCCGGAGAGAGATCAGGCAGAACCAACGGCTTGTCACCTTTTATCATCATCATTGAAGCCAGTCACAAATTCACTAACAATTTCCTTCAGACCGAATTTTAGTTACGGAGGCCGTTCTCAAGCAAGATTCGCTTAACACACCAGTAGGGTAGAATTGGGGGTTCTACCATACTGATGTTCTACATTACATCACCTCGCAGCGCTCGGTTGGGGCTGCAAAAGCCCCCTATTCTACCCACCTATTACTCGATATGACGACTCGAACTGCAGTATCTTATAATATTGTTTACTGAGCGATGCTCTGCTCTTTAATCTGACAGACAGACGGATACAAATTAAGGCCCTTAATGCTACTAAAATATTAGTCAGCTAGTTCAATTTATTAATAAGTAGCTACCTATTCAATAGATAACCTTTTAGTTATTTACTGCCTCGTTTCTTGTAAAAAGCGTGTTCGGTAACTATGTTCTAGTTACCGAACACGCTTTTTACAGGAAATGAGAATGTTAGGCTAGTAATTAGAAGGCTGGCTACTACTCAGACACTGCCTTAAATCTGGCTACCGATTGTGAAAGAAGGATTTCTACCAGCAAGTGAATGGTGTGGTGATGGGCTCACATGTATCTTCCTTTGTCGGCGACATATTCATGGAAGAATTTGAGGAGAAAACCCGGCTTACTTCTTCAGTAAATCTGGGATTCTACAAGCAGCACCTAGACGAAACTTACACAATTCTACCTATAGACAAAGTAAGTGCATTTTTCGACCATCTTAACTCTATAAATTTTAAAATTCAGTGCACAATGGAGTTATAGGCAAACAATTCTTTATCTTTTCTAGATATGTTAGTAGTTCAAAATCCTGATAACAACTTGAGCCACACTGTATATACAAAAAAGACCTATACAGATATATATTTAAACAGTGATTCTCACTAGCCATCCTTCACAGATTCCTACCGTGGGTAAATCTTTGTTTCAGAGAGCACAAGTGATCTGTAACAGTAAACACCTGGTCGCCGCGCTCCAACACTTTAAGCAAATTTTGTATGATATAAAGATTTGGGTCCTACCCCTACGTTACGGTAGACGAGTGAAGCCGGCCACAGTCGAGCGTATGTTTGCTGTACTGCCATATTATGTCTGAGGTGTCACGGACAAATTGGCTACGTCTTGAAGCGTGCTTCCATAAAAGCATACTTCAAGCCGCCGAAGAAGATTAGTCAGTTTTTACTATCAATCAAGTGTAATGTCCCTCTGTAGGACGCAAGCTTCATTGTGAATGTGGTCTTTCTTACATAGGACAAACAAAACGATCAATAAAAACCCGCGTAAATGTACACATAGCTGATGTGAATAATTGAGGCTCCGAGAAGTCTGCAGTCTGTGAACACTTACAAGATCGCCCCCGTCACTACATCAAATTTGATAGACCACAAACCCTCGCTAGAGAACACAGAATCCTTCCAAGGATGATTCGTAAGGCTTTTGAAATGTTATTTATTTTAGTTTATTGAAATTGAATTTTTTTATTTTTTAAATTCTTTACAGACTATTTTAATAAGTTTTAAAATAGCAAAAAGAAGCCAGAAACAGAACAATTACTCCTAGGCTTTACGAATATTTATTTCTTGCGAGAATCACCTAATCGCTCAGCATTCGTCTAAAATTATATGTACAACATTAATACAATTGTTAACTGTTTTAAAAGAGTCACGCTGAGTACCACGCCTAGTACCGGAATCGCAAATTAGTATTAAAACGACTTTTAATAAGTATAAGGTATTTGTAATCTGCATAGAACATAAGTTTCTATTTCTATTATCATGTCGGTAAGTTGCATAGTAAATATTTTCTATTAACTTTGCAAATAAAATATTTTATTCCTCCCTTACCTCCGAACAGAGCAAATTTTTGGTTCCAATACGGAAAAAACTTTCCCTCCAGTGTTAATAAAATTCTAAATAAGTTTCGTAAACATAATTTGCAAATATACTTTTTAGCTGGCTTGTCACTGTACTTATAAGTATTTCAGTTTTGTGTAAATCATTTACAAATTAATTTTTATGAATCAGTAAGTACAATAATATACTGAGAAGTAACACGAAAATTATTATTGAAAGAAACTAAGAATTGCCAGGTATTTGTGATCTAACACACATTACTTTATAAACTTTGAATATACTAATTAATAAATTTCATTTGATACGTAACTTATTATAATAAGCGCCGACCCCAGATAATGGGAAATGGTTTAGAGAATGATGACGTAACTTATTATAATACGTTTGCTCTTTTTGACTATACATGTTAGCCATATTTATTTTATGCTGACTTCATACTCGCGCTCTCGTTCTTGATACTTGTGCAATTTTGACAATTAGATTGAAATCGTTTCAAATGAAATAAAACCCGTTGACCAATGTAAACCCTCAATCCCAATAAAAAGCCCATGCAGTCGCATACGCCTGGCAAATCCCGAGCGGTCACATGCAACCGCACCACCACCCGCAGCATTTTAAACCATTAAAACTTCTATTTAGAGACTAATTTTCTACGAAGAAGTTTGGCATTATAAAATCTATACAAAATTCTCTATATAAAAGTCAGGTTTTATTTCATTACAAAAAGACTATTGTATTTTGATAACAATCAAAATTATTTCAATATATTCAATATATTACTCGAAATTATTACGTAAAAAGATAAATTATGTTCACACAAAAACTTTTATTACAACTTTATAATAAAAAAACTAGAAAAATCCAAAAATCAACTCAATAACATTCATGCAAAAATAGCGTACGGAATGAACGTAGATTATAAATAAATATCCACAGAATACATTGACTTTTTATTGCACTAGAGGATAGAAAATTTTATATTGATTCTATAATGCCAAACTTCTTCATATAAAAAGTAGTCTCTAAGTTAAGTTAAGTTTTAATGGTTTAAAGTGCTGTGGGTGTGCGCGGTCGGATTCGACCGCTTGGAGACTGAGAGGTTAAAGATGTGAACATGTGAAATTTAAATCAGACATTTGTACATATTTTATTTTATTTTATAGAATGAGGGTGACAAACGAGCACATTGTAACTGATGGTAATTGAATGCCGTGACCCATAGACAGCTACGTCTACGTTCGATTGAGAATTAAATTGTAAATGCATTTTCACATTTGAGACTACATTATAATTAATGCCTTGTTACCATTAAAAGGGTTCTCCATTTCTTAACATTCAGCTAACGAATTATAATAGTATTAAGCTGCTATTTTATGCTGTTGTTCTATGAGAGTGTGGTTCTTTCTGGATAGAGCCGAACCATTCGTGCTACAATTATAATATACCTGCGGCACGGCTCTACCACGTATAAAACATACTCTTAATAATATATCTACAAAAAGGTAATATCAAAACACGATGACATGTTTATTACATTAAGTGTCCCGAAACAGATCCTTTATAACAATCAAAATAATAAACCGTTTGAACACCTGCGTGCAAACCCTTCGCGCGTGAACGCCGGCATATGCGTTCATACTTTGGTAAATTATTCAGTAAAGGTGCTTAGGAAACATATAAATGTTAAGATAATTTCATTTTTTTATAGGAAGAACGACAAACGAGCACACAGTCCACGCGATGGTAAGTGGATGCTGTGGCCCATACACATCTGCATCTATCCTCGGTTACGAATCAAAATGCAGATGCGTTGTAAACCGTGAGGACTTAGTTGGAATGCCTCATTTCCAGTACAAAGGGTATCCGGTTCTCTACACTCACCATACAAAAAACAGCAGCATTAACCTACAATTTCACGCTGGTATTCTGTGAGAGCGTGGTCCTTCCCCGGTCGAGCCGACCCATTCGTGCTACAACTATACTACTAATATAACTGCAGCATGGCCCTACCACGTAAAAATCATTCTCATTATATCTTATATATCTGTTCTGAAGTATATTCTATTACTAGCTATCCGTTCGTCATTTGTACTCTATAAAATTAAAACAAAATATGTATAAATGTTTCATATTTTGCATGTTTACATGCATCTTTTAAATTGTACGATGTTTTTTATTTCAAAGATCTCAATCGAATTGTCACAACTGTGTTAGTATCAAGAATGAAAGCGCGAGTATGAAGTCAGCATAAAATAAATATGACTGAAATGTATAGTTGTACAGTCAAAAAGGACAAACGTATTATAATAAGGCCCGTAACACATGATATTTATTTAGGAGAACACTCGATGTTTACGTAATTTGTCTTTAAAATTTATAAAATTATGTTTGTTAAATCACTGCTATCAGGCAATTCTTTGCTTATTTTAATAATAACTTTCGTACTACGTGTCAGTATATACATACTGATGGTTTACAAATTATTTATATATGGTTTCCACAAAACTGAAATACTTATAGGTACAGTGACAAGACAGTGACAAGACAAACGGCTAAAAAAGTAAATTTGCAAATCATGTTTGCAAAACTTAATTAGAGTGTTACTAATATTGGAGATATATTTCTGTACTGTAACCGAAAATTTGCTCTTTTCGGAAGTAAGGGAAGAAGAGAATATTGTATTGGCTAAGTTACTAGAAAATATTTTATTAAGCAACTTCCAAAATGACAATAGAAATAGAAAACTTTTATTCTATTCATGGTATAAATACCTAATACTTATTACAAGTCATTTTTAATACTAATTTGTAATTTCGGTACCAGGAGGAACCAAAAAGAATCCCTCAGCGTGACGTTTTTCCCCCCCGAAGGGGTTCCCGCCTTGTCTTGGCGGGGGGGCTTAGTAGCCGTGGCTTGGTCTCCCACGGTGAACAAAGAGGAACCCACGTGGCTGGCCCGAAGTGAAGGGCCGGCCTGAGGTGGCCACTCCGAGTGGGCTTGGGGAGCCCACTTCAGATGTGTGCTGGCGGACTGCAGCGAGTGGGGACTCCGCATCCTCTACCGCTGCAGCCGAGGTGGAGTCGCGGAGGAAGAGGAGTGTTGGTATGGCGATGCGCCACTCGCCCTATCCTCCGCGACTCAAACGGGGCCGCACCGTTGATGCGGTGGTGATGGGGCTGCGGGGGGAGAGGATTGTCGGTATTGCGAGGCGCCGCTCTCCCTATCTTCCGCATCCGAATCTTGGTTGGCGGCGGAGCCATAGACCAGATCCGCCGCTGGGGTCGGGAAGGCTAGTACTTCTAAGTGCACGTTTTTCCTGGCCCCATGGCCTTCGCGCATCGGACGCGGGGGCGTCTGTTGCGCAGATGTAATTGGAGGCCGTGGAGGAAGGCGTGCCATGTGTTCCGGTGCGCCTTACTTGGGTAGGAGAACGGGGAGGAATATTCCTCTCCCGAGGAGGTGCTGCCATGGGGCGGCAGTCGCTGGTAGGGCCGCGGAAGTGTGCGAAAGCGTTCCCGTAGCGCTGCCAATATGCGACGAAGGTGGAACACCATGGGGTTTTAGTCGGTGCGAGTCCGACATAACCCGTCCTTGCCCCCGCGAGGCGGGTATGCGTAGGCATTTCCCCATGTAAAAAAAAGGCGTGACGTTTTTAAACCGTTGACAATTTTATTTATGTTGCACAAACAACCATACAAATCATTTTAGACGAATTCCGAGCAATTAGGTGATATTAATGTAATTATTGTCACGCAATTTTTTCATTATTCAACAAACACATTCTTCGAATGTAGGAAGACAAAAACATAATTTTTATCTTTATTTGCGATTTCGTTACAAAGAAGATTTGCTTTTACCGACGCGATTGGCAGGCGGATGACCATCGCGGAACCATACGTTTCAAGACTTGACTGACATAAATTACGAGGCGGCACAGAAAATTTCGGGAATCAAGGAAGTGACAAAACATTACTATTTAAAAATGTATTTA
The DNA here is from genome assembly GCA_036936625.1 of Parnassius smintheus behrii. Lineage (NCBI taxonomy): Eukaryota > Metazoa > Arthropoda > Insecta > Lepidoptera > Papilionidae > Parnassius > Parnassius smintheus. The sequence continues at coordinate 3,394,461 of JAUPFT010000001.1, forward strand.
TTGCTTTTCGAAGTATTCTCCGCGAAATTTGACACATTTTTCCATGCGATGGAACCAATCATTGAAGCAACCATTCCATTCGGAAGTTGGGGTCTCCAAAATGGCCGCTTTGTAGGCGTCCACACCTTCTTCAGGTGATGAAAATCTCTGTTCACGCAATTTATTCTTTATTTTAGGGAAAGGGTATAGAAATCATTAGGGCTTAGGTCGGGGCTGTATGGCGGATGGTCTAATCATTCTATGTTTTCTTGCTCTAGAAACTCTTTTGTTCGGTGTGCGGTGTGAGAACTCGCATTTTAGTGATGGAGGATGATGCGGCGGTTGCACTCTCTTTACGGAGTTCAGAAACGACCTGTGGCAAACAAATACTAGCATACCATTCTGCATTAACCGTTCTTTGTCCCTCAAAAGGAATAGTCGTAACATGGCCGGTTTTGGAGACAAACGTGGCCACCAGTTTTTTTGCAACACTCCGTGAACGAACAATTTTTGTTGGCTTTAACTCATTTTCGAACACCCAAACTCGTGACTGGTTTTTTGATACATTTGAGGATCCTGCGTGGAATCTTTCGAGAGTTCTGACGCACCAAGTAACGCGAGCCGCTTTTTGCTCTTCGCAGAGCGAAGGCGGTATCCATCGGGAAAACAACTTTTTTACACCTAATCGTTCATGCAAGATTATTTATATTTGACTCATGCCAATGTCTAAAGCTGCTTGAATTTCGCGGTATGTCACATGTCGATCTTCCTCAATCAGCTTACGCACAGAATCAACGTATTCTTGGGTGACTGCAGTTTTTGGACGACCTTGACGGGATCATTACTGAGCTTGACAAGTCCACGTTGAAATTCAGCAAACCAGCGATAAATTGTGGTTTTGGATGGGGCTTCATCACCAAATGCAGAAATCATCCGGTCAACACCCTGCTTTTGTGTTAAACAACTTCGAAAGTCATAATAAATCATCGCTCTTGAATTTTCTCCAGTCAATTTCATATTCTCAACGACTAAACAAGTTTGAAAAACCTTGTGACAAGACCGAGAATCTTTTTTTAAATAAATAAATGGTATTCGATTTTTAAAACCAAGGAGTTTTCAATTAAAAAGATTTTAATATGATAGAAACAGTGGAAATATTCCTTTCCCGATACTTTTAGTGCAGCCTTGTAGTACGTTTTACCATACCGAAAGCCTTAAGCTCCTTCGAGTGATTTAAATAGTCGACTCTTGTGATAATCATGAAATGTTATGGGGCGATTAAGGATTCAATACGCGCTCAATACTCAAAAAGCTACTCGTAGGTAAGTTTCGGGACCAGGTCCATTTTGTTAGGGGGCGATTCTGAAAAAAAATTTTTGTCATAAAGAGTCGATCCTTCTCCATGAGATCGTGCAACTATTAGTTCATTGGCTTGCGTTCCACTTTTTTTAATTGACCTATCTTCCTTGCTATCCCTCTTATGTCCAATTTTACGTTGAATATGAAGAACATAGTGCATAGAACACAGCGTCCGGGCTGCAGACATGACATTCTGTAATAAAATCTGTCGACAACTATAATATCCATTAGTTACATGCTACGAAAAAAATTTATTTATTTTTAATATGTATTACACAATTTTATATACGTTTGTTAATTGGTAACTAGACAGAAATCTATTGCATTATACATTAATACGTAAGTACCGTGTAGTGGCGGTATACAATCCCGTGTGTTGTGTAAGAGGGGACAGGGGCAAACCTAAACAGGAAGCAGGAAGAAGCATATTACCGATGATAAAAAAACTTATATATCCACCATTTTAATAATTAATGACGGAGGCATATTTTCAGCAATAGAATTGTGAAGGAATGTTATGAAAGAATCAAGAGATTTCGAATAATACCACTATCGTTATCACTATATTTAGAGCCTATCAAACGTCCAATGCTGAACGTAAGCCTTCTTATCCTTAAATAAGAATCAAAATTCATATGCGTTATAATCTCTGCGGATTAGGATGGAATGCTGCATTTCCTGGAATAAGGATTTCCGGTTCTTTGAACTCACCATATGAAACACATCCGCACGAAGCTAATATTTAACGCTGGTATTCTGTGAGAGTTTGGTCCTTTCCCGAACGAGCACACCCTTTCATTCTAAACCATAATGAAGCTACAGCATGGCTCTAAAACGTTGAAATATTTGTTGATATTTCATAGGTTTTCAACAGTTATTAAAAACCTTAACATATAATAACTAATTTGTTCATGTATTCATTGTAGCATTCACTGCGACAAAAACGGCAAGGAAAGAGGGCGAACTAAATATCTTTAGCTGTTCTTTGTCAGTTAACCAATTTTCAGGAACTTGTTAAGGAACATACAAAATATTGCTAGGTTTGTTAAAAGAATTGTTGAACAGAACAAATTGCTTAATAAACCGTTTAAAATAAATGACTACGCCTAGACATGCATTGCTTTTCGTGTCAATTGTCATATATTTACGTAATGCCATATACGTGGATGCATATAATGCAATAGTATAATTGAAACGATACGTGGACTATTCACCTTTGTATTGTAAAATGGTGTTTTATTCTAAAAAGAAAAAAAACTGCGGAACAATCGAAAGCTATACATATGTATTTTTTTGCGCCCGAAGCAAATAAGGGCAACCCTCCGTCAACGGTGGAGGGAGGTGGTGAATGCTCATGGCATACCACACAGCTTGCTGTATGGTTATGTGGAGACTTTTACTCACTAAACACCACCTTTTGGGATTGGCTTAACGATCTGACGAGAGATCTTTAAGCCGTAAACGGATGCGACTCTCCTTGGCAGAAAGGAGGGCGCAAGCGGCGAATAGCCGCTTAGAAGTGTGCCTAACTAAGGCAGATTACGGGATGTGTTAAGTAGGCTCGGCCTGAGCTGCCAGGAGGCAGTTCAGTCAGCTGAAAGCTTGTTGGTTGGGTCCGAGAGAGAGTTTCTCAGCCTGCGCACACTATAGCGAGTGTGAAGAGGGGCTGCATAGGCAGCTGCCTCGCGGATGAGGCGATTTAAGTGGGACTCTGAGGCTTTGAAGAATCTATCAGAGAGTGATTTGAGGAACTGCTGAATTGTAGGGAGCTCTAAGTCTCGGTGGAGGTCGGCGTTACAGACATAATAGGGTGAGTTCGTATCCCGACGACAGAAGAGTGGGGCATATGTATTTACAGATATCTAAGTACACTTTTAATCTCCCGCCGAATTTTTAACTGGTACTGGTGAAGTGCAGTTATCTGTTTGCCTGGTTCATGTGCCGATTGGTAACGTACTCCCGTTTTGACTAATCTATGTAGTTTGTATGTATGTTTTGTATAGTCTATTATTTCATTCCCTTTCATCTATCATCATCGTTACTACGCGTCAGGCGTAATTTAAGTAAATAAATCCAGCCATTTTGTTTTACTTCGTTGGTTGCGAATAAAATTCATGAATGTCTCCTTCAAACAAACGCGAAGCGAGCTCATTTAACTTGCTAATCCCGCTCGAGAGTCTGGCCCTGCTTGATCTTATGAATAGTTCTTGGCTGTCATTGACCTGAAATTCTATGCAACTTGGTAATTCGTTTTTATTATCAACTAGATAATAATTAAAAAGTAAAAGAGTAGGGGACGTTTTCTCAATCCATGGGTTAACGCAAGTGCAAAAACACAACTTTACAGGTGAGCAGTTTAAAGATTAAAAATTTGAAATGTTATACCTGAATATCAGATGTCATCATTTATTTTCAATATTTTATTTTAGTTAGGAAAATAGTATCATTTACATTTATGTAGCTTGTTTTCTTTAAAATGGTAAAACACGAAAACTGTTACAAAAAGCCACTATACCAGTTCACTATTTACTTATTTTTTTTTGCAAGTTGTTATTTATTATAAGTACGCGGCTGCATCTATGGTCAATAATAATGCTTGCAAATGAAGCAGTACGTTGAGTTGACAGTCGTTGAGTGTTTCACTAGTCTCCTTCGCTCCGTATCGCGAACATAACATTGGCGACGAGTTCTTGCCCGCATTTATAAAAGAAAAAAATTAATTTACTAGTGGTCGCTTACCAACTTTTAACCACGAATTACAATCGTAGAAATTTTTTTTTGCAAACGTTATATATATATATATATATATATATATATATATATATAAATATGTTACTGCTTCAAATGATGCTGCAAGAGTCAATCTCAAGCCATTCCGCCCAGCGCATTTGCTGATGGTACGTTCAAGGTTACATTAAATACACAAGAAAAATTAAGGAAAAAAGAAAAGCAAAACCAAATTTTTCATGCATTTGCACATTATGAGATTAATGTTCAGCGCCCATAATTTGCAAAATCATTGTATTTTACGAACTTTTAACACTTGCACCAGTATACTAAGTACTGCCAGACTACTTGTACCAGATGTGTACAGTGCTTTATTCTGATAAGTCTTATAAGTAGTATTTTTCAACGGCTTTAGCAATTCAACTTCAGATCTCAACTCTTTTATCAGTGAAGTTGACAACCTCAAATGTTGCTTGTACTGAGAATTGCCCCATTTCCATATTTTATGTTTTTGGTGAGAGACATAAATTTTTGAAAAAGTGTTATCGCTCTTCTGATGTAAACAAATACGAGACTGTTTTCTAATTATTAATTAATGACAAATTTACTGATGCAGACAGTTTCAAGTACTGTATGTATTTATCCAATTAAGTACAGAACTAACCGTACAAAAATTGTCATCACCTTTTTGTCACCGAATATCGATAATTTCTAGTTTTTAAATTTTGTCCTTCATTTACGCCTAATGATCTACTTTGATGTCTAATTTCATGTTCCTAGGTAACCCAGAAGTGGGCTTGATTTTTGATCAGTTAATGAACGATAAAATAGGCACTTTTTAGACCTTAATAGCTCAATAAATAGAACACCTTTATTTATTTATTAAGTTTAAGATTCTAAAAATCCACCTGATTAGTAAATTTATAGTTTTTGGGTTATTCATTTATTCATTACAGCCCTTCACAAGTCCACTGCTGAACATAGGCCTCCCCCAAGTAATGCCACAAAGCATGGTCCTGAGCCACCTGCACCTTACATTTTGGGTTATGGGGGTTTAAAAATGGCTCGAAACTGTTCGTGTAAATATACACACCGTTGTTGCGTTGCCCATTTTTTGAACTTAGCTGACACACTACCGTATTATTAGTAACTGGATTCACTAACATATATAAAGGTACCGCTGACGTACACTAACCTATGCTTGTGATCGTGGTAGGTGATTACGACACGCTTATTTTTCATACATTTTATCGAGAGTGGCCAGGCTAAGGACAGCCTATGCATAGACCACATTCACCTTAAGGAATTGGTGTGACTGTTTGAAGCCGGAATTATTTAAGAGAGTAGTACCAACGCAGGCGGGCTTCTAGTCAGAAAGGAAGCCTTAACACAACTTTTATTTTATGAGGAATTGCCTACGCATATCCGCCTTGCTGGGGCAAGAAGTGGTTATGTCGGTCTTGCACCGACTAAAACACTATGGTATTCCAAATTAATTGCAAATCGGTGAGGTAATGGGAAGGCATTCGCACATATTCTCAGCCCCACCAACGCCAGCCACACCGTTGTGGCCTCTCTTTTGGAGATGATAACTTCGCCCCTTATTGTTAAGCTCTCCGGAACACAAGAGGCGTCTTATTCTACGGTATCCAACGCCACCTGAGCATTGAACCATCCAATGTCACCTGCTAACGAGTTCGTTAAGCAAAGGCCATGGGGCAAGGAGAAACAATTACTTCAAAGCTGCAGCATTCTTGACCCTAGCGGTGGATCTTTCCTATGGCTCCGTCGCCATCCACGTTGCGGCCGCGAAGGGTAATTAGAACGACCCATCATATTACCAAAATTCTCTCCCCTCGCTGTTCCACAAATCGTCGCGCGAATCTACCTTGATTGCGGCAGTAGCGGAAGGTGCAACCTAACAACGTACATCCAAAGTGAACTCGCTAAGCTCACTTGAACTACACCTGAGCTCGGCCATTGACCTCGGACAAGCCATTTGGGTCCTCTTAGTTCACCATGGGTGATCAAGCCAAGGGCAACTAAGCCGCTGGGAGTGAGCTTTAACATATCTATTGAACGTTTACAAATTGCTTAAATCTGTCGTCATTAATTCCAAGAAATATTTTTCAATGTCCTCAAACATTCGATCCGCTGTCAGTCTTCATTACTGGATATTAATTGCTTGGCCTTTCTCTAAATACTTTAACCTACATACCGCAAACCCTTCTCAAAACGCTGAGCTCAAAGCTCAGCGTTTTGTGAGTGAGTTAAACTCTTAATTATATAAATTAAGGTAAAAATTTTGAATCTTTTAAAAGCGGATGTATCTAAGAGTATATGCTTATGTATACTATAAGGTTTATCATGCGGATATATTTAACTAAACGTATTAGTAATGACATACTAAAAATTGTAGCGTTGAAACTTCAGGGATTTAAATTATGCTCAACACAATCCAATGAAAGCAATTTATTGAAAATGAGACATAAGATAGTAAATAAAACGAATGGTTTAGTAAATTTGAAAGTTAACACAACATTTAGACGTTATGATGGTTGCAACTCGAAAGCTATGGTTGAACTAATTGCTTCATCGGCTGCAGAGAGGGCACGAGCATCAATCACCATGATTGGTTGACGCTTCCCTAGCTGACATTTGCTAACCAAAAATAATAGTGTTACAGCACGAAGGAATTATAAAAAACGAGCGCTACATACTTTATTTTACTTCATTCACCGTGTAGAGTCGGCGATCCATCAATCTATTTTGTCTCATGGTCGTCACAAGAGGCGACTGTGGGATATGCCAGAAAGGTCTTATGGTTTCCAATAGATGGCGCTATAAAGATCTCGTTTATGCGTTGTGAAATACCCCGACCTGCGACGGAAAGCAGTGTTAAAGGTGCAAGACGTCTGGTGCTGCGATCTGCGGTCGTCAATCTGCCTGTCAAACGTGACGGTTAAGGAAAAGCATTCCTTAAACGGGAGATGTCATACCAGCAATGGCCTTTCACGGGCTGACGACATCAACACTACATAAAAAATTTATCAAAAATTTGTAGTGACGCAAGAAGAGTCTACCTGATGGCAAGTGGCTACTTCAGTCCATGGACGCCTGCAGCTTACTTCAAATAAATAATAAAAAATATGTTAAAATTAATTAGTCGCAAGAGGCGACAGAGGGAAAAATCGGGAGGAGCAACATTTTCCTAATAACGACTAAAAATATAAAATTACCGTTGCTAACCCGCATACCAAGCGAACTGTACTGCAAATATCCCCCCTATATAGTAACCTATGAGGGAGGCCTATGTTCAGCAGTAAACTTTAATAGTCTGTATCGGTAATTACCTATTATCAGCGTTATAAAATAAAATGATGTGTTTTTCCTAGTTTTCATCCTCACCACTATTCTAAACACAACTACTCCGAACACCGTCGAAAATAGTACATTTGTTTCGCATCCAAGCGGAGCCTTTGCGTAAATGGACTTTGCGGTGGCTGATCGCTAACATCTCAGATCTCTATTACGTGGACCTTAGCTAATTAATTTTAAACATTTTGAATATAATGGATTTCCGCAAAGTAACGCCCGATTCTCTTAATTATTAAACAAATAAGGCTACAGATGCGTTGTTAATGACTGAAGATTTAAAGCAATTAACATTTTGTTTCGTTGGCTGCGGCGATTGAACTCAGTTAACTCTAAAACTGCGAAATTTGGGACGAGCGTTTAGCCCCTGAGCTACTAAAGTCCTATCATAATAATATTACAGACAATAAATTATTCATATCTATTCATTCATCTTTAGAGCCTATCAAAAGTCTACTGCTGAACACAGGTTTGAGAGATTGCCTCTGGGGGGAATGTTAATGGCTTTTAAAATACTATACTAATTCACTCCCAAATCAACAACTTAGACTAACCTGATGACTACACAGCGTGCCAAGGTAATAGATACATACATACAAACGTATATACATACATGAATGAATGAATCGATAAATTAGTAACTTTCTTTTACATGGTAGATCCAAGCTGCAGTATATTATGGTTGTTGCACGAATGTGCCTGGGTAAGACCACGCTCTCACAGAATACCAGGGTAAAATAAAAGCTTAATGCTACTGTGTTCAGTATGGTGAGTATAGAGAACCGAGGACTTTTTCTACCGGAAACATGGTCCTCAGGGTTGACAACTTGTCTTCATTTTAATTATTAATGAAAGATGAATGTTTAGTCTATGAGCCACGGCATCCACATAACGTCAAGTGGATTAAGTGCTGATTTGTCAAAAAAAGATGCGTTGTCACTTTGAGGACTAAAATCAAATATGGTATTTGATTTTATTTTTCAAATAATTACGGTAAAAAAATACGGTTAACCCTACGGGCCATCCCTGAACTTCCCGTTAATTTTAGATGCAAAGAGCTACAAATATTACAATAGGTTAAACAGAGTCGTAACAGGTTCAGTATAGAATTGTTAGACGAAAACATTTACTTCCCGACTTTTTGAAAGACATTGATTTTTATAGCGGGAAAATAAAAATTACTTTAAAAATATTGCATAATAGGGACATATTATTTACTAATAAAGACAAACTTAGTCTCAGCCATTAAAATAGCATGCAAATAATTTACAATTGCATATATTTTTACTATATTTAAAGTAAGTAAATTATTGATCCTATTCACACGATTACTAAATCTAACAATATAAATCTCAATAATTCTTAAATGCTATGAAAAATTTGTTAAGGAATCAGGCTATAAAGATTCTTTTAATTTATCGTATGTCAGTCTCACGATCGTGTTAGGTATTTTATTATGTATGTTACCCCTTAGAAGGAGGCTAATGTTTTTCGAGTGTATTTTTTATAGCATTGAGTAACAAACGAGCACACAGTCCACATTTATTATTATTATATACTCACCATACGAAACACATCAGCATTACGCTGCTATTTTACGCTGGTATTCTGTGAGAGCGTGGTCCTACCCCAGTTGAGCTAATCTATTCATGCTACAACTATAATATAGCTGCAGCAAAGCTCTACCACGTAAAAATCTTTTGGCACGCTTTGTAACTTAAATAGCTTGATGGAATTTAACATATGGGGTTAGATTCGTCGTAGTTGTGGAAGTTCTTTCTTCGTTTCAATTTCCGATATGGGTATGACATTTTGATATTTCAGTAAAGTTTTTACGCAGTCGGTTTTTTTTTATTAGTTTTTAAGCAATGGGCTTTTATACACATGCTATAACAACTATTTTTAAATCTAGAGGTAACACTCGAAAAATATTGCCCTCGCTCTGGTATAGTCGCTTAATAAGTATCCTACTTTTTATTTCTACATTCACAAAGTACAACTGCATGTCGCATCGATGTACCAGCAACATGCATCGCATGAATTTCATTGACTATAAAGAAGCCTTGTACCAGCAACATGCACGGCATGAATTTCATTGATTATAAAAAAGCTTTTATAAAGCGCGAAAGCTTTTGAAATTTATTCACACCTTTCCAACACGATCGTCTCGATGGCACTTCACATATCTATGACGTGGGTTGACGTGTTCGCATTTCAAAGTGCAGAGAATTGTTGATAGAGATTCCCATGGTAGATTGAACTTTGTATAAATTTGAAGATTACGTATTTGATCGTATCGAAACAATCGATAAGTTTAAGGTAACAAACAAATTTGTTATTTTTTTAATTCGGAACATTAATACATTTAATTTATTACAAGGAACTAAGGAATTTAGTAACCAACTTCGGCCTCTCAACATATTTAAGAAAATGTACGACTAATGTACGTACATTTAAAATGAAATGACAAACGACACTACGGTGCACATGATGGCAAGCAACTACTGAAGTCAATGGACATCTGCATTCAACTATAAACTAAAAAAGGAACAGGCGCGCTGTTACTTGTGTAACCTGAGGTGGAATAGTAGAATATCCACAGCCTAATAAGAATTAAAATTAATTTAATATAAGTTACTATTTTTTTGTTTAACTCTGTAGCTCTTTTTTGGGAATAATTTTTTTTTAAATATGGACAGTAATGCAGCTGAAAATAGTAAAGCTCACAGTCTTAGCTTAACAAAAGCTTATTCACTCTTGCTTTGAAGACACCCACAATATTATCGGATGGAAAGACAAATTCTGGTAAATTATCCCACGAAATTATTCACTTTAGTCATGACGAACGATAAACTAAATTGATTTTTTGATTTAAAGAAGGAATTCATAAGTGCAATTTTAGATGCTGATTTATCGAACTTGATGGTGAAGAAGAGTCAAATCGATCAAAGAGTCAATCAAGGCAGAGATTTCACAATGCGTGGATTGCGAGGCTCCAGATGATAGCGAGGCATGTGCTCAGTGTGAAACAGTAAAGTTACAGTTTATACATACACATATATATATATATATATATATATATATATATATATATATATATATATATATATATATATATATATATATATATATATATATATATATATATATATATATATATATATATATATATATATATACATAAATACTATACCGTGTCGTTGCCGCGTAGTGGTGGTTAAGAATATCCACTACCCCATATCTTCCCGTGGGTGTCGTAAAAGGCGACAGAGGGAAACAGGCAGGAGATGGGCAGCAGCATCTTCGTGATAACAGCAACTGTACGAAAAAAAAACTGCGGTTGCCAACCCGCTCGCCAAGCGTGGCAATATACCCCCATGAACAATTACACAAATAGACGGCCCCCAGTCCCCGGCGGCCCCGCTATTCCTGGCTTCTCCGGTGGAGGTTCAGTTGCCACCTACGACGACTCGACCTGGCAACATTTAACGCAAGCACCCTGAGGACTGACGAGAAGATCCTGGAGCAGGAAGAAGAGATAGATAAATTGCACTGGAATATTATAGGATTATCCGAGGTCCGAAGAGAGGGGGAGGACACGGTGATTCTCGAATCCGGCAACTTGTTCTATCACAGGGAGAGCAACCATCTGTCCCAAGGAGGTGTCGGATTTATCGTTCACAAGTCTCTCGTCAACAACGTTGTAAAGATTGGGAGTGTGTCGACGAGGGTCGCGTACCTGATACTCAGAATCACCAAACGGTATTCGCTGAAGGTCATACAGGTTTACGCACCAACCTCGGCACATCCCGATGAGGAGGTGGAGGAAATGTATGAGGATATTTCCAAAGTCATGCATTCCTCCAAAACCCACTACACGATGTTGATGGGAAACTTCAACGCAAAACTAGGCACAAGAGAAAACGGTGAGCTGTAGTTAGGGAAATTCGGAGTAGGGCAACGGAACCCAAGGGGCCAGCAGCTGGCCGACTTTATGGAGAAAGAGGGACTCTTTATGATGAAATCTTTCTTCCAGAAGCGGCCCCACAGGAAGTGGACCTGGTCGAGCCCCGACGGTTCGACAAAAAATGAGATTGACTTCATTATGACGACCAGACGCCAACTGTTCAGTGATGTCTCCGTGATCGCAAGGGTGAATAGCGGCAGCGATCACCAAATGGTTAGAGGCACACTGAACCTAAACGTTAAGTTGGAGAGGTCTCGTCTAATGAAGTCAACGCTCCGTCCCCCTCGTGCTCTAAGAATCCCGAAAGCTTTCAGCTCGAGTTACGTAACCACTTTCAGTGCCTTCAAGATTGCAATGCAGTGGACGATATGAATGACAAGCTCGTGGAAACTGTCCATGCGGTCGGAGCTAAGTTGTGCAAGACCGGCCGCAGAAGAACACAAAAATATATATACACACTCTTAATCTCATGGCTGTTAGACGGGAGATGAGGCTGCAATCGTCAACAGATTCGACAGCATTCAGGCAACTGAACAGACAGATCTCAAAATGCATGCGGCGAGACTTACGCAACTTTAATACTGCTTGTATTAAAGAAGCGATTGAGCGGAACCAGGGATCCAAAGTCTTTGCCAGAGATCTGTCTGCCAGTAAGAGACAACTGTCAAAGCTGAAGACTGAGTGTGGCAGCATCGTTTCCGGGATACCTGAGATTTTGAGTGAGATTGAGAGGTTCTATGGGCAGCTGTACACATCATCGTTGGAGCCACACGCAAGTGTGAGTAACGATCAAAGAGCAAGTCTTGTCCGACACTATTCCGATGATATCCCGAACGTCAGTCTAAGCGCGATTAGAATGGCTCTCCAGCACCTTAAAAACGGCAGGGCCCCAGGCGAGGATGGAATTACAGCGGAGCTTCTGAAAGCGGGTGGAACACCGGTACTTGAAGTCCTTCAGAAGCTCTTCAATTCCATCCTCCACGGTGGCACTACTCCAGAGGCGTGGAGCAGAAGTGTGGTGGTCTTGTTCTTTAAGAAAGGCGACAACGCTCTCTTGAAGAACTACAGACCGATTTCCCTTCTGAGCCGCGTCTACGTACTGTTTTCGAGAGTCGTTACGAATCGTCTCGAACGCAGACTCGACAACTTCTAGCCTCCCGAACAAGCCAGTTTCCGAAAAGGTTTCACTACCATAGACCACATACATACCCTGCGGTAGATTGTACATAAGACTGAAGAGTGCAATCTGCCACTTTGCCTGGCGTATGTGGACTATGAGAAAGCCTTTCATTCCGTCGAAATTTGGGCGGTGCTACAGTCCCTTCAGCGGTGCCAAGTTGAATGTCGGTATATCGAAGTATTTTTTTTTTTTTTTTTTTTTATAGGATAGGGTGACAAACGAGCACACAGTCCACCTGATGGTAAGTGGTTGCTGCGGCCCATAGACATCAACATCTATCCTCGATTACGAATCAAAATGCAGATGCGTTGTCACCCGTGAGGACTAAGATGGAACGCCTCGCTTCCAGCAAAAAGGGTCTCCGGTTCTCTACACTCACCATACGAAATACAGCAGCATTAAGCTACTATTTCACGCTGGTATTCTGTGAGAGCGTGGTCCTTCCCCGGTCGAGCCGACCCATTCGTGCTACAACCACACCACCAATATAACTGCAGCATGGCTCTACCACGTAAAAAGAAGTGCTGAAGTGTTTGTACAGTAGGACTACGATGGCTATCCGAGTACAGAACCAGAGCTCGAAACCTATCCAACTGCAGAGAGGTGTAAGACAGGGTGACGTTATATCCCCGAAACTCTTCACCGCTGCATTGGAAGACGTTTTCAAGCTACTGGACTGGAAAGGATACGGTATTAAGATCAATGGCGAGTAAATCACTCACCTTCGATATGCCGACGATATAGTCCTTATGGCAGAATCGCTGGAGGACTTAAGCACTATGCTCAATGACCTCAATAGTGCCACCCAACGGACAGGTCTTAAGATGAACATGGACAAAACAAAGATCATGTTTAATGTCCATGTCACACCTATGCCGGTAGTTGTTGGGAGCACTATGCTCGAAGTTGTTGACGAGTACGTTTACCTGGGACAAATAGTCCGACTAGGTAAGTCCAACTTCGACCGAGAGGTCAATCAACGGATTCAACTCGCCTGGGCAGCGTTCAGGAAATTACGACATATCTTCTCGTCAGGTATACCTGGATCTCTAAAAACTAGATTGTACATCCAGTGCGTGTTGCCAGTGATGACTTACGGATCTGAGACGTGGTCCTTCACTGCTGGCCATATGAGGACGCTCAAGGTCGCTCAGCGAGCTATGGAGTATGCTATGCTCGGAGTTTCTCTGCGTGATAGACTCAGAAATGAGGATATCCGCAGTAAAACCAGAGTGACCGACATAGCCCAACATATTAGTAAGCTGAAGTGGCAATGGGCCGGCCATATAGCTCGAAGAACCGATAATCAATGGGAAAGAAACGTTCTTGAGTGGCAGCCTCGTACCGGTAGGCGTGGTGTAGGGCGACCCCCCACTAGATGGAGTGACAACCTGGTAAGATATGCAGGAAGTCGATGGATGCAGGTGGCTCAGGACCGTGCTTTGTGGCATTACTTGGGGGAGGCCTATGTTCAGCAGTGGACTTGTGAAGGGCTGTAATGATGATGATGATGATGACTTACTGTCCCCCTGATAGTGAATGGCTTTTTTATAGAAGAGGAGTCAAACGAGCATATAGCTCACCTAATGGTAAGTGACTACCGCCGCCCATGAACAACCGTAACACCTGAGGAATTACAGGTGCGTTGCCGGCCTTTTAGAAAGGAGTAAGCTCTTTTCTTGAAGGTCGCTTAGTCGTATCGGTCCGAAAAAATCACCGGTGGTAAGCAATTCTAAAGAGAAGTTGTACGAGGAAGAAAACTTCTAGTAAAACACACAGTGGTAGACCGCCAAGCATCATTAATATGGTGAGGATGGTATCGTGAATTTGCACGCGATGTGCATGGGCTACCGAGCTCATGGATTCTTGTAACCAAATTCAAACAAAGAAGGCTAAAGCAGCACCCGCTGTCACCTCTTTATACTCTTCAGAGCATATTACAGCAGTGGAAGCACTGCTATTTGGCGGCAGCAAAACATAAGGGGGTAGAGCTACCCAGACGGACTCCATGCCAGAAAATGAATGCCACCACTACTACTAGTAGAGCGTTAGTTCAAAACCCTTAATTTACGATATTTTTGGTAGATACTTCATTTTTTTTTACATGTATAACTGACATGGTAGGGCAACATTGCAGCTATCTGTAGCACGAATGCATTGAATAGACAGGAGTAGGACCAGGCTCTTACAGAATACCAGCGTTAAACAGCAGAATGATGATGGGTTTCGTATAGTAAGTGTAGGGAACCGGAGGTCCTTTTTTATTAGTCATATCGAATAGCTTGTCATCCATATTCTATAAAATATATATAGGTCTATTAAATAAGACACTTTCTCTGTTACGATTCCATTTTTATCCATACTTTTAAACAAACTTCCAATTTCTAGAAACAATTTATTTATGCATGGCTCAAAACATCGCTAAATATTGTGAAAAATATTATAAAGGCCAACAGGTTAGCTAATTGCAGTTTTTAAACACCTCAAAAACCCGGCACAGTCTCACAAAACAAGCAGCGAGTTCTGTCTGAACATCATGTTGTTATCTCTGAAAAGGTTTAATTAAAACAAAGTACGGGTGCCGCAGTTTGTGAAAGCTTGTAAAAGTGTGAACATGAAAACACGGTAATGCTGCTAGATGAAAAATTGTTTACAATTTTTTGTTGAAAGATTTTCCAAGTGAATTTTATCCTAAACAAAGCAGTTTATCTGTTACAGTTAAAGTTAACTGAGCTGGGGTTACACAGGAGCAACCCTGGAAAATTGCCCAAACTTTTGAACCACTGTTTGTCATCGACGAAACGTTATCAAACTGAGTTCTCTACGGATATTACTTAAAGTAAAAGAAACTCTTGATTTTTGTAGGGATTTATCCTCAATAACGCATGCGCATGGGACCTTAATGTGTCGGTATCAAGGAACATGAGTACTGCTTGATTTTAAAAGCCCACTACTAAATATGAGCCTCTGTAGATTTTCGGAGGACTCGCCTTAGTCGTCACGCTGGTCAGGCGAATTGACGATCAGTACCAGACGATCATATGTGCACGCCACGCCAGAGCTACATTATGGTTGAAGCACGAATGGGCTAGAACCGGGGTAGTACCACACAAGTTGCTATTTTACACTGGTATTCTATCTTGGTCTATCCCTGATCGAGCCAAATCATTCATACTATAACTATAATGTAACTGCAGCATAGATCTATGAATACTGATAAAAATATTCAGGTAATACAGATTTACACCTTCCTAAAAATCCCTGAAGAAAGTTTCTGTTTAGTCACGTATTTGCAATAGATATATGGCGATAATGGTGGCGAAATTACAATTTTAAAATTACGCTTAGAATTTTATAGTAAAGTCAAACCCTTTATACGTTTAGTTGTTAGGCACAGGTATTGTATCATATCTAAGAAGGGCTTTGGGTATAGAAGTTTCCGTCTCGTTGCCTTAATGCAAGTACATATCACGACTTTGGTTTTTTAAATTACTCAGCTATGCAGGTTTCTTTCTGAAAATTTTCTTTATCGTCGAGAACATGGTAAATCATTCCTTAAATTGTTCAGAATGTAATAACCCGCATGAAATATGAATCAAGTGATTTTTGTTGTTTTCTTACTTCTGAACGCAAATATACTTTCAGAAATCTACGTTAAGAGTTATTGCGAACGAGATGCAAATAAATTTAACTTATTACAAGAAGTATTTCGAGATGAGGGAACATTTAAAACCTTTGAGTGCATTATTCTAATACGTTGGCTTTTAATGAGCGTAACAAAAAGTTGTCATTATATTTTGTAATTTTTGATTAAGTTATATAAAACAAATATATAAATCGGATGGGGATATCGGTTACTTGTTTAGCGGACTCATACCGGTAAGTAACTGAATGGAGGATTTTTGATGGAGGGACCATCTGGTAAGAGTTTTGGAAGTCAATATATGCAGATTTTTTTGAATTATTTAGGACAACCGACCAGACGTACACGAACACATTGTAAGTACTACAAATTACAGGAAGGTTTATATTTAAGTGTCGTCTTAATTAAAGGTTGCCACGGCATGCAATATGGACAACGAATATGTTTATTAAAACTTACAACTATAAACTTAAAACTAGGTCTAAATGTTAGTTAAAAGTAAAGGACTGCATAATTTTTCGTTTGAATTTTTGAGGCTTATCAGCAAAAACATCAACGTCACATGTCTTGCAGAGCTGGTTATATTGCCTCTGTAACCCGTTTACGGTGGCGTGGTGACCCAAATTAGTTTTACTGCCTTCAACTGAAAAGGGGACGTATCGGCTGACACGCACTGGCTTAACAGGTACCTTGAAGTTTATTGCACTTAGTAGGTATGGACAGTCTACGGTTCCATTGACGATTTTGTGCAGCAACATGAAATCCAGCAAAAGCCTCCGTTGTTGCAGGGCACTTAATTTAAAATACGTCAGTCGGCCTTCGTATTAGGGTAGATCCCTTATTTTGTAAGTTTGGTACGAAAGATACCACAAAAAACTCTTCTGGATACTCTCTATGTGTTACACGTAAATGTCATAAAATGGAGACCGGACCTGACTACAGTATTCGAGGCTGGAACGGACTTAAGACTTGTACTAGGATATTTTTGTAGAGGTCCTCTTAAATTTTTTAGAATTACGCAACACAAACCCCAACATTTGAAGACCCTTGTAACAATTCCATCAACGTGCATATGAAACCGCAACTTTTTGTCCAGAATTACACCCAGATCTCGAACAGAGTCCACGTCTATCAAAGGATGACCATCAATATTATACATAGTTGTCGGAACATTTACAAATCTTGAGAATCTTATAATTTTACATTTATCGAGGTTCAAAAATAGTCTGTTCTTAACGCACCACAAAGACATCCGGTCCAAATCCTCTTGCAATAGGAGTGAGTCACTGTTGTCTTAGATTTTCAAGGACAATTTCATGTCATCTGCGTACATAAAGCAGGTCGCGTGTTTAAAAACAGACGCTAGGTCATTTATAAAAATATTGAAAAGGATCGGACCAAGATGGGAACCCTGAGGAATGCCAGACGCAGGTAGAAATGGTTCTGAGGAGTAACCATTTACCACAACTCTCAATTTTCTCTGCCTGAGGTATGAAGAGAACCATTCGAGAAGATTGCCAGTGATGCCCAAAATTTTTTGAAGCGACAGTAGC
The DNA here is from genome assembly GCA_036936625.1 of Parnassius smintheus behrii. Lineage (NCBI taxonomy): Eukaryota > Metazoa > Arthropoda > Insecta > Lepidoptera > Papilionidae > Parnassius > Parnassius smintheus. The sequence goes on from JAUPFT010000001.1 coordinate 3,412,244, forward strand.
CTAGTGGCAGGGCGCGGACCACGAACTTAAAAGGTCGCGGGTTCGAATCCACCATTCGACTACTGTCGTGAACCACTCCTAACACAAGCATTTTCAGTTTACTAGGAGTGGTTAACGGGAATATTAGTAATGTTAATTAATAGGATTACTAATATTTAAAAAAAATAAAAAAAATGAGAGTTTGTGAAGTAAGATGTTATGATCTACAATGTCTAACGCCTTACTGAAGTCTGTGCAGATGGTGTCGACAGACAAGCGGGAATCGAGAGACTTGGAGACATAGTCCACAAACGAAACGAGATTGTTGGGGTGAGATTATTTGTTTTATGTGCCAAGTCAAAACAGGACAAACTAATCATTCAAAAACTTTAGCGAAGACAGACTATATGAATATTGGTGTGTAATTTCTGACGGATCCCGCGTCTCCTGATTTATAAATTGGGACAATACGTGCCTGTTTCCAGACCGAAGGGAAAGTACCCGTTTTTAAAAACATATTGAAAATGGTTGTTAAAGGCAAGGATAACGCTTCGCGGCAGTTGATTACAAACAAAGGAGGTATGTCGTCAGGTCCAGCTCCCTTGGCTCGATCTAGACCAGTAAGAGTTTTGAGTACTTGATCTTGTGAGAAGTGCAGATTAGCAAGATAATTTGAGGTACAAATTTGGTCAACAGTGGTCACAGACAGTACTGAGCTAGTGTTATACACCGATGCGAAAGATGAGGCAAAGAGATTGCATATGCCGTCGGGTAAGCACTGCTATTACGTTTTTTATTTTTTATGAACGTCCAGAATAACTTTGGATTTTTGGAAAGTGCTCCCTCCAGATCCGCGACATAGTTTTTATGAAAGGTGCTTATTAATTCTGCGCATCTTTTGCTAAGTGTTTGTAATGCAAGTTCGTCCAGTGGATTTTTGTATTTACGTTACCTTCAACGAAGTTTGTTTTTTTCCTTGAGGAGATGTATGAGTTCCTTTGTGTACCATACTGGAAACTTTTTTGTGGAGGGTTTACATTTTCGAACGTACTTAGTAATCGTGTCTGTTAAAATAGCATAAAATTCTCTTACCATGACATCAACCGAACGTGAAGATTGTATACGGTCCCATGAAACTGAATTTAAATGTGTTATGATTTTATCGTAGTCCGCCTTATGAAAGTTATATCTTTGGCTTTGAGCGTTGGGCAATAAACTTGGCGGATCACAACACGAAAATGTTAGAACTAAGGGAGGGTGGTGAGAGTCGGGGTTACTCAGAAGAGAGTCACCACGCACCACACCACTGACCTTCAGCGTGCTGGAGAGAACGAAATCAAGAATTCTACCTTCGTCATTTAAAATATAGTTATATTGAGTGAGATTATTAAGACCAATAAAATCCAGTAGAGCATTATCTAGCCGGTACGCTCTGACAGCGCGCGACATGTTATACTCCCGTTCACTCGGGACCTTAATGGCGGGAAAATTTGTAAGTTAGAAATTTTTTTGCTATATTGCAAATTTTGCTATATTTTCTAGTATAAACTATCGAATAAAATTATTTTTGGTTGCTAGAAATTGTAATAAAATACGTAAATTACCCTGTATAGCATAGTAATAGTATATACTTCAATTTTAGTGACAAAATTACCACTAATTTGAATTCTACACTTTTGTTTTTGGAGAAATTTATATGAAAATGTTTGGAAATATGTATATTTTATGTTTTATGTATTTCCATTCGTTACTCATACCAAAATATTAAAATACAAAAAAATTAAAAAAAAATAATAATAATATTTTATCTGTGTGACATTTCTAACAATATTTCAAAAATATTTTTGTGTGAATTTGAAATAAATACAACGTCAAGTTATTTGAAATATGTAAGAAAACTATTTTTACTTACATTTTACACTAAAAATAAATGAGAATTTGAAAAATAACACATTTATGTCCCAGCCGCCAAAATGGGCCTTCCGGATTTTGAAGTACTTTTGGCAATTTACTTTTCACTTTTTATACCACAAATTATATATCTACGTGTTTACTATATTACAAGGAATATAAAAAAGTATAATACTTTCGTTTTTAGTCCAGACACAAATATAAAATTCTATAAAAAAGACGGAGCACCTTCATCAAAGCGACACGTGGAACGCCGAAAGTTCAGAGTGATTACTTTTTTTTTTCTGAGAAATATTGCCAGGTTATGGTTTAAAATAAAAGAGCATATCTTTGTCTTTGATACTATTATCTATTGCATAGTGTCTTTGGTTTTGTTTAAAATGAAAAAATAGTTTTATCATAGGAACACACTTTTACATAATTCTGATCAAATTCGTGCTCTACTGAGCGAACGGAAAGTAGGTATTGTACGATCTAAAGTGCGCATGGCTTGGTTAACGGGCTAGTGAGCTTTTGGTTATAAAACTGAGTGGAGAAGACGTATTACGTTTATTCCAGATAATGTTACCCAAATTGAAGTCGCCCATAATTAATGTTTTTGCATTTGATTCCAACACACGGTTTGTATTTTCAATGTAACAATCAAGAATGTTTTTTGTAAAGGTGAGGGAAGATATACACAACACAATAATATGTTTTCAGAGAAATTACATCTTCCGCCTATTTCTAATTCCACCCATACATCCTCACAGTCGCTTTCTAGATGTGACATCCTATGAGAGCAGTTATGCTTGGATACTGCAATGAGCACCCCGCCACCAGGACCAGGTTTATTGGTATTATCTAGTGTACAGGCGCGACGCGATATATATATATATATATATATATATATATATATATATATATATATATATTTGTTCCTATGTTTATAGAGTGTACTAGTCATTTTATTAAAACTACTTTTGTTTTTGTAAGCATAACATAGTTAATTGACTGGGAGGCCAAAGTTCATATATTCGTTTCTTAAATTTTTCTCTGAGATATTTCCATTCACGAGTACATATCATCAAGAATATTTTAGGAAAAAAATCATTATATTTCATAAATCATTATATACCATGTTGCTTAGCATGGTTTTTCAGCTTAAACCATTTCTACTGGGTAGTAATTATTTAAGAAATATTGAGTTCCATTTCTGCACGGAGATATACAATAAATCTTCGGGTAAAGCCTAAGCTTTGTCTTTGAAAGGGCTCGTTAGATACGGCCTAATGGTGCGGAATTGTGCACGGAAGTTATTTGAATTTGACGGTGTTTTGCAATAATCAACCGATAATATTTTCTTATATCTTCTCAAATACTAATTATTAAACGAAACTTATTTCCGGAATACTATCACGTTTAATTTTTTGACTTTTGTATTACGGACGTTTCGGATGCTTTACAGCACCCATTGTCGTGTGAGGAACTGAGGTATATGACATCCCGTTGTCATAGATAGCCTGGCTACCTTCAGTTTTAGAATATTCATTTTTGTTCCGATTTACGTAGAACGAGGTTACAGTATCGGAAGTCTGGCAGTGGTTTGCTTTTATTTGGATTTCATTTTAATAATTGTAGAGTCCCAAGCCGATAATAGCGCCAAAATATCTTTTCTATTGCAATTAGGATGTTTTTTAAAATTTCAATAGACTCGCAAAGCATTCTTGGTAGGAATTGGTGTTCTTTTTCGATGATATGTGATCAAGTGTAATGACGGGGACGAATGAACTTGTTCAATGCTTCATGTCAGCTATATGTTTTTTTACGCGGATTTTTATAGATATTTTGTTTGTCCGATCTATAAGAGACCACATTCAAAATCCACCTTGTATACTCCTGCATCTTGTAGAGGAATATTACATCAGGCGGTAGTAAAAATTTACTTCAATTTAAAAATTGATCAAAGTTTCTTTGTCAGCGAGATGTAGGTATTTTATTTTACTAACAAAATAGACGTCTGCCCCACAGTAATTCAGATCGACTCATCAAATTATAAGCTGGCTCAGCAAAAGCCAAAAATACTGTCATCACTGAGAGCACACAAAAAAGATTCGCACTACATTGTTAATTAGATAAAAGAAATACATCTCGCTGACAACGCTACTATGGTCAGTTTTGATATTCAGTCGCTATTTACACGCCAACTTATTGAAGAATGTATCTCAATTATAACTAGGAAGCTAGAAGAAAACAACATGCTTGCAGAATATGCAGTATTACTCAAATACTGTCTCACATCTGGCTATCCATTTTGGGTAGAGCCCTTTTTAGCAGTAAAGGCGCAAATTTGTGCCTTCGGGGAATCGAACAAAGCTTCGAGTCCCGCACCTACGTCACAGTGCCCCGGTAAAGCCAGTTACGATCCAGCATGTGCCTGCTATACTACCATACGTCAGAAAAAGGGCAAGATTAATATTTTAAAACTGAAGGTAGTCGGGCTATGACATCGGGACGTTAAACACCTCAATTCTCCTGGGGACCATGGGTGCTGAAAAGCAGCCGAAACGTCGGTAATTAAAATGTTAAAATTAAATGCGATAAAATCCGTTATATTAGTTTCATTTCCATTAATTTAATATATCATCATCTCCATTTATCCTCGATTACGCATTAAAATGCAGATGCTTTGTCACCCTCTTGATGTTGTTTTCAGTGAAAAGTGTGCCGGACGGGCGAAACTCTCCGGAGTAAATGTTGTCGAAGATACTTCGCGAGTCGCTCACGTCCTACACCTATAGGTTCCGGTGGGTACTTTCACCGCCGTCTTGTAGGTGCCGCTGAGGTATTGTGGACTGTGGTTCAAATCAAAATGCACGATTAACAAATACAAATAGCAAGGTAGTGGCCAGCGGTTCGACTGATTGATTAGTCGCGAAATTTTATAACTATTGATCACGGTTGTTAAACTACGGTTGTTCACTATTGATTGGTCACTGTATATTTCAAAAGATTTCTTTAAATTGTACGGTGGTATCAAAGATCTATTGGTAGTAGCTGGTTTTCTAACACTACTGACTAGCAGCTATTATCAACTAAACTAGTTGATTTTATCACTTGTGTAACTGCGGATATCAGTTACCACTTTCACTATAATATGTAACTGCGAATATCAGTTACGACCTTTTTCGGCTAGCTAACACTTTCACTATGTGTAACTGCGAATATCAGTTACGACCTTTTTCGGCTAGCTAACACTATCACTATATGTAACTGCGAATATCAGTTACGACCTTTTTAGGCTAGCTAACACTTTCACGATGTGTAACTGCGAATGTCAGTTACGACCTTTTTCGGCTAGCTAACACTTTCACTATTCACTATATACTGCTACTAGTCACTTCAGCTACCACCGGATACCACTCACTTCACTTCACTGTGACTGGTAGTTCTTCACACTACTACTGGTACTGGGTCCCGAGCCCCTAAGGTAGACTTGGGCAATACTTTGCAGTGAGCCGCTTGCCATTTTCCGTTTGCCTCTTTATTGCATAAACTTTTCACTATACAGATGGCATAAATTGCAATATTTTCTATACAAAACTAATTGCTACACTAACATGCTATACATCATTAAATCGGTAGTCTGGTACTTTATTAGTAGATCATAAAGGTTACTCAAAATATTAACATTGTAAAAAACTATTAAACGAAATGTCCAAAATTTTCATAATATTTAGGTACATTAATTCCTTGATTTTTCTATAACTACGAAATGCGTTTAATTATACAAAAATATCCCTATACTTCTTTAATCTATAAGCCATATGCTAATTGAATGTCATATTTATAACTCTTTTAGAACATAAAATTATTTTCCTTATTTTAGTATGAACTATTACGCAGTTAATTAAAAACTTTCCACGATAAGACGCGCTGTGATTGGTCGATTTTTGGTATATAATAAAAGTAGTTTATATTACTTGTTATCAAAACGACACTCTATACAAATATACTAAGAGTTATAAACATGCTAAATAACTATATTAATACACGTTTTCACCTAGTTTAGTCGGTAATTTCATTATTAATACAAAAAACAATATTCTTTATTACTTCGTTTCTTAATGTTGTTAGGCCGTCGCGAACATCTCTCCCGCCGTGCAGCGTCGCGACGATTTTCTCACAGCGGCGCTGCATCCATTTCGGTGAGCGACGTTGCTTCTACTTCGGCAGCGGCACGAGTTTCCTGGTTGGCCTCTTGATTAGACCGTTTGCTGTGCGTACCTCCACAGTGCGGATCTGTCCGTCCGCTTCGGGGTCAGCTTCCACCCTCGCTCGTGGCCAGGTGTTACGAGGTAACTGGCCGTCAGCTATGAGGACTGGATCGCCCACCTGGAGATTGGGACCTCGCCCATGGGCCTCCCACCGGTTTTGAAGTTCCGGTAAATACTCTCGGACCCAACGCTGCCAGAACATGTCAGCGAGTATCTGGGAGCGTCGCCAGTGTCTTTTACTATTCATATCCTTTTCATCAAATACTCCAGGTGTCGGCAGTCTCGCAGATCCTCCTAAAAGGATGTGATTTGGCGTGATGGATTCGTCATCGTCGCTGTCTACAGAGATGTGAGTCAATGGTCTGCTATTTACTGTGTACTCCACCTCGCAGAGCAGCGTGGCTAATACTTCCTCATGCGGATGTCTCTCATGAAGGACGGTGTATAGTGCCGTCTTCACGCACCGTATGAGACGTTCCCTCTTGGTTGGTGTTTTATGCAGCAAATTGACTGGAAGTCGAGCGAGCTTTAGGTTGAAGCTCAGCTGATCATTACCCGGTTTCCAGATTAATCCGAGTATCTTTTCCTCGGTTCCTTTGTTTCCCAGATCGATTGACTCAGAAGCTTCATGGTCAGGTTCTAATTCTTTTACAACTTCTGGTGCGTTGGAAACCCATTTTCTTAAGGTGAAGTGCGCGTTTTTGTGTATGTCGCGTACTTCCTTCGATATTCGCTTTGCCTCTTCCAGAGACTGGAAACTATCGAGATAGTCATCCATATAGTGGTTTTGGATGATAGCTTCTACGGCTTCTGGATACTTGTCTTTGTATTTTTTAGCGTTCCAGTTCTTCGCGAATATGGCTGTGCAGGGTGAACTAGCTGCACCGAAAATGATCGACGTCATTCTATATTCCTGTGGAGCTTCATTACGTCGATCCCCTCTCCAGAGATATCTTAAGGCATCTCTGTCTTCGGGTCTAACTTTGACCTGCATGAACATTTCGGCTATGTCCGCGGAGACAGCGATTTTATGGCGGCGAAAACGCATCATGACCCCTGGTAGTGATTGCAGTAGGTCTGGACCCGTGAGCAGGAAGTCATTCAACGACACCCCCTTTGTTTTGGCTGCGGCATCGTGTACTATTCGAAACTTCTCTGGCTTCATTGGGTTATGGACGTCGAAATGGGGTAGGTACCATGTTCTTCCCGGTGTGCTAGTTTTCGGTGCTATCTCGGCGTATCCTTTTTGTACAAGGGAATTCATTTGTTCATCATACTTCCTTTTTAGATCTTCGTCTCGATCTAATTTTCTTTCGATGGAAACGAGCCGTTTTATTGCTGTTTCATAATTACCAGCCATCTCGATATCCTTTTCCTTCCAGAGAAGCGCTGTTTCTATGTGCCCGTCTTGTAACTGACGGGTGCTGCTATTTAGTATATCTTCAGCTTTCTTCTCTGGATCAGAGTCTGGTCTTCTCGGATTGATAATAAGAGATTCCAGCGCGAAATATTCGCGGAGTTGGTCATCTATAGTTTCCTCGCTCTTGTGCAGCTCATTGGCCGCGTGGACGCGCTGATACGGGGCTTTAGTGTGTGCCCCGTGTAGCACCCATCCTAATTCTGTGAGCGAGGCGATTGGCTGGTGCGGCGGACCTCTTCGGATTTGAGTGGCTATCAGAAGTCTCCAATTGTCCTGTCCTATTAGGATCCTTGGGTTGCCGGAGTCATATATTAGCTGCTCCTTTAGGTCTTTCAAGTGTTTGCACTTGGCTATGTCTACTGCACGCACAGTCTGTGGCCCCAAGTTTAGGCTTGCGACCGTGCGTGCTCTGAATGGCACCCTTTTGCTGTGGAGACTCTTCAGCGATACTTTGATTCTTCGAGATTCCGGTGAATCGAGGGTAGTGTTTCCGATAGCGGTGATCTTAAACGGGTCGAACCGCCCTTTAGCTCCAATTTGTTTGGCGATCTCTTCATCCATTAGTGAAACTGTTGACCCATCATCCAGCAGGGCGTGTGTGTTTACAGCTCCCGCCGGTCCAATTACTCGCACTGGAATTATTTTTAAATAGGCTTGATGCTTTGACACACCGAATGAGTTAGCAACAGTTTCTTGAGGTTCTTTTTGTTTGACCTCGGTCTTCTCCTTTGTATTGTTATGGAGAAGTCGATTGTGTGTCGCAGTGCATCCTTCTATTCCACACTTATTGGTTTTGCATTTGTGTGTCTGATTTCTATAACGCAAACAGCGGAAACATAAGTTATTTTTCTTTGCGAGTTGCCATCTTTTGTTGATATCTGCTTCCTTGAATGTTTTACATTCGGATCCGTAGTGACCCTCTTTTTCGCACACTCTGCATTTCGGAGACGGCTTAGTAGTAGCCGCGTGTGCTCTATGTACTGTACGATTGCTTTGTGCTTCGTTAATAATTTCTGGAGGCGCAAATGCACTGCAGAAGCGAGCTTGCTCGGTAATAAAATCGCTGAAGCAGCCGAGGTCTGGTCTAGAGTCATATTTTTCAGTGTAGATTCTATACCACTGGGCACGTATAGAGTTTGGCAGTTTGTCGGTGAGGTGTCGTAGCAGCTCTGCGTTGACGAGGTAATGATCTCGCTTTAGGGCTCGAAGAGTGACGACGCTTCCCCTCACTTTACTCGCGAATGTGCAAATGTCTCTGGGCGCTTCTGTACAGCGTGCTAATCCTCGTAACTTCTCGGTTTCTGCTTGCGCAATTGAATCTGGACGCCCAAATTGTAGCTCCAGTTCTCGCATAATCTCATCTGGCTTAGCATGCCCGATGAGTTCTGAACTGACTGTTTCCAAGGCTCTTCCTTGTAGACTTCGTCTTAGTCTAGCTGTATTTTCAATGTCATTGAAGTAGCCTCGGGTTGTTTCGTAAATGGCACGGAATGAAAGCCACTCGGTATGTGCTCCGCTAAAGCTTGGCAGTGTCATTATAGCTTTCGACGCTGCGAAAGTATGCGACGATAGTGGCGCACTCTCTAATTTTGATTTGTCAGCGAGTGCGGCTATAGCGGATGTGAGCTCCGATATAAATGGACGGAGCCCCCTGTCTTCACTTATGACAGGTTCCTGGCTAGCTTTATTTGGCTTGGGATCCTTTTGTACATCTTCTGGATAGGAATCCTGGTATGTGAGCTCTGATACAATCGGTAGGAGCCCCCTGTCTTCATTAACGGTGGGTTCCTGGCTGAGCTTCTGTGGCATGGGATCCATTTGTACGTCTTCTTTGGAGTGACCATCTTTATCATAGTCGTCTGATTCGTCTTCTTCTTCAGCCATCTGTAAAGAGATCTGCGCAAGTTCTAGTTTGATCTTCAATACTTCTTCACGAGCCTTCAAAATTCTTCTATTGGGCCGAACAGTCTTCCTTGACTTCGTACTGCAATCGGTGTGGCCCCTCGGTGGCTCTTCGTTGTGGGTGTCTTCCCGGGCTGTTGGCGATGATGCACGGCTAAAGTCATCGTTGCCTTCTATATGTTCCCTCTGCTTCGTTGTGCGGGCCGTAGTGGACGGCGCGGGCAGGGGTATCCCCCCCTTGGGGGGGCAGCATGGCGCCTCAGCGCCCTCTACCGTTGACGGTGAGCGTGGTGGCATCTGGTGGTGGACGGCGGTGTTACTGGCCGACGAACCTCCTTCCAGACCGACGGTCCACGCCTTGGCTTCCCTTCCTTGCGAACGGGTGATCGGCATCTTGAATCTGAAAAATTCTGCGGTTTTAATACGGTGGTGACTATTTACCCGGTTCCGAAATACAAACGGATATATCCGGCTCGAAGGACCAACGAATGTGCCGGACGGGCGAAACTCTCCGGAGTAAATGTTGTCGAAGATACTTCGCGAGTCGCTCACGTCCTACACCTATAGGTTCCGGTGGGTACTTTCACCGCCGTCTTGTAGGTGCCGCTGAGGTATTGTGGACTGTGGTTCAAATCAAAATGCACGATTAACAAATACAAATAGCAAGGTAGTGGCCAGCGGTTCGACTGATTGATTAGTCGCGAAATTTTATAACTATTGATCACGGTTGTTCACTATTGATTGGTCACTGTATATTTCAAAAGATTTCTTTAAATTGTACGGTGGTATCAAAGATCTATTGGTAGTAGCTGGTTTTCTAACACTACTGACTAGCAGCTATTATCAACTAAACTAGTTGATTTTATCACTTGTGTAACTGCGGATATCAGTTACCACTTTCACTATAATATGTAACTGCGAATATCAGTTACGACCTTTTTCGGCTAGCTAACACTTTCACTATGTGTAACTGCGAATATCAGTTACGACCTTTTTCGGCTAGCTAACACTATCACTATATGTAACTGCGAATATCAGTTACGACCTTTTTAGGCTAGCTAACACTTTCACGATGTGTAACTGCGAATGTCAGTTACGACCTTTTTCGGCTAGCTAACACTTTCACTATTCACTATATACTGCTACTAGTCACTTCAGCTACCACCGGATACCACTCACTTCACTTCACTGTGACTGGTAGTTCTTCACACTACTACTGGTACTGGGTCCCGAGCCCCTAAGGTAGACTTGGGCAATACTTTGCAGTGAGCCGCTTGCCATTTTCCGTTTGCCTCTTTATTGCATAAACTTTTCACTATACAGATGGCATAAATTGCAATATTTTCTATACAAAACTAATTGCTACACTAACATGCTATACATCATTAAATCGGTAGTCTGGTACTTTATTAGTAGATCATAAAGGTTACTCAAAATATTAACATTGTAAAAAACTATTAAACGAAATGTCCAAAATTTTCATAATATTTAGGTACATTAATTCCTTGATTTTTCTATAACTACGAAATGCGTTTAATTATACAAAAATATCCCTATACTTCTTTAATCTATAAGCCATATGCTAATTGAATGTCATATTTATAACTCTTTTAGAACATAAAATTATTTTCCTTATTTTAGTATGAACTATTACGCAGTTAATTAAAAACTTTCCACGATAAGACGCGCTGTGATTGGTCGATTTTTGGTATATAATAAAAGTAGTTTATATTACTTGTTATCAAAACGACACTCTATACAAATATACTAAGAGTTATAAACATGCTAAATAACTATATTAATACACGTTTTCACCTAGTTTAGTCGGTAATTTCATTATTAATACAAAAAACAATATTCTTTATTACTTCGTTTCTTAATGTTGTTAGGCCGTCGCGAACAAAAAGGGTCTCCGATTCTTCACACGTAGCATACGGTAGGTACCCAGCAGCATTAAGCTACTATTTCACTATGGTATTCTGTAAGAGCGTGCTCCCACTTCGGTTTAACCGACCCATTCATGCTACAATCATAATATAGCTGCAGAATGGCTCGACCACGTACAAACTACTGTGTGGTAGTTGGTCACCCATATTCTGTAAGAAATAGGAACTAAGGAATGGTAGCTGTCAAGGGATAATGAAATATGCATAACACATTAGAGTTAAAATTACTAGCTTTTTATAAAAAAAAATTAAAGTGATAATATTGAATATTATGTAACTTTCACCCCTTTAGGTAATGGAAAAAATTATTTCATAGCCAGGGTAAACAGTCTTTGCATAATCTTTCCTCCATTAACTCTATAATCATTCTCCGATAATTTTGGGCAATAAAATCATAAAATATCCACGAAAGAAATCCGGGTAGCACCTCAAATTTTTCCCCTTCGACATAAATGAAAATGGCGGCGTTATTCAAAATAAGCCTGACGCTCCAGAACGGGGCCAGCGATAATACAGTAATATGCAAATGTACTGCCTACCGTCACATACATCAATCCCTATGGGACATGAATTATGAGTTTTTATTTTACCTATTAGAGTTTTTTTTGGGAAAGTGTTTTCACTCTGATAATAAGATAGAGCCTAATGTGCAATAGAACAAGTAAATAATAAGGAATTTCGTTTTCAAATTATTTATATATAGATTAATTTTATTAATCTATACATATAAATAAAATTAAACTATCTGTCTGTAATATATAAATTACCTTTTATTGAGCTGAAAAACTTATTTGTATTCCACTGAGATATTACCGTGAAGTGGCGGCGTAAAAATATACCCCACATCAAGGTAGAAGAAAGATGCAATACTGAATACATTGTATGCTTATTATTTTTCTAAGTCGCAAGATTCAGACAGTACTTTTTTCATAGTGACGATGTTACATGGAGCCGTGACAAATCAATTATTGAGACATAGTTTATCAAAATCCGACTATTGTCTTAGCCAATAACAGCTAAATAAATAAATAACCTAAATATAGTATTATAATTGTATAGAAAAAATAATTAGAGATTAAAAAAAATATCTAAAATCGTAAAATATTAAGTTTTACTCCAGACCGAATTTCGTTCACAGTAGACATTCTCAACGAGAATAGCCATCTGCGTAGAACTAGATTATAGTGCCGAAGTTTATGCTAAAACATGATTGTGCTATTTTCTCACTCTCATGGTCAGATGGGACAGTAACCTGACACAACTAGAGCGTGATCAAGCGCAAGGCCAACGGCTTTGCGAGCTTTTCAAGGCACAGACCATTTACATAATCTTATCAATCTTTCGATTAAAAAAATTGCTCCAAATTTTTTTGAATATAGCCTAGATTATTTCTGGCATAACTTACTATCTGTTCATGAAGTTTCATTATAATCGGTTTATCCACTCCGAAGGTTAGCCAGGACAGACAGACAGACAAAACTCCAATTGGCATGCAAAGAACAGAGCTTCGGAAAAGGTAGTTATTTCGATAACACATATTACAGTCAGATTCTTCAATTGTATTTATATGTATAGATTTAAGTTGGTATGTAAACCTAAATATGCCAAACCTAAGATCAATAAAGAAAGAAAGACGGAGCGCTACGTACATTTCAAGTGACGTATAAACTAAGCCAAAATCATGCTTAGCTTATTTTAAGAATACTCACACACGGACACATATGCAACTTAATCAACTGTAACCAGCAACATGGTAGGTGAATTCAACAGTGAACTTTTACATCAACATGAGAAAGAAATATAAAGACGGGTGTATAAGTGTGTGTCCAAAAGTAGAGTATCGCTACGGCACTTCCACTTGAAATATATGCAGCGCTCAGTCTCTTTTTTGCTGGTCTGAGACCAATAGTATGATGATGCAGAAATTATTAGTCAACCTCAGCTTAGAAAATCATTGCCGACAATGAAATTGACTTCAGCTTTATAAGGCACGGGTTGATTGACTCTGTCACACGCATAAAGCAGAAATCTCCTTTATACATTGTCACATTGGATTGGTTTGTCTCTTGTGGTTAAAACACGTAATTTCGTATCGTTATTTAAATTAAGATGTAACTGTATTTAAGTAAAAGTTAAACGGCCTTACTAATCGGCTTTGCGAAAAGATCAAAGAGAAAAATATCTTTGCATTTTTATCGTCTCTACTACAGATTGCCCACACGACATAATATAAATGGTAGCTTAATTAGCAGATAGTTTTATAAGATTTCTTCCGGAATCGTTGAATATTATGTTTGTTGTTGTTGTGTATTTACCAGATAACCTTTGGTTACGTTTATTTTTAAGTATTTTAGATTATTTTCATATATATATATATATATATATATATATATATATATATATATATATATATATCGGGATATGTATGAATGTATATATGTATATCTCTAAATGTATTTAATATTTTGAAATATATATCTCTCTTGTATATTATTTCTTGATTAATTTTTCAATTTTGACGTGGCCTACCACATCAATTATCTTTTAATCATATTTTTTCGAACACTTCATTTGTAGGCAGAGTTACGTAACAGCGATGTTATTTGACTTATGTCAATAAACTTTATTCCTTCTCTTCGTGAATATGAAGCGCTACTATATTTTTTAAGGGATGTAAGTGACAAACCAACACACAAACCACCTAACGATAAATAAATTCTGTTACATTTAACGTCTAAATTTATCTTTGTATAAAATCAAAATGCAAATACGTTGTCACCGCTGAAGACTAAGATGGAATATCTCATTTTCAGTAAAATTGGATTGCTGGTCCTCTACACTCACTATACGCAAAAACAACAGAATTAAAGCTGCCATTTTACGCTGGTATACTCTAGCGGCGTAGTCTTTCGCCGGTCGATCCGATCTATTCGTTTTTCCATAGGGTATTTTTACATACGTCAAACAAAAAGATTCATAAAAACCCGCGTGAAAGAAAATATAGCTGACGTGAAACATCGACGCTCCGTAAAGTCTGCAGTCTGTGAACATGTTCACAATCGTCCTCACCATTACATCAGATTTGATAAACCAGAAATCCTCGCAAAAGAAGACTGATTTCTACCAAAGATGATACGCAAGGCTATTGAAATTAAAAAAAAATCCTAATTTCAATAGAGAAGATGGATAGGCGCTGCCATCTGCTTGGCATCATATAATTAACAAAATTAAACCTACACCCAAGCATACCACTGCAAGACTTCAAGGTACTGTAAGTTCGTTCTGCGTAGATCGGACCGAAAATTAATATTAAAAAACTGAAGGTAGCCGGGCTAACTATGACATTGGGACGTCAAATATCTATCTCAGTCCCCTCGTGACCATGGGTGCTATATAGCACCCGAAACGTCGGGAATTTAAAAACTAAGTTAAAGTAGTAATTAAACGCTATAAAATCCGTAGATATGTTTTTATTCAATGTGTAGTGTTAGCGAAAATTTAAGAAATTCATTATACGTGGTAGAGCAAGTATAGTTATAGCACTAATGGTTCGGCTCGACCGGGAAAGACCACGCTCTCACAGAATACCAGCGTAAAATAGCAGCTTAATGGTGCTGTGTTTCGTATAGTGAGTGTAGAGAACCGGATACCCTTTTTACTGGAAACGAGGCATTCCACCTAAGTCCTTACAGATGACAACGCATCTTAGAGGATGGATGAAGATGTCTATGGGCCACAGCAACCACTCACCATCAGGTGGACTGTGTGCTCGTTTGTCATCCTATCCTATAAAAATATTAATATTTTTATTACTAAATATTAAATCATTCATAATTAACATTCTGATACGAGCACAATTTGTTAAAGAACTCGGGATCCTATCCTCATCGTCTCGATGGCTGGCGGTCCACTACCGAGTGATTTAGGTGGATTTCCTGCCTCGCACCACCATACTATGTAATTTTCTATCGCCAGAGGTTTTTTCGGACCGATAAATATTAGGGACCTTCACGAAAAGGACCTACTCCTTTTATAAAAGCCGGCAACGCACCTGCAATTCCCCTGTTATTGCAGATGTTCATGAGTGACGGTGCTCACTTACCATCAAATGAGCTGCGTATTCGTTTGCCTCCTATTCCATAACAAAACGTTATTTACAAAAAACTGCAGCGGAAGCTTTATAAGAAACAAATATTCATTTGGGCCTCAAAATTTGTTCGAATATACAATGAGCAATGCATTCTATGGTATGAATAGTAAAGAACGAAATGAAGCGGGAAATTTATGTTTAACTGATTAGTATTGATGGACTCTAAATCTGTTAAATACATAAGGCTAACTTTTACCCCGGCTCCGTTCTCATCATATTAGTTGACATTTTTTATTACTGAAATTATTTTAACTAAATGTTACATAATGTTGCATAGAAGCTTACACATTAATAGTAATCCTATTAATGTATGGTATTGTTAAAAAAAATTACAGCCTATATACGTCTCACTCTTGGGCACAGGTCTCCTTTCATTTCTGAGAGGGTTTCAGGGCCAGGAATTATCCACCGCGCTGTCACAACGCGTATTGGCGGATTTCACATGTCTTCGAATTTTCTTTTTATTTCACAGACTACTTAATCCTAACAACAGAGTATGTGGTCAATCAATACTTAAATTAAGAGTTAATTATTTAAGTGTTGAAAGTGCCAAAGTTATATCTGAGCTGTGAAGTAATCTCTAAGCTACCAGACTTATTTTGTTGTTAAGGAGCAGGTACCTAATTATAGGTACCTATATAATATAACCTTTCAGTAGTACCTACAAGATCTGTGGAAGTTCATGGGCTTACCGTAAATATTATAATACAGACGGTTTTTCCCGCCATATGCTCTATATTTAGACCTGTGCCCAGCAGTGGGACGTATATGTAATTTTTTTACCATTTTTTAACTTTTTTTACTACTTTTTAATTTTTTTTACTAATGGATTATACGATATTATCGATTTGGGTCCAATTGTAAATCTAAACCACTAACACGCACAGAAAAAAAATCATCAATATCAGTCCCGCCATTTAGGAGAAGTTATCCTAGGAAACCTGCATGTCAGAGTAATAAGAAAAAAAAATATTTCGAAGATATGTAAAGTTCGCCAACATTCATTGGATCAGCACGGCGGAAACATTCCTTACCCTAAAACCCTCTCAGAAAAAATGAGAGGAGGCCTTTGCCCAGCAGTGGGACGTATATAGGCTGTAACTTTAACTTAACTTTAACTACACGGGATATTCCCAGGTGTAGACGGATAAAAATCACGAAAATTATATTTTCTATCTAGACGATTATTTATCCTTCCCATTATCACAATTTATTAATTGGCATGTATCTTTTACATTTTATAAAGGATTTGGCATAAATTAGGCAAACAAAATGACGATCGTAGACGAACAGATAGATATATCTCGTCGTCGTTTTCCACCACCGGCTAGGATATAATATACATATAGGAAATACGTTGCGGGTATATCGCCTTCAAGGGGTTTTAAGGCCTTTCAGACAGAATTAAATTAAGTGATGGTTTTAGTTACTTCAGCAATTAATTTGACGCCATCTAAACTACACAATTCAATTATATTTATTAAGAGCAAATAATTTTTAATCTGACCAATATCGACGATAGCAATGGTATATACAATTATTGAATAATAATAACCCATTTTGGTCTTACTACTTAAGTTTAAGTTACTACTTAACTTACTACAAAATAGTTAAAGAAACTTTATTTTCTCCAAAGAAATACATTATTTCAATTAATGAGAAACTTTAAAGAAAAAGTTTAACTAGGATTTTCAGGTCGATGAATGCAAACATAAGAAATATTATGGTATACAAAATAACTACTAAATCTAATCGAGGGTACACTATACAATGCAGCTCTTAACGTCGTCAGAATGAAACTGAAATACAAATAAAAAATAATTTAGGCTGAAATTAATAACAATGCTATCTCATGTGATGCTAAGCTATACACTATTAATAATTACAAAAAAGTGAAATCTGAACAAATTTTCACTTAATTTTCCTTCTCCAATTTCTGCGAAGTCACAAAAACTGGAAAATATTTTTTACTTGTTCGAAATGTCGGTTTCCTCGCGATTTTGGCCGCTAAACATATTGAGCATGATAAATCAGCATTAATATGTTTACTTACTGTTCTGACCGTGATAGCAGTTGAATTCTTATTTTTCATTTTAATATATAAAAATCCGTGTCACCCTATTCGTTCGCTCACGTAATTCGCCGAAAAAGCTCAAACGAATTTAATAAAATTTTGTAAATGTGTATTGTTGCTTCAACTTAAGTGATTATATTGGTTATCATAGTGGTATAGCCACGCTTCAGCTATATTATGGTTGTAGCACGAATGGGTCGGCTCAGCCGGGAGGGACCACGCTCTTACAGAATACCAGCGTAAAATAGCAGCTTAATACTGCTGTGTTTCGTATGTTGAGTGTAGAGGACCGGAGACCCTTTTTACTGAAATCGAGGCATTCCATCTTAGTCCTCACGGTTGACAACGCATTTGCGTTTTGATTCTTAATCAAAGATAAATGTAGATGTCTATGGGCCTCAGCATCCACTTACCATCAGGTGGATTGTGTGCTAGTTTGCCACCCTAATTCTAGAAAAAAAGTGTTGAAAAAGTGATAGAATGGTTCTCAAAATTTTTAATAAAATGAAAGCATTTGTTCATCTTATGCGTCATGCTGCTACAGTCTGACGCATTCTCAACTCAAAATATCTATACTGTCGTCGAGAAGCAGCATCACAAAATATCTATACTGTCGTCGAGAAGCAGCATCACAAAATATCTATACTGTCGTCGAGAAGCAGCATCACAAAATATCTATACTGTCGTCGAGAAGCAGCATCACAAAATATCTATACTGTCGTCGAGAAGCAGCATCACAAAATATCTATACTGTCGTCGAGAAGCAGCATCACAAAATATCTATACTGTCGTCGAGAAGCAGCATCACAAAATATCTATACTGTCGTCGAGAAGCAGCATCACAAAATATCTATACTGTCGTCGAGAAGCAGCATCACAAAATATCTATACTGTCGTCGAGAAGCAGCATCACAAAATATCTATACTGTCGTCGAGAAGCAGCATCACAAAATATCTATACTGTCGTCGAGAAGCAGCATCACAAAATATCTATACTGTCGTCGAGAAGCAGCATCACAAAATATCTATACTGTCGTCGAGAAGCAGCATCACAAAATATCTATACTGTCGTCGAGAAGCAGCATCACAAAATATCTATACTGTCGTCGAGAAGCAGCATCACAAAATATCTATACTGTCGTCGAGAAGCAGCATCACAAAATATCTATACTGTCGTCGAGAACCAGCATCACAAAATATCTATACTGTCGTCGAGAACCAGCATCACAAAATATCTATACTGTCGTCGAGAAGCAGCATCACAAAATATCTATACTGTCGTCGAGAAGCAGCATCACAAAATATCTATACTGTCGTCGAGAAGCAGCATCACAAAATATCTATACTGTCGTCGAGAAGCAGCATCACAAAATATCTATACTGTCGTCGAGAAGCAGCATCACAAAATATCTATACTGTCGTCGAGAAGCAGCATCACAAAATATCTATACTGTCGTCGAGAAGCAGCATCACAAAATGTCTATACTGTCGTCGAGAAGCAGCATCACAAAATATCTATACTGTCGTCGAGAAGCAGCATCACAAAATGTCTATACTGTCGTCGAGAAGCAGCATCACAAAATATCTATACTGTCGTCGAGAAGCAGCATCACAAAATATCTATACTGTCGTCGAGAAGCAGCATCACAAAATATCTATACTGTCGTCGAGAAGCAGCATCACAAAATATCTATACTGTCGTCGAGAAGCAGCATCACAAAATATCTATACTGTCGTCGAGAAGCAGCATCACAAAATGTCTATACTGTCGTCGAGAAGCAGCATCACAAAATATCTATACTGTCGTCGAGAAGCAGCATCACAAAATATCTATACTGTCGTCGAGAAGCAGCATCACAAAATATCTATACTGTCGTCGAGAAGCAGCATCACAAAATATCTATACTGTCGTCGAGAAGCAGCATCACAAAATATCTATACTGTCGTCGAGAAGCAGCATCACAAAATATCTATACTGTCGTCGAGAAGCAGCATCACAAAATATCTATACTGTCGTCGAGAAGCAGCATCACAAAATATCTATACTGTCGTCGAGAAGCAGCATCACAAAATATCTATACTGTCGTCGAGAAGCAGCATCACAAAATGTCTATACTGTCGTCGAGAAGCAGCATCACAAAATATCTATACTGTCGTCGAGAAGCAGCATCACAAAATATCTATACTGTCGTCGAGAAGCAGCATCACAAAATATCTATACTGTCGTCGAGAAGCAGCATCACAAAATATCTATACTGTCGTCGAGAAGCAGCATCACAAAATATCTATACTGTCGTCGAGAAGCAGCATCACAAAATATCTATACTGTCGTCGAGAAGCAGCATCACAAAATATCTATACTGTCGTCGAGAAGCAGCATCACAAAATGTCTATACTGTCGTCGAGAAGCAGCATCACAAAATATCTATACTGTCGTCGAGAAGCAGCATCACAAAATATCTATACTGTCGTCGAGAAGCAGCATCACAAAATATCTATACTGTCGTCGAGAAGCAGCATCACAAAATGTCTATACTGTCGTCGAGAAGCAGCATCACAAAATATCTATACTGTCGTCGAGAAGCAGCATCACAAAATGTCTATACTGTCGTCGAGAAGCAGCATCACAAAATATCTATACTGTCGTCGAGAAGCAGCATCACAAAATATCTATACTGTCGTCGAGAAGCAGCATCACAAAATATCTATACTGTCGTCGAGAAGCAGCATCACAAAATGTCTATACTGTCGTCGAGAAGCAGCATCACAAAATATCTATACTGTCGTCGAGAAGCAGCATCACAAAATGTCTATACTGTCGTCGAGAAGCAGCATCACAAAATATCTATACTGTCGTCGAGAAGCAGCATCACAAAATATCTATACTGTCGTCGAGAAGCAGCATCACAAAATATCTATACTGTCGTCGAGAAGCAGCATCACAAAATATCTATACTGTCGTCGAGAAGCAGCATCACAAAATATCTATACTGTCGTCGAGAAGCAGCATCACAAAATATCTATACTGTCGTCGAGAAGCAGCATCACAAAATATCTATACTGTCGTCGAGAAGCAGCATCACAAAATATCTATACTGTCGTCGAGAAGCAGCATCACAAAATATCTATACTGTCGTCGAGAAGCAGCATCACAAAATATCTATACTGTCGTCGAGAAGCAGCATCACAAAATATCTATACTGTCGTCGAGAAGCAGCATCACAAAATGTCTATACTGTCGTCGAGAAGCAGCATCACAAAATATCTATACTGTCGTCGAGAAGCAGCATCACAAAATATCTATACTGTCGTCGAGAAGCAGCATCACAAAATATCTATACTGTCGTCGAGAAGCAGCATCACAAAATATCTATACTGTCGTCGAGAAGCAGCATCACAAAATATCTATACTGTCGTCGAGAAGCAGCATCACAAAATATCTATACTGTCGTCGAGAAGCAGCATCACAAAATATCTATACTGTCGTCGAGAAGCAGCATCACAAAATGTCTATACTGTCGTCGAGAAGCAGCATCACAAAATATCTATACTGTCGTCGAGAAGCAGCATCACAAAATATCTATACTGTCGTCGAGAAGCAGCATCACAAAATATCTATACTGTCGTCGAGAAGCAGCATCACAAAATGTCTATACTGTCGTCGAGAAGCAGCATCACAAAATATCTATACTGTCGTCGAGAAGCAGCATCACAAAATGTCTATACTGTCGTCGAGAAGCAGCATCACAAAATATCTATACTGTCGTCGAGAAGCAGCATCACAAAATATCTATACTGTCGTCGAGAAGCAGCATCACAAAATATCTATACTGTCGTCGAGAAGCAGCATCACAAAATGTCTATACTGTCGTCGAGAAGCAGCATCACAAAATATCTATACTGTCGTCGAGAAGCAGCATCACAAAATGTCTATACTGTCGTCGAGAAGCAGCATCACAAAATATCTATACTGTCGTCGAGAAGCAGCATCACAAAATATCTATACTGTCGTCGAGAAGCAGCATCACAAAATATCTATACTGTCGTCGAGAAGCAGCATCACAAAATATCTATACTGTCGTCGAGAAGCAGCATCACAAAATATCTATACTGTCGTCGAGAAGCAGCATCACAAAATATCTATACTGTCGTCGAGAAGCAGCATCACAAAATATCTATACTGTCGTCGAGAAGCAGCATCACAAAATATCTATACTGTCGTCGAGAAGCAGCATCACAAAATGTCTATACTGTCGTCGAGAAGCAGCATCACAAAATATCTATACTGTCGTCGAGAAGCAGCATCACAAAATATCTATACTGTCGTCGAGAAGCAGCATCACAAAATATCTATACTGTCGTCGAGAAGCAGCATCACAAAATATCTATACTGTCGTCGAGAAGCAGCATCACAAAATATCTATACTGTCGTCGAGAAGCAGCATCACAAAATATCTATACTGTCGTCGAGAAGCAGCATCACAAAATATCTATACTGTCGTCGAGAAGCAGCATCACAAAATATCTATACTGTCGTCGAGAAGCAGCATCACAAAATATCTATACTGTCGTCGAGAAGCAGCATCACAAAATATCTATACTGTCGTCGAGAAGCAGCATCACAAAATATCTATACTGTCGTCGAGAAGCAGCATCACAAAATATCTATACTGTCGTCGAGAAGCAGCATCACAAAATATCTATACTGTCGTCGAGAAGCAGCATCACAAAATATCTATACTGTCGTCGAGAAGCAGCATCACAAAATATCTATACTGTCGTCGAGAAGCAGCATCACAAAATGTCTATACTGTCGTCGAGAAGCAGCATCACAAAATATCTATACTGTCGTCGAGAAGCAGCATCACAAAATATCTATACTGTCGTCGAGAAGCAGCATCACAAAATATCTATACTGTCGTCGAGAAGCAGCATCACAAAATATCTATACTGTCGTCGAGAAGCAGCATCACAAAATATCTATACTGTCGTCGAGAAGCAGCATCACAAAATGTCTATACTGTCGTCGAGAAGCAGCATCACAAAATGTCTATACTGTCGTCGAGAAGCAGCATCACAAAATATCTATACTGTCGTCGAGAAGCAGCATCACAAAATGTCTATACTGTCGTCGAGAAGCAGCATCACAAAATATCTATACTGTCGTCGAGAAGCAGCATCACAAAATATCTATACTGTCGTCGAGAAGCAGCATCACAAAATATCTATACTGTCGTCGAGAAGCAGCATCACAAAATGTCTATACTGTCGTCGAGAAGCAGCATCACAAAATATCTATACTGTCGTCGAGAAGCAGCATCACAAAATGTCTATACTGTCGTCGAGAAGCAGCATCACAAAATGTCTATACTGTCGTCGAGAAGCAGCATCACAAAATGTCTATACTGTCGTCGAGAAGCAGCATCACAAATTAGGGACACTACACTTGCCAATCCACTTGCTAAGCGAAGTGATTCTAGTTAGTTATCTAAATGGATTCAAGCTTTTAAGCAACAGGAGACTTACAAGCTGTAGCCGATTCAAATACCAATGACACTACTTATCAGCTTTCTAAATAAAATTATGATATTATTTTTAGCGTAATATCTACATGTTAATAAAATTGAAATGTCTGTCTGTACTATCATAATAACCACCTTTTACTGAGCTCAGGGGGTTATTTGTATACCAATAAGATATTGACACCGATTTTTTAAATTTTTGTCTGCCTGTATGTATATCTGTCTGTACGTTCTGGCAAATTTTCGAAACAGCTAACCGATTGACGAAAGCCACCGGTCTGGGTATTTAAAGTTTTAATTCTAAACGAATAAGTATTATGTAGCCTCTATTATTTAATTTTATCAGTGACTTATCATTAATTTATTTAGCAATGAGAAGATGGCGATATTATTAGATAAAATAATGAAAACCAAAACTATGCTCTCTTGTAATATCTATGATAGAATGTTGGGTTACGACCGGAAAGCTGCTAATTTTTTCGCAATAATTTTGGGCAGGTAAGTTTAAATCAGTTTACATATACATTAGTAATTAAACTAAAAACCATATAGATTTTCATGTTTTTGATAAACGTCACTATTATCTATTTAACTTATTACTCTTTTTATTTTAACATATACTACCTTCTGTGTACTAAATATCGGGAATTTGTCAATAAAAGAAAAAATACAAATTATTCATCTAAATTTATTTTATCGCCTTCAAAGTAGGTCCCATCGTTTGCAATACTACATCTCCAACGCTTCACCCAGTCTTCCATACATTTTTCATAGGCTATTTGCGGTATGGCCTTTAGCTCATTCAGCGAATTTTTTGTTATGGCTTCTATCGACTCAAAACGTTTTCCTCGAAGTGGTAATTTTAATGATTTCTTATATTTACGCGAACACTACACATTGAAATAATACTAGTTTTTACGGAATTTATCCGACCGACGTTTTGAGAGCTTTACAGCACCCATGGTCACGGGAAGGACTGAGATATTCAACGTCCAGCTCTGTCATAGTTAACCGCGGTTACCATAGATTAAAATTTAACTTTTGTTCCGATCTACACAGTATGAACTTATGGTATCATGGAGTCTTGCAGTTGTATGCTTGGGTTGGGATTAAATTTTACTTATTATAGGATCCCAAGCAGATGGTAGCACCCAGCCATCTTCTCTATTGAAATTAGGTGTTTGTTTTTGATTGATGGATGTTTTTTGATTTCAAAAGCCTCGCGAATCATCCTTGGAAGGAATCGGTGTTCTTTAGCGAGGATTTGTGGTCTATCAAATCTGATGTAGTGACGGGGGCGATCCTGTACATGTTCACAGACTGCAGAATTCCCGGAGCGTCGATTCTTCACATCAGCTATATGTTCTTTGACGCGGGTTTTAATTGATCTTTTAGTTTGTCCTATGTAGGAGAGACTACATTCACAATCAAGCTTGTACACTCCTGCATCTTGCAGAGGGACGTTACACTTGACTGATGGTAAAAACTGACCAATCTTCTTCGGCGGCTTGAAGTATGTTTTGATGGAAGCGCGCTTCAAGATGTAGCCATTCTTGTCAGTGACTCCTCTAACATATGGCAGTACAGCAGGTACACGCTCGACTGTGGCCGGCTTCACTCGTTCTCTGTGACGTAGGCGCGGGACCCGAAGCAAGCATGCAAAACTTGCTTGACATGTTGGAGCTCGGCAGCCAGGTGTTTACTGTCACAGATCCCTCGTGCTCTCTGAAACAAAGATTTACCCACGGTAGCTAACTGTGAAGGATGGTGGTGAGAATCACCGTTTAAATATCCATCTGTATGGGCCTTTTTTCTATACACAGTATGGCTCAAGGTATTATCAGGATTCCGAATTACTAACACATCTAGAAAAGCTAAGGAATTGTTTGCCTCTAACTCCATTGTGAACTGAATTTTAGAATTTATAGAGTTAAGATGGTCTAAAAATGAAATTACTTTATCTAAAGGTAGAATTGTGAAAGTGTCGTCTACGTACCGCTTGTAGAATCTTGGAATTATGGGAGAAGTAAGCAGGGCTTTCAACTCAAAGTCTTCCATGAATATAGTAATAAAGTAATAGTAATAGTAATAATATTCCACAACTATCACACAACGCCATCTAGTCCCAAGCTAAGCAGAGCTTGTGTTATGGGTACTAGACAACTGATAAACATACTTATATATTTTTAAATACATAAATATTATAGATAAATTACGCCCAGACACACAACAAATGGTCGTGCTCATCACACAAACATTTGTCCTGGGTGGGAATCGAACCCACGACCTCCGGCATAGCAGTCAGGGTCACTAACCACTAGATCAACAGGCCAGTCAAAGATACAGGTGAGCCCATCGCCACACCATCTACTTGCTTGTAGAACTCCTCCTTCCACAATAGGTAGCCAGATGTAAGGCAGTGTCTGAGTAATACTGTATATTCTACGGGCATGTTGTTTTCTTCCAGCCTTCTAGTTACAATTGAGATGCAGTCTTCAACAGGTAAGCATGTAAACAATGACTGCACATCAAAACTGACCATAGTTTCATTGTCTGCCAGACGCAGGTCTTTAATCTCGCTGACAAAATGGTAGGAATCCTTTATGTGTGCTCTTGTATGTCCCCTGAGCGGTGAGAGTATTTTCGCTAAGTGTTGAGCCAATCTGTAAGTTGGTGAATCGATTTGGCTCACTATGGGGCGTAATGGAGCATTGGGCTTGTGTATTTTTGGTAACCCATAACAACTTTGATGATTTGGCGCACGTAGGTATTATCCATTTTACGTCCAGATTTAATTTTTCGGAGTGTTTCTTTATGAGGTCACTAGTTGTTTTTAGTGTGCTATTTGTTGGGTCGTTTTTAACCTTTTTATAAGTACTTACATCTGACAAAAGTTCTTGTATTTTAGAATTATAATCTGACGTATCCATGACTACCGTGGCGTTTCCCTTATCTGCGCGGAGAATCGTAAGTTCTGGTTTATTGCGTAGGTTCTTTAACGCTATAAATTCGTCTCTGGGAAGATTCGGTTTAGGCACTGAACATCGACGTAACATAGACGAAATGTCTTGACGTATCGCCTCCAAATCTTCTTACCGCATATTGTTTTTAAATAAACAGTCCTCGACACTACAGATGATTTCATCGTACGGTAATCTGCGTGGAGTTATTGCATAATTGAGTCCTTTGGATAAAACCTTAATTGTTGCATCATCCAGTGTTTGTTTTGACAGATTAAAGATCGGATCCGTAGAAGCTCGGGAAACCATGTCTTCAGCGACATGCTTTCGCTGCGCTCTTTGAACAAAATTGAGCTCCTTTGGAACTAGTCGAGCGGCGACGCGTTTCATGCCTAAAATATCAATGAGAATGTTGTGGACGGACTTAAAATATATGTTTACCTCACTAGCCAACTCTCTCAGACTCATACGTCGATTTTCGAGCACTAGCTTCTTGATTTTGTCGATGTTTTCTTTGGTCGTAGCGGTTGAAGGTCGACCAGAACGAGGCAAGTCTACTACTACTTCTCGGCCTTCTTTAAAAGCCTTATACCATTCATAAGCCCTTGTTTTCGATATACACGATTCGCCGTAGGTATTTCGCAACATTTTTAGTGATTCACCACATGAAATATCATTCGAAACACAAAATTTAAGGCACACTCTTTGTTCAACAATATTTTCCATTGTAAAAATCGCCGACAACTCAAAACTATGACCAACAAAAAGTGTAGTTTAATACAAATTAAATGACAGATCCAGCTCAAACTTTGCGCGCTAAATCAGTACAGTGCTACCAACATGCAGTAAAAAAATTAGAACGACTTCTTTTACGCGGGTCTTTTTATTGACATATTCCCGATACTTTTTACACAGAGTAGTATGTAATTTATTTAATTATATTTTATATTATTGATTAGTTACTGAAGGCAAAATGTACTTTTTCTATTTGATAATAGATGGTGCTGTTTTGGAAACTTAAATGTAAATCGAAAAAAATTTTAGAGGCAATAAAATTTATTATTATTATTATTATTATTAAAAATCGTCGGCGTAGTTTTAAATTATTAAACAAAGGTTAAAGCTAATTTGAAACTTTATTTATAAATATGCTATTATTTGAAAAATTTTCTGTCATCCAGCATATACATGAACAGACAGTATCATAATAAAAATTAACATCTAAAGGAAGGAAAATATTTAACACTCCCTTTTGAAAAGCCGTAGTCGGATAAAAAGTGGCCTGTAAGTAGTTACTTCTACCTACGTACAAAATTTTATGGAATTTGGTACAGTAGTTTTTGTCGTGAATACACAGACAGACAGACAGAAAGACCGATAGATAAAAATTCTAAAAACCACTAATTTGGCTTCATTACCCTTTACTTAGTCCCCCGGAGTTGTTTTTCCAAGAGTATATTAGAATTACAGACACGACTTTTCTACAGATTTATTATATGTATAGATTGTTACGAGATCAAAAAAGGATAGTGTTAAACATAGTTTAGAACTTAACATTTAATAGTTGGGTTTTGAAATCGATTTGAATCATTACCAAAAAATAAATCAAATATATAAAATAAAAGTATCTTCAACCGCATTATTATTAGTTGTTGTAAACCTTTTTCAATATCACAAAAGAGGGATTATAGTAAATCAACGTCCTTCAAATTTATGAATACGCTTTTTTGGTCATATTCGTCTTATATTTATTGACAGTGTAACTCTTTATTTAATTTTCAAAATTATACCTCAATAGAGAGTATTTTCTTGTAAACGTGAGAAACACTGACATCCACAAAATCAGACCCATAGAATTATCTTACTGTCTATATAATGTTGCCAATTATCAAGATTCACTAGACTTTTTGTGTCATAATTTACTATTTTAGTCCTATTACATCGTTTATCATTCCTAACAAAAGTTTGATAATAGGAATATTTGCCATAGTTGCAGCGCATGAGAGCTGCAGTTTTTTTTTTCAAAATAAGTTGATATCAGGAGATTGCTGCTGCCCCTCTTCCTTTTCGTTTCTCCCTATCGCCTTATAACTTACACCCACGAGATGATAACATCAGATGGCATTAATTAATTGATATTTTTCACCGGTATAGATTTCAAAATAATGTTGTAGATTCATTTTGGAGTATTAACACTTTTTTCATGTCTCTTGGAATCGCTCTCACATCGGTTATGCCCAGTTTCGAAAAATCTGTGTGTAGTGGAAATCGCAAATAATTTTGCACAATAGACATACAAGGATCATTTATACATATTTTTATCTGGCCGTAGCAGCCATCAATGTAAAATGAAAAATTGTTAATAGCTGTTTAAAAAAGTTTATCTAGCAACACTTTATCATTGCTGCCACTTTTTGGTAATCTAGTTTTATACTTGCTTACAGCGCATTGATTATTACATTAAATTGTGGTCCAACAGTAATACAAATAGCAATAATTGTTTTTGTTTCTATCTGAATGACAACGATGAATTTTTCTAGAGCCGCTTTTATTGTGTGTGTAAAAATACTCCAATAAATAATTATTCTTAAAAAATATAGTTATATTCAATTATTGATGGAGTTAATATAAAATTATGCTACAAAATTATAGTAATCGCGTTTATCAAACACTATTATTATGCGTTTATGCTAATACTGCGGTAATCTTAATTTACCAAATCAAACACAAAGGAATGTTTTTTATTGAATAAATACGATACTTTTCTGGTCATTAACAAGATTGTTAATTTCTGTACACTAAAAGTTTTATTAATTATGTCTCCTTAAATTAAGCTACAAAAATCTGAAAAAAATTACCAATGTTTATTTCAATATTATAGATTACGATTACGATTAATAGTGAAAACTCCATTATAGCACATTAGCAGCTTTTTGCTTGGGGGGCGTCAATGTGTAAGTATTATATAAATCTATACAATATAAGTATAACATTTTATACATCTATTAGCTTGTTTAGTTATTACCTCTATCTAACTCGTAATTATTAAAAACTCCGTAACCGTTGTAATTCATAACTGAAGGATCACACACCGACTTTTCAGTGAAGTCACAAGGTTCCAATTTAAAACCAGCGCTGCTTTTATGCTGCAAAAGCAGCTTGTGCTGAATGAGAGACCTATTTGCAATTACATTTTGATTTTGATATTTTTTAAATAAAGTAAAATGTAACAGATGATAAACAACACGTTATTATTTTCAGTGGGTAACAACCCGATATCATTTGAAAACAATAACGTCTGTCACCTACCTAGCAAGCGTGAGTAACAGCAATTGCAAAAATCTCCCTATGAGATAATCTAAGGGGAGAGTCCCTTAGACTATCTCATACCTTTGTTTGGCAGTAGTTTTTTGACAGGCTCTAGTGAATGAATTAAGAAACTTAGTTTAGAAACCCCGACCCGAAATTTCGTATTCCGTTACACTTACCGCTATACCACGTCTTCCTTTATTAAGAATTAATCAATCACACAAAATGAATGAGCAAGAAAAAGAATTTAAATATAAGACAGTATATAAGGAAATATTATTTTTGCAGTGGTAGCAAAATATTTTAAACATGGAGTAATCTGCAGCTGCAAGCCTCTTCAAGAGCTGGTAAAATGCTCGCTTCGTTTAACGGCGGGACGTGAAATTGATCGCCTTGGGAAGAAAAGACGAAGCCAAAATCTATTCAGTCGATCTATTATAGTCGATTCATGTTTTCGTCAGTACGAAATGACTTGCTCAGCCCTAACTTTATTTTTATGTAATTTATTTTACTTTAGATACACGAAATCTTTGGCGAAGTTATGGCATAATAGCTGGCTAAAAGCTGCGTTTTGAACACTACCTTGAATCATCATCATCATTACAGCCCTGGACAAGTCGTTACCGAACAAAGGCCTCCCACAAGTTATTCCACAAGGCGCGGTCTTGATACACCTGCATCCATACTTCCTACATGTTACCAACAATGTTGCAAGCTGCACTTGTTAGTTGTTAATGGAGATTAACGGAACTAAAATAGCATAAATATCGAGGAATTTACCGACCGGAGACGGATACGTTGATAAAATCAACAATAACTTATACCATATTTTAATACAGAAGATTGTTGTTTTGTATTTTCTTAACTTATTTTTAAGTAGATAGTTGTTTTATGATTTACAATAGGTAAGTTGTACTTTCGATAACTTAACTTATTTTTAAGTAGATAGTTGTTTTATGATTTACAATAGGTAAGTTACAAACTGCGTGTCTTCTTTCCTTTTAATGCTTCACGGTATACAGGTAGGTACATACGGCATCTTCAAGTTCGTCTCGGTGTTAGCGTTGTAGACGTCGAGCATATGGTAGATCAGAAGTTAAACAAGTAATTCACGTTATTAATGGTACCTATGAGGATACTTATATTTACTTTAAGGTTGGTTTTAGTCAAAACTGCACCGAGTTAAAAGACCACGCTCTTACAAAATACCAGCGTAAAATAGCATCTTTATGACACTGTGTTTCATACGGTGAGTGAAGAAAATCACAGACACTTTTAACAGTAAATGAAGAACTGCATCTTAATTTTCAAAGGCGACGGTTAAAAATCAAAATGCAGATGAATTTGATTCGTATATGTGGGTAGATGTGGATATCTATGGGCGTAAATGACAATGCCCATCTGTGCCCCAGAAATGCCCAGATAAAGTATATTACAATTATTATTATTATTTATTTATTTATTTATTCACTCAAATGTAAGTACATTATTTTTACTATTATCTCGCCAAACTGCAATCAGTTTGTCGGCGAGTACACGCTCTTAAAACTATATAATATCATTATGCACCATCACCTACAAAAACACAATTAATTACTACAAAAAAATATAACCTTACCTTACTACAATTTCACAATATTTAGAAATTATTAAACTAAAAAATAAACAACAACAGCAATACACAAATCAAATAAAACAAACATAAAAAACGATTAACAAAAGTATTCAACAATGTATGGTTTATAGCTCTGCTAATAATGTCCTTTTCAGAGAGGATTTTAATAAATTTTTGCTTAATTTATTTTTATTTTTATTTTTCCAAATTCTTTACACATTAACTTAACTTTTGTCATCAGTATTCATTGTCAGATTATAAGTGGATGTTGCGGCCCTGTAGTGTTGTATATCAAACACTTCTTAACTCCACAACTTTTATGTGGCAGAATAAGACAAGATGCTTTTAAATAATTTATGTGACAAATCCACAAGCACAAGCAAGACCTACAGCGGCATGAGATACTAGCACACCACAGAATGGTACAGCAAGAAAGTTAATATAATAGGGAGAAGAAATTTAGTAAAAGTAACAGTACAGCGTAATATAGTTTGGAAGCGCGTGCGACACGAATTCACTGCGGAAGTCTGCAGTCAACTGAAGGACGGCCGACGACGTACGCGCAAGTTCTTTTAGTTCTTTTCTTTCTAACCAATACATGTTGGCCAAGCCTCACCTGCACTCGGCCAGCTAGGCGTAGCGTCGACGAGCAATGGCGAGGCTGGACAAATTGCTTGTTCATAATTTGGTGCTCGGCTAACATGTATAGT
This sequence comes from Parnassius smintheus behrii, assembly GCA_036936625.1. NCBI lineage: Eukaryota > Metazoa > Arthropoda > Insecta > Lepidoptera > Papilionidae > Parnassius > Parnassius smintheus. Next base: position 3,443,998 of record JAUPFT010000001.1, read on the forward strand.
CGGCTTAAATTATGGTTTACCTGGAGCGTTAGAATAGTACATTTATACGATACAATTATGTGTGATTGTGTGATACTGTAAGCATTTATATCTAATCTATAAAACATTGTGCACGTATTATATTACATTTGTCTATATAAATATATTTTTTTATTATACATTTTAATTTATAGCTGTAATTATTTATTACAATATGGAGCTAGTTATATTATACAATTAATATTGCAGTCCGCCACATCACATAGATATCCACATCTATTCTGGATTAAAAATCAAAGTGCAGATGCGTTCTCCTCCCTTAAGACTAAGTAGAAGAAGAAGTAAATGCCTTGTATCCAAAAACAGGGTCTCCAAATATCTATAATCATCATACGAAACACGGTAGCAGCTGCTATTTTATGTTTGTATTCTGTGAGAGCATTATCCCTCCCCGGTCAAGCCGACCCATTGGTGCTACGACTAAAATATAGCTGTAGCGAGGTTCTAACGCGTGGAACATGATGATGACAATAATAACACAAATTTGAAAGAAATGTAACATTTACTGTAGAAAATAATTAAAAAGAAATAACTCCAATAGCAAAGGACATTTCGATCGTTTCTATACTGGTGTCTATTAGTATAGAAACAGCCGAAGTTCTGATAGAAACAGTTGTTGGAACTTTTGCCGGCAACACTTTCATTTTCAGTGACTTGTTTACTACAGGCCACCGTAAAGCCTGCCTGACTTTTTAAAATTGTAGCCTGTGAGTTTTGGGTAAAGTGGTGTTAAAAACGAAAGTAAAAATTTATTTGTAAATAAAATATATAACAATTGCTGCAGCAAATATCTCAGTTTTAAAGAATTTATGTTTTTGTGTTTTTTCTGCATCATAAGGAACAGTATATCAAACTAGAATAATAACTAATTTTATTCAAATATTGTTTTATGGGATAGTATATTTAATTTTACCTAATCCATGTGAGTACGGATTATGAGTACCCCCATCTGAAGAAAAAATTAGGCTATTGTAGTCCGTTGATGCGGCCAATTTTAAACAATAGAATCGTTTTAGCAACAGATAAGTTATCTTCACCTCTGAGTACAACGGTGCCTTTATAGCCTGTAATTAAACTGGCTCTCTATGGCCTTTAGCCTGGAACATAGCATTGTAAGCACAGAGAGCAATGCCGGGAGTGATCCAGGCTATATATTTTAACCGAAAACAAACACTTGAGAGTAAAAGATTAAAAGTATTAAATGAATGATATAATTAGATACAACCCAGATGAAGCCACATCGCTAATATTTTATAGAACAGCCATTTTGTTCTATTTATTTTTTATTTATATATTAATAATAATAAATATCCTACAAACGGTTATTAATGTTTACCCGCACCGGCAATAGGATGAAATGTTTCAAATAATAAGAAATATTGAAGGAAACGAAAATAAACGAGTAATCAGTAACGAACGTCAACGTTCAAAGCTTGTTTATTATGTACCTGGTGACGAATAATATAAACTTAAAACAAACTGAATACGTGATATCGTATTCAATGGCTCTATTAAATGATACAATTTTATAGCATTTATAATTTTAATTGCGTTTCTAATTTTCGCTCATTCATTATAGCCTATGAAAATTCCACTTCCAGTAGCGGACTTTTAATCATTGTTAAAACGTGGAAGGGCCACGCTCACGTGATATGTATATGAGTGTAGAGAACCGAAGACATCTATTAACCGGTAACGAGACATTGACTTTGATTGATTGATTAACTCAAGATAGCCACCAGTTCGACTGTGTGCTCGTTTGTCACCATTTTTCTATAAAAAAACTACTAGTACTTTCAATTGACCACTTTCAGAAGTGGACTTTTAAAAGCTGTATAGTAAGGCATCCCTTTAAATGTCATCATAGACGGTATATTTGCGTAAGATTGCAAGGGTATTGGCCGCATTTTGTTATTTTGAGTTTACATTTAGATGCTGCTCCATAGCTCCTTATTCATTACTATGCGAAGTGCAAAGATGCTTAATTCTTTCACTTACAAATCATATTGTACCCCCAAGTTAGTGTTCTCTGCTTACTTATATATCGACTGAAATATTATATCAAAATATGTATATCAAAAAGTAAAATATACGCGATAAAATCCGTAAAAACTAGTATTATTTAAATGTGTAGTGTTCGCGTAAATATAAAAAATCAAACTCTTCTTTTTTATCCTCCCCCCCCTCCCACTGGTTTTCCCGCTCAAAGATGGAGCGCTGTGAGTTGCTTCAGCAATTTCAATGGGAGAGTGCTACCAAGCCCCTTGCGAGGCCTACCACCGCAGAATGGGATCTTCAGCCGTCACCAGACGCTAAAGCAGCCAGTGATGCTGTTGCCCGGGGTGGACCGCTCGGAGGTATTCCCAGCCATCTCAAAGTATCCAATAAATAATATATAATCTACTTTTGTACCTATAAATTATTTGGTTTTTTGTTCTATAAAGTTAAATAAGTTGTTTGCCCCAATACCCAACAGTGGTGCAAATTTTTGTATTAAATGTCTGCGCGTGGGAAATATTATTGGAAACGATGAAAATGTGTTTCGATAGTGATGGTTATTGGAATACCTCAAGATATTATCTCTGCTCAGACCTCTTGAGATACTGTGGTCGCCGACTGTCAATTGGCTCAAGTTGCCGTTAAAATTTTCCTAAAACTTCGCAATATGCCGCATAAACATGTTATGAAGAAGTTTTAACCAAATTATTGCAAAGTATAATTATAAAATATCTAATACTAACAAAAATACAACATTCGAATCCATTACCAAATTAAAAAAAAAACTCCACGCGGTTGTTGTTAAATTCAATAGATCTCACCGAAAACTTCGGACCACAATGCCTGATTCCGCCTGTAATCGATCACCCGGGAGTGTAAATAAACCCGTGTATCAACCGGCGTTCTGTTTGTTACTTCATTACTTGTACTGTTCTGTTTATTTTGATTAACTTCTCATTTCCATTCTCATCGTTATTTTTCGTTTTTTAATCATTTAAAAATTTATTTACGTACATACAATTGAACGGATGCGACATAAACCAGTTGACTTGTTGTTATGAAATATAAAAATAAAAGATAGTAAAATGTGCACTTTTGTAATTATATAACACAAAATTAGCACAAGATAATTTTTATTTGCGTAAAATATGGTATAAATGTTGTTAACATGTAAAGAACGAGCGCTCATGTTTTGCTTATTTTACATAGCATGCAATTTATTTGAAACATTGTCAAATATTTCCTTTGCCATTTGAAATACTATTATTCACATGATTAAGTTAAAAAGAAAATATGGAGAAGTCATATTATAATAACTAATTAAATGTCAATTCTAAGCATAGATATTTCCACACCTAGTAAAAATTCGCATAACTTAAAGATATATTGGCACTATACTTTACCAATAATAATTAAATGAAAGTTTTTATAATAAACATTATCCAATACATAATCTAATTTTACTACCCAACAATTGTTTTACGCTATAGAAATTATTTTAATTGAGCCATTTGTACAATTTCTTTTGGAAAAATGTAATATTTATGGTTTTAAGTTTGTCAAGGAGTTTGTTGTATATTCGGACACACACGGTAAGGCAACTTTTGCCATATTTTTGTGATTTAGGTATACCCTTAAGTGCGAGCTTGTGTGGGTCCCTACGTGAGCGACTAGACTGCACCTCAAAAGCTTTCTCAAATAATTGTTTGTGAAAAAAAAACTATTTAAATAATTACATTTTGCCAAAAAAAGTCGAAACACAGCAGCAATATTATACTGTTTAACGATGGTTCAAAATATTATCAATAAAATTTACTTAGGTATAATAAATGAAAGCAAATTGCTCGATAAGACCTAGAAAGTAGATTTACATATTTCTTGGAACCAGAAAAAGACAGATCAATCATACATAATACTGTGTATGAGGAAAAGCAACCCCAGACACAAAGATGCTGTGGAGACTAATGCGTTAGTATTTATCACGGACAGATCAGTTTCAACCTACTCTTCGTAACATTTAACCGAGTAAGTAGCGAAAATTTCTTTAACAATTATATTTGTTGAGTTACCTAGTCCTAGTTATCAATTGATAGCGAGAAGTTTTCAATGATGCCTTTTACGAGCTCGTATTAGTTCCGCATCTATTCTGTCTATATATTTATGTAACGGAATCTTTTAATATAATTTTCACCAACTTGTAGCCGGCCGACTGATTTGAAAATTCACTCGTATCAGGGACCGATGACAATAGAATGACTTAGTTATTTTATCCTAGTATCTTGATGAGGAGTAAAATAGTTTATTTATCAAGACCATCACAGCTCTTGATGGTTGTTTAAGTCTTTTTAAACTCTTATACTGTTTTTAATTTCTTTTTTTTTAATTTAAACACGTAGTAGTAAACGAACTAACAGTCATGATGTTAAGTAGCTACTGCAGTCTGTGGATACCTGTAGCCAACTTCAAAAAAAGACAGATAAAGATGCGGAAAATTGAGACTCTACAAATATTAGGTTAGTTATTATTCATGATGCCTGACACTGCCGCTACTAGTTGGAAAATCATTTTTACCGTGGTACAAAAAGAAATGAGATAAAATTTGAACAGAAATAAATGATGGTTTAAAAACTAAAAAAAAACAGGCTTTAATAGACCCCCCCCCCCTCCGAACGGGTTCCCGCCTTGTCGTGGCGGGGGGGCTTAGAAGCCGTGGCTTGGTCACCCACGGCGAAACAAAGAGGAACCCATATGGCTGGTCCGAGGTCGAGGGTCGGCCCGAGGTGGCCACTCCGAGTGGGCTTGAGAAGCCCACTTCGGATGTGTGTTGGTTGTTGTCTTCTGCAGGCGTATAGCCGTGCAGGTCTCGGGCCTCGGGGTGTACCCCTTTACCCGAATGTTACTCACGGCACACTACAGTGTGCCGGTCCTGGGCGCCTTGATGTTAAAGGCGTTGTTATAACGACTATTGTCGCAGTCGGTTAAATTATAAGCAAAAGGTGGTTATCTAATAATTGTGTTTAAGTAACACAATTATTTGTCAAAGTTGGCCTTTCTGCGGCATTGAGGGGTTTATTCAGACTCCCTAATCTATATAGGGAGGAGTTCTCTTGGATAAGGTCCGGCGGCCTTGCATGCAACGGCGCGAAGCCGTTGAGGTGTTCGTGTGGCCCGTTGTCGGCACGGTCAAACATACCGCGCGCCAGCCGGACCACGAATTCATGAAGGCTCTCTATCTTGAGGTTGGCCGCTATGACGTCATTACGGACGTAGCGACCCGCACCGACTATAGTTCTTAATGACAAATTCTGCTGGGCCTGAAGTCGCCGCTTCTGACGATCGCTCAGGAGTGCATACCAGGCCGGAGCAGTGTATGTTAGCAAGGGTCTTATGTAGGTTTTATAAATGGTTATCTTCGAATTTGTCGGTAACTTGGATGTCAGGACAGGACGGAGCATTGCCCGCGCACATCGAGCTTTGCGTATAGCAGAGTCAACGTGCGCAGTCATATGCAGCATCCTGTCAATCCGACATCCAAGGTAGGTCACGGCCTTCTCATATGCGATCTCCTGGCCTCTGAGGGTTAGCGGTGGTGGTAGGTTTCTATAGCGGCGAGTGAGTAGAGCGGTCGTCTTGCTAACATTGACGGCCATCCTCCACTCACCCAACCATGGTGGCAGCAGGTCCAGCAGACGTTGCATCCTGGCAGCTGCTATGTGGGCTCTTCTGGACGACGTGAAGTATGCGCTGTCATCCGCAAACAGTGCTAGTTCGACGTCGTCCTCCCATTCTTGCAAGTGTCCTGCCAGGGTGGGTATGTCATTAGTGTACGCCGCGTACAGGGCTGGAGATAGACAGCTGCCCTGTGGCACACCAGCTGTTATGGTCTTAATTGCGGACTCGGCGTCCTCTACGCAGACGTAGAACTTCCTGCCTTCCAGGAAAGACGCCACTAGCCGCAATATAGCAGGAGGGATACTTGTTTGTACGTCTAACTTGTAGAGTAATCCTGTGTGCCACACCCGGTCGAACGCCTTCTCGATATCGAGAAAGACGCCCAACGATATGCGGCCACGGTTGTGTTCGGCCGCAAGCAGGTGCAGCACTCTGGTCAGCTGTGTTGCTGTTGAGTGACCCCTCCTGAATCCATGTTGCTCCGCCCGAAGTTGGATGCACGGGCGGAGACGTCTTAACAATAGTCTTTCGCACAGTTTAGCTATATGCGGTAGCAGCGTGATCGGCCTGTAGTTGGCAGCTCTACGCCTGTCCTTCCCGGGTTTCGGCAAGACGATGACTGTGCCTTTCTTCCAGTCCTCCGGGAAGTGGGATGTCCGCAATATTCCGTTGTAGAGCCGACCTATCTCTACAAGGACTCTATTGGGCAGCTGTCGTAGTGCAGTGTTAGTAATCCCGTCGTGCCCCGGCGCCTTCCTCGGTTGCAGGCGGGTTACTGTCCTCCGCAGTTCGGCGGGGGAGATAAACCACTCTCCTGCAAGCGGTGGCGCGGGCGACGACAGGAGCTCCTGCACGCGGCTTTCCTTCCGTATATGGGATTCCAGGAACTCCGCACTTGTAGGGTTCGGCATAAATTGCTCCTCGAAGTGCTCAGCTAGGATATCCGCTCTGCGGCTGCTTGTTTTTCCTGGCCCCATGGCCTTCTTGCATTGGACGCGGGGGCGTCCGTTGCGCAGATGTGGTTAGAGAACGAGAAGGAAGGCGCGCCATGTGTTCTGGTGCGCCTTACCTGTGAAGGAGAACGGGGAGGAGTATTCCGCTCCCGAGGAAGTGCTGCCATAGGGCGGCAGGCGCTGGTGGGGCTGCGGATGTGTGCGAAAGCGTTCCCGTGGCCCTGCCAATAAGCGACAAAGGTGGAACACCATGGGGTTTTAGTCGGTGTAAGTCCGACATAACCCGTCCTTGCCCCTGCGAGGCGGGTATGCGTAGGCATTTCGATATGTAAAAAAAAGGCTTTAATAGACGATGTGTAGCGTGACACTGCTACTACTAGTTGGAAAAGCATTTTTACCGTGGTACAAAAAGAAATCAGATAAAATTTGTACAGAAATAAATTATGGTTTATAAAACTAAAAAACGCGCTTTAGTAGCGATCGAACTAAAAAAGTAGAAAACATTTTGTTTTTGAGTATAAAAGAGTTTGTGTTACTGTAATATAAAATCCAACAATAATTATCAGAATTAACTTAGAATAAGATTAATATAAATATTTAGGTATTAACTAAAATTCAAATAAAGTGAAAAAGCCATGGCCACGATGGCCTTAATCATTAAAATCACACACATAGGTACGTAATATTACTGACGTTGTACATAATATGTAATGTCCACATCGAGTGAAAATATCGATCCATATAAAGCTATGATGATATTAGAGCATCCTTTGAATCAATCGGCTAGAGTTGAAAGCTCAAAGTAATTTCAAACTGAACTCAAACCGTCTTTGAAGTCCAGCACGACCAAACCGACTGGAAACTTAACTCTAATGAATGTAGTTAAATTAGCAGTTTATGTGTCAGTGTGTGTTGTTAAAGTTTATAGTGAGAGTCTGACTGGTAATTATAAGGAATTGCTCATTATCATCATCATTACATCCCTTTCAAAGTTCACAGTTCAACATAGCCCCCTCCCAAGGAACGCTACAAAGCACGGTCCAGAGCCACCTGCATTCATAGACTTCCTGCATGTCTTACCAGGTTGTCACTCCATCTAGTCGGGGCCACCCTAGACTTTGTCTACCGGTTCGAGGCTGCCACTCAAGAAACTTTCTTTTCTATCGGTTATCAGTTTTTTGATTCGAGCTATATGGCCGGTCTATTGCCACTTTAGCTTACTGATTCGTTGCGCTATGTCGGCGACTAATTTTCTTTTACGAATTGCTACCACTAAAGAATGTTATGTCCAGAAGTATATCAGTGAAGTCTGCCAAATTCACTGGAGTGTGGCGAAATAATTGCTTCAGACTCTCACAAAAATGAGAGGGGAGCAGGTCGTAACATTTAATATCGGACATATAGGGTGGAGATTTTTTTTAAATATTAGTAATCCTATTAATTAACATTACTAATATTCCCTTTAACCACTCTTGGTAAACTGAAAATGCTTGTGTTAGGAGTGGTTCACCACAGTAGTCGAATGGTGGATTCGAACCCGCGACCTTTTGAGTTCGCGGTCCGCGCCCTGCCACTAGGCTACTGTCGCTTAAATAACAGTTATTAGTGTGTTTAATTAGTTTTTAAGAACTTAAAATAATAAACTATTATAACGATTACGTTATAACGGCTTCATTTTGTAATTTTAAACATGTCACTTGCCTAAAATATGTACATTCACTCTTTTTTTACAGAAAATGAATGACAAACGTGCACACACCCCATCTGATGTGAAGTGGATGCTGTACCCCAAAGCTATCTATTATCCATCTTTAATTAAGAATTAAAATGCAGTTGTGTTGTCACCCCTAAGGGCTACAATTAATTTCCAGTATATAGGTTCCCCAGTTCTCTACACTCACCATACGAAACACAGCATTAAGCTGGTTTTTACGCTGGTATTCTGTGAGAGCAGTCTTTTCCCGGTAGAATCAACTCATTCGTCCTTCAACCATTATATTATAACTGCTGCATGGATCTACCACGTGTATAAAAGTCTTACCCTAAGAAGTCTCAACCTATTATTCCCTGAATACCATGGTCCCCGATGATATGATGAAAATGTTAACTTAATGGCCAGTGCAGACAGTGACTGACAAATATGAGATTTTATTAGTAAATATAAAGGATGACACAACCGTTTCGTATCACAAATTAAGGGAGGCACAATATGTTATCGGTCTTTCACTGTACGTTAATCGCCGCTGTGTCAAATATATTATGGCTGCAATAACTCTGTGTGGAACCAGTATTATATTTGCCGTGATATAAGAACTTATAATCTTTAAAAAAAATCTAAAATTAACTTGCTGCTTAAACGCCACTTTTTAATTTTTTCATAACGTTTTTTCGAAAAATCGAACTTTACTACTATTAAACCTTTGGCTGTAATGTAGGTGCGCTATTGGATATAAATTAATAAAAAAAAGACGTGTGGCACTCGGGGACTGCCGCGGTAAAGCTATTGCATAGCATTTTTTATCAACTTATGCAATTATAATTAATTATTTATTTTATTTATGCAATTACGTCTTTGATATTAAATCAAGTTACACTTTTTGAGCGTGGTGATCGATAAGAAAACAATTTTTTTTCTCTTATTGTATAAATGAGAAGTTAATATTGTTTAAAATATTTTTAATATCTTACAATACATGTAGGTTATTCAGGAATTTTTATCATTCAGTTAGCAGCTAGTGTACACGCATACGACTAGTCGCACGCACACAAACACCGTGCCGAAGTCTGCCGAGTGCCGAAGTCTGCCGAACTGAAACGACGTTAGACGATGCACGGCTTTCAACGCCACACCTCCGTGCCCGTCGGAGTGGGGAGCGTGAGGTGTTTTTCGTTACGGAATTTCCGGATTCGGTCCCCGCGCTCAAGGCCCGCGATAGAAACTATGCAATAGCTTAATTATATTTTTTTAACAATACAAATTCTTATATAAATGATCTAAAAAGAAGAAAATAAACTCAATTTGTTACATTTCACAATTCATATGATATAAAAGCTTGTTACAATATTTAGCTATTATAAAAATACAATAATTTTCCTTAGAATTTCCTACGTAAGTCAATTTTAAGTTATATATTGTTATTTATGTACATAGCTTGCGTGCTAAATAAAATCTTTTAATTAGTATTTTTATAGTGTAGCAAACATTCATCTTCATCACCTCACTGGGCAGATTGATTTACTGGAGCTGCGAAGAGGTGTCCATTATCTTTGCGATTCTATGGCATATACTACGGGGAGTGATCAGAAGAAAAGGAAAAATCTCAGCCCCTAAAATACACCATCGCACATCGCGATCAATTCGCGATACCATCCATACTATCTGGATACTTCATGGTATACCACTGTGTGATTTACCAGATATTTTCCTTTCTGCAAACTTTATAAAGAATTGGTACCAACACTGGACTTTTTCGTATTGATACGACATGGGGACCTTTAAGTAAAGAGCCATTTTCAAAAGTCGTCAAAGCACCTGCGATTCCAGTGGTGTTGCAATTGTTAATGGATTGCGTCATTTACCACTATAACATACTATCAGGTGAGTCTCACGGTCGTTTGAAACTTTGCCCGTAAATATTCAATCTATCCGTCTGCTACGCATGATGATTAATAGCTGATACAGAAAAAAACCCGTATAGTGACGGTGTAAGAATATCCACCAGCCCATATCATCTCGAGTGTATCGTAAGAGGCGACAGAGGTAAACTAATCAGGGGATGGACAGCAGCGCCTTCTTAATTACTACTAAAAATAAAATAACTACGGCAATCCGCCTGCCAAGCGTGGCAACTATGGAGGGTGTCCACAATATGAGAGGCCAATGTTTAGAAGTGGACTCTTGATAATCTGTAACGGTAACGGGAATGGTAAAGGAAACAAAAAAATAGAGATATATTTTAATTAAAAAAATCCCTATAGCAATATTGTAAAGGCTCGTTATAATGCTAAAACACTTAGTTACACCGGTCTCGCGAAGAAAATACACTATCAAGGTAATGGCAACATCGTTTTCTATGGAGAAGACACACATTATTTTGTAGTGCATTTGTAATTAGGAGAGCTTCCTATAAAACATTTTCTTCTACCCTTAGCTAAACGTGGCCAATCTCGCTGTCGTAAGCTAGCAAAAATCAAATTACCTTTCATCTACATCATCATTTTTAAAACCGAATTTTTAGAACCGCAGTTCAGCCATCCTCTTGACCACATCCAGCGACCCCCCGAATCATTGGTAACCGAGTTCTTTCTGATCGTCTTACTGGCGCAGCAAAGACGTGTATCGCCTTTTAACGCGATCGCCATGGGGAGTGCTCAGAGGAATTGTTCAGATCAATTCAAGCCTTCCATTTCCTTCCCCGCATATCGGGATATCATCCAAACCATCTGGATGTTTGGCGGTCCGCTATTGTGAAATTTACTATAAGTTTTCTTCCTCGCACGAATTATTTCATCTTTAAAGAATAATCTATACTAAACAACATAGCGCACAGTCCATCTGATGGTAAGTGGATGCTGTGGCCCATAGACATCTACATTTATCCTCGCTTAAGAATCAAAATGCAAATGCATTATCACCCCTGAGAACTAAGTTTCATTGCAAGTGCAGACTGTCTCGTTTCCATTAAAAAGGGTCGTCGGTTATCTAAACTCACCATACAAAAAACAGCAGCATGAAGCAGCTTTTTTACACAAGTATTCTGTGAGAGCCCAGTTAAATCCGACTCAGTCATGCTAGAACCATAATATAACTGCAGCGTGGCTCTACCACGTAAACTCTTTGATATAGCCGTTCAACCAAACATTTGGAATGGGAAAGGAAGATTTTCGATTGACAGCCTCCTACAAGTAACGCCACTGTAGCACTGCAGTCCGTATAAAGTGGGCCCTTTTCAGTGGTAAAGAAGGGATTAAGAAGCTCTCTACCGCTACTGTAGCAATTACGAGTACTTATGAAGGGAACGCCATTACGTATACCTGTTAATCGGTTTCTGTAGCGCTTTGTTATACCACTTGTGTATACTTTGTTGTACTACGTGGGATTTTCATACCTACACAGATGAACTCCTAGAAAGAAATGTTCAATCAATCAGAATTAGATGATAGCATTGAATACATTACCTTGTTTTATTCGAAATATTATTGAGATTTAAACATGATTGTATAAAACACGGGATAGAAGGTAAATCTAAAAAGTCGTATGAAATTTTTCTGTAGCAAACTATTGATGTCATTTTATGAGTCGCTCTGCTATTGGTAAGTAAGGCTCATTAACACGAGGCATAGCGTCAATTACTATTTTTGAGGAAAGGAAAGGAAATAGAATAATGTTTCAAGAAAGTAATTCTTTTAGCTACTTTATAGTAATAAATATAATCAAGCAAGTACACAATCTGCTTGATAATAAGTGGATATTGTGGCCCATAGATATCTACATTTATCATCGATTAAACTTCAAAAGCGTTGTCAACCCTGAGGACTAATGAAATTGGATAGCCTTTTGACCAGTAGGTATACACTATACAGTGTCTCCGTGTTTTGTCACACACCATTCGAAAAACAGAAGCATATTATATTTGTATTGTATTGTTTGCTTTTACTCTATTATTCTATGTTAGCGTGGTCCTCTCTCGGTGGAGCCGACGCCATGATGCTGAAACCATTATGCAGCTGCAGCGTGACCTATCACATAGAGTAATTCTAATTGTACGTATAATTTTTAAATTGATAAAATGTGATTGCAGCTTTAGACAATCCATTATCCTATCTAAGAATAAGTTCCTTAATGAATTAAATGTTAATTTCAAGTACTTATCGTGGTTTTCCATAAATAATAGAACAAAAATCTTGTATATTATTTATTTAGGCTTTGTATGCATACAAACACGTACAAAAAGAAAGACTTAATACCTTAGGGCATTTCTCTGCCAGTCTTCCTTCAAATCCAACAGAAAATATAAATATGGTATAAAATGCAAAATTTTGAAAAAAAAAATGTGTTAGCGTACTTATGTCGTTGTAACTAACATTGTGGATAATAATATATGTTGTTGCAACTAATATTGTGGGTAATTAATTATTTTCATACTTTAAGTCTGCGGGTACATCAGTAATTTAGATTATGTCTAGTTCTTTATTTTTACTTATATGTATAACTAGAATGTAACACTGTTTAAGATAATTAAAAGAAATATTAAATAATGTTTATAATGTAAAAACTTACGGCTTAATATGCAATTTTATTAAAAACTTGTAATGGAAACCACACAAGCAACGCCATCTGGGTTAGCACTGTTAAATTACAAGCCTATATATATATATATATATATATATATATATATATATATATATATATATATATATATATATATATATATATATATATATATATATATATATATATATATATAGTCTTGGGCACTAGACATGTGTCAACCTATTTGGAAACCTATTGGGAACCGAAAATTTTCTATTTGAGATTTTTAAAAGCGCCATCTATTACATATTATAGGTAATAAGTCATTTTATCGAACTAAAACTTATTGACTTTCAAGGTGGTAAGTACAATCGACGCTAGATGGCATAAATACAAAACCTCAAGTTATCATACATTTAATAAATATTTGTTTATTCTTAAATTTTATTCCCAACAATACACAATTTCATCCTACTTAACATGTCTAAAAATAGGGATTGTAACATTTATTTGTTTTAAAATTAAATTTTTACCTATCTTATACTTATAATACACATTTCAAAAGTTTCTCACTTCATCACGCAGAAACGTATAAATAATCAGTTTTGCTAATGTAAATTAGTAAAAATGTAGCCTTTTAGCCAGCTTCCAACAAAAAAGTACCTTACAAAAAAATATAACCTCAAACCCCAAAGTGTGGAACGTACCACATTTGAGCAGCGTTCTTGCGATAAACTGTCTTTGTTTTACCACTTAGGTAATATTTATTTCTCTTCCTACGCATATTCACATTTATAGTTACATGTAAACCACTAAATTAACAAATATCAATACAAACATATCTAACTATTGTCACCTTACGCCACACATCGAAGCGCCTGGTAATTTATGACGGCAAACTTTTGTCTAACAATATACAATATTATTACTAGGCGTTTGTAATTAAAACGATTTATGTTAATATTTTTTATAAATAACCTTCGGAATGACAATTGTTCGAAGGACCCGAAAATGTATGGAGGGCCTCAACATCGACGATGAGCTGAAGTGCGGGTTGAACGGAATTGGAGAGGAAATGTAAGGGTGTGCACTTACTTTGAATGCAGATGGGCGGAAGATAAATGAATGGTGCTGGGTGGCTGGCACGCTCCTGAACTGGTTATGCCGTTAAATGTATACACGTGCAACTAAAGTCTTATATCATACACTGTCACTTTCACTTTAATGTTTAATTGTTCGTAATGATTATCACTTAGATATATTAGATACCGGCCGGCAATATATACATAATTAATGCGAGGTGATGAGCTGAAGGTCGCGGACGCGCTTTCTTACACCTCTCCGTGACTCCCTTCCGGGTTTGCGACTGACGCGATACTGGGGCGATACTGCGCTCGCGCCGAATCAGTGAGTGAGAGAGAGAAAGCGAATCAAGGAGTCAATCGTCGCGCGCGAGTGGCGCGAACAACAATACAAATATTTTTACGAGTAATAATTTTTCCCAATTTTATATTCACAGAGTTTATGAATAAACAAAAATTTTAGATATCACTACTTAAAACATTTTTATTGGTATATTGACTTATTTAAAAAAAATAATGCTTAGATTATATATATATATATATATATATATATATATATATATATATATATATATATATATATATATATATATACCCATTATCCATTTAAATTAGTGAAAATAAATTAAGTAGCTGACGAGTCTGAAATTAATTTGTTTTGCAAAGAAACAATGTCAATCTACGCTAGAATTTTAATAATTGGTCAAAAGTATAAACGTTGTTATAAAATAAGCAATAAGTCAGTTTCATTAAATTTTTTATGCTTTATTTTTTCAACCTCCATAAATCGTTTTGTTACTCTGGTGAGTAAATCTTGTAGAGCCAAAACTTTGATACCAATTTAAAGAAAAATTTCGTGTAATAAAGTTCTCATTACTATATTAATGGTCCAGGTTCGAACAAGAATTCCAAAATTCCAACAGTCCATAGATAATGGCTGACTGCCTCATAGTTCTAGTAGTGGTAAGTGCGATTCCTGATCATGTAAAACCAGGTAAGGCTAAAATCTATTGGGCTTTCTGTCGAGAAATTCTCAATACCAGCTCGTATTCAAGTAGTTAGCAGTGTTTCGATCCTGTGCCTCGGAAAGCACATAACGCCGTTGATCCTGTGCCTGATCTCTTTCAGGTCGTGTCGGTTTGCCTTGCAAACGAATGAAAAAAATAGGGGAATAGAGAGTGCACCTGACCTACGCATACACTTGGTCACTATAATCCTATCCTTCGCTAATGGCTAGTCTCTTTTGAGACTTGCTGCCCTGACCAACATTTGGCTTGTTACGGACATTATTATTATTATATAATGACTTTTCACTGACTTTTGGTAGAAATCCCTTTTCTAAATGTAAGGACCATTTCCATAATCACAAGGTTCGGCAAACGGCATCAAGCATTTTTTTAAGTATGCGATGACCCCTTCAAAATTAAAAACAGAGTTGACAATTATCTTTAAGCGAGAAATAAAGGAATAACGACGTATTCTCATCAACGTTGGAATGGGGTAAACCTTAACCTTTAAGAACGAGACTTAAATTACCAGCATTACGCTTTATGAACGTCGCTCTTCATTGTTAATATTATGTGGGTTTATTCTCAAATTATGTACCAAATTTTCTCAGTTAGTACAAAGATTTAGACATTTTTACCAAAAACAAAAGATTAACGGATCATATAAATAATGACTAAAAAGCTGAAGGCACCGACTTCGAGACGTCAGTCACCTCAGTCGCCCGTGACCAATGGGGCTGGTAAGCACCCGAAACGTCGGGAATTAAAAATCGAAAAGTTAAACGTGATAAATTCTGAAAAAGTAGTTTTAATCATTTTTTTATTATAAGTACTATATAATCATATGCATTTAGTAATAAGCTGTTATTTGACATTACAAACAGACACCTGAATTTTATTTATTTTTTTGTTGTTATCAAAAACATTCGTTTTCAAAAGGAAGCTTACAACGGTAAAAGCGAACATTCAGTATAGGTGTGGAAATTTACAAAGTATTTCAAAATAAATTTGGAATAATACAAGATTAATACTTCCCCATATATAATAAATACAAAAAAAATATATGTACTTCAATATTCGATGTTCATGTATTAACATAACCATGATATAAGTTTTGTTCACTCGAAGTGTGAGGCAGTGTCTATAGTATTTATTTGTCAATATGTTTATTTATAATTGACGAAATTTTAACCGAATTTTATTTTTGCTATAACAGCTTAACGTGATAAGGTCTCAGAGAGATTTAGTTTCAAAGTAATACAATAAAGGACACCGTAAGGTCGGACTGTGATGGAAAATATTCCTTCTAATACCGTTTCAGTGCCTCCTTTGGGAACAGTAAAACGTTACAGGATCAGATTTCATGTCTAGGTTTGTTCAGTTTGTGCCTACACATTTACAACCTTATTTACAGTATGGTATATAGGAATACTTGGTATTAAAATTTACTTGAAATATTTGTAGCTGTCGTTATAAAATAATAAAACCTTTCTTATTAACATTTCTTTGTCGTTGTAAGAAGCGTCCCAAGGAAATGCTACATTTTTTATGGAAGAGAAGGCATAGGAGCATACGTCTCAATTGATTGTAAGTAAGTAAGTAATCACCGTCGCCCATGAACATTTGCAACACCCTGGTTTTCGCTGGTGCGTTGTCGGCCTTTTAGATAGGAGTAGGCTCTTTTTTTGAAGGTCCCTAAGTCGTATCGGTCCGGAAAATCCACTGCCAACAGTAAAGTACACGGTTAAACAGTAGTCATGCAAGGTTAACCATTCAACCCATAAAAGTGCACAGGTATACATGAGTCATCCCTTTACAGAGAGGATTTTCCTTAATCATGACACTTGGGGGGGGGGGGTTGAGGATCGCAGGACCAGGTGTATCACATGTTTGAAGTTGCTTCCCGTTGCCAGTCTGACGTAAACGAGATGGGTATGCCAGTTATCCTGTCTGTCAGAAGCCAAGAGATCTTACAGGCATATGTACGAATTACTTATATAGTATTATTATATGTTGTTATGTATTAATTTTCTCTTGTTGAGGAAATGAATTAATAAGGGATGCAGACTTTTATACCAGTAAATCTAGTTCGAAGTAGGTGCAGGGAACACTGTCCTCCATGACTGATGACCACAGTCATTTATCAGAAAGAATCGCAGTCAATCGATCTAAAGGTTACACCGCATAAATCACCTCTTTCTTTGTCATCTGTAAGTCATCCCAAGTATATAAAAAAACCTATGCAAAAGGTTTGTTTGGAGGCAGGTTAATTACAAAATGGACGTGCCTTCCGACACACAGGGATTAAATACCGCCATCCCCCTGACTCCGGGCAGCAACTGAGAATTTCTTGACAAAAAACCCTCTAACTGATTTTGGTCCAACACTGGATTCGAAGAGCCGTGGTATCTCAGATGGTTGACGCTCGCTGTAAATATAACAGAACACGAGTAACCTGGGTTTGATCCTCGCCGGCACCAATGAAATTGTTGATTGCAATTTTAAGTGCTGATTTACCACGTGCTCGGCACGGAAACCTGCATGTCAGAGGAATAAAAAAAATATTTCGAAGACATGTGAAGTTCGTCAACACGCAACGGGGCAGCTCGGCGGACACTTCCTTGCCCTAAAACCCTCTCAGAACTGAGTGGAGGTCTGTTCCCAGCAGTGGGACGTATATAGGCTGTAACTTTACTTTACTTTACTTTACTGAATTCGATCCCGAGAGCTCATGATCAGCAGTCACGGTAACAACCAACAAGCCAGTCAACATATACTATATTGAATCCCGAAATACTACACATATTATAGTCAGTCGCTGCCTTTATAAATGCGAAAACTGAGTGAACGAATCATAGATTTTATAAAACTTTCCTGCCGGCCAAAACGATACTATCTATCCTTAAGTCACACTTAAATTATAGTTCTACCTCAACTTTAATAAGTCACATAAATTTCACATTAAGATAATATTAATTTTAATTAAGAATAATTTTCGTTCTCAATTTGTGTAATTATCATATGCTTTATTAAAAAAGCTTAAATCGTCATTCATCATCTTAAAAAAGTTTTTAATGAATTTGGATAAATTGGCTGCCTTCAACGAGTTTTTTACTACACGTACGAAATTTAGGTTGATTTCAAATATATGTTATCAAAAGCCTACAATAATTATTCTACACAAATTGGATTATTTAGCTAAAGCGGCAATGGGCTGCCCATATAGCTCAAAAAACCGACAAACGATACTGTAAAAAGGTTCTCTAATGGCAGCTAGGTACCGGTATATGAAATGTAGGGCGGCCCCCCACTAGATGGAGTGACGACCTGGTAAAACATGCAAGAAGTTGATGGATGTGGGTGGCCCGGCCCCGTGCTTTGTGACATTCCTTGGTGAAAGCGTTTGTTCAGTAATGGACTCGTAAATTGCTGTGTTTACGATGATTCTTTAGCAATTCACAAACACTTAAAATCAAGCGGCTCGGTACCGCAGTGATTAAAGGACCGCAGAATTTCTCATCCCGCACAGAATACGTTTTATGGTCTGCAAATAATCGAAGTTTACTTTAAAAGATTAATAAGTAAGTTTACATCTGGCACGGTAGCTCACCACGTTACGAGTTGATTGGCAGAGAATAGCGACAGACATTCAGTCCACCCATTGTTACCTTAGTTGTAAGGTGTTAACTGTTACAATAAAGAATAATAAATAATTAATGTTTTTAGAGAGTATGTATGTCTATTTCTTTGGCACGCTCTGTAGTCTAAATGGCTTGATGGATTTTAAGGGGGTATAGTAAGTCAGCTCAAATTCTAATTTCGTCCCCACTTGCCCGCGCGTCGTATGCTGTGTACCGACATGTTTGTAATCACTAATACTGTAAGTAGAAAGGTCGTTAGACACTTATTTCATTAGGTTTATCATATTTATGCCTGTTTCTTAACGCAAACCCAGTCACTTCTTATTTTTATTACAGTTATTTCCCATTTTAATTTTACGTCGTACTGTTGCGTAATTCTATATTCTGATCGTAAGCGACACAACCTCCCCCTTCAAAGGCCGAGGCGAAGTGACCGTGCTGCAGGAATCACGCTTCAAAAGGCCGATAGTTTAGGTAATTTCTTTTTACAGTGAAAATAATGGTATTTAAAAAAAAGTAAATAACATAAGCACTGCTTTATAGTTAGTTCAGTTAGTATGCAAAGTTTCATGATCGTATTTAAAGTATTTTATGAATAACAGCGGTTTATTTTTTATTTTGGAGGTAACTTTGGATTTTTTTTATATCAAGAAAATTTTACGAAACGTTTTCATCTAACATAATCCTTAACATTAATCCTCAACTTTACCATATATTTATTTCAAAATTAATGCTGCAATATTTTCGGCATAACGAAGGATCTTGCTAAGCCATTTGACATTATACATATTTCCCCTTAACATAAATAAATAGGATGTCGATGGAATCGCTTTAGTTGTTAGAATTTACGTAGTATATAAAACTTTTTTCTTTTCACTAAACTTTTTCATGCAAACGGATATGTTTTATAACTTTTTAACTTATTTTATTTTTATTGACTCGCTTTCTCGTACATCGTCCAATCGAGGCGAACTTTGTAATTAATTTTAACATAACTTCCAGATGATCTCGAGACTTGGATTTTGAATAACTTAGGAAGGATATCTTAGGATTTAATGACGGTGTAATAATATGAAAAAAGTGGTGTATTAAATAATTATGCAGAATTTTTAAGCATTTCATTTTTGTATTTTATTTGTTATTAAATAAAACGTCACCCCCACACTTGGACATTTTCCTGTGTCGTGGAGGCAGTTAACATACACAAATTTCACAAGAAACACCCGGACCCGAAACAATTATTTGTAGGCAGTAAGAATACCGCATGGAGCTGGTATATTTACTTACTGGATTGGAGCCCGCAGCCCTCAGCGTAACAACTCATTGCTAGGCCACTACACCACTGAGATATCGTGTCTATATGTTACACTAATAAAATAAGGTTTCTTTTTAAAGGTAAAAAATAAATTTTATTAAAAAGTAAAAGCCGAATTCAAAGAACTAAAAATAACAAAATAATTTCCCATTAGGGCTCGCTTCCGAATTTGAAATTATTAAATTCTTTTTAGTTCTTTGAAGTCAGCGTTTGCTTTTAGTAAAAGTTTCAACGAAATTCGATGATGATTGAGATCGGTTTGAATTCTATCTTGATAAATTGAACCAATTTGAAAAAAAAAATGCCCACGTACTTAACTATCGTAGAAATAATACTAAATATTCATTTTCAAATAAAGTTTTTATTAAAAAAAATTCAAGTTTAAATAGCTTTTAATTAAAATTTAATTTTTGAATGGAAAGCTGCGTGGGAACTTGCAACTGTATTGAATCGAATCCTTGACCGAAAGTAACGAAAAAGGGTTAAAATATTCCTGAACTTGTACAGAATAATATGAATGGATAAGGTATTAAAGGTGGTAGGATTCATTTTCTGGCTGGGAGTCCGTCTGGGCGGGTGCCACGCTCTCACATATTCCTGCCGCCATATTTCAGTGCTTGTACTGCTGTGTTCCAGTCTGAAGTGTGAAGTGTGAAGACAGTGAAGCGTTCCATATTAATCCTAAGAGGTGACAATGCAACTGTAGCCATATTTGCTTAAAGTTGTCGGAAGTTGTCTAAAGTCAGTTGTCATCTGAACTGTAAATTTTTATGTCACTTTAATGGCTTAGAAATGACTAGATTTATACGTACCAACTTATAACCAAACACTAATCTCATCTGCTACCTGTAAATCTTATTAACTGTCATACAAAGCTTTTGCGTCCGAAAAATGCAAAGTTCTACAAACTGGCAATACAGAGATTTATAGTAAAAATTAGTTAATATTACATAATGGTAAGCCTTCGTTTCTCCTTTGTTTGTTGCAGGTGTTTATGATCTGCAGTAGCCACTTACCACCAGGTCTACTTTAAATACCAATGAACCTACTGTACCAAGTTAAGTTAACTGTAACTCCTACAAATGTTAATGTACGTATACGTCTCATACGAGTTCCATCATCTTATTTTATTTATTTATTTATTTATTTATTTAATCTTCATTATACACCTTATATACTAAGGGATATAAAGGGCGGACTTAATGCCTTATGGCATTCTCTGCCAGTCAACCCTGGATGATTTGAGAGACTGTGGCAGGTGTAATAAATAACTTCATAAATAAATAATAATGATAATAAACAATAAAAATATCAATTTCTTTGCAACTTTCCGCTAAACATATAAAATGATGTGTCTTACCTGGATTGAAGCGCACCTCCCGCCCTCCCTCAATTGCATACACTAACTGCTGACTTAGCGGTCAGCCGCCGTAGAGTCTATATTACCTGAGGATGCCTCGTGTAGAGGCGAAACACGTGTCGTATTATCGTCGATGGTGTGTCTTGCCTGGAATAGTGGTGTTGAGAGTAGTGGTGCTTGGTCTAGTGGTGACGGAGTTAGTGTATGCAATTGAGGGAGGGCGGGAGGTGCGCTTCAATCCAGGTAAGACACATCATTTTATATGTTTAGCGGAAAGTTGCAAAGAAATTGATATTTTTATTGTTTATTATAATGGATTTCCGCAAAGTAACGCCTGATTCTATCAATAATAATGATATAAAACAAAATAAAATGCAAATGAATAGAATAGATATATATACATAATACATAAACACTCAAGCCTGTCACCCAGAGGGGTAGGCAGAGACTACGGACTTCAGAATAGATATATATAGTTAGTAAAATATACATACTTATTTAATATATAATATAGATTAAATAATAAATATATAAACGGGTACTTCTATACCAAACTATAAGTAAATAAAATATTATGAGACAAAAAATAAAATAACACAATACATTGATTAAAACTACTTTTACGGATTTTTTCGCGTTTTATTTATTACAACAAAAAAGGCAAACTAAGAGATCAATTAGAACCCGCGTAAAAGAACACATAGCTGACGTGAAGCATCGACGTTCCATGAAGTCTGCAGTTTGCGATCATATCCTAGATGGCCCCAACCATTACATCAGATTTGATAGACCACAAATCCTCGCGAAAGAACACCGATTCCTACCAAGGATGATACGTGAGGCTATTGAAATTAAAAAACATCCTAATTTCAATAGAGAAGGAGGCTTGGTATTACCACCTGCTTGGGATCCCATAATTAATAAAATTAAAACTAAACCCAAGCATACCACTGCAAGACTTCAAACCACAGTTAGTTCATTCTGCGTAGATCGGACCAACGACAATAATTAAAAAAGCTGAAGCTACTCGGGGTTAACTTTGACATCGGGACGTCACCTCAGTCCTCCGTGACCATGGGTGCTGGAAAGCACCCGAAACGTCGGGTATTAAAAATAAAATAAATAAAACGCGAAAAAATCCGTAAAAGTAGTTTTAATCAATGTACAGTGTTCACGTAAATATAAGAAATCATAACACAATACATATTAAAATACATTATACAAAATATTACTTATAAAGTCAAAGAGAAAAAAAAACACAAAAACAATAGTCGGATAGTCAATAGTCGGATAGTGGTATTATTCTTACGACAGAATTCTCGAAATAGTCTCTTAAAATAATTCTTGTTATTAGTTTTCTTGATATCAACAGACAAGGCATTCCAGAGCAGTATAGACTGCACAGTAAAAGAGGAATTATAGAACCACTCCTATGTGGTGGAATACGAATTTTGAGACAATTTTGGGAACGGGGAACTCTATCGTTAGTGGAATACAAATATTGAAAGTTATCCTTAAGATAAGAGGGAGAATTGGGGTCATTTAAAATTGAATGTATTACTTGCAAAGTTCGGGAGCTACGCCTTTGACGAATAGATAGCCATTTAAGCTTAGATCGGTACTGGGAAATATGGTCATACTTACGTAAGCCAAAAATGAATCTAATGCAATTTTTGAGAAGGCGCTCCAACTTATCGAGAAGATATTGAGATAGATCTGGGTAACACACATCTGCATAATCAATAATGGGTAATATAAAAGTCTGGATTAGCAGAAGTTTAGTTTTAAAAGGCAGAAAGTTTTTGAGATGACAAAGAGAACGTAAGGTGGCAGTTACTTTACGGCTTGTTTCGGCAACTTGAACTTCCCAGCTTAAACTATGGTCTATATGTAAGCCAAGATTTTTGACAGACTTACAAAATGGCAACAACGTGCCATTGTAAAATACGGGAGCAAGGTTATCGTTATTAATCTTAGCTAACATTCTGCTACCACCTATAACCATCGCTTTGCATTTTGTTGGGTTAACTAAAACACCATGTCTGTACGACCAATCTCTAATGGCATCGATGTTGTGGTTGAGTTTATGAATATTATCATTAAGGTCGTTAACACTAGATTGCACATAGAGCTGAAGATCATCTGCATACAGATGGTACGAACAGTTGAGAACTGAAGTGATAGAATTTATGAATAAAGAAAACATTAAAGGAGAAATTATTCCGCCTTGCGGCACGCCTGTTTCAATGTCAGCCCATCTTGAGAACTCTTGTCCTAATCGTACTGATTTCTGGCGGCCGCGAAGATAGGATGAAAACCATTCCAAAGCTGGGATTGAGAATCTAACATTAGTTAGGAAGGCTATAAGGATATCGTGGTCGACTGTGTTAAAAGCATTTGAAAAGTCAACAAGCACTACCACCGCAAGCTTTTGCTCATCCATTCCCATTCTAATATCATCTGTAACTTTTATCAATGCAGTGGTAGTACTGTGACCTGCACGAAAGCCTGACTGATATTTATTCAGCAGATTGTGTTGGTTATGAACATAGAGATTTGCTTGTGAACACAGGCTTCCAGAACTTTAAATAGGTATGGCAATATTGAAATTGGTCGGAAATGGGTAGGTAATGAGGGATTAGGTATTTTAGGAAGTGGTCGCACAAATGCTTTTTTCCACTAAGTAGGATATTGACCTGAGTCAAGGGAATAGTTTACGATATGTGTGATTGCAGGCAAAAGGCACTCAAGGATCATGGATACCATAACCTTACTAACCTCATCGCAACCCACGGCCTTGGATTTAATTGCTAGTACAGACTTCTGTATCTCATCCTCAGTCACAGGTAAGAAGTGAAAAAAAAGGAATAGGAGGAGATGGCATGGATTGAATGGAAGCTATTGTCGTAGAACGAACTGTGGGATCCAAAGGAGAAGTAGAAATAAAGTGATGATTTGTTTCATCCAGAGTGATTGATGGACCACGGTCAGATGTAACGGCCTTACTAATACCTAGTGTTTTAAGAAATTTCCACACATCAGCGGTTGAAGAGTTTGCAATATTACTATGGATGTAACGGCGTTTGGCATTTTGTACCATCTGATTGCATCTGTTTCTTAGCATTCTGTAGCGATCCCAGCTGCCCTGAGTACGATGCTTCTTAAATTTCACAAATGCTCGATCTCGCCTAGTCATTGCCAACCTTACGGCCTTAGTCATCCACGGGGCTGGTGAACGCTTCACTCTTACTTGATGTTTGGGAGCGTGTTTGTTGTATAGACCAAGAACTATTTTATTAAGGATTGAGACTTTATCGTCAATACAAGTTGATTTAAATAAAGAGGTTAAGTCAATACGATAGGCGTCACTTTTAAGTTTATCAAAATCTATTCTGGAGAAATTACGAATGTATAGTACGACGGGATTGAGTTTAGGAGAAATCAGCTTATATGATATATAAATAAAATCATGTCGTGAAAAAGCAGGAGCCGATAGTTGTCCGTGCTTAATGACATAATCGGGAGAAGCCGTGATAATATGATCAATCCATGAGTCATCAGTGTCAATATTGTGGTGAGTTGCCGCTAAGGGGAGAATTTGGAGATCGACTGACTCTATGATTGACCGAAATTTTTGAGAACGAGAAGAATTTCTCAACAAATCAGTATTGAAATCACCCATTATTATACAGTGCATGTACTCAGATGAAGTGGAAGTGAGGGCGCTTTCAAGAGCGTCGAAAAAATTAACAGTAGGTGGACAGTATACTACCCCAAGAAGTGCCTTTACACCTTTGATATCAATTTCCAGAAACAGAAACTCCGGTGAGGCAGAATACGCAGATGGAGAAGCTAAAATTATTTTATAAGGGATGTTTGCTCTAAGGTATATGGCAACACCACCTCCTCCTTTTTCAATTCGGTCGTTACGCACAAGAACAAAATCATTTAGAGGATATAAGCTGGACATTAATGATGGTTTTAGCCAACTTTCTGATACTAAAATTGCATGAACACAATCTATAGAAAAAACTTCTTCAAAATAAAAATAGTGACTTGGAATGCTTTGAGCATTGACATGACATATAATAAGCAAGCTTTTACAAGGAGTAAATAAATTGATTAGCTCATCGCGGAGGGAGGGCATACTATCACTACCATCACAAGACTCGAAGGAGATATCTGAATCATGGGCAGAATAAAAAGATTCATCATCCGACATATCTAACATTAATAATAGAGATATAAGAATAATAAATTTTAAATAAAAAAAATATAATATAATAATATGTTATTAAATAATATAATAATATGTTATTATTGTTAGACTAACTACAAAATACGACTCAATACATATTATACTCATTGTGTGATGATAACGATAACGAATGGCGACGAGGTATTTTTAAATACTAGAAATGCTATAAATATTAATTACTAATATTCCCACTTCTGTTACACTTAAAATGATTGTGTTAAGGGGAAATATAATGTCAAATGGCTTAGCAAGATCCTTCGTTATGCCGAATATATTGCAGCATTAATTTTGAAATAAATATATAGTAAAGTTGAGGATTAATGTTAAGGATTATGTTAGATGAAAACACGATTTCGTAAAATTTTCTCGATAGAAAAAAATCCAAAGTTACCTCCAAAATAAAAAATAAACCGCTGTTATTCATAAAATACTTTAAATAAGATCATGAAACTTTGCATAATAATGACTAAAACTGAAACTAACTGAACTAACTATAAAGCAGTGCTTATGTTATTTACTTTTTTTAAAATACCATTATTTTCACTGTAAAAAAAATTACCTAAACTATCGGCCTTTTGAAGCGTGATTCCTGCAGCACGGTTACTTCGCCTCGGCCTTTGAAGGGGGAGGTTGTGTCGCTTACGATCAGAATATAGAATTACGCAACAGTACAACGTAAAATTAAAATGGGAAATAACTGTAATAAAAATAAGAAGTGACTGGGTTTGCGTTAAGAAACAGGCATAAATATGATAAACCTAATAAAATAAGTGTCTAACGACCTTTCTACTTACAGTATTAGTGATTACAAACATGTCGGTACACAGCATACGACGCGCGGGCAAGTGGGGACGAAATTAGAATTTGAGCTGACTTACTATACCCCCTTAAGAGTGGTTATTGACATTAATCGGATGACGGAATCGAACTATCGACCTTTGAGTTCGCAGTCCGCACTTTACTATTGTAACATTGTACTGTCACAGCCTTGTCTGACGTTTTATTATATTATATATACTAATTTTTAAGCAAATTAGTTTGTGATTGTTAAATAGAAATATTGGCGACATTTTTTTGTAAATAGGTATTACGCGTAATTTAAACGTGACCTTGATATTCTTCATATAATACGGAATCACAAAATGAATTTTATTTAGGCGTATTACGGCATATTCTATTATGTAGATAACCTGTAATGGTTAATTTGTATTCCTTGTGTACTCGTAGTTACATGTTTTGTTAATGTTTTCTCCGTAGATCTCGTTTGGTGATTAAAAAAGGAGGTTTTCGTTGCCCAAGTGCTATACAATGGAGCTTAAAGAAATGTGTTACCATAGACACGCATAACTTTGATGTTGGTGGTAAACGCCTTTTCTTTTATTTTTTTATCATAAACCCGTAAAGCTGGTCTGAATTCGAGTCTCAGCCGTTGGAGACAGGATTTATCATCGTCGTCACGTTGGCAATAAGATTGACGATGGCAGTACCAGACTTGTTGCAGCTTTGAAGCTGCGTCTAGTCTGGAATTTGTCGCCAGGCTTTAATATTTTTTTTTTGATTTTTATATATCATAATTAAAACTTTCCGTTAAACCTTGCACTTCGAAGAATCTCTTGATAGCCTAGAAATTAGAATATATCGCAACGTAATATATTGTGCTTCCATTAATTTCTTTGTAGTACCGTTTATTGTAGGTCACATTTCAACCTTGGTAGGGCCAAGGCCGAGCGTTCGCCGTAATTTTACAGTATGTCACCAACTCGAGTTCGATACCCGCTGACGAAAATAAAAATTGCAACTTAAAGTGCTGCTTTACTTTTTGCGTTTCTTTGCTGTGTTGATATATTTAGCCTACGGTTGAGGAAAAAACAGCGCTTTCGTCATCAGCGGTGACATCCTGTAGCGAACACAGATTTAACAGACCGACAGTCTCTGCAGCAGATGGCACACATATATGTTATTATTATTTCTTAAGGAGTCCTAATTGGCGCAAGTACATTTTATATTCAACAAGGCAACAATATAAATTACGTTAATTCTATTAAAAACAAAGTATAAGGTCATTATATAAATTTCTTTTATTGCCCAAAGCACAGAATAAGGAATAGTCCCAAAATCTAATTATAGTCATTCAGCCAGAAAACGCAGCCAGCGTTCTTAAATATTATACCGCGGGGAGTAGGACTGTATTTTTTTAGAAATATTTAAATAGCCACTACTCTATTACTGTAGCATGTAATATAATGTACATAATGTTTATGTATATTTACGAGTTATAAGATTTTAGATTTATTTAGTACTGTTACATATTTATGTATTTTAATACTAGGATATATAATAATCAACAATGAAATTGAACGTTACAGATAAGTGGCGGTGTAAGAATATCCACTGGCCCATATCATACCGTGGGTGTCGTAAGAGGCGACAGAGGGAAATCTAATCAGGAGATGGGCAGGAGCGTCTTTGTAATAACGACTAAGCGACGCACCGGAACACCAAACTTTTATCTACGAATCAGAGCTCGTCATTGTTAGCAACCAATCACAGCACGTCGTGCAATTAGTTATAAGATCTGTCTGTTTTAAATTTTGATTATTACCTGATACACACTGTTAGCAATAAGACGACTTAAGTATAACCAACAAACGTTCAATAAATCAATCATTGAAGAGCACCTGCCTCCCGTTCCTGTACAACGGCGGATGCCATTGCGCTTGCCAAGCGTTATATTATGTTGTTATGTTGAGGTTTATGTTCAGCAATAGACTATTAGGCTGTAACGGTAACGGTGAAATGGAATGGAGGATGTCTCGAGAATTATTTTTAAAAGATGGTTCCTGTGTTCATATTTACTTTGCTTTGGTTTCCATTAGTAGTGAGGGATATTATTTATAAGCGGCTTCAGCGGCTTAGCGTAGGGCTTCAGAGACCGGATTGATGGCCTCACGTTATAAGAAATGCTGGTTTCCACTTATTTTTTAAAAGTTACGTCCACTTTAATATATCTTCCTGCATCGTAGTGACCTTCAAGATACATAGCATTATACACACATATTATATTGACTGCTTCGTTAGTCTAATATTCGTTGATGCGGCTGCTGATGGTGAGGTTCGGATTCGTACCCCGGGTCGGGCCAAAAAAACAGTTACTGGTTTTTTCTGTCAAGAAATTCTCAGTAGCAACCCATAGTCATTTAGTTGGTGATGTTTCACCGCCGTGCTAGCACAGCATGTAAGGTTGTTGTCCTGCGCCTAAAATCACTCCGATTGTGTCGGATTTCCGTCCCATCGGACTATAAGAGTAAGAGAATAAGGAGTGCACGTGCGCATTAATTCGGGCACCATTATCATGTTTTTTTATAGAATAATGGTGACAAATGAGTAGATAGAATAAAAGCCATAGATAAGAATCAAAATGCAGATGAGGACTAAGATGGGATGTCCTGTTTCCAGAAAAAAGGGTTTCCGGTTCTACACTTACCATACGAAACACCGCAACATTAAGTTTAAATATTATGCTGGTATTCTGTGAGAGCGTGTTCCTATCCTGGTCGAGCCGACCCATTTATGCTGAAAACATAATATAGCTGCAGCGTGGCTCTACCATATATAAAACGTCCTGTGCAGATGGATGTTCTCCGTTGAGACCGGCCGCTGTGATCATTATTCTGTCCGAAGAACATTATTTATATTTATAAATTAGACACGAACAAATACCCACACCCAGAAAATTTTTTGTGCCATAAAAACACTGACATAAAAGTTTATACAAAATTAACTATTTTTTACAGATTTTAACGCGTATTTTAACTTATTTTATATTTCCGACGTTTTTTTATTTCCGTTCTTTACAGCACCCATGGTCTCGGGGCCTGAGGTGTTCGAAATCCTAATGTCATAGTTAACAACTACACTGATTGACTGCATGAGCCTGTTTCCTTCAGTTGAACTCTAAGTTTCTTTTTCACTTCAATTTTTCATAAAAATTAATCAACTTGTTTAAAAGAAACTACTTTTTAAGGATTTTGTCGTTACAATATTTTAATAAATCAATATAAGTGACAAAATACGTAAAAACTATTGTCTTGCATTATGTAATGTTCGTGTTAACATAATGAATTATTATGTTGAACATATTTTGTATTAACAACATATATTTTATATCACTGTCTCCTGACTGTAAATTTAAAATTAAATAAATAAAATATTGAAGTTTTTAAAGCTTCTGAAAGAAGTCTTTCAGAAGTGTTAAAAACTTCAATATTGGTGTCGATTCGATTCTCTGTCTGTTAACTTTTCCAATATCTCCGCCCTCGGGCGTTTGATCTCTGAAGTAGTGATAAATAAGTGACAAATAAAAACTTAGAGAACCCCAAAAAATATAGATGAAAATAAATTCCGCTTTCATTTCGTATATAAAATGTGCCTTATCTAGTTTTCGTTGTAAAAAAATATGAAATAGGTAAACCAAACGAAACAGTGCTTAAGATGTTTAAAATAGCAATAAGCCGTGACAGTTCAGTGGTGCGACCATCTTCATATTTAATACGTTGCGTTAGCGAGACTATATACGGTTTATCGAAACAACTGCCTTATTGTTAATAACTTTTGAGCTGAGGGCGTTATGTACAATGGTGTGCACATGACGCCCTTAGCTCAACAAGACATAAATAATAATTTTAAAATGTTTGTCCGTCTGCCTGTCTGTTTGTTTTTTTGGGCTAATCTTCAAAATGTCTGAACCTAATGCAATAAACTTTTCCAATTGATAGAGAGCAATGTCAGGAGTGATTTAGGCCAAATTTCATCTGAAAAAATTGGAGGTTTCTAGCAAACGAATGAATATATTAAATCTAAATAACGCAACATTATCAGGTACTACGCCGGCAAAGCCAGAGTGAGTCACTCGTTATAAACAATAACTTCTTTATTAGATTTATAGCACAATTTACATATTAAACCTTTTCCTGTCCCATGACCATACATGAAAATTTCAACTGTTTAACTATTGTGTCTTTTGCGCAAACAGATAAAATGTTAAATGCGGTATCCCACATAAACACTTTTAATTTTAGTTTTTTTTTAATTCATAACACTTTATTTCACTCATGTTAGATTGTCCTCACAAACGAAATTCATTGACCAGTAAAGTTTCAGTTCCCAGAAAAAAGAACTGCGGTTCTCTACACTCGCCATACGTAACACAGCAGAATCGAGCTTCTATTTCATACTGGCATTATTTGCGAGCGTGGTCAGACTCATCTATTCTGTTATGTTAATGTTGTTAGCCTTTTGACTTTTACAGCTTTATATAAGTCAACTAATTGTACTGGAACCATAATATAGCTGCAGCGGAGCTAGCACGACCATACGTGCAGGTATAGTGACATATTAGATTTTTTTTTAATCCAGCACATATATGTTCGTTTTTAAGGTTTTTATGATTCAAATGAACATAAGGACCTGTTCTGTATAAAATTTATGTAATGCATCGATTTAGTCAATATGGTAACGCTTTATATACTTAGTTACCGTTACAGCCTATTGTCCTGAGTCCACTACTGAACATAGTATCGAAAGTTTGTCGATCAAATTGGCGATATATTAAAAATGGGTCAGATTTAGAGTACCCTTAACCGACTAGCATGTATGCGTAGGTATATGGATGTGGAAGCGGCGAGAGAGGTATGTCAGGATCGCGCTAAATGGAAGTCTGTAATCTCTGCCTACCCTTCTGGGTGACAGGCGTGAGTGTTTATGTTTATGTTATTACTGAACATAGACCTCTCCCATTAGCTGAATCCTCCAAGGCCTATGACCTGCAATAGACTTTGATGGGCTGCAACGATAACGGTGAGCTAACAAGTTCATTCTCTACTCTTTCAATTATTGAAGACGCAGTCACATCTCCATCCATTCATCGATTCACACATAGTCACATAGGTAGTAATTAATACCTAAATTAATTACTACTTTAAATGATATACTAGCTGGTACCCGGCACGTTCTTCACAAGTCCACTGCTGAACATAGGCCTCTGAAGAAATAATTGCGGAAATATAATTTTCAGTTTGTAAGAGTTGCGCTGTTTAATTAGGAATGATAGTACCTTCTTGACGTTATATGACATAAAACTGTTAAATATATTTGTCGGTACGATACGCGCGCCATTTACTGTAAGTTAATTGTACTATGCCTATAACCTTTGCGCCTGCATATAGATCTCGTATCGAGCACATAGCTCACCTGATGTTAAGTGGGTGTTGTGGCTCATAGAGTGCCTCATTTCCTGTAAAAAGCGTCTCTGGTTCTCTAAACTCATCGTAAGAAACACGGCAGCACTAAACTGCTATTTTACGAAGGTAATCTGTGAGGGCGTGTTCCTTCGCCCGTCGAGCTGACTCATTCGTGCTACAATCATGTTCTGCAGCATGGGTCTACTACGCATACGTACCCCCGAGATGAAGAGTTCGTTAAGTATATACGCGCGGAGCATTTCACATTAGGGCTTTCTTTCCCTAAGAAACAAAGTTCGGGTCTCCTGCTCTCGTTTCTAAATATTTAACAAGCCTCTCAAACAGAGAGAAAATTATAGAGATAAGACCCCTTCAAAAATTGTTCGCAGAACTTTAAACCGTTTTTAAATACTTCTTTTCTCTCTCATTCATTTTGAATTAAGTAAAAGACTATTCCCTCGAGACGCAAACTTTGAAAGATGAAGAATGTGGGTTAAGAATGGGTGAGTTAACCGTCAAATGCCTTTTGTATGCCGATGATCAAGTCATATTTGCGTCATCGGCGGCTGAGTTGCAAATGATGGTTACATTAATGAACTGGGAATTAAAAGAAAGGGGAATGAAAGGTGAACGCATGTAAGACGAAAGTGATGGTTTTTGAAAGAGAAGAAAGCAAAACGGTATGTGAAATAAGAATAGAAGGAGAGTTAATTGAGCAAGTGGATGAGTTTATATATTTGGGATGTGTATTTAGCAGGGATGGTAGATATGATAGGGATAGAGAACGACGAGTAAATGCAGGGAATAGAGTGATGGGGGCACTACACTCTATTATGAAGAACCAGAATGTGTCAAAACAGGCACGTATGGTAATTCATAATGCTGTGTTAGTCCCTACTTTAATGTATGATAGTGAAAGCTGGGTGTGGCAGAAGAAGCACGAAAGTAGAATAAATGCTGTAGAAATGCGGTCTTTAAGGAATATGCTCGGGTTGATTCTGAATGACAGGGTGAGAAATTGCGTGATAAGAGATAAATGTGGTATGCAAGATGATGTGACCAGGATTAAGAAAGGAATGCTTCGGTGGTTTGGTCATGTGGAAAGAATGAATGAGGAAAGAGTGACAAAGCAAATTTATATGGCAGATGTAAACGGCCGAGTCGGGAAGGGACGCCCTAGGAAAAAGTTTATCGACCAAATTGGCGATATTTTGAAAATGGGCCACGTTAGAAGTACCCTTAACCGACGAGCATGTATGCGTAGATATATGGATGTAAAGGAGGCGAAAGAGGTATGTCAGGATCGTGCCAAATGGAAGTCCGTAGTCTCTGCCTACCCCTCTGGGTGACAGGCGTGAGTGTTTATGTATTATGTACGCCAACTGCGTGGAGTTTATTACGTTTGGAATTTATGGGTTTAAATTTTTTTTGCGGGACTCTAATTCCTTTTCTAAAATAAAAGTAGCCTAAGTTGCTCCTTATAACATCAGCTATTTGCCAGTGAAAGTCCTGTCAAAATTCGGTCCAGCCGTTACGAAGATAAGCTGGAACAAATAGATGGACAGACAATTTTTTTAAATTGATTGTTTTATAAGTACCGTATCTTCTTTAATATATATTTAGTAAAAAGCTGCTAATGTAACAATACAAACAGACACTTCAATTTTATGTATTTGCATAAATAAATTACACTGTTATATTTCTCACTGAATACCAGCGTAAAATAGGAGCTTATACTGCTGTGTTTCCTATGGCAAATTTATAAATCCGGAGAACCTTTTTCAGGGGTGACAACGCATATGCGTTTTGATACTTAATTGAGGCTTAATGTAGATACCTATGAGCCACAGCATCCACATACCATTAGCTGGACTGTGTATTCGTTTGTCACCCTTATTCTCTATGCGGGCGGAAAAAATTCCGTTTGCCAACCTGCCTGCGAAGCGAAATGACTCTTATAAGTTAATACTGATTACCTTATAGGAGTGATTCTCTTCGCGTGAGGCCTATGTTGGCTTTCGCTGGACTCTATTTTTAACCTTTTATTAATAGCCTTTCAGGTTGTGTTAGTTTTTATTTAAAAGCTAGCTATTTGTACCAGCTTTTTAGGATGAGAAGATTTATAAACACATATCGGAATATTATACAACATGTAACAAAACTCTGTAGAGAGTACTTAAACGCGTAGAGACTTTTACTTCCCTTTTTACTGCGCCGACCCCAGATAATGGGAAATGGTTTAGAGAATGATGATGAGACTTTTACTTCCCTTTACTTCTTTACGTGGCAGAGCCACGCTGCAGCCATACTATGGTTGTAGTACGCATGGGGGTAGAGCCAAGGTTGATAGTTAAATAGCAGTTTAATGCTACTGTGTTTCGTATGGAGAGTGTAGCGAACTGGAGCTCATTTTTACTGGGAAAGAGGCATTCCAACGAAGTCTTCCAGGGTGATACCACATTTGTATTTTAATACTTAATCGAAGATATGTGTAGATATCTTTGAGCCACATCATTCACTTACATCAAGTGGAATGTAAGATTGTTTCTTGCAACCATTCTATAAATAAAAAAAGAAAACTCCATTATAAAAAAAATATATTACGTTTGGTTTCCACCATAGATGACTCAACCTAGCAACATTCAACGCACATACCCTGAGGATTAACGACAAGATCCTGGGCCTAGAAGAAGAGAAAGACTAGTTACGATGGCATATTATATGATTATCTGGGGTCCGAAGATAGGACACGGTAATCCTAAATAACAACAACTAGTTCTATTACCAGGATAGTCATTTACTCAGTTAATCAGATTATGGAATAAGCCGTACGCTGGAACCTTATCCAAAAGGCTAGCGTGCCAAACTCTGTCAACGGTCTTCGAGACATCTAGGTAAACAGCAACTACTTTCCCACTGTTCTCGAGCGTCTCCCCCCATACGTGTGTGGCATACGTAGCTGACCGATTTCGGCGAAACCCGTATTGATGGGCACTAAGAAGGTCCTTCCGTTCTAGGTATACCCAAAGCGGGCGTTCAATATACGCTCCATAATCTTGCAGAGTATGGAGGTAGTTGAGATTGGCTGATAATTGGCAGGGTTGGCACCGTTGGGAACAGGCTGCATGTTGGCCAGCTTTTAGGATTTTGGAACAAATTCAGTCCTAAATGAGAGGGGGAACAAGCATGTCAACGTAGGAGACAACTAAGATGCACAAGCCTTTAGAACTATAGCTGGTATACCATCTGGTCCACAGGCTTTATTCACGTCTAGACACCGCAAGATTTTAAGGAACTCCTTATTTTTAATATGAAAATCCAACATAGAGTTCCCGTAGTGAGACAATTTAGATGGAACGTTGTTGCCACTATTCAGGCGCGAATTGTAGGCAAATAGAGACGCGAACAAATCCACTTTCTCTTTAGCCGTATGCGCCAGTGTACAAAATACTCCATAGCTTGACGCAACACATCGGTTATTGAATCCGCGCAATTCGACGGATACACAGAAGAAAAACAAACCTCCCGCCCAAGATAGGATGTAATTTCAAAGTAAATGTTACAAACAGGCACACAGTCCACTTTGAGGTGGTAGTAGCGTGGCCCGTAGGTCACAACTATCACCGATTATGAATAAAAATGAAAAACGAAGACGAGAAATGAAGTGTTGTTTTCTCTGAGGATTGAAATGGAAAACATCGTTACCAGTAAAAATGTTTGTCTGTTCTTGGTAAAAATATTATGATGCTATTTCAACCAGATATGCTGTATGAAAGTGGTTCTTTCCGAATTAAGCCAAGCCACTTATATTGCAACCATAATACGCTTTATCGTGGTAGTACAGCATGATAGTAATGAACTGCGACGTCGATGAGACATAATAATATATGAGAATGTATACTACCGTCTATTGAAGTATAGAAGAATATGACCTTTCATATAGTTATCACTTAAATAACACACAAAAAAGTAGTAGTGATGATCATCTTATGCAAACACTGCACTATACTGTTATGGGGATTATTAATAAAAAGCGTAATAATAATGAAGAATACTCTTTTCCTATATTTACTATAAAATAAAACCCTCACTGTAAAACTTTTACATTCTTTTTGAAACAAAGAAGCCTAACCCGTGTCAGGGTAAATTAATAAAGCCAACGGAATGTAGGAGTTATGTAAATACATTAATTTCATTTCGTTTCCAACAAATACAGAGATATTCATTTACACATATCCTATACCTTTAAACGAGCAATTCTTGTATATATATATATATATATATATATATATATATATATATATATATATATATATATATATATATATATATATATATATATATATAATCGGAATCTCGGAAACGGCTCCAACGATTTTCATAAAATTTTGTGTGCAGGGAGTTTCGGGGGCAATAAATCGATCTAGCTAGGATTTATTTTTAGAAAATGTCTTTTTGTCCGTGTTTTTAATAAGAAGGTAAATTTTGACAGTTTGTTAATGATTACAAATAGCTTAATTGGTATATTGGGCGGTTACAAAATCGTAATACCATGGTTCGAGCCCAGACCGAGCGACCGACTTTTTTTAATTTTTTTTTCAAGTTCCTTTCTTTTTTGAGAAAATCTATTTTTTCGAGCCCTTTTTTTTAGTATTTTTAAAAACACGAAAATTTAAATTAAACTAATTGCACTCATGATATTTTTATTCAAATAACCAGTTCAGTTTTTTCTATTATGTCGCTCATTCATTCTCTAAACCATTTCCCATTATCTGGGGTCGGCGCAGTAAACCTTCTTGTTCCATTCCTCTCTATCAGCCGTCATTTCCATACTTACTCCTTTCATTCTCATATCACTCTTCACACAATCGATCCATCTTTTATTCGGCCTTCCTCTGCCCGTGTGTCCCTCCACATTCATATTCAACACTCGTATTGTGACATGACTTTCATTCCTCCGCATCACATGCCCAAACCATGCCAATCTGCTTCCTCTCACCTTTTCTACCACTGGCGCTACTTTCAGGCTTCCTCTTATATACTCATTCCTTATCTTATCCATCCTTGTCACACCACACATCCATCGTAACATTCGCATTTCATTCGCATGCAGTCTATTTTCATCCTTCTTCTTGACGGCCCAGCATTCACTTCCATACATGACGACAGGTCGGATGATCGATTTGTAAATTTTCCCCTTCAGCCTTATTGGCATTCGGGGATCGCACGTTGTGGCTGTGACCTGTCGCCATTTCATCCACCCTGCAAACTCCAGCTACATTATGGTTGTAGCACGAATGCATCGGCATGCCTGGGGTGGGACCACGCTGTCACAGAATACCAGCGTAAAATAGCAGTTTAAGGGGACTACAGGAGCTAACCGCAAGTTTTATAATGCGTCAAAGTACTGCACTGCACTATACACTGCAGTAAACAAAACCATAAAAATATATGATATTTATCTTAATAATAATATATGCTTGTTAACTGTTTTATTGACAACATGATACTAATAATTCGATATGATAGAAAAAAATCACAAAGATATATCTAAAAATTTCTTTTAAGGAGTGAAAATATACATGCAATAATTCAACAAGATACATAATAACATATTGTTGTTTTTATTTTTTAGTGCAATTAATTGTTTTTATTTTAAATCGCCTATTCTTATTTCTGAAATAATACGTATGGGTGAATGCGTAAACGCCTGTGTAGACACAGGAGCCTGAGGCCTCATGGTATGTAGACGTGTCGCTCTTTAATGATCGATCGTTTAATGTACTCGTATTTGTATAATTTTATTTTAAATTGTATTGTTTCATAAATATTTTTCTTTCCATAAATATTGTTCTTTCGTGTATATGTCGATTTAAAATATTAAAAGTTAAAATAGCGTAGTATTGTACCTTGTTAATAATTACCATTTGTAAATACGGGACATAAAGTCAAACCCGAAGCGTAAAAAACGTTCATATAAATCAAACGTCCAACATATGAACGATATTAAAGGTTTTTACTTATTACTATAACATTAAATTATTACTAACTAACAAATATTTATTTTAACAACAATAAACCTATGAATTTTAGCAACGTGGTTCATTACAGTTGTGTATTTGAAAGTGTGGGATGGATTTGCAGTTTGCATTCGAGAGTGCCCGGGTTGAATTCCAGAAATATGAACACAAATTTTCTTTTTTTTATATACTTATTTAGTATTATATATTTAGATACATTTATTAATAACTTTATAAGTAAAAAAAATAATATTTTTTAAACCCATGAATTTCAAATACGTAGTTAATTACAGTAGTGAATGAGTATTCAAAGTACTTGAGTATTCAAACATTTTGGATTTGACGAGGAATGGATTTTCAGCTTGCACTCGAAAGCGCCCGGGTTCGGTTCCAGGAGTGTAAAGTCAAATTTTATTTCTTGTTTTTTTTTATATATAATTTGTATTAGTTAGTTGTTTAGTATATTAAGATAAATTAATTAAACACTTTTATACTTACTTACTTATCTTCACGCACAATCCCTAACGGGGTAGCCAGAGAGAACAGATCGCCAAGTGTCACGATCCTTACATACCTCTTTCGCTTCTTTCAGGTTCATTAACTTCTTCATACATGCACGTATAGGTATCCGAGTACTCTTGACCCTCCCCTCTTCAAGCAATTTGCTCACATGGTCTTCGAAAGTTAGTCTCGGTCTACCTCGACACCTTTTAATATTTACTTTCGCTCTATATATTTTCTTCACCATTTGGTCTTCACTCGTTCGCTCAACGTGCCCAAACCATTGGAGTACGCCCTTATCAATTTTTGTGATAATGTCATCTTTCAATCCTGCCATATTGCGAATCTCTTCGTTTCACTTTCGGTCGGCTATGGTAACGCCACACATTTTACGAAGAGATCGCATCTCCACCGCATTCAACTTGCTTTTATGCTTCTTCTGGCATACCCAGGTTTCGCTGCCATATAACAAAGTCGGTACCAACACTGCGTTATGTATTGCAAGGCGTGCACTCTTCACCACGCCTTGCCTTTTAACTAATGCATTCAGTGCACCAATGACTTTGTTTCCGGCAGCGACACGCCTTCCATCTAAATCACATCTTCTATCCCGGCTGAAAGCCTCCCTAAGTATACAATTTCATTTACCTGTTCTAGACATTCCTGATTTACCCATATTTCACATTTCGTTCTCTCTTCACCCTTTTCAAACACCAGAACCTTAGTTTTATTAGCATTCAAACGGAGACCTTTAATTTCACATTCCTCTTTCATACACGTGACTAATGCCTGCAGTTCTGCTTCTGATGGTGCAATAAGCACTGCATCATCAGCGTACAGCAGACAATTAACTTTATTGTCACCCAATTTCACACCCAAATAGCTATTTTTCAGCTTCTGTAAACAGCTGTCGAGATACAGTATGAACAGCCAGGAAGACATGACACAACCCTGTTTTACGCCCGCTTGGACGCTAAACATGGGTGACAGGTCATGCCCTACCCGCACACAGGCTTTACAGTCATAGTAAAGTGACTGCACAGCCCTTAACAATCGACCATCCACACCATATCCCGGCAACAGTTTCCACATTTTCTTTCTTATAACCTTATCAAATGCTTTCTCCAGATCTACAAAAGCACAGAAAATCCTCTGGTTAACACTCAGAAGCTTTTCCGTGATCATGCGGAGAGAAAACATTTGATCCGTGCATCCTTTTCCAGGTCTAAATCCGCATTGTGCCTCCCATAAGAATCTTTCCGATTTCTCTTGCATCCTACGTGTCAAAACCTTCGAGTAAACTTTACTTGCTAAACTGGTACTTGACCATTTCAGCAGTAACTCTCTCAAGTCCCGCAGCCTTACCACATTTCAAACTTCAAATCGCACGTTCAAGCTCTTTCATGCTGATGACCTCAGTGTCATCGAGGTCCGTGTCTGGCATGCCAGTCACGGCGTCACCCCCGGATCCTTCACTAAGATCATGACACGCATACAATTCTCTATAAAATTCACTCCATCGCTGCATGACGTCCGATCTTTCTGAGAGGACGTCATTAGTTCTCGAAAGCACTTTGTTCATTCTTAAGGCTGTGGCACCACTCCGGAACCTTCCAACCTCTTTCCAGAAGAGTTTGGAGTTTTCCTTAAAGTTGTGCGACAACCTCTCGTCCGCTTCTATTCTACACCTTATGTTGTTTTCGCATGAACTTTCTGCAGCTTATATCTTTCTTCTTCTTCTCTCTCATATGCTTATCGTTACTAGAGGCTAAGTAGTCTAACCATGCTTTTTTCTTCTTTTTTACAGCTTTTCTCACTTCATCATTCCGCCATGCATCTCTTCTTTTACTACTACCTCTTTTTGTCGTTCCACATACTTCTTCCGCTGCACTTACCATTCCATACCTAAGGTTCTGCCATGTTCTCTCCACACATTCTCCTGCCATCGATGGTGTCAAGCTTTTCGGCTACCCTCGTGTGATATTTATCCCTAGTATCCGCTTCCTGAAGCTTCCAGCTTCGGATGTGACAGACCGACTGTGGTTCTGTTACTGCCGTCCGGTAGCGCCAACCCGCGAACAAACCCCTAAATCTAGTAATTACTAGATAATGATCTATTCCCAGGTCAGCACCCCTGAACACTCGTGTATCCATTACCTGTTTTCGCAGTCGGTCATCCACCAGGAACAAATCAATCATACTTCTCTCATTCTTTCTTTCTCTAGTGTACATATGGATTTCCATGTGATTAAACATAGTGTTTGTCACAAGACCCTTTTCCTTGCATACAGCCAGTATAAGCTTGCCAGCATCATTAACCCTTTTATCGCCAAACTTTCCAAGCACCGACTCGTATCCTGGTCGAGCGATACTTACCCATCCATTCAAATCACCACATACAACAGTTCTTTCGTTTCCCTTAACCAAATCTAGAACTTCTCTTACATTCACCCAAAACTCCTCCAGCTCAGCCCTGGACGACGAAGCTACCGGCGCATAAACAGCCAAAAGGAATAACATCGTCAGTCCCAGTTTAAAGCGAACCCAGAGAAGTCTTGAGTTCACAACCTTGTATTCAGTCATAAGATCGACCAACCGGGACGACAACAGCACCCCCACTCCCTGGCAGGCGTTCTCGCTTTCCGGGACTCCGGACCATATAGCTAACGTCCCGCCATGGAGCTCTTTAGTACCACTGCCTTTCCGTTTGGTCTCCGACATACACACAACATCTAATTCTCTTTCTTTCATTATTTCGATCAACTCATTCGTCTTATCTCTCATGCCCCCTCTAACATTTCAAGTGCCATTTTTGCACTCCGTCCTCCACCTTCCGTGTCGGGCTGTGCGTGACGGGTGGCGGTCCCCATCGCTGCTTTGCGCGCTGCATTCCACACCAACGGGGACGAGCTGGTGTGCGTCGCCTTGGGGGGACGCCCTAACTCTCGTTTGCAAGGGTGCGCAGCTATGTAGAATTGCAGCCCTGAAAAGGGCTGGCAGGGGTCGCGACGAGCACGCTTCTACAATAACCCCCTACTACTACTACTTTTATAAATAAATAAATAAAGTTTGAAATGTAATAATTTATTACCGGAGAAAGAAAGCTGAAAATATCAACACGAAAGTTATTTCCAATTCGTAACTACGTACAGCTTTTTGAAGCTATAATAAGAAAAAAAAACTAAAAATAATACCTAGTGTTTTTGTTAAAAGACCGCGGCTTAAAGATAAACATGACGAAATAACAGGATCATCTTTATGTTGTTATGTAACTTATCACATGGAAGAGTTCAGTTTTATTGATTTTGTTTATAACAAATAGTAATTATATTTACGTATGAATGTTTTGTCTTTTACTTATAGCTAAAAAATGTGTCAGTCAAATAGTAAAAAAAAAAACGAAATGCCAAATTATCACTGTACATACATAAAAAAAGTAAAGTTACAGCCTATATACGTCCCACTTCTGGGCACAGGCTCCCTTATTTATGAGAGGGTTTTAGGGCAAGGAAGTGTCGTAATATTTAGAACGCTGTTAGATAAATTACTTTACCTTTCTCGTACTCTTTTTATTTAATCTAATATATGATATTTTATATATAACTTTCACTTATTTTTATTTGTATGTATTATTATATTTTTTATTATTATTTTGTATGCCCCCCTCTATTTTAACTTTTGTTTGCATCATTCCTCTACGCAAAGGTTGTCTGGAAGAAATCACTTTCAGAGTGATAAGACCGCCTATTTTACATACTTTAATTAGTTTTAACTGAACTTGATGTTTCTGTATTGTGGTGTACAAAAAAGAATAAATATATAAATAAAATAAATAAGTGTTCGCCGCGCTGCCCCAATGCAACCAAATTAATTTAATTAGCGATCCACCCCGGCTTCGCACGAGTGATTTCTGGATACCGACAACAGCGCCACCTACCGGGTCTAATATAAGTCTTAATCATTTTCTATTCATCATTTGTGGCATGTCTTCCTTGCCTCCACAGCAAGCCACATGTCTACTTTATTCTATAAAATTTTGATACAATTACT
Organism: Parnassius smintheus behrii; assembly: GCA_036936625.1. NCBI lineage: Eukaryota > Metazoa > Arthropoda > Insecta > Lepidoptera > Papilionidae > Parnassius > Parnassius smintheus. Next base: position 3,486,386 of record JAUPFT010000001.1, read on the forward strand.
GATACTATGTACGGAAGCATAAAAGGCAATTAGTTAAAATTTTTACCCGAAAATCATCCAATTTTAATATGGGTACTTACTGTGAGAGTTTGACAGGTTGACATCACTGTTAATCACCCCTTTGAAAAACTTTACGCAATTGTAAAAGCTTTCGACTTTGTTTCCTCCCTGAGTACTTCAATTAGCACATTTGTTTTAAGTACTGCTTAATTCGTTTGGACTATTTAGCTTCGGCAGTTTACATTTCACAGTGTTATATTTAATATTATAAATGTTGAGCGTAATATCGAAATTTAAAGTTATGTTAATATTGTTATAAAATATTTTTATTTAATTTTTTACGAGCGACACGCCACGGCTTTGCCTGGATAGGTTTTTAGAGTTCCGTATAGTTAAACAACTCTCAATGTCCACTCGTCCGCGGTTTTATTGAGGTACCCTAGGTGCTACAAATCGGTAATTAGAAATTGTTATAGATATTGATCACGCCTACAAAACTGTGAAATAAAATCTTATAAAACATTTATATTTTGGGTATCTCCGATACAGGTAAAAGGGGGATGCTTTTTTTACCGTCTTTTCCATCGTGTGTCGTGGGTACCGTGTGGGGTATCGTGGGGTAGATCTTCTAAAACTATTGGAGGTGAGGAACAATATCTTTTTGATTCAGGGGTCCTTTGTGAAATATTTAGCTTTAAATGATATTTTTCATTATAATCATGTATTACACTCCCCTCTACCAAATAAACCGCTGACCTTGGAAATGTGATAAGTATAGACAACAGCTAAGTAGAATTAACAAGTTTAAGAATCAACAAGAGTAACTGTCAACCAACTTATAAAATGCACTTGAGACATACGTACCGATTTTTGAAGAAGAGTTTACTGTATAAATACATTAAAATTATAAATAATAAATTCACCAACCTGTTCAGTATGGTTATAGATATTTGAGTCTTTTCCTTAACTTCCCTTGATTAATCGTAATCGTTATGGCTTGGCTAGACCTTTCACGACGATCATGGTCTTAGACGTATAGCGGTCATTTGACGCAGACCTACCATACTGAGTTGATTATTTAAAGCATTCGAATATCACCAGCAATCAGATGCCACAAGTTCTTCTTACCATTTTCTAAAGTCTAACACTTACTGCCAAATAAAAGTGAACAGAAAAAATATTACCTTCCGAAACCATACACTTTTCTATGCTTTTGAAAATTAGGTGACGTAGTGGCTACGTAATTTAGAATCCCGCAAGAAATAATTATTTATAAGAACTACGGTAATACCCTTCTGATAAAACTAAGGCATCACTTCAGCGGCAAGAAACTCACAAATTTCTCCCATTATGTACAATTTAACCTTGTAAAATACTTACTTACTTTTACTTATCTTCACGCACAATCCCTAACGGGGTAGCCAGAGAGAACAGATCGCCAAGTGTCACGATCCTTACATACCTCTTTCGCTTCTTTGAGGTTCATTAACTTCTTCATACATGCACGTATAGGTATCCGAGTACTCTTGACCATCCCCTCTTCGAGTAATTTGCTCACATGGTCTTCGAAAGTTAGTCTCGGTCTACCTCGACACCTTTTAATATTTACTTTCGCGCTATATATTTTCTTCACCATTCGGTCTTCACTCATTCGCTCAACGTGCCCAAACCATCGCAGTACACCCCTATCAATTTTTGTGATTAGATCATCTTTCAATCCTGCCATATTACGAATCTCTTCGTTTAGCTTTCGGTCGGCTATGGTAACGCCGCACATTTTACGAAGAGATCGCATCTCCACTGCATTAAACTTGCTTTTATGCTTCTTCTGGCATACCCAGGTTTCGCTGCTATTTATCAAAGTCGGCACCAACACTGCGTTATGTATTGCAAGGCGTGCACTCTTCGCTACGCCTTGCCTTTTGACTAACGCATTCAGGGCACCATTGACTTTGTTCCCGGCAGCAACACGCCTGTTCACATCTAAATCACATCTTCTATCCCGGCTGAATGCACTCCCCAAGTATGCAATTTCATTTACCTGTTCTAGACATTCCTGATTTACCCATATTTCACATTTCGTTCTCTTTTTGTCCTTTTCAAATACCAGATATTATACCTTGTAAAATACGTGTATATTTTATTAAATTAATAGTAATAAAATATATATTATTAATATTAAAACATCACCCAATTTATAATAAAGTCTACTGTTAGATAATACTCTTAACTATTTAAATAAATGAACTACTTAGTAGAATTTATAAAATATTCTTGAATGGCACAGTATATTTTCTTAAATAAATGATGTTTGAGAACTAACCTATTACGATGCGACAAAGGCCGGCTCCACTGCAACTTCACATTCTCTGCTGATACTAAAAGTATTACCACGACGAACAGAATGACGACAACAATTGACATCGTCGAATGATCCAAGCTAGTTATCTACGCAGTTCTTTATACTGCTTATACGAGTTGGGGAGTTTAACCGTTTATTTGTAATCTATCCTCACTCTTAACATTTGGCCGTCCCCTGAAAAGTCAAACGTCCTCCTGTAAGAATAAATTAAAGTTAATGGCTCAAAACGTCTGAAAGCAGAAAAATCTTTACAGACTTCAGATTTCCTGGAGCATCGGTACTTCACGTCAGCTATTTGTTTTTATACGTCCGCCCCACCTGTACATGGATACTGCAAAGTACCCATAACGTCGGGAATTAAAAATTAAAACTAAAACCGCGGTTAAATCCGTAACATTAAAATCATTTATTGTGTAGTGTTCGCGTAAACATTTTTAGCTATTAATGTAAACCGTTTGAAATTTTGTTGCGTTACAGTCTATCGAGCCCTGGAAGTTAGGAAGCCAAGCACTTGCCATAAATTCACAGAACGTACAGAAGGTGTGGACGGTGGTCTTGCTTTCCATACAAATACAATGTAGATAGATCGTCTAGGTATGGTATCGTCGTAAGGTAAGTGGTATATAATTAGTACCATTACAGCCTATCACAAGTCCACTGCTACAAATAGACCCCTATCATTCCTAGTAGTGTCAGAAAATATTAGATATTTTAATTAACAGTATAGCTGATTTGGTTGACTATTCTTCAAGACAATAATGGCTTATACTAAGTCAAGTTTTCAGTTATATCAAAAATTAACATCAGGAGGGAGGGAGTAGTCAATTATCATCATATTACATCCCTTTTCAAGTCCACTGCTGAACATTGGCCTCCCCCAAGGGGTACCACCAAACACGGTTCTGAGTCACCTGCATCCATCGACTTCCTGCATATCTTAGCAGGCCGCCACTCCATCTAGTGCGGGATGCCCTGCACTTCGCCTGCCGGTACGAGGCTGCCATTCGATAACCTTTCTTTTCCATCGGTCGTAAGTTTTCCGAGAAATATGGCTGGCCTATTGCTACTTCAGCTTACTTATCCGTTGGGCTATTTCGATCACTCTGGTTCTACTTCGGATATCCTCATTCCTGAAATCCCAAGCATAGCCATCTCCATAGCTTACTGAGTGACTTTCAGCTTCATCATACGACTAGCAGCGAAGAACTACGTCTCAGATTCGTAGGTGGTTGGTTGTACCATCTTGAAGTTTTGAGGTATGCTTGGCAAAAAGACGTGCCGTTTGACTTCTCGGTCGAAAGTGGACTTACCTAGTCGGATTATTTGTCCCAGTCTACAAGTACAACTACAATTTCACCTGCTTATAATAATTAAATCAATATTTGGAAAATCCTAAATTGCACGCCTCAAGAGCGTTTCTTTTAATTTAGATGAAAATAATTGTGTGCCTGACTTTTAAAATACATTATTTACGAGTTTAATTGATCTAATCTAATCATATTATCGTATTAGTGCAATATGGTTATGATAGAGGCACTTTAAGGACACAAGATTGCTTGACCTTGACGTGTCGAAAGTAAAGCACTACATAATAACGCTTCGCGTTATGAGGTGTACAATATATTGTCTCCACTAATTATTTTATCCAAAAATTTTACTAATATAATATTGAAACACGACTGTAAAATTTTCTTTTATACCAGGTGGTCCCATAATGAACTGGCCTGATATAGTTCAACGCGACATGTCGCTACATGTTGTGTTGCATTAAATAGTACGTTTATCGTGCACTTAATATAAGAAACATGCATCGACATGAAATGATTAGTCTTAGTTTAACAGGCATTTGAATAACGAGAGTCGCGTATTTTTTCAAAATGTCGAAAACTGAGTATCTCAGTGTCATAAAGTTTCTATTTAAAGAAGGTTTATCCCCTGCCCAAATAAAAGAACGATTGGATGGCGTGTATAAGGAGTCTGCCCCTCCTATAGCACAGTGAAAAATTGGGTGAAAGAGTTTCGCCTCGGGAGAGAAACCGTCGAAGACTTTGGCCACGACGGTCGACCTGTGGAAGTGCTCACTCCCGAAACGATTTCTCTTATCGAAGAGGCGGTTCTGAGTGACCGCCGTTTGAAGATTAGAGATATTGCAGCAAGGCTTGGGCTCTCTAAGAGTACTATACATCGCGCGATCCATGAACATCTTCACATGAAAAAGTGAGTGCAAGATGGGTACCGAAACTTCTTTCAGCGGTACAGAGACAGGAAAGAGTGCGCTGCGCTTCGGAGTTTTTGGATCTTTGTGGCGAAAATCCAAAGAATGTGATCGAGCGGCTAGTGACTGGTGATGAAACTATGCTCTTGTATTATGATCCACAAAGCAAGCGCGAGTCAATGGAATGGCGTTATAAGGGTGAAAAGCCCCCTAGAAAGGCAAAGGTGCAACAATCGACTAAAAAACTGATGTGCACAATATTTTGGGATTTTCAAGGTATTTTGATGGTGGATTTTAAAGAACGTAATACAGTCGTGAACGGCGAATATTATGCTTCTTTAATATATAAATTACGAGACAAGATAAAGGACAAACGAAGAGGTAAGCTGTCTAAAGGTGTCCTGTTGCTCCATGACAACGCCCCTGTTCATACAGCTGGTGTTTCGAAGGATGCAGTTCGTCAATGCGGGTTCACAGAAGTTCAACATCCACCTTACAGTCCAGACATGGCCCCGTCCGACTATTATTTATTTCCAAATTTAAAGTGGGACTTAAGAGGAAGAAAATTTTCAAGCGATGAAGAGTTGCAGGCGGCCGTCTTCAATCATTTTGAGGATAAAAAATGTGATTATTTTTATAAAGGTTTAGAGATGTTGATTCACAGATGTCAGAAGTGTGTTAGTATTCATGGTGATTATATTGAAAAATAAAATTGGTTTCGTTTCATTTCCTTCATTGGTTCATAGTTAGGCCAATTCATTATGGGACCACCTACGTACATGAATAGAAAGGAAAATTCGTATCATTGGAAGTTTGCAAGTGCTGAGAGCCTTATCAAAGCCGCGATGGGTCGGTGAAGGGATAAATCTCGGTTGCGTTGTGTTCACTCCATTTACTTTATGTGAAACAAAATGTATGTAAAGTAATATCATAGTACCTATGTAAAACCTTAATTTTATATTATATAATATATTATAACAAATTTGTGCATGGAATAATCCCGCTGCAGCTACATTATGGTTGGAGCACGAATAGGTCGACTCGACCGGAAAGGAACACGCCCTTTCACAAAGCTTCATGCTGCTATGTTTCGCATTATTGTGGAAAGATATTATTAGTGTAGACAACCGGAGACACATTTTTGTGAAAATGAGGTATTCCATCTTAATCCCTAGGTGTGACAACGCGTTTACATTTTGCAGTGAGATACATAAGCTGTAACTTTGTATTCAGAGATTTATTAAATAAGCAGTTAAAAGATGGCAGTGTATGAGATTCTATTACAGAATTTTATATGTAAACTGAGATAAAAAATAAAACAAGGTAAGAGGAAACGTCCCTGTAAAACTTTAATTCCCTTTTTTTTTGAAGCAAAATCATAGACTAAAATCATTTAAAGCTCTTTTACACATATTAACATCATCATCATCACATCCCATCTTAAGTAAACATACAGAAAAAGTACTTAGATACCTATATCCATCTACTTCCTGCATACCTTAGCAGCTCGTAACTCAATATGAGAGAGAAGATGTCTTGCTTTACGCTGTCTACCTCTACAGCAAAACCTCCTCTTTTAACAGACAAAGAACAAGAAGGACTTTATATAAATTTTATACTAATAATATAAAATTTTAAAGTATGCACACGTATCATTTTATTTATTATTTTTCATCATCTCATAGAAATCCATTGCTGAAAAAGAACCTTTATCATTTTAGAGGGAATTGGCCTCGTGCCTGGTCATGATCCGTTTTACAGTGTTAGATAGTGCTTAAAAGAAAACATTCCTTAAACAAAATACTACTTTAACGACTTACGAACGGCTTAAAGGAGATGGCCAAAAATTGTATAAACCTGTGCCCGAGGTACAGAGATGAAATCTATGTCATATTGAAAGTACAGATCTTCTATATAAAGAAATAGAAAAGTAAATGTAGTTACGCAATAGTGGACTAAAGCTATGGGAATTAAAAAAAAAGTTGATTTTAGCAGTCGGTTTTTATCATTATTACACAATGTAGGTATGATTAGGATATATCCTAACTGGTTTAGTTAAAAAAAACAAGGACAGCAGTTTTTTTTTCACTCTTTGAAATTATTATTTTTAACTAGTTTTTGAAACGTAACTATTATTGATCGAAGTATATAAGACAGAAAATAATTAATCTTACGTATTACACCGTTTATAATTAGTGGAGCACACGCGTGGGGCTACGGCATTTATTAAATAAAAGTAAAACACGATAAAACACAAATACGAAAGAAAAGCGTACATATATTATCATATACCAAAAAAACAGCGCATAGGTCGGTAGACGTGAATCAGATCAAATCTGACATTGACACATTGACTGTTTCGATGCTTGACGGACGGATTCAGTGTTGCAAGTACTAAAGTAAAATAACCCTACCCTATAATGTAACGCTACATGTTTAAGCTGTTGCTGTATATATGATATCATAAATAAAGTATTTTTATGAGTTTAGCTATTGTTTTTTTCACTACTCTGATCTTCTTAAGTATTATATGGTCACATTAAAGGTGCGAGTGACTTCAAAAAGAAGAAATCACTTTAAATACTTTTAAACTTGATTATTTTTCAACAGTTGCTATGAAATGTTAATAGTTATTCAAATTTCTTTTTTTAATTTACTAAAATTAATAGCAGTAGTTTTATTTTTGTACAGCTTGGGGCACCTTTTGGCCATCTCATTTGTTTAATTTTCAATGCTATTTGTTGTGGGTAGTTTTAAAATATTATGTGTCGGGAGACCTCCATTTTATATCTTATTCTAAGCAAGTGCTTGTCCACAATCCCACCTAATAAAATAATAGAAACAGTGGTCATCTCTTCGTTGTTCCACGGGCACTACATGATGGCAGCGGTTGGAATAGTTGAATAGTTTTTACGTAAAAACGTTTCAATAAAATTGATTTGTATGCTAAATTATGTGTCAGTATGAAGCATGCAAGATTGCTAATATTATTCTATAAAAATTTTGTAACAGTGATAATATTTCCTGTAAAAAAATTAATATTTTCTTTGCGATAAAAATTTCATCTCGGCATAAGGGTTCCCTATTATCTAATATGTCGAACTCTTAACGTTGCTCCAAGTTTAAGGTCTAGATATTATAATTACAGCATTTACAAAAAGGGTACTATGGTATGGTAAAATGGGAATATGGGTAAAATGTGGTACTATCAAATTATTAACTGTCACTCGAAAGCATTACGACATTTAAGCAGTTCAAATCGCACCGCTCAAAATAACTAAGTCGAGATTAGTCTACACTTTGAGAAACTTGTTTCGACTCAGCAAGATGATAATAAGTTTCTTCTTGTAAAGAGAGATTTGCGCAAAGTTGTACTATGCTACTCGAGCAACTGTGCGTTATTATTTCTTTGTTAAATTTCATGAGTTACTTGTAACTGTTTACATTTTGTTGCGACTCATACATATTTCAGTTTTCTAGTTTTTATACTCGCCGATAAAATCAAAGAAGCAATAATAGTAATTAGTTTTAATTTAAGCTTGGGCCTTGTGCTGTAAAAATTGTTAATATTGTGTACTGGAGACCAAATAGCCGTCAGCCGTGTACTATTTCCAGTTACGTACCAATACCAAATTAACGGGGTACCAATAGCGAAAGTGTCAGAAGTCAGAGATCTAGGGGTTAATTTCTCCTCTAAATTAGAATTTTGAGAGCATATAACCAAAATCTGTAAGAAAGCCTACAGAAATTTAGGATTCGTGCTACGGGTAGCTAGGGGCTTCACTAATATAAAGGCAATTATTGCCTTGTAAAATTCTGTAGTGAGGAGCCAATTAGAATTCAACGCGGTCATCTGGTCTCCACATGAAACTAAGTATAGTATCATGTTGGAGAAAGTGCAGAATATATTTATTAGATATTTATATGAAAAAATGTATGGAGTATACACATTTTACTCACATAATTATCCTACCTTATTCACATTAGGTATGGTAAGATACAATGGGCTAAAGGTTAGAAGGAATTTAGCGCTTGTTTCATATATTGTTAAGGTGATGAGGGGAAAGATTCACAATCCCGACGGATTGCAACAAGTGCGCATGTGTGTTCCGGACAGATACGTGTGGCGGCGGCGGCGGCCGCACTAAGCTGGTGACTAAAGCGTCGTTTACGTGCGCCCTCCGTATCCTCAATCGTTTAGCAGAAGACACAGATCTATTTTGTTTACTCTGGGAGGGTTCATAGTAAGAGCTCCATTTGAAATTGGCTATGGTCCTACTGTGACATAGATACGGTGTTTGTAAAAGCAATAAGTACATATTTATAATCGAAAGTTTATTATTGATTATTACCTTGTAACTGTGTAGTTGGAGTTTGTAAAAATTGTTGTCTACAGTATCGCATTAGGTGATAAACCTGTAAAGATAATTGCATAGTGGGAAATAAATTAAATTAAGTAAAAGTATTCTAACTTCTTATGGTACATGGTAGAGTTATGCTGCAGCCATATTATGATTGCAGCAAAAATGGATTTGGCTCGAGCGAGGAAGGACCACGATCTCACATAATACCAGCGTAAAACAACAGCTTAATGTTGTTTTGTTTCACACAATAAGTGTAGAGAACCCGAAACCCTTTTTACTGGAAAAGAGTCATTCCATCTTAGTCCTCAAGGGTGACAACGTGTCTTCATTTTGATTCTTAATCGAGGAAAAATGAAAGTGTCTATAGACCACAGTATCCATTTACCATCATGTAGTCAGTGTGCTGGTTTCATTAAACTGCGTGCATATCGAAAGATAAACATTTATATTTTTATTATTATAAACCATCGTTTAACTACTCACATGATGTAAGTTATGATGCAGCTGAAGATGTTAAATTGCACTGAGTTAGCTTAACAAAAGTCTATTCATTCTTGCCTTAAAAACACCCATAATATTATTATTGTTACGCGCTCTAGTCGACGGCACTAGCGCCATCTAGCCTCGAACCGAAGAACTAAACTTCTTGAAGTTGAAACACGAACTCTCAGTACCTTGCGCGTGTTTACTTCAATATTCTGGCAATTTCGCTGCTAATTTATATAAATAGGCGCTGCAAGATGCGATCGGGGAAGTATTGGAGTTGGCGAGACAAGCGAAGCTTCGGAGCGGAATAAAGTGAATCAGTGTGATTAATTATTAGTGTTTTGAACTTTAATTAGTGTAATTATGTAGAGTAATTCTATCTGCAATTTTTATTGTCACGAACCTCAAGTTCGTAACATTATAATCGGATTGAAAGACAGGCTGGCAAATTATGAAACTTGTTTACTGTAATTTACCTCCTGTAGTTTTACCAAGACTATCACGAACTTTGGGAGAGAACCTAAAATCTATTGACTGGTTCGAGTTTTATCATTCACAATCAGCTAACGATGCGGCATAATACTTAGTCATAGTATTGCAGAAAATTATCAAAATAAGCACAGAAAATAGAAAAATTGGTTGACCCTTTAATTTAATGCAGGCCTTCCCTGAAATTTCCAGCTAATTTCAAATGCAAAGCTCTCCAAATTTCACCAAATTATGTTGCGAAATTTCGAAGTTATGTTAAAAATCGTTTTTTCTTTCAAATTCCTTCTCGAATGAACCCATTTTTATTTTCCAAAGGGCATTCGACGTCATTTTTTGAAGTTAAGAGCTGATTAATTTTTGAAACCGATAGGTAAAGCTGTTCAAAAGTTATTCCAAAAAAACAGTTTTTCAAAATTTTTATTTTTGAGATTTAAAAATTACTATGTAAAGTATAGAAAAAAATTACAAGATAATAAAATATTAAAGTGCAACTATTACCAATCTCAACTCAAAAAATACACAGGAAATAGCAAAAAAAAAACATGAAAAACTATTAAAGAATTATAATGATTTCTTAAATTTACGCGAACACTACACATTGAATAAAACTATTATTTACGGATTTTATCGCGTTTAATTACTTTAATTTGTTTTTATTATTATCCCGACGTTTCGGGTGCTTTACAGCGCCCATGGTCACGGGGGGGGGGGGACTGAGATGTTTGACGTCTCAATGTCATAGTTAGTCCGGCTACCTTCAGTTTTTTAATATTAATTTTTGGTCCGATTTACGCAAAACGAGCTTATAGTATCATGAAGTCTTGCAGTGGTATGCTTGGGTTTGGGTTTAATTTTGTTAATTATAGGATCCCAAGCAGATGGTAGCACCCAACCATCTTCTCTATTGAAATTTGGATGTTTTTTAATTTCAATAGCCTCGCGTATCATCCTTGGTAGGAATCCGTGTTCTTTTGCGAGAATTTGTGGTTTATCAAATCTAATGTAATGGTGGGGACGATCTTGAACATGTTCGCAGACTGCAGACTTCCCGGAGCGTCGGTGCTTCACATCAGCTATATGTTTCTTCACGCGGGTTTTTATAGACCTCTTTGTTTGACCTATGTAAGAGAGACCACATTCACAATCTAGCTTGTACACACCTGCATCTTGTAGAGGAATATTACATTTGATGGATGGTAAAAATTGACTAATCTTCTTCAGCGGCTTGTAGTATGTCTTAATGGACGCTCGCTTCAAGATGTAGCCAATCTTGTCCGTGACTCCTTTAACATATGGTAGTAGAGCAGGTGCGCGCTCGACTGTGGCCGGCTTCACTCGTTCACTGTGACGTAGGCGCGGGACCCGAAGCTTGTTGTCTTGCAATACTTGCTTGACGTGCTGAAGCTCCGCGGCCAGATGTTTTCTGTCACAGATCCCTCGTGCTCTCTGAAACAAAGATTTACCCACGGTAGCTAACTGTGAAGGATGATGGTGAGATTCACCATTTAGATATCGGTTGGTATGGGTCTTTTTCCTATACACAGTGTGACCAATAGTGTTATCAGGATTTCGGATGACTAAAACATCTAGGAAAGCTAAAGAATTATTTGCCTCTAACTCCATTGTGAATTGTATTTTAGAGTTTATGGAGTTAAGGTGGTCTAAAAATGCAGTTACTTTGTCAGATGGTAAAATTGTGAAAGTGTCGTCTACGTACCGCTTGTAGAACCTTGGATTTACAGGAGCAGTAAGAAGGGCTTTCTCCTCAAAGTCCTCCATGAATATGTCGGCGACTATGGGAGACACAGGTGAGCCCATCGCCACACCATCTACTTGCTTGTAGAACTCCTCCTTCCACAATAGATAGCCAGATGTGAGGCAATGTTCAAATAGTATTGCATATTCTTGAGGCATGTTATTTTCTTCTAGCTTCCTAGTTACAATTGAGATGCAGTCCACAATAGGTAGGCAAGTAAATAGTGACTGAACATCAAAACTGACCATAGTTTCATTGTTAGCGAGATGTAGGTCTTTTATCTCACTCACAAAATGGTATGAATCCTTTGTGTGTGCTCTGGTATGTCCTCTTAGTGGTGATAGTATTTTTGCTAAGTATTGTGCCAGCTTATAAGTTGGTGAATCGATCTGGTTCACTATGGGATGTAGTGGAGCGTTTGGTTTGTGTATCTTCGGTAACCCATACAACCTCGGTGGTTTGGCACATGATGGTATTAGCGAATTCACGTCGAGATTTAATTTCTCGGAGTATTTCTTTATTAAATCGCTAGTTGTTTTAAGCGTGTTAGTTGTAGGGTCTGTTTTGACCTTTTTATATGTACTTTCGTCCGATAAAAGTTGTTGTATTTTAAAATTATATTCCGACGCGTCCATTACTACCGTAGCATTTCCTTTATCCGCGCGGAGAATCGTGAGTTCTGGTCTGTTCCGTAAGTTATTTAGCGCTGTAAATTCGTCTTTGGGAAGGTTTGGTTTCGGCACTGAACTACGACGTAACAAGGACGAAATATCTTGACGTATGGCCTCCAAATCTTCCTTACCGATATTATTCTTAAACAAAGAAGGACATTCGAGGAAGCGCTAAGATCTTAAATCAGGCAAGTAAAAAGTTGTTACGGACGGTGATTCAGCAGAAACGGTTCGATTTACATTTCATAAACAACACCATAGACAATTTGTCCAGTGAACTAAAGACAATTTTAACGACATTTGATTTTAATAATTGCATCGAAACTTTGAACAAACGAGAAACATCAAAATACAATGAATGCAAAAATAAACAAATAGAAAAATACCAAAAATTAACGATCAAATCAAATGCCAAACATCCAAGTCAACGCCAGAACAATAAACAACCGTTGACCATAGACACAAACTATAAACAACGCACTGTCTATAATTTGTCAAAACATACACTGGACGAACCGACAATGAAAGTATTAGCGAAGGGAATGAACTTCGCATTAACTCCGCGAAAAATCCCGTACGAAGAAATTATCTGCAGTGTTGAGGATTGTCTGCTTAAGAATAATATCGGTAAGGAAGATTTGGAGGCCATACGTCAAGATATTTCGTCCTTGTTACGTCGTAGTTCAGTGCCGAAACCAAACCTTCCCAAAGACGAATTTACAGCGCTAAATAACTTACGGAACAGACCAGAACTCACGATTCTCCGCGCGGATAAAGGAAATGCTACGGTAGTAATGGACGCGTCGGAATATAATTTTAAAATACAACAACTTTTATCGAACGAAAGTACATATAAAAAGGTCAAAACAGACCCTACAACTAACACGCTTAAAACAACTAGCGATTTAATAAAGAAATACTCCGAGAAATTAAATCTCGACGTGAATTCGCTAATACCATCATGTGCCAAACCACCGAGGTTGTATGGGTTACCGAAAATACACAAACCAAACGCTCCACTACGTCCCATAGTGAACCAGATCGATTCACCAACTTATAAGCTGGCACAATACTTAGCAAAAATACTATCACCACTAAGAGGACATACCAGAGCACACACAAAGGATTCATACCATTTTGTGAGTGAGATAAAAGACCTACATCTCGCTAACAATGAAACTATGGTCAGTTTTGATGTTCAGTCACTATTTACTTGCCTACCTATTGTGGACTGCATCTCAATTGTAACTAGGAAGCTAGAAGAAAATAACATGCCTCAAGAATATGCAATACTATTTGAACATTGCCTCACATCTGGCTATCTATTGTGGAAGGAGGAGTTCTACAAGCAAGTAGATGGTGTGGCGATGGGCTCACCTGTGTCTCCCATAGTCGCCGACATATTCATGGAGGACTTTGAGGAGAAAGCCCTTCTTACTGCTCCTGTAAATCCAAGGTTCTACAAGCGGTACGTAGACGACACTTTCACAATTTTACCATCTGACAAAGTAACTGCATTTTTAGACCACCTTAACTCCATAAACTCTAAAATACAATTCACAATGGAGTTAGAGGCAAATAATTCTTTAGCTTTCCTAGATGTTTTAGTCATCCGAAATCCTGATAACACTATTGGTCACACTGTGTATAGGAAAAAGACCCATACCAACCGATATCTAAATGGTGAATCTCACCATCATCCTTCACAGTTAGCTACCGTGGGTAAATCTTTGTTTCAGAGAGCACGAGGGATCTGTGACAGAAAACATCTGGCCGCGGAGCTTCAGCACGTCAAGCAAGTATTGCAAGACAACAAGCTTCGGGTCCCGCGCCTACGTCACAGTGAACGAGTGAAGCCGGCCACAGTCGAGCGCGCGCCTGCTCTACTACCATATGTTAGAGGAGTCACGGACAAGATTGGCTACATCTTGAAGCGAGCGTCCATTAAGACATACTACAAGCCGCTGAAGAAGATTAGTCAATTTTTACCATCCATCAAATGTAATATTCCTCTACAAGATGCAGGTGTGTACAAGCTAGATTGTGAATGTGGTCTCTCTTACATAGGTCAAACAAAGAGGTCTATAAAAACCCGCGTGAAGGAACATATAGCTGATGTGAAGCACCGACGCTCCGGGAAGTCTGCAGTCTGCGAACATGTTCAAGATCGTCCCCACCATTACATTAGATTTGATAAACCACAAATTCTCGCAAAAGAACACGGATTCCTACCAAGGATGATACGCGAGGCTATTGAAATTAAAAAACATCCAAATTTCAATAGAGAAGATGGTTGGGTGCTACCATCTGCTTGGGATCCTATAATTAACAAAATTAAACCCAAACCCAAGCATACCACTGCAAGACTTCATGATACTATAAGCTCGTTTTGCGTAAATCGGACCAAAAATTAATATTAAAAAACTGAAGGTAGCCGGACTAACTATGACATTGGGACGTCAAACATCTCAGTCCCCCCCCCCCCGTGACCATGGGCGCTGTAAAGCACCCGAAACGTCGGGATAATAATAAAAACAAATTAAAGTAATTAAACGCGATAAAATCCGTAAATAATAGTTTTATTCAATATTAAAGAATTGTGAAATCTGAATAAACCAAATTCGAAATGAATAAAACTATTAAGAATCAAAAAAAAACCAACAGACTCCCTTAACGAAGTCAATAATTATTTTATATAGATTGGTAAAATCCTTGCCAATGAGACTCCTAATAATTTAAATAAAAGCGAAGCAGAGTTAACAAGAGGAGCAATTAATAATAATAGTCCTAAAAACTCAATGCTACAATTACCAACCGACCCCATAGAAGTAAGATGTGTGATATTGAATCTTAAGAATAACCGTGCTGCGGGTCATTATCAAATTTCTACAAGAATGTTAAAAATGTTTAATCGTTTTCTAGCGGAGCCAATATCGCATTTATGTAATCTCAGTTTCTCTTTAGGAGTTTTCCCTGAAATATTTAATAAATTCACTGTGTTGCTATCCATAAGGCAGGCGATAAAACCCCTGCTTCAAATTACCGACCTATAGCTTTATTTTGTGTCATGTCCAAAATTGCAGAAAAGATTGTTAACAAGAGGCTTATTGGTTATCCCGAATCTAAAGAGTTACTCTCTCCCACTTGGATTTAGAACCGGTAAGTCAACGAAAGTCTGTATACTCAACATAACATCATAAGTAAATAATTGTGTTGATGAGGGTGACAGATGTTTAAGTGTTTTATTGACCTATAAAAGCCTGTTTCGCGCTGGAATTCTACATAAGTGAGGTTCAACTTCGGTTAAGATGATCCATTATTGCTGAAGCCGTATTATGTTTGTTAATTATTTCTTTGAAACTACTGTAATAATTCCTAATTTCTTAATGTTGTAACTCGTCGAATCTACGCAATGACCCTGTAGGAAGCACAGTAAAATCCTTTGTTCACTTTGTCCCTCTAAAATCAATAGCATAATAATATTCGTACTATATTGTGTGGTGTTTGTAGCGGTAGTAGTAAAGATTATAATATTTTAAATTTTATATTTTTGTCAGTTAAACGTATTCTTCCAAGCGAAAGGCAAAGAGAAGGAGCTTCATTATATATTTAGGAGCAAATCACTTTAACGTTTATCTTTTATTTAACGTTGACTTTTACCACAATATTAAGAACATAATATTAATGATTTTGAGAAAGTAATACTCAGAGCATACCTGCGCGATAAAATTAGAAATAAGAATATCTACAGTAGAATCAGAGTAAACAACAGATCAACAGAAGAGAAAAGCTGAAGTGGTAATTAACCGATCGTATATGTAGAATGAAGAGCTGAAAACCGATGGAAAAGAAAGGTTCTCGTGTGATAACCTCGTAACCGTAAGCAAAGTGTAGGGTACTAAATGAAGTGATGAATTGGTAAGATATGCAGAAAGTCGATGGATGCAGGTAGATCATGAACAAACTCTGTGGCGTACCTTGAGGGAGGTCTGTATTCAGGCAGCGGACTTGTAAAGGGCTGTAGTGATGATGATGATGGTTAATGAATAATTTTTAAAAGAACAGTATTTTTGTTGAACTAGTTTGATATAGTTTATTACTCGAGTATAATAATATCTTCCAAACTGAATTTCGGTCACGGCGGCTTGCCTCAACGGAGACTAGCCATAGGTGCAGGACAGGATTTTCGAGCCGAAGTGTATGCGCAAGCACAGGTGCACTCATTAATCCCTCTCTATCGTAGTCCGATGAAACGTTAAACCGATATGACCGAAAAGAGATCAAGCTCAGGACCAACAGTTTTACGTGCTTTCTGAGGTAAGGGGTTGAGACTCCGCATACTTTTTGACTCCATCAGCTACTGATTTTTTTTTACAGCAAAACTCAATAAGTAACTTTTTTGTCCATTTTTTACCCGGAATGCAAACCGGAAATCAGCAGTCGCGTTTACTATCACTTGACCCACGAGGCAGTCACTCGAGTATATTGTATTGGTACACTGGCACAACGACCGTCAATTTACCTGTCAATTGTTATAATTAAGGTAACATGTCGAGTGACGTCCAGTTGCGGGTCATTTAGATGAGAACGCCTCTTAAGAAATTTGGTGTGCCCAATAGATAGAGACAGTATTTCGTGCTGGGTGCCCTCATGCCACTTTATATAGTATTTGGTTCTACTAAATAAAGATTTATATAAGTAAATACATAACATTTTTATACTTGGTAGAGCCATGCTGCAGTTATATTAGTAGTATAGTTATAGCATGAATGTGTCGGCTCGACCGGGGAAGAACCACGCTCTCACAGAATACCGTCGTGAAATAGTAGCTTAATGCTGCTGTGTTTCGTATGGTGAGTGTACAGAACCGAAGACCCTTTTTACTGGAAACGAGGCATTCCATCTTAGTCCTCACGTGTGAAAACGCATCTGCATTTTGATGAACTGTGTGCTCGTTTGTTACCTTATTCTATAAAAAATATATACTGGTTCACACAGAGAGCACCCTGAATCGTCGATGACCAAGTTCTTTCCGATCGGCTTGATCTGCTGGCCTTGAAAAGCGACTTTGCATCGCTATGCCTCTACATTTAGTCTAGGAGTCTGTTTGGATAGGAATAACCCTGTTTCAGCCGCCAAATTAAAGGTTTAAACCAAAACACGACGTTCTGGCTTTAAAGTTACATATACTTATATACAGCCAGTATATTAGTACTAGCTTGTGAGGCATTCCACCTTATTACTCAGAGACGACTACGCATCTGTGCCTACCTTGTTTGTAGTTGGCTAATGATGGTAAATGCATACTACAGTCTATGTAGACGGAATATAAATTAGCTTGTGTCTTCAGTTTTATGAAAAAAAGTACATGAGTATTTCCTTAATGATTTCTTATATTTACGCGAACACTACACATTGATTAAGACTACTTTTACTAACTTTAACTTTTATTCAATATATACTTACCAAGTCTTAGTAGAGAAGTAAATATTAATCTAAGTCCTATAGGTGCCAACGCATCTGCATTTTGATTGGGCGCCACATTTGGGAACCACAGCATCCACTTACCAGCAGATAGACTATGTGCAGATTTGTCACGCTTATTCAATAAATAAAATCAAATTATGCGATGACATATAGTGTTTACCTATTAAAGTACCTACTGAAATAAAATAACAATAAATGTCAAACAAAATGACTTATATCACTATGTCTAAGTACCGATTTCAGAAAATATTAAGTAGTTATTTCATTATTTTTATTTCTATAAAGTCGGCTTCTACATTTAAGTAAAAGTTTATTTTTAAAAGGTGCAGTTTTCCTTGAGATGTTTATCGTTGCTACCGAGCAACTTGCGTATTTAAAATTTAGGCCGAGCGCAAGTCTATAAGCTGTTATGACTTTCATATTAAAATATTTACCCCCAGTTCTTAATAGTCCATTGGAACTATTTGCCGTTGCAGAGTACTTTTAACTTTCTTACCTCTTTGTTACTTAAGTTTAAAGTTATTATTCCTTTTTTACACAACGGGTGCGTGAAGACAGACATTCTAATCATAATAATTGACCTGAAAAATCATTACTAATGATACTTGATTGCTATTTTTATGTGTAAATTAATAAAATTGTTGCGTGAATCGCTATTTAAGCCCTTTAATAGTTATATCAAATGTAGGAGCTCATATTGGGAACAAATTTTACAAATTCTTTTTTATTTTTATGTTATGAATGTTCAAGCGCTCGCGTCAGAACATAAGGCGTGCTTTCCTACGTTACACCCAAATCCACCAGCAGCATTTACGCTGAGTCATAACCTTTTCACTTGCTCGATACACACCCTTGTAGTCACAAAATGCCATGCGTTTATCTGTCTTTTTATTTGTGATGTGTATAGTATCAGTAAATAAATGTAATTCTTTACCAGCCTTTCCGATCCTAGTGGCGGATGTGGTTATTGCTCCTCCGCCGATCAAGCTTCGGCCACAGACAGTAGATAGGGTTGCGCCTTTCTCTATACTACTCACTGCTCTTCCCTCGTGGCCCCATAACTATTGTACCAGTGGTGCTGTCCTTCCATATCATGGAGGTTAGCGCGAGTGGCAAACTGCCATATATGTACGCCTCTTCCTCCATCGCTCCAGAAATTCTGAAGTCCACCAATACGCAACCAAAATGGGCTCGTACAAGACCACTTTGAGCGGCGCTACACCTCGGGGCAGCCAAGTGGGTTCCTCTTTGATCACCATGGTTGTACTTTGTATCTGAGTTTGTATAGTTACATAAATTACATTTTCACAGTATACAGTATAGCAACATAAGTTTTACCTTTTAGCTTATATTTTTTATTCTTGCTATAAACCACGATGAAGAATAAAAAAAATCCTATATTATTGAACAAGGAATAAGTACTCGTTGTTAACTGTGTTTATATAATGTTACTTTTGTTGTTGTGATTTAATAAATAAATATTATAATTTATAATTAAAACAATATAATATGTAAATTTAACCGTTAACCGTTACAGTCTACTAAAGTTCACATCGAAGTTTCAAGTTCTACATATTGCCTTATGGGAGAGATATTTGCCACAGTTGCCACGCTTGGCAAGCGGCTCTGTAACCGCAGTTTTTTTTTTATTTTCGTCTTTATTAGGAAGACGCTACTAGCCATCTTCCGATTGGTTTCTCTCTGCCGGCTCTTTCGACACCCACGGCATGGTATAGGTTAGTGGATATTCTCACACCGCCACTACAGCGATTACGACAAATATATTATGAACATATATTTGCGTATATTACTTTGTAATCGAGCTCTTGAAAACGGTTCTAACGATTTAGATGAAATTTAAAGTAAATTTATTTTCTAGGTCTCATATCTGTGAAAATTCATTTTTTCAGTGTTTTCGTACGTGGTATCTGTGTAACGCGAGTGATATTCTTATTCGTGATAAAGTGTAGGATTCATCATCATCATCAACATCATTATTACAGCCATTTAAAAGTCAACTGCTTAACATAGGCCTGCCTCATAGATTAACGTCATATTATAGTGGACGTCCTCCACAGTCACGTTGAGCAGGCGAATAGGCAACCACCGTGTCTTTATAATAGTACCGGGTTGACCGAGCTTTGCTCGGTATTTTTCGCTCGGGTTAATTATAAAATTAATAAAATAAAATTAAAAAAAATTAATTCGTGTATTTTGGAAATTACATTTAGATACAAATTACATACTGATGAATTATGAATAATATTTTTTGATCTTAGCGACATAATAGAAAAAACTGAACTGGTTATTTGAATAAAAAATCATGAGTGCAATTAGTTTTATTCAAATTTTCGTGTTTTTAAAAAATACTAAGAAAAGGGCTCGAAAAAATAGATTTTCTCAAAAAAGAAAGGAACTTGAAAAAAAATTAAAAAAAGTCGGTCGGTCGCGGTCTGGGCTCGAACCGGGGTTTTACGATTCTGTGACCGACCATTATAAAAATTAAGCTATTTATACTCATTAACAATGCGTCAAAATTTACCTTCTTATTCTAACGATATTGTAGCAGTTTTTCATTGCCTAAAAACACGGACAAAAAGACATTTTCTAAAAATAAATCCTAGCTAGATCGATTTATTATCCCGGAAACTCCCTGGACACAAAATTTTATGAAAATCGTTGGAGCCGTTTCCGAGATCCCGATTATATATATATATATATATATATACAAGAATTGCTCGTTTAATAGTATAGGATAGGATAGGATTTAATAATCTGTATGCTATTTCTTTTTTATTTTATTTATATTTATACGTGGTGAACGGTGGTCTTATTAGCTACAGCTACATTAAAGTTGCAGTGCAAATGGGTCGGATTGATCGAAGAAAGATCACACTTCACAGTATAACTTAATGCTGCTGTATTTCGTACGATGAGTATGGAGAACCGGAAACCCTAAAACAAACAATTCCAAATTAGTCCTCAGAGGTGACCACGCATCAGTATTTTGATTCTTAATTAAGAACGCAGCATTTACTTACCATAGGGTGGACTGTGTGCTTATTTTTAACCCTTATTCTATTTAAAAATATAGGTAAGTTGTAACACATCTTCAAATTTTTTCTCGCTGTCGCCTCTTACGGCACCCACGGGACGGTACGGGAAAGTGGGTAATTTTACATCGCCGTTAGACGTTATATAAGATTAAAGAAATAAAAATCATTTGAATAGGAAAAGAAATACAAATGATTTTTCTGTATGACATTGCTACGTTTATCTTTATCTTGTGGTGGCGCAACACAATAGAATTATTCTTTAACTCTTATGTCTCGTAAAAGAAACTGACTTTCTTTTCCCTAGCTGAATATGTTCTATTATTATAGGGGCCCATACCTTTTGCTCCCTACATAAAGTAGCGTTATAGGCAGTCAAACTTTCATCATATTGATAACATCTTGTTTTCTTCAGAAGACAATACTGGTCGAAAATATACAAGTAATCATTATACTTAGGCAGTTCGGAGATTGGTTTACATAAATTATAGTTTTTTTTAATTACCATTACGTGATTTGGGTTTCAGTTATCATTCGATCCATTTACCCTATTACGGCACGATGACAGTAACGTCACAAAGGATTTGTCAAGCACGCTGTGTGGGCAACGACGTGTTCATTCTTGGTCCTTAGGGCTGACAACACGCCTATATTTTGATACTTTATCGACGATAGATGTAAATGTCTATAGGCCACAGCGGCCACTCTCCATCAGGTAGATTGCGCGCTCGTTTTTCACCCGTATTCCATAACAGAAAACTCTACTTATTTATTGATGAATATAAATTTATTCATGAAGTATATAAGAAAGTAAGAAGTAATTAATAGTAAGCAATTAATTAAAAAAATTAAAGTAATATCTATTAAAAATTATATTCTTGTGTATGAAAGTTTTCATCTACTTTTACTATTATTTTCTTTACTGACCAAAATTTCGAGCTAAGAGCTGTTTATGACCATGTCTCAGTAAGCCTATAGAATAAGTCCAATAGCGTCTAAGTCAAATTGCAGTAATAAATTATAGACCATTTTTAAGCTAAGAGGTCCCTTGGAAACAGTTTTTTTCATCGCTTTTGTTTCGTGATTATAGATGTTTGCTGTACCTTATCGCCTCTAACCAAAGAAGTATAATAACAAGAAGTAATTTTGAATGCGTAAATGAAAACAATAACGTGGATATTGTGCTAAGTTGCTGTTGGATGATAATACACCTTTTTACGGTGTGCTTAATTGAAATCTACTTCAAGTATTCTTACAAATATTAAAACAAAAACATGTTTATTTTATACGTGGAGGACGTTCCGAAACGGATGAAAATTATTGAAAAAATATTGATACATTCATATATTTGACATTTATGAATGTAGTGATATTTTTTAAATAATTTTCGTCCGTTTCGAGACGTCGGAAAAGTTGTAATTTCGAAAACGTATTAGGAGCCCATAACAATACAATATGACTATATACCATGACCTTGTATTCTCACTAGGATAATCACAGCTCAATGTTGTTGCACATGATCAAAGTATGTTATATTTAAACTCTAATTAAATTCGTGTTGGAGCCACACTGTAGCTATATTATAGTTGTAGAATGAATGATCGACCGCGGAAAGACCGTGCTCTTACAGAATACTAGCGTAAAATAGCAGTTTAATGCTGCTGTGTTTCGTATGGTGAGTGTAGATAACTGGAGATTATTTTTACTGGAAGCGATGTACGAGGGTGGATTGAAAAGTACTCGGCCTAACCAAGAAAATAAACACATACTAAATCAGTAATATTTTTATTTTTCTACATAATCACCATCAAGTTCAATACACTTTTGACACCTCCCCTTCCAAGCATTTAGACCGTTGAAAAAAATGATTCTTCCTTAGAGTCAAAATATGCGTCTACAGCTGCTTTGACCTCGTCGTTTGTCGAAAATCTTTGACCTCCCAAGTGCTTTTTTAGGTTAGGGAACAGAAAGAAGTCTGATGGTGCCAGATCAGGTGAATACGGCGGATGCGGTAACAGTTCAAAGCCACATTTGTGAATTTCAGCCATTGACTGTACTGACGTGTGAACACGGGCGTTATCTTGATGAAACAGGACTTTTCTTCTGAGCATTCCTCGACGTTTTTCTTTTATTTCCTCTCGTAAACGACGTAGTAAGGTGCAGTAGTAACCAGAGTTTATAGTCTGACCCCTTTCAAGATAATCAATCATAATCACACCTTTCGAGTCCCAGAATACTGAAGCCATCACCTTATTTGCCGACAAAATCGACTTAGCCTTTTTAGGGGGTGGTGAACCAGGTCTGGTCCACTGTTTTGATTGTTGTTTTGTTTCCGGTTTACAGTAATGAACCCATGTTTCGTCCATAGTAACAAAACGATTTAAAAAATCATCTGCATCGGCTTCAAATAACTCCAAACAGTCGGGTAAAATAGTCAATCGCGTCCTTTTTTGTTCAACTGAAAGCAGTCGCGGAACCCACCTCGCAGACACCTTGTGGAAACCCAACTCGTTGACAACGATGTTTTGAGTTCGTTCATAAGAGATGCCTATAATCTCGGCTATCTCTCTAATTTTTAATCTGCGGTCTCCCATTATTAAATCAAGTACTTTTTTAATATTTTCGTCAGTAGTTGACGTCGAAGGCCTTCCAGAGCGGGGTTCATCTTTCACACTCTCTCTACCACGCATAAATTCTGCTATCCATTTTTTGACGGATGAATATGACAAAGCACAATCGCCTAATGTACTGACCATGTCATTATGGATGGCTTTTAATGATAGCCCCTTCTTATGGAGGTACTTAATGACGGCACGCTGCTCGATTTGCTCCATTCGCGGAAATTATGTCCGATTACTTTGTTAATAAATTTATAAAATCACAACTAATTATCGCACACGTTTCGAACTTCACACAATGAACTAGTCTGAACTGAACTAAATAATGTTGGTAGATTTGATTTTTAGAATTGAATGGATCTGTGTTAGGTCGAGTACTTTTCAATCCACCCTCGTACGAGTATTCCACCTTAGTCCTCAGGGATGAACATGAGATCGGGTGCGTTGTGTGCTCGTTTGTCACCCATACTCTTATAGTGAGTATGTTTTAGTAGTGGATTTACGACAGGTTGTAATAAATGAACTTTACAAAATTATTCAACAACAATTTTCCTTATAATTTTTCACAATAATGTAGTAGTGGATCTCTTACGGGATGAGTCACTAACGGGGTAATTTCTTGGGGTATAAGTCGCTCGTGTCCGTAGGCTTCGACGTATCTCATATATAAGAAATATTATGAAATTAACTACAATTTTTAAATATTAGAACATTTATGTTATTATATATAGTTATTATATATTACAACTATTATGACTGGGAGTCCGTCTGTCCTATTTACCTATTTCTGCTGCCAAGCAACGGTGCCTGAACTCCTGTGATCAAGACTAAATATTACACTGAGCCAGTATAACTACAGGCAGAGGGATCTTTTTTTATACTTTTTAAAAAGAATATTAACAATGCTGTAAACATTACTAATATTCCCCTTAACCACTCGTGGTAAGCTTAAATTGTTTGTGTTACGAGTGGTTCACGCCAGTAGTCGAATGGCGGATTCGAACCCAAGACCTTTTTGAGTTCGCGGTCCGCGCCCGGCCATTAGGCTACTGTCGCTTAAATCAAAAGACATGACAACGCATACATAGTCATCGTCGCTCACTGTTGGTTGCTGATTTCCATGGGCTGCAGTAACCACTAGCCATAAGGTAACCGTAATCTAGTTTGCCACTTAAATTTTATGCATTTTTTTATAGCTAGGCTAATAATCTTAAGGCGCTGTGTAGTGGCGGCGCAGTGTATCCAGTACTACACATCATCCCGTGGGCATCGTAAAAGGCGACAGAGAGCAACTGAAACAGTATAAATGATTAGCAGCATCTTCCTGATAAACACTGAAAGTAGTAAAAATAAATACTGTAGTTACTGCCACGCTCACGAAGCGTGACACGACTAAATCCGGATATAATAAGACAATCTAAGGAGCAGGTTTATGTATTGCAGTGTATTGTAATGAGAAATTTTAAATTAATACGGTTATTAAAGGTTAATAAGATACTAAAATGTCATCACAACGGAAAGAACGCCCATAAATTTGTAATAGCGTTACTAAAAAAGGAAAATAAAAGCGTTGTTAAAATTGAGCAATTATTTCGTTTATCCCCATTTTCCAAGTAAAGCCTTAAAAGACGAGTCACAAGGAGAAGACAAACTTAAAAGCAAGTTCTAGGACATGCTTAGATTTTATATGTTTAATAGCTTATAAATGAAAAGTGATCTTATGGCAAACGGCTGATGTAGGTTATTGAAACTGCAACAAAATTAAAAAAGTGAAATACTAATTTACGTGTATATATGTATAATTTTATATATGGTATAATTTTTTGGGGTAATTCAACCAACATAAATGAAAAGTTTATACTACAAAAACGATGTTTACGCATCATTACGTTTACGGTATGTAAAACAAATAGAGACAGCCTGAGGAATTTATTTAAAGAAAAACGTTTTTTAACTTTAACTGGAATATATATCTTAGAGTTGTGCCTATTTATTAGAAATAATTGCGATTTATTCGAAACAAAACTTTCGGAACGGCAAAATTTACGCCCTTGCTACGTAAACAATTTATATCTACCTCAAATTAAAAATAAATTGTTTGACAAAAGTGCATACATAACAGCAATTAAAGTATTTAATCACTTACCCAATAGTATTAAAACAATAAAAGGACCCAAATTCAAACATAATTTAAAAAACTGGTTGGTGGAACATACGTTTTATACGCTAAATGAATTCTATAATTTTTAGAGTTAATATCGTGTTCTTTATTATAATTATATCTATAAGCATTTTTTAAATATTTTATCTTAGAAGTTATTGTAAATCTATCATCCGTTAAATGTAAATTGCAAAAATGTAATCTGTTAAATGTAAATAGTATATATATTATGTTTATGAAAATTGTAAATCTATTGCACGCCTGATTAGGCAACTGTTGATACCCTTAATAATATGTCATCTTCAACTTGTACACCGTAATGCAATAAATGAATTATTATTATTAGGGGTGTCAATATAGTTTTCTCATCTGGTTGGGTTCTGTAAATATATAATTGTAAAAGGAAATGAAAAGATAAATATACATAAATATCAATAACATAAAATAAATATAAAAATACATATATAAATAAAAGGCCAACCAGATGGAGACCCTCGGCAGGGGAGACCAAACGGCTGAGGGTTAGGGGGAAAGGCAAAGAAACCGGCGGTCGATGCGGGCGGTATCGAGGAGCACCGCCTTCTGCATTTGAGCCTGGAGCGGTCGCCACGTGGTCCCAGCCGCCTCAGATGACCCGAGAGGCTGACTGGGATTAGCCCGTTTGCAGAGACGACTACAGGAATAATTTCGGTCGGCAGGCC
The DNA here is from genome assembly GCA_036936625.1 of Parnassius smintheus behrii. Lineage (NCBI taxonomy): Eukaryota > Metazoa > Arthropoda > Insecta > Lepidoptera > Papilionidae > Parnassius > Parnassius smintheus. The sequence continues at coordinate 3,512,749 of JAUPFT010000001.1, forward strand.
ACCCCACATATCGGTCACCTCGTGAGCCAGGTCCAGATATTTTGTTTGTTTATCTGTTTCGGCTTTCACGAGGTTCTCGTCATACGGAATGGTAATGTCGATCAAAAATATCCTTGACTGTGCCCGGTCCATCAGCACAATATCAGGCTTATTCGCAAGAATAGTCCTGTCTGTGATGATGGCCCGGTCCCAATAGAGCCTGGCGCGATCATTTTCGACCACGGCTTCCAGCAAGTACTTGTAATATGGCAATTTCCGATCCACGAAACCGTATTTCAGAGCGAGCTCCTGGTGTAGAATTCTGGCTACTAGGTTGTGCCTGCACAGGCACAACCTAGTACTCAGAGTTAGAAAGCGACGAACAACCGAAGATGACATGCCTAAGTGACTCACCGGGATGGCGACAAGCTCGACAGATGTCGATGGTACCATCCTTTAGGATGTATCTCCGATAGTTGTTGGTCTTAATAACCTGATCCTGTATTGCACAGACAAGACCCTCGGTATCCCCGAAGAGGTCACCAAAGCGTAGCCAGTGGAGGGAGGTTACTGTGTCTACGAAAGGCCCATGTAGAGACTTGTAGAACGTTCCGTGGAGCTCCTGCTCCTTCCGTACGGTCTCCCGGTCGGAAATTGTCTGCACTGCCGGGTCTTGCCATTGCTCGTTGGCTAAGGATAGAGGGGTAAGTCCTTTATCACCAGAAATGACGTCCTTATAGAATGGATCATCCGATCTCGCCAGGAAGTAATTACGGAGGCTACACACTTCGAGATTATGCAGGGTGAACGCGCTCAAGAAGCCACGCCCACCATGCTTTCGCGGCAAGTACAGCCTCATTACCGGCGATCTCGGATGATGCATTCTGTGGGACGTCATGGTAGTGCGGACTTTTCTATCCAGAGCGTTAAGTTCAGTCTGAGTCCACCTGAATATGCCAAAGGTATACATGACGACAGGCATGACCCAGCCGTTATATACTTGTGTCTTATTCACGCCGGACAAAAGGCTGTTAAGCACTTTGGTCAAGCGTGTATAACACAAGTCGCAAACTGACTGTTTCATACCAACCTCATCGATACCGATGTTCTGTGACATACCCAGGTATCGGTATGTTTCAGCCTCGGAAAGGGTCCTTAAGTTGACGGGCATAGATAAATCTATGCCCTCAGAGTTAGCAACCCTACCCCTCTCAACATGGAGTACCGCACACTTATCCGTCCCCAGCTCCATTCTAATGGAATCGCTAAATTCACAAGAGATGTTTATCAATTCCATAAGATGGGAGCGACTGGAGGTGAATAACTTGAGGTCATCCATATAGAAAAGGTGGGTCACTTTTGTCCCACCTTTCCGTAGCTGAAATCCCCTCCCGGAGCCCTCCAGTAAGGTACTGAGAGGGTTCAGAGAGAGGCAGAACCATATTGGACACAGACAATTGCCCTAGAAGATACCCCTTCCTATCCTTATGTGGTTCTCCGCAGCCATTGTCCGCTCGCCCAGATGACAAAGGATCGTACTCCACTGCCCCATACACTGCTCGAGGAAGTCTCTAACTGTACATTCTATCTTGTACAGCTTGAGGACTCTCTTTAGCCATGTATGGGGCACCCAGTCGAATGCCTTTCTGTAGTCTATTCAGGCGGCGGAGAAGTTCCGACGGTTGCGTTTCACCACTTTGCCAATGACCGCGTCAATGAGGAGTTGTTCTTTGGTTCCACGACCACCGCCCTGACATCCATTTTGAGCGCGCGACATCACCTGATTTGAGTCCAGGTGACGAGTGATTCTCGCGCTCAAAATGGATGTTAGTGTCTTGTATATGGTCGGTAGACACGTGATGGGGCGGTATTTGCTCGGGTCTGTAGTACCCTGGCATTTAGGAACCAAATGGGTGATCCCATTAGTGAAGAGGCTCGGGAGCGACTTCTGGTTGAGAAGCTCTTGAAACTGTCGGGCGAGCACAGTGTGACACACCACGAACCTCTTCAGCCAGTAGTGATGCAGCCCGTCGAGTCCCGGACTTTTCCAGTTCAGGGCCCTACGGACCGCCTCAGCTACGTCATCCGGCGTTATGGTGACGGGGTCCATGGGCATAATACCCACACACTGACTCGCCACAACTTTCGTCCAAGGGCCCTCGTTGTGGTTTACGGGCTCTGACCACAGGCTGCGCCACAATGCGACCGTGTCGGCCTGATTCGGTACTGGGCCCGTTCCACTTACCAAGAGGCTCTATAAAACATTGGTCGCTCCAGTGATTTATAGAGCCTCTTCTGATCACTCTGGAAGAGACGATTCTGGTTGACCTCTCGGTATATCTCCGAATTCGCTTTCCCCGAGCAGCGATTCTCTGCTTCAGGTCGTGTATGCGCTCCGTCAGTTTTTTCATTATATCTGGCTGGGACAAACTAACATTTGTCCCAGCAAACTCCATCCTGACGGTGCGCACAATCCTTGTTCTGGTATTGCCTGACCTGAAGCATATCAGTCTGCCGATGAGGGCCTTAGCCTCTGCGATACGTTCTTCAATTCTTGTTCTCCAGGCTGGGATAGCACTACTTTGTCCAGCAGTGCGTCCAGCCTTGGAAAGTTTGGCGCCAATAATACGGCAGACTGCCAGTGCGGCGCCAAAGAGAATTGAGTCCGTCTCGCAAAGGTCCCGGCTGGCTTCCAAATAGGTCTCCAGTATTGGGTTCAGAGCCCTCACGACAGCCCGATTCCGCTTGTTTAGGGCTATGCGGGGAAGTCGCGGTCGATTTTCGAGAGGCTTACTGCGCGTTTCCATAATCGCCTCTTCCAATGTACTCCTCATTTGCTCTATTTCTAGTTCCTGGGTGAATGTTCCATCATCATTTGAATCAGCAACCACTGGGGTATTCACGGCGGCATCCACGTGTGCGTGTGGTTCTGCAACTTGTGGCACCGCACCCTCAGTCGTAGCGTTTTCATTTGATGAGGGAACAGCCTCACGTCGTAGCTGTTCGAGTTCGACGCCATCAAATATATTTGAGCGTAAAATATACCGAACTCGGTCTGCCAGGTATTGCTCGGTGACAGTAATAGATGACTTCAGCTCAGTAAAAAGACGATGCATCCTAGCCCGATACGCGAAACCTCTAATTTCTCCCCCATATTTATTATTATTATTATTATTATATATGTGTAAGTCTTTATATATGGTAGGTATAAACATATGTACGTAGGTTTAGTCTCATTAATATGTTGTAATTTTTAAATTTCTATTTTGCTTTTTTTGTAACCGCCTTACGTTATATGACTGTCCTTAGGTTGAATAACAGAAAATGCTTTTAGTGTTAAATCTGACTTTTGTTCTTGAACATTGTGTGAGGTTCAATAGAAATAAATAAATAAGTTGATAGGGTAACTGATAAGACTCATTTTCTGTCTTGAAGTCCGTCAGGGTTGTGACAATTACTATTCACTACTGTGTTCCGATATGAAGCGTGAAAACAATCGGTATAAGCTTAAAGGTAGCGCATACAACTTATGACCAGGCAGAACTACTATTTTGCCTCTCCCTCTAAGTGAGTACCACCTTCTTACAATATTTCTGCCGGTATAAAGGATATAGAGAATTACTATAATTACAGGCAGGTCTTCCATCTCATTCCTCAAAAGTAATAACGCATTTGTAATCTTATTTGCCTAAAGTATACTGCAGACTAACATAAGCTGTAGTAACCATTTACCATCAGATGGATTATAAGTCCATTTATTTCTTCAGATTTAAAAACGGTCATTAGAAAGTCACAGATGCCTTGTCATTAAATGGAATAAATTAATGAATAATAAGCTATTTTGTCACTTTGATATTAAAAAAGAAATACAAGAAAGTTAGAAACACCATGGTAACCTGAGATGGAATGTAGGAATAAAGGCGACAAGTGAGCATACGTTCATACTGATGGTAAATAGATGTGTGACATGTACACATCTACCCCCAATTGAAAGTCAAAATGCAGATTGAATGCCTCGCTTACATAAAAAGTCTCCAGTTCACCATACGAAACGCTGACACTATTCAACGCTGATATTCTGTAAGAGCGTGATCGTGTCCCGGGCAAGGAAACCCATACTTGCTACAACCTTAATACAGCCGTAGCATGGCTTCATTATGCTTAATTTGGTGAGGAATTCTAAAAAAAATGAGTGGGTATGGAACAGCCTTTAGATCGCGATAGTAGTAACATTATCTTGCAAAGATCACGACTGTGGTTATAATTTTTTCCTACACCCAGTAAAATTTTACCACACCAACAGAAAATGAGGTGATAGTAATTCTTCAACTGTTATTACATAGTAAATATAATAATCGTCACGCAAAATGCTATCATTATGTAGTCCCGAATTCGACATCTGAAGTGATAGCCTCTTGCATACTTGAAAATTTAAGATTTATCGTACATAAAAACCCAGTATTCGTCCCCACCACAAAAAAAAATTATATACTATTTTACCAGGTTATAGCGTAAAAATTACAATACAATAGTACAATCATTAGGGAGAACATCTTACGCAAGAAGTTCTCCCTAATGATTGTAAATTTGGTATTATATATATCTAGTAAATTTTATATTATGTAGGGTGTAATCGAGTTCTCATTTTTCATAAAGGATTTAACTAGGTGGTTACCCCTTTCTGCCCAGGAGTCCATCTGGGTAAGTTCCATCCTCTCGCCTACTTCTGTGGTGAAATAGTAGTGCTTGCATTAATGTGCTCTAGTCTGAAGGTTACAAAAAGCCAGCATAATGACAGGGTTTGAGGCATTCCATATAAATCCTCTGGATGTCATGCATCTTTAACCTTCTTGTTACAAAGTTTTGCTGTAGGAGTCCATGGACCGGAATAGCCACTTACCATCATGTGGCACGAATGATGATTTGTTACTTCAGCCTTGTAAAAAAATAACAGAGAAGTACACTGTAATGGTTAATGTAAGTTTATTGTGTTATAATTAAGTGGTAAATCTTACACATAACGGCATATAGTATGGCATAAGAGCATCACTCAATTTCGCCCCATGGTTAAGTTGCAACTATAGGAAATGCCAAAATATTTTATTTTTTATTTAAGTTATGGGCAGAAAAGTTAATGCAATGGCACTGTGATTTTCTACCTAACTTCTAAAGGTGAAGATCAAGGCAAATCCTTACGGGTTACTATGATAACTCTCCGCATAAAATAACCTTTCATAGTGGCAATGTGTGTCTGTCTGATAGCGTCCTCAGGAACTTAGGCACTCTGAACTGAGGCTAATTTCTTATTAAAAAATACGAAAATCCACAAAGGTGACTGTTTTAAATAATAATCTGACACAAATAAAGATTTTAAATGAGTAAGACGAAAGTCTGAGTAATGAGCAGAGATAGGTACGAGAGAGAACGATTTTCAATACCCCCTAACAGCTGCTGGGATCTTTTCTCACCAGGCTGATTTTATTGGTTTAAAGGATGTTGAATGCACCTTCTGTATAACATACAGAAGGTGCATTCAACATCCAACATATAATTAAGAAAGCCCAAAGCATTGAGTCTTTCAAAAAACTGGTTAAAAATAATTATTTAAATATGTGTTCTACTTAATATATTTCATTATCATATCTTCTATACTTGATAAGGTTTGTGTATATATGGTATGTATATAAAATGTAGCTATAATGTGTTACAAAAATATTTATAAATATGTATATGTATAAATATTATGTAATTGTATAAATATGTATGTGTATAAATATGTGTACGATTATGTATGTATATATATGTTATGTGTTATGCATGATTTTTTATCTACTATTTATGCACACTTCTATATTTTTGTATGTAAGAGATCTCCTTCACCAACTTTTGCCTGGAAGAGATCGCTGTTTAGCAATAAGGCCACCTAATTGTACATAAATTTATCAATTTAAGTTTGTTGTTCTTTGTATTATTTTTTGTGCAATAAAGAGTATTGTATTGTATACTTTGAAAGTGGATAAATCAGAAACTTTTGTAAGTGTTCCATCTTGAAACCGAGTAAAGACTAAACTTAGTTTAAATGGAGCGACGAAATATAAATCTAGTAGTATATTCTAGGTGGTCCAAGAAAAGTCTTAATAAGTCGTAGTATTATAAGATTTAAGATATTAATATTTCTGGTTATTTTAGGAATTTATTGCAGATATTTGATATGTAAGCTGGAAAGTACTATATATGTAAGTTTTTGAATAAAAACAATTGTTTTTTAAAGAATAAGACTGATAAATGAGCACATAGTCCACACGAGGTAAGTGGATGCTGGGGCCCATTCATATCTACATTAATTTTCCATTAAGAACCAAAATGCAAATTCGCTGGCACATCTGAGATCTAAGATGGAATACCACGTTTTCTGTTAAAATTGTTTCCGCTTCTCTACACTCAACGTACGAAACAAAGCAGCATAAAGCTGTTATTTTACGCCGTTATTCCTACCCCGGTCAAGGCGATCCATTCGTGCTACAATTAATATAGCTGCAGCATGGTTCTATAACGTAGTGAAATATACGCGAGAACATTCGCGTATATTTCACTACGTTATAGAACACATAAATACGTATATATATATATATATATATATATATATATATATATATATATATATATATATATATATATATATATATATATATATATATATATATATATATGTGTGTGTGTGTGTGTGTGTGCGTAAAACTTTCACGACACAGTTAGTTGAATTGACAAAGGCAATGTGCATAGGTATGTATCTCTATCTTCGACACAGAAATTTTACCGATGAGCATCCTTAAAAAAATGAAGAACAAAGTTAGTAAAGTTCATTAAGTGAAACTAGAAAAAAAAGATACCGAGACATTTAAATTTGGAAATATTTTAAATATTAATGTTCTGCAGACCGTGCGGTCACTACGGCCAGTACGAAGGAAACTTGTAATCTGCACTGGACAGGATTAGAGTGTCCGAGTGTATGCAGGACTAGGTACAGTCCCTACTTCTACACTCTCATAGATAGATGGGACAGTCACTCGACACCACCAGTTTTACGTGATTTCCAAGCCAATGGGGTTAATCACCGTTAGCTTCCTGACTACGAGTTACTACTAAGAATTTCTTGACAGAAACCAATTACTAAATTTTGGGCTTGACTGGGATTCCAAACCATGATCAAAGGTAATGCATAACCACTTACCTACATACCTATACTATGAATAAGTTATTGGGAGCAACAGAAGATTATGGATTAAGACAGAGTAGTAATTTAAAAATATATGAGCAAAAAGTCACGAATGCATTGATTTTAAATAAGAACCTGAAACGAATTAAGCTTTCTAATAAGTGAGACAAAAGAGGATTTTTCTTTTTTGGTGTTTTAAAAAAAACGTCACCCCGAACAAACTTGGATTTTCTTCTGTGTTGTGGAGGAAATTTGCAAACATAAATTGCACAAAGTTAAGTATCCAGACGTGGAACAATAATTTGTAAGCCATATAAATACTTGTTGCGTGCGGTATTCGAAGCAGCGGCCCTCAAAGCCACAGCGCAAGGTAGGCCAATGCGCCGCGAAGCCTTCGTAATGTATACACATAAATAGAATAGTTTGAGTAATGTGTAGACACAGATTAAGTTATAGATATATGATATAGATTTTCTACGTGTTAGAGCCACACTACAGCTATATTGTAGTTGTAGCACTAATGGGTCGGCTCAACCGGGGCGAGACCACGCTCTCACGGAATACCAGCGTAATGCTGCTGTGTTGCGTATGGTGAGTGAAGAGAACTGGAGACTCTTTTTACTGAAATCCAGACATTCCATCTTAGTCCTCAGGGGTGACAACGCATTTACATTTTTATTTTTAATTGAGGATAAATGTTGACGTCTATGGGCCACAGCATCCACTTACCATCAGTTGGACTGTGTGCTCGTTTGTCACCCAATTCTATAAAAAGGTATTCGAAAGAAAGATTATCACGACAGCTGCTGGGGTCCTAGCTCACCGGGTTACTGATAACGAAACAATCAATCGCCGAGTAGTGGTGACTTAAGAGAATCCACTAAACCCATATCACCACGTAAATGTCTTAAGAGTAAGATCCGACAAAGGGAAATGAAAGAGGAGTGTTTGGCAGCGTTAGTTTCTTAATGGTTATATTCTTAACAAAATAAATTTTTAAGTCCAAAGAAGTACAAAGATTTTATTTTTTTTTTAATAAATATCTTTAAATAATTTAACAAATCATCAGTCAATACTATTTGCTGATGACATATCAATTGTTATACCCCACACTAATAAGTCACAGATATATGAACAAGAAATAAATTCTACTATAGAGTCAGTTATATCATGGTTAGAAGATAATAATTTACGAGTCAACACTAACAAAAGTAAATATATTCAATTTGGAAATTATAAATTAAAACCACAAAAATTGGATTTAAGATATAAGGACGAAAGATTAGTAGAGTTAGTAGATACACAATTCCTAGGTGTTACTATTATTGACCGGTATGTAAATTGGAAATTACACGTACAAAAAGTATGCAAAAAGGTTAATCAATTTATTTATGCACTGCGTAAACTTCAAAATGTAGCAGGGGTACGTTGAATCCGTCTTAAGATATGGACTACTCTTGTGGGGCAACTCAACTGACGCAAACAAAGCCTTCCTAAGTCAGAAGAAATGTATTCGTGCACTGTGTAATGTAGGCCCTCTTGAAAGCTGTAGACCCCTGTTCAAGGAAAAAAGAATTGTCACTTTAACTGGTTTATATATATTAGAAATCTGTGTTTTCATTAAAAATAATTCTAATCAATTTGTTACCGTGCAGGAAAATAATAATTCTCTAGCAAAAAGAGATCCGACACGTCTACTCATGCCATCTTGTAAAACTGCATTATACCAGAGGAATTGCCTCATAATGTGTAACAAGGTTTATAATAAAGTTCCTAAAAATATTCGTGAACAGCCATTAAGGCGAATGAAAAAAAGTTTAAAGCATTGGCTAATAAATACTGCCTTTTATAATATCAAAGAATTCTTTAACCATAAATTTTGATTTTATTTTTATTGATTTTGCTTATATAAGTAAATTACTATAGATAGATCCAAGATTTTGCGTGATACTTCTCAAATGAACAAAAATTAAATTTTTCTAATTTTGTTATGTTTTCCTAAAAACATAAACATCAATTGTTTATGAAAGAAAAAGAAAATTTATAAAAGTGATTATTTCTAATTTTATTTTTTTTATTTTGTTTTTTAACATATTTATTTTAAACAATTTTTACGCATGCCACAAAAGGCAAAACATGTGGAAACAAATATTAACTCTGTATCCATCTGTCCGTACCCATGTTTTAGAGAAATAAATGATTTGATTTGATTTGATTTGAACTCTATTTAAGTAAATACTATAATAACTATCAAATAAATTTTTTATTTCATAAAACGTTTAAGGTTTTAAACAGAAGTAATAAATCAAGTATTCTAAAGTTACTTATGATAAGAATGCAAGAGAATACAAAACGAGGTTAACAATGTCTAAGCCTAATTCCCTGTAATAATAAATTAGGAGCCATTTGAAACAAAGCGGTCCGTCGCTGGCGATTTTTCTCATCGGCCTAGCGACATGTTTACGGATGCTCTCAAGAGATTGTTGGCAATAAACCAGAGGTGTAATTCAATGCGTTATTTCTCACCTAAATTAGGTAACCCTGCATTATGCCACTTTTATATGTGTAGTTTTTTTTAAATAAAACTGAAAAGACTAAAATGAAAAACAAACACATAGTCCACCCGATGGTAAATGGCTAAAATTAAAAAAGTTAAAATTACAGCCTATATACGTCACCACTGCTGGCCTATATACAAGAATCCACTCATTTCTGAGAGCCCCAATGCGTGTTGGCGAAATTAACATGCCTTCGATATATTCTTTTTATTTTTCAGACATGCAGGTTTCCTCACGATGTTTTCCATCACCGCCAAGCACGTTGTAAATCAGCACTTAAAATTGCAATTAACAATTTTATTGGTGCCGGCGGGGATCGAACCCGGGTTGCTCGCGTAATGTGACTTTACAGCGAGCGCTAACCATCCGAGCTACCACGGCTACAAATATATGGGTAAATGGCTACTGCAGTAGAAATAGAAAAAGCATAAAAATGTTTTTATTCAATATCTCTTAATATATATATAAATTACGTGTCACGTTGTTTGTCCGCGATGGACTCCTAAACTACTTAACCGAATGACCCACAATTTTTTGCGAATTTGAAGATTTTTAAATAGACATGACAAAGTGTCGTCAAAAAGGGCAGAACAACGTCTGCCTGGCAAGCTAGTAGATTACAAATAATACTTATCGAAGGTCATCGCTATGTTTAATTTACTACTGGTTCAAAAAATTGGGTATGAGAAACCCAGCGGTTTTTTTTTTGAAAAAAAAATAAAACAGTTTCAAAAACAGTTTTTTGAAAAAAAAAAATACACAAAACAAAGCAGTTCATGGACACCTACAGCTAACTTAAATCAAAAAGACTAAGATGGAATACCTCAGCCTACAATTATTCTGACTTTTTAAACTCCCTGACCAGAACTATAGTAGTGCAAGCATTACTATTTAGCGACAGAAATAGATAAGAATAATAGTAGGTACTTATAATTACATATCAATGTTTACACTTTACGTGATATACTTTTAATTACTGTTTTTACTCAAGATATATAGAATAAGGGTGACAAATGCGAACATAGCTCACCTGATGGTTAGTTGATACTGTGATCTATACACAATTACCCACAATTAAGGTTTATAAAAATAGGTTTCTCTGTCTACGGTAGTCACCCCTTTTTGATTTTTTTGTGTATGGAGTCTTATCTAGTCATGTCTATGGAAAGGCTCTACCGAATTTAAACACAGGAAAAAGACCAAAGATGATGATAGCTCGGGACCTCCTACAACAATAATAACCGACGAAATTATTATAAAAAAGACGAAAAAAAAAACATGCATGCAGTTCACACACAGTCCACATAGCATACAATACACTAATAAGTATCCTATTCTTATCTCATAGTGCAATGTGATTCGACTGCCTTGATGGTCTAGTAATTGTAAACGCATTGTTGATCATGTGGTCCTGGGTTCGAATCCCGGGTCGGGCCAAATATCAGTTATTGATTAAGTTTTTTTGTCAGAAATTTTCAGCTATAGCTCGAAGTCTATTAAGAGTTTCATAAGAGTTTCACCCCCGTGCCTCAGACATCACTTAAACCTGTTGATATCCCGCCTGATCTCTCTCCGCTCGTGTTAGATTGCCGTCACATCGAACTATAAGAGTGAGTAAATAGAGAGAGTCCAGTCCTGTGCAGATGGCTAGTCTCCTATGAGACTGGCCGCCGTGGTCTGGAGGAAGGTTGCCTTGGTAGTAGCTCAGGGGCTAAGTGCTCGCTGTAAATTTCACTGTACGCGAGCAACAAGGGCTTAATCCCCACCGACAGCAATAAAATTGTTAAAATTGCAATTTTAAGTGCTAATTTACCACGTTATCGGCGGTGAAAGAAAATACCGTGAGGAACCTGCATGTCTAAAAATAAGAAAAAAATATTTCAAAGATATGCGAATTTCGCAAACACGCATTGGGGCAAAACCGTGGACATTCTTTGCCTTAAACCCTGTCAGAAATGAGACGAGGCATATGCCCAGCATTGGAACGTATACTGGCTGAAATTTTGACTTAAACCTGTGGTTGTGAAGTAGTTTTCAAAACAGTATTGGAGGAACATTAATAATTAAGTTTAACGAAAAACGAAAAATCAACAGTCTACCTATTTGAAAAAATGTTGATTTTGGCGGGAATAAAACGACACCAAACTACTTTCGTAAGTTGTCGTTTTAGTTTATCTCATTTTGTTATGGACCCCTAATATACAATAATAAACTTAACTTCAGATAAAAGTAGGTCTTATTTATTCGTATTTTTAAAAACTATAATGTTGGTTTATCAAATGGCCAAGGGTTAAGGGCAAGTGGAAATAAATCAGCGAATATTACGGTTAATATCCAGGAATATATAATAGGAATAATATACGATCAAACGAACTTCTAAGTAAAGTTCGATTATTATTATGATGACTTGCTTCATTTGAAGATATGATTATAACAATGTAGTTTTCCTACTTACTCGGTAACTTCGCACATATTTTAGAGATTTTTTAAACGATTTAGTGACTTACTTCCGGTATGTCTGCCTTGTGTTGGCTCTTTGACATAACCTCATTTTTTTAGAGTCAAGTTAATGAAGTGATACAAAACTTTCTGTATATCTGGGATATTCATGTATCAGGGAGGGAGGGAGTTCATATCTTCAAATGTAGCAAGTCATCATAATAATAATCAAACTTCACTTAGAAGTTCGTTTGATCATATATTATAATTCCTTGCTTCATTTTTCAGATATGATTATAACAACGTAGATGTTTAGAGTCAGAAAGTTTTGAGTGGAAAAGAAAACAATAAGTTAGCAAACCTTATAGTTTTATTTTTCAACAAATCAGCCTTATAGTTATAACAGTTTATCAAATTAAGTAAACTTAACATAAACCTCTAAGCATTAATTAAGGTAACCCTATTACTAAGAAACATTATTGTTTATTACTGTAGGAATATTATTATGAAAACATCACAATCACGACTGGTTTTCTGTTTGCTTACAAATAGACCTAGCAAATTCGCCTTCATTTACAATAGACCTGTTATAAAAACGGGCGAATGAATTAGATGAACTAGTCCACCCAGCGGTTTTGCGAATAGTTTCTATATTAACCCCGGCCAAACTCGCGGCCGAGGTGGATGCGTGTCTTGTGCTGTGCGCACCGAATATACTGATGTCAACGCCACTTTCTGACAGCATTTGTTTGATCCATCTGGTGATGGTTTGTACAGTAGCAGGTTTGTGTGGCCGTTTGTACGTTAATAACAGATTGTTTGTACTCTCAGGTCTTATGTTTTTAGTTACAGAAATATAATCTGAGAGAACTGTCGCGGGGCAAATAGAAAAGTTTTCCCTGAAGTATGGTAAAAAGAGCAAGGGCTGGTACCTACCGGGTGCAGATGTCTTGATGATGTCTACTATGGCTATTTTTATGCCACTGTCTGAAAATAGTATATTGTCGAGTTGAATTAAGGAAAACGTCTGTACCCTGTGAGCTGTACAGATTGCTAAAAGAATCCCAAGTTTTTTAGTGATTTTTTCCAGTGTCAGCTCACTGTTTGGGAACCACGTTGAAATGAGGTTTAAGACCAATTGGGGATTCCAGGTTGTGGAGCATTTAGGTCTTAAGGGTCTTAGTTTATACGCGCCTTTAAGGAGACGCTTTATAGATTCGTCTGAACTAATATTGTTGCCTATAAATGCTGACAAAGCAGAACGATGGGAGTTCAGGCTGCCATACGCACACCCATTATTAAATTGTAACGCTATGAATGAGAGTAAGGACGATTTTGGTGGGTCAAATACATTAATTTTGTTTACCGTACAATATTGCCACCAAAGCTTAAGTGAGGTACTGTATTGCTGTATGGTGCTAGTAGAAAAAGATGACAGCATCAGTGTAGCTGAGTGTGCACAGGCGCCCCGTCGACTGAACGCCCGCCGAAGAGCTTCGCGACACCCAGGGTAAGGTTCTTGTGCAGCGGGTAACGCTCTCTGAAATGAGATTGCAAGAGATTTTTATTGGGGTTTAAATAAATGACGTCAGAAACTATAAGGTTTTGCAGTAATGGAAACCATGGTTGTGATGGCCAGTTAGGATAAACTAATATGCCGTATGCATTGTCGTCGATTATTTTTCTAAGGCATTTTAGTATCAGGGAAAATGGTGGGAACGCGTAGAAGTAGTGGTTATGCCAGTCTGTTGTAAATGCGTCGACGGATACTGCGTCAGGGTCTTGTTTCCATGAAATGAATTTCGCACACTTAGTGTTATCTCGAGACGCAAATAGGTCTATCTCAGGTTGACCGAAATATTTTACTATGCTTTGGAAAGCTTCATCAGAAAGGGACCACTCAGTATCCGGATTAACTATTCGGTGTATTGAATACCCCCCTATATATGTATATAACTAATCGCGGTGGTATTGTCCATGCGTAGTAATATTGCACAGTTGGACACCTTGCTGGTAAATGACTTCAAGCCCAAAAAGGCTGCCATCAGTTCTAAGTAATTGATATGGAAATTTTTTTCTGATGACTTCCACTTACCATGTATTTGAGCGTTCTTATAAACGGCACCCCAGCCTGATCGTGACGCGTCGGTGTAAATTTCGATGGCAAATTTTGGCTGTCGCATAAAATTGCGTGTTGTGTCGATATTTGACAACCACCAAAACAAATCTTCTAATATATTATTAGGTAGGTTAATTTTGACTTCGTAATTATTATTATGCTTAAGTAATGCAAGGAACTTCTGACGCTCTAAGATCTTAGTGTACACCCAAGCGTACTTAACGGCTGGGCATGCGGCGACTAGTATACCAATGAGTTGAGCTAACTCACGAATAGAACATGATTGAAGTTTTGTAAATTTAGTAACGCACTCGGAAATATAACGTCGCTTATTGTCTGGTAATTCTATGCTAAGGTTATTGGTATCATAACAGAATCCTAAATATGTGCAGGATTGTCGCGGTTTTAACATACTTTTGTCATAATTAACAACGAAGCCTAGAAACTCGAGTAATTTCAATGTTTCATTAACATTATCAAGACACTTGTCGTAACTATCTCCAATGCATAAGATGTCGTCTAAATAAGACACTGATTGAAAGCCGCGGTGCCTGAGGTAGGCCATAACTTCCTTTATAACCTTAGTGAATACCCGCGAAGCTACGGATAAACCGAACGGCATTTAAAGCGAAATGTGTGAGTTTTGTACGAATTATTGGGCTGAAATTCGAATTTTAAGTATTTACGGTCAGAAGGCTTAATGGCTAAAAGGAAATATGCATCTTTTAGGTCGATGGTAGCGAGATATCCATCGCGTGGTATTAATTTGCATGCAGTTCGATAATCCTCCATTTTAAAATGTTCGTTTTTTATTAGTGTATTTAATGGCTTCAAATTTAATATAAAGCGTTTATCGCCGTTAGGCTTCCGCGTAAGAAATATTTTAGACATAAATTGGTTTTTAGTCGCATTACACTCCGTGATAGCCCCTAATGACTTTAGTTTATTGATGGCTTTTATCATATCTGATTTTTCACTATATGATAGATTATTTTTAGGGGTTACTGATTGACTCACAGGCGTGTGAAAAGGTATGGGATAGCCGTTTTTTAACCAATCAAGGATTACATTGTTGTTTGTTATTTTCCGCCATCGCTTATAAAAGAGGGTAAGTCTACCTGCATGTACCTGCGTCAACGGTGAGACTGCGCGGGCGCCCGAGGTTTGTCGTGCGCTGCGATGCGCTGTGGCAGCTGCGCTGGCGACGTGTACGGGCGGCGACTCCCTGCCGTCGTCGGCCTCCTGTATGCACCCCGCCCCCCCCTGTTGGCCGGATATCGAGGGGGCTGGCTCCAGTTTCCCTGGTAGGATGGACGGGCGCTGGGCTGTTGAGGTGTCTTTGCAGTTTTTGCAGGCTTTTTAATGGAAAGCCCTTGCTTTTCAATGGTCTTGGCGGATTTAATTTTCTCAGACAAGGACGAACCAAATAGTGATTCATCCAGTTCGGACTCATTAATAATATTTAAGAAGGCCTTGTCCAAACTAAGGGGTGATTAATTTTACTCGTGCCTGCGTTGCCAAGTAGTGTGAGTCACAAAGTAGGCGGCAACCATTGCTCAAGTGTTTCATGGCTAGAACCTTGTTATCACTCTTCAGCAGCAGGTCCATGCCTCCGTTGATGGCAGTGATGCCCGTACCGAGCTGCTGTTGAGACGCTGTAAGTGTCTTGTCCCGGTTGCGAACCATGTCTGGTATTGCCGCCGAGATTTCTGCATTCAATTTCGGCGCTTGCAAAAGTCTACAATTATCTGGTATAGGGTAATCCTTCATTTGGATATCTTTACTAGATATAAACATTCCTTTCTTAAGCAAAGGGTGCCACAATTGTGATAAATTACCGTGAATGTTATCGCCATCATCAGGTGAGTCCGACGTGGCTTCACCGAGGGCTGACAGTAGATCGGGGTCAAGCTCGGGTTCCGCTGAACCATTGGTTTCCTCTTGAGGACATGGTTCCGTATGGTCGTCACGTTGATTACCATCCTATACCGGATCCACGTTGTGCAAAATATCAGGTGCCCCGGCTATTGGTTCCACGATGGGTTCATTATTGTTACCCAAGGTCACGCCAAGGTCCTCGTTACCTAAAATTACAATTTGCAATTTTAATTGTGAAGATAACCGATTGAGGGTAGCGTGAGAATAAAATTGTAAATATTTGCACGAACGTTACATCTCTTTTAGATTGTACGTAATTTGTGCATGTTTGTCATCGTTGAAGACTCGCAGTCGACCCCGATGCAATTAAAGTAAATTAGTTAGGTGTGAAAACGTTAAAAAAAAATTATAATTTAGTTTCGCAAAATGTCAAAGTTATTGACTCGCAGTCAATCCCAGAGCATTTACGAATCTGATAACACTGTGCACTTTTTGATCACTAATTAAATATTGTATTTTTGCTTACCTTCGTCTTCTGACGATGATAGTTGTAAAGGCCTTATTCTTCGTCTTTGCCTTTCTTTTTCTTCGATTTTACGTATTTTTCGAGCATAGTGTTCAAGTTTCGATTGTGCGCTTCTTTTTGGCATGTTGCTTGCAGAGCGCGTGCGATAGTTACCGCGCACGAAAAAGGAATGAGGTTATGTCAAAGAGCCAACACAAGACAGCCATACCGGAAGTAAGTCACTAAATCGTTTAAAAAAATCACTAAAATATGTGCGAAGTTACCGAGTAAGTAGGGAAACTACATTGTTATAATCATATCTGAAAAATGAAGCAAGGAATTATAATTCCTATCGGAAAACCATCCAGGCCCTCATGACGGTCATTTTGTGAGTAATATCTAGCATATTTTTATATTTATAACGCTTAAGTCAAGAATTCGAAAAAATATTACCATTAGACAAATCATTTAAACGCTATATTTTTGTCGGTCTTTAAACTGCATTTATTTGTTCTAATGTTTGATCTGAAAGAGCTTGGTCGACTATTTTCGGCCATTTTAAACAACAAATATCTAAAACAAAGGTGAAGGTGGTATAATATTATTTCTTAAGGAAATATGGACATGGGGTCTCACATACCCCGTCTAAACTTTAAATACGTGTAACTTACGTTTATGATACTGGACGGTGCAACCTCCTCCTTCATCGAGCGTTTGGTGACGACACTGGAAGCTACTGAGACGCCCACCCGCGAGGGGTGGTGGTAAATAGGTTATTCTAAGAAATCAGCAACTGCAAAATGTCTGTGAGACCCCACGTTCACAGTTAAAGCTTAACGTTGAAAACGCGCTCAAGAATTGCTTATCTCATATATGAGAAAATTTATGAAATTAACAACAATTTTTACATGTTACAACATTTAATTAAATTTGATAAGATAATAATTATTCTTCTTCTGTTCTTTAGGACTTCATTTATGACTGGGAGTCCATCTGAGTGAGGACCTCACTTTCAACTATTTCTGCTGCCAAGCAACAATGCTTGAATTTAAATAGTATACTGCGCCAGTATAACTACAGGCAGAGAGATCTAAATCAGAAGACAAAGAGAACGCACCCGTAGCCCTCGTCGCTTACAGTTGGTAGCTGATCTCCATGGGCTGCAGTGACCACTTGCCATCACGAGAACTGTGATTTAGTTTGTCACTTAAATTTTATGCATTTTTTATAGTTAGTTTAATTTTTTAGATTTAAATTTGACATTTGATTTGACAAGTGGAAGACACATAAGACACGTCATCTCCGTCTGGGTTAGGACAGTTACATTCACTCCTGTGTTCCGATATGAAGCGTGAAAAGAACCGGTATAATATCAAGCTGTGAGATATTAGTCACCTTAGTGCTTAGAGGTGCGCATACAACTTATGAGATTACTATTTTGCCTATCCCTCTGAGTACTGTTTTCTTACCGATTTCTGTTGGTATGAAGGATATAGAGAATTACTACAATTACAGGCAGGCATTCCATCTCATTCCTCAGAAGTAATAACGCATTCGCTATCTTATTTTCTTAAAGGTTACTGCAAAGTTACATAAGCTGCTCTCTCTCAGTGTTTTCTCAATGGTTACTCCATTTGCCACATTGTGGTATTGTTAGTCCATTTATCTCTTTAGTTTAAAAAGGTACAAATTAATGAATAATAAGCTATTTTGTCACTTTGATATTAAAAAACAAATACAATAAAGTCAGAAATACCAAGGTAACTTGAGATGGAATGTAGGAATAAAGGTGACAAGCGAGCATACATTCATCCTGGTGGTAAATGAATGCCGTGGCCATTGATATAATATATCCATCTACCCCATTCGAGAGTCAAAATGCAGATGCGAACGCCTCGTTTCTACTAAAAGGTCTCCAGTTCTCTCTCTCTCTCTCTCTCTCTATATATATATATATATATGCTGTGAGGCGTTCCATCTAATTCTTCACGGGAGACAATGCATCTGTAACCTTCTAGCTATAAAGTTGGCTGTATGAATCCACAGACCGGAGTAGTCACTTGCCATCATGTGGGATGTACGATCATTTGTTACTCCAGCCTTATAAAAATGACAAAGAAGGTAAATGGCTTAATTTATGCTGTAATGGTACCACAATCTTACACATCTTGCATTGTGGTATGGCATAAGATGATCGCCCTATTTCGCCCCGTGATTGTGGTAAGTTGTAACTATGGGAAATGCCAAAAAATTTAAGAAAAGCTGGTAAGGGGTAGCAGAGTTAATGCAATAGCTCTGGAACTGTGATCTCCTACGTAACTTCTAAAGGTGAAGATCAAGGCAATTTCTTGTTAGTTACTATGATAAATCTCCACACAAAATAACAATGTGTATCTGTCTGCTAAAGCCCTCAGAAACTTAGGCACTCTGAAATGAGGCTAATTTCTTAATTAAAAAATATTTGCAAAAATCCATAAAGACGACTGTTTTAAATAATAACAAATACTCCTTTTTTATACGTGGTAGAGCCACGCTGCAGCTACATTATGGTTGTAGCACGAATGGGTTGGCTCGACCGGGGAAGGATTATGCTCTTACAGAATACCAGCGTAAAATAGCGGCGTATTACTGCTGTGTTTCGTATGGTGAGTGTAGAGGACCGGAGGCCCTTTTTACTGGAAATGAGGCATTCCATCTTAGTCCTCACGGGTGACAACGCATCCGCATTTTGTTTCGTAATCGAGGATAGAGGTAGATGTCTATGGGCCACAGCAACCACACCATCAGGTGGACTGTGTGCTCGTTTGTCACCCTATCCTATAAAAAATAGTAGTATACTTGTGCAGCCCCTGTATTGAAACGTTACAAGAAAACGTGACGTTCTTGTTTTTAATAACGTACTGAATTTCTCCACCACTTTGATGGAGAAGTTTCACTACAAAAAGAAAAAAACTTTTAATATATTTATATATTTACATAATATTATTTTTTAAAAGTCCTATATGTAAATTTGTTTGTTAAAAGATGCGGGACATAAATATATCAAAGTCCGTAAAATATTCGCTATTTGCTTATGTTTCGTAATTTGATCAAGGTTTCGATAATTTGCGTTAGTATAATGATATTGTGAATTAATCATTTAATTGTAAATTATAAATTAAAATCAAAAACCATGAAGATATTTTAATTCTAATATGCTTTTTGGAGAATTAAATGGAATTTAAGTTATTTAGTGTTACGTGAACTTTGATTCGTGTGTTTTGTATCTAGGTTTCACGGACTAGAATTTATCGGATTTTGGGCGTGGAGGCTTCAGCAAAGCGTCGTCTAATGCAAGCTATAGAATGGTCTCTATGAAGAATTGAAGAGGAATTTACTTAATTATTGAATAGTGAAGGTAGATCTTAGATTTATCAAACACTATTAACACAAAACTTGAACACTTTAATCGAAAATGCGATATCTATCCTTAAATTGCCTGTCATCGGAGTGCAACAACGGACTAACTTATGCACGAGCTCTTGCTTCAAAACTGGAGTTATGCTATTATAATCTATAATGATTAGTTATTTATGCATTAGTGGCTGCAAACATCCTACAAGCGAAAAAAAAAACGTCCTGCAATAACAATACATCGTTCACAAAAAACGAAATATAATTTAACTCTTCAACAATTATTCTCACTCTTATATCTCACTGTAAAAAATCTATGTGAAAACTTTTTCGATAGCGATGGCATAAAGTTACGTCTCGAACGATCAAAATTGTCGCTCGCACTCGCAAAATTCTCGAAACAACCAATCACGGGCGTTGAAGTTCTCATTGTCGAATGCGAGTAAATGTTCGATGGTCGATATCGACGAATTATTTAACTCGCACTCATGAATTGTGTTTCCGATTATTGTCACTAGTTGGCGCTTTTTTATTCCATACAATGAGTAGTCAACGCTCTCGGGATCGAACACGTAAAATAACTCGCACTAGGCGCGCTGGCCTCCTTCCATTTCAAATTCACGACGAAAGGTTAGGTTAGCTCAGCTACTACGGCTATTATATACATACTTTTATATACGTACTTAAATATGTATATAAGAGTATGTATATAATACTACCTAAGTACATTCTCAAATTAGTTAAAGAAAATAAGACCGCAAAAAAATGTTTTGCGATTATACCAACTAGGTTAGGGTTCATGTAATATAAATAACGTTATTGCGAGCAGCAAACGATTAGAGATTAAAGATATAAAGATTAAGAAAAATGTTTTTTGCTTTAGAAGTACCCTTAACCTGGATGTGGAGGAGGTGAGATAGGTGTGTCAGGATCGTGCCAAATGGAAGTCTGTACTCTCTGCCTACCCCTCTGGGTGAAAGGCGTGGGTGTTTATGTTATGTTATGTATTTTGCTTCCATTTTTGTTTGTTAAACAAACGTAATCCTCAACAAACTAGGAATTCTTGTGTTGTGAAGGCAATTTAAAAACATAAATTGCACAAAGACAAATATCCAGACCCGGAACAATAGTCTAGCGTAGGTAAAAAACATACAGTTGAATTGAAAACCTCCTCATTTTTATCTAGGTGACTATTTGAAAGTGGAGGAGTTTTATATATAAGTTGCACAAAGACCAACATTCAAACCAGAAACGATTATTTGCAGACCATAAAACGTATTCCGTGCGGGATGAGAAATTCTGCGGTCCTGCACCTTTAGTCACTACGGTACCGAGCCGCTTGATTTCAACTATGTTTTGTTTACTAAAGAATCAACACAGCTCTTCACAAGTCCATTACTGAACATAGTCCTCCAGCAAGAAATGTCACAAAGCACGGGCCCGAGCCACCCGCATGTATCAATTTCTTGCATGTTTTACCAGGTCGTTTTTATCGAATAGTGTGCAGTTTCGTGGTCACTTGGAAAGAAAGGCCAAATTGGCCTCCAAAAAGCTTAGCTTACTCAGCAGAAAGAGACAATATTTCATGTCGGCACATCACATACAGCTTTACAAAGTACAAGGTAATACTGTACTCATCTCTGAGCCGGTTCACACCAGTGCCAGCTCCTTCCACATGACCGCATCCAGCGCAGAGCAGTTTGAATCATCGATGACCGAGTTCCTTCTGATCGGCTCGATTCACTGGCGGTGCGTAGTGATGTTGCATCCCTTTGCATTTTCTATCGCATCTACCGCGGGGAATACTCTGAGGAATTGTTCGGATATTCCCAGCCGCCAAATTTCATGAACGCACATCGCGTCAAAATTCAAGATACCATCCTCACCATCTGGATGCTTAGCGGTCCACCACTGTGTGTTTCACTAGGAGTTTTCTTCCTCGTACAACTTCTCTGTGGAATTGTTTACTCCCGGTGATTTTTACGAATGGATACGACTTATATTACGTCAAGTGTCAAACGAAAGGTTATTGTGAAGTTAGTAATAGATGGGTGGCGATTATTCAATATGGTTGTGAACTTGAGACGTAGTATCAATTTATACCGCTAGATGGTGGTAGCAGAGACCGATGTATATATTTAATCCACTTTCTTTAATTTAATTATTATTTTTTTCACTCACCGTCAGTGTTCACTATAATACGGAAATAATTATGTCACCGCACCAACTTTTTAACTTTTAATAATGATTAGGACATTAGTAGTCTTTTTAAACTCTCGAGATATTTAAAATTGCTTTCTTTAGCAGAGCTATTGCTGTACGCTGCGCAATCGCGCCCTCTCCTCTTATCCTAAGGGTAATTGCTTATTGAAGCCCACACACGAACATTTTTGCAATTTCAAACAAAGAGTTTCAAACAGAAATACTGTTTACAATATTCATTTAAAAGATTTTCTAAGTAAATTTTGTCCTAAATAAAGCAGTTTACACATTTGTTAAAGTTGAAGTTAACTGAGCTGAGGTTACACGCCAACATGGGAAATTTTCAAACTTTTGAACCGCTATTTATCATCGACTAAACTTCAACAAGTTGAGTTCTCTGGATATCACTTAAACTAAAAGAAACTCTTGATTTTTGGTACCTTGATGTGTCGGTATCAAAGAACGTGAGTACTGCTTCTTCATCATCGGACTATAGACGTCCACTGCTAGATATGTGCCTCTGTAAATTTAAGGAGGACTTGCCGTAGTCGTAACGCTTGACAGGCTATTGACAATCACAGTACCGGACGATCATGGGTGCATGCCACGCTACAGTTACATTGTGATTGAAGCACGAATGGGGTAAGACTGGGGTAGTACCATACCCTCACAGAATACCAGCGTAAAATAGCAACTTAAAGCTAATTAGCATTAAGTTGCTATTTTACGCAGGTATTCTAGCGTGGTCTTTCCCTGATCGAACCAAACCATTCGTACTATAACTATAATGTAACTGCAGCGCGGATCTATGAAGGCTCATAAAAATATTCAGGTAATTCAGATTTACACCTTCCTAAAAATCCCTGAAGAAAGTTTTTGTTTAGCCATGTACTTGCAATAGATATATGACGATGAACATAACATAAACACTCACGTCTGTCACCCAGAGGGGTAGGCAGAGACTACAGACTTCCATTTAGCACGATCCTGACATACGTTTCTCGCCTCTTCCACATCCAGAAGCTACCCCACCTACGCATACATGCTCGTCGGTTAAGGTTACTCTTAATTTGGCCCATTTTTAGTGTATCACCAATTTGGTCGACAAACTTCCGCCTAGGACCTCCCTTTCCGACTCTTCCATTCACTTCTGCAACATATATTTGCTTTGTCAGTCTTTCCGCATTCATTCTTTCTACATGACCAAACCACCGAAGCATTCCTTTCTTAATCCTGGTCACTGCATCATCTTGCAAACCACACTCTTCTTTTATCACACAGTTTCTCACCCTGTCACTCAGATTCAGCCCTAACATACTCCGGCCGCATTTCTACTGCATTTATTCTACTCTCGTCCTTCTTCTGTCACACCCAACTTTCACTACCATATGTTAAAGTAGGGACTAATACAGCATTGTGAATTGCCATACGTCACTTTTTTGACACATTCTGACTTTTCATAATAGAGTGTAGAGCCCCATTTACTTTATTTCCTGCATATATGGCGATGATGGTAGCGAAATTACAATTTTAACCCGGGAACGGTGACCTATATGTCTGTGGGACCGGGTGATTTGAAAAATTCAAATAACTTTTTCCCCCGCCGCCGATTTTTGTCGCGATTTCGAGTAGCTGCCTCATTTCCCCTCCCACACCGTCAGTTCACCCGGCAACGTCGGAGCAGGCGTACGTTCCTAAGTTTTGGCGCCAGCCCGGTGCGGTACACCGGGGTCACCGAATATGTAAGTAAAACAGGCCGAATTGAATGATTGAATATTCGTTTTTTGTCTGATTTATGTACATTTTTTTACTTACCCTTGTTATTTTTTATTGTATTATGCATCAGTAAGTTTATTGCATAATTTTATCAAAATATCACAAAATTATTCTATCTTGTTTTAAATATAAACTTTGTTACAGTATGTCGTACGAAAGGGAACAACATCGTCTAAAATCGCTTCTTCATGAACTGCTTGATGACGACAAACCATCAATGTCTTTAGACAGTGAATGCGTGATGCTACAATTGATGCCGAAAGTCAAAAACCGGATATAATTTTGTGTTACAATGACATCAAGGGCAGCGTTGACGTGGTAGATCGTTTGTGCGCTAATTACAATTGTGCTCGAGGAACGTGGCAGTTTTTTATGCTATGCTAAATATCAGTACCATAAACAGTCAGGTGATACATACAGCTAACAACCAAAATTCCAAAATATAACGTCGTCAATTCATTGAGAATTTGGCTACGAAATTAATTGAACCCCACATAAGAGAACGACAGATGCACTTGCACCTGCCGCGGTCAATGAGACAAAGAGTGTCCGAAATTTTGAAGATAGATGAGGTACCTGGAACGGCCGATCCATCACGAAATGGCCGTTGCTTTGTATGTGGATGGAAAAAAAAGTAGAAAGACCAAATACACTTGCTACAAGTGCAAGAAACATTTGTGTCTCGAGCACGTAGTGCGTTATTGCAGTATTTGCTTGACTGAAGAATAGTGATTATCAAAAAATTTTTTTTGTTATTTTTGTTGGTAAGATGCCATTTTTTGTTTATTATAAGTAAGTTCGTTTAACGTCAAATAATTTATAATTAATAAATAAAATGATCAGTAAATAAAATATTTTGAAAAATCTTCCATTGAAAACCCCGGTGCGTGGGACCGGGATCACCGAAGATGTAAGTCAAATCGACGTCACCGTTGGCGGGTTAAAATTACGCTTAGAATTTTATAGTAAAGTGAAAGCCTTTATAAGTCTAGCTGTTAGGCACAGGTATTGTATTATATCTAAGAGGGACTTTGGGTAAGGAAGTTTCCGTCTCGTTGCCCTAATGCAAGTACTTATCATGACTTTGGTTTTTTTAATTACTCAGCCATGCAGGTTTATTTTCGAAAATTTTCTTTATCGTCGAGCACGTGGTAAATCATTTCTTAAATTCTTCAGAATGTAATAACCCGCATTATATATGAATCAAGTGATTTTTTTCGTTTCCTGTACTTCTGAACGCAAATATACTTTCAGAAATCTACGTTAAGAGTTATTGCGTACTTGATGCAAATAAACTTAACTTATTACAAGAAGTATTTCGAGATGACGAAGCATTTAAAACCTTTGAGTGCATTATTCTAATACGTTAGCCTTTTATTGAGCATAACAAAAAAGTAGTCTTTATATTTTGTAACTTTTGATTTAGTTATGTATAACAAATATATAAATCGGATGGGGATATGGGTTACTTGTTTAGCGGACTCGTACCGTTAAGTAACTGAATGGAGGATTTTTGTTGGAGGGAACATCTAGTAAAAGTTTTGGAAGTCAATAGATGCAGATGGCTTTGGGGAAGCCTTAGTTCAGATGTAGACTTAGAAAAGGCTGTAATGGTTATTTGAACTAGATCATAAAGTTACATACATTACTTTCATTCGGTAGGTAATGCCTTCTTCCCTGTTTCTGCGTCTAAGCAGCTATTCCTGCATTGCTGTGTTCGGGTCTGAAGGGTAAAGAGTCGGTATAACTACATGTGTAAGACACTGGGGCCTGAGGCCTCATGGTATGTAGACGTGTCGCTCTTTATGCTGCAGTATTTACGTAAAGATCGTTATGTTTGTATAATTTTATTTTCAAATTCATTGTTTCATAAATATTTTTCTTTCCATAAATATTCTTATTTCATATATATGTCGATTTAAAATATTAAAAGATAAAATAGCGTAGTATTGTAACTTGTTAATAATTATCATTTGACAGGCCTGTTGGTCTAGTGGTTAGTGACCCTGACTGCTAAGCCGGAGGTCGTGGGTTCGATTCCCACCCAGGACAAATGTTTGTGTGATGAGCACGATCATTTGTTCTGTGTCTGGGTGTAATTTATCTATAATATTTACGTATTTAGAAAAATATAAGTATATTTATTAGTTGTCTAGTACCCATAACACAAGCTCTGCTTAGCTTGGGACTAGATGGCGTTGTGTGATAGTTGTGGAATATTATTATTATGGGGTATCTATATAGTTTTCTCATCTGGTTGGGTTCTATAAATATATAATTATAAATGAAAATGAAAAGATAAATATACATAAATATCAATAACATAAAATAAATATAAAAATACATAAATAAATAAAAGCCCAAACAGATGGAGGCCCTCGGCAGGGGAGACCAAACGGCCGAGGGTTAGGGGGAAAGGGCGGAAACCGGCGGACGATGCAGGCGGTATCGATGAGCACCGCCTTCTGCATTTGAGCCCGGAGCGGTCCGCCACGTAGTCCCAGTCGCCTCAGATGACCCGAGAGGCTGACTGGGATTAGCCCGTTTGCAGAGACGACTACAGGAATAATTTCAGTCGGCAGACCACCCCACATGTCGGTCACCTCGTGAGCCAGGTCCAGATATTTTGTTTGCTTGTCTGTTTCGGCTTTCACGAGGTTCTCGTCATACGGAATGGTAATGTCGACCAAAAATATCCTTGACTGTGCCCGGTCCATCAGCACAATATCAGGCTTATTCGCAAGAATAGTCCTGTCTGTGATGATGGCTCGGTCCCAATAGAGCCTGACGCGATCATTTTCGAGCACGGCTTCCGGCAAGTACTTGTAATACGGCAATTTCCGATCCACGAGACCGTATTTGAGAGCGAGCTCCTGGTGAAGAATTCTGGCTACTAGGTTGTGCCTGTGCAAGTACTCAGAGTTAGAAAGCGCCGAACAACCGGAGATGACATGCCTAAGTGACTCACCGGGATGGCGACAAACTCGACAGATGTCCACGGTGCCATCCTTTAGGATGTATCTCCGATAGTTGTTGGTCTTAATAACCTGATCCTGTATTGCACAGACAAAACCCTCGGTTTCCCCGAAGAGATCACCAAAGCGTAGCCAGTAGAGGGAGGCTACTGTGTCTACGAAAGGCTCATGTAGAGCCTTGTAGAACCTCCCGTGGAGCTCCTTCTCCTTCCACACGGTCTCCCGGTCGGAAATTGTCTGCACTGCCGGGTCTTGCCATTGCTCGTTGGCTAAGGATAGAGGGGTAAGTCTTTTATCACAAGAAATGACGTCCTTATAGAATGGATCATCCGATCTCGCCAGGAAGTAATTACGGAGGCTGCACACTTCGCGATTATGCATGGTGAGCGCGCTCAGGAAGCCACGCCCACCATGCTTTCGCGGCAAGTACAGCCTCATTACCGACGACCTCGGATGATGCATCCTGTGGGACGTCATGGTAGTGCGGACTTTTCTATCCAGGGCGTTAAGTTCAGTCTGAGTCCACCTGAGTATGCCAAAGGTATACATGAGGACAGGCATGACCCAGCCGTTATATGCGTGTGTCTTATTCACACCGGACAAAAGGCTGTTAAGCACTTTGGTCAAGCGTGCATAAAACACGTCGCAAACTGACTGTTTCATACCAGCCTCATCGATACCGATGTTCTGTGACATACCCAGGTATCGGTATGTTTCAGCCTCAGAAAGGGTCCTTAAGTTGAAGGGCATAGATAAGTCTATGCCCTCAGAGTTAGAAACCCTTCCCCTTTCAACATGGAGGACCGCAGACTTATCCGTTCCTAGCTCCATTCCAATAGAATTGCTAAATTCACAAGTGATGTTTAGCAATTCCATAAGATGGGAGCGACTGGAGGCGAATAACTTGAGGTCATATAGAAAAGGTGGGTCACTTTTGTACCTCCTTTCCGAAGCTGAAATCCCCTCCCGGAGCCCTCCAGTAAAGTACTGAGAGGGTTCAGAGAGAGGCAGAACCAGATTGGACTCAGACAATCGCCCTGGAAGATACCCCTTCTTATCCTTATGTGGTTCTCCGCAGCCATCATCCGCTCACCCAGATGACAAAGGATCGTACTCCACTGCCCCATACACTGCTCGAGGAAGTCTCTCACTGTACAGTTTATCTTGTACAGCTCGAGGACTCTCTTTAGCCATGTATGGGGCACCCAGTCGAATGCCTTTCTGTAGTCTATCCAGGCGGCGGAGAAATTCCGACGGTTGCGTTTCACCACTTTGCCAATGACCGCGTCAATGAGGAGTGGTTCCTTAGTTCCACGAACACCGCCCCGACATCCATTTTGAGCGCGTGACATCACCTGATTTAGCTCCAGGTGACGAGTGATTCTCGCGCTCAAAATGGATGTCAGTGTCTTATATATGGTGGGTAGACACGTAATGGAGCGGTATTTGCTCGGGTCTGTGGTAACCTGGTCTTTAGGAACCAAATGAGTGATCCCAGTAGTGAAGAGGCTAGGGAGCGACTTCTGGTTAAGAGCCTCTTGAAACTGACGGGCGAGCACAGCGTGACACACCATGAAGCCCTTCAGCCAGTAGTGATGCAGTCCGTCGAGTCCCGGGCTTTTCCAGTTCAGGGCTCTACGGACCGCCTCAGCTACGTCATCCGGCGTTATGATGACGGGGTCCATGGGCGTAATACTCGCACACTGACTCGCCACAACTTCCGTCCAAGGGCCCTCGCTGTGGTTTACGGGCTCTGACCACAGGCCACGCCAAAATGCGACAGCGTTAGCCTGATCCGATCATGGGCCCGCTCCACATACCTCTGGTCGCTCCAATGATTTGTAGAGCCTCTTCTGATCACTCTGGAAGAGACGATTCTGGTTGAACCGCCTTGACCTCTCGGTAAATCGGCGAATCCGCTTCCCCCAAGCAGCAATCTTTTGCTTCAGGTCGTCTATGCGCTCCGTTAGTTTCCGTCTGGGACAAACTGATATTTGTCCGAGCAAACGCCATTCTAACGGTGCGCACAACCCTCGGTCTATTATTACCCGACCTGAAGCTTATCAGTCTGCCGATAAGGGCCCTTGCCTTTGCGATACGGTCCTCAATTCTTTTTCTCCAGGCTGGGATGGCGCTAATTTGTTTAGTAGCGCGTCCAGCCATGGGAAGTTTGGCGCCAATAATACGGCAAGCTGCCACTGCGGCGCCAAAAAGAACTGAGTCCGTCTCGCAAAGGTCCCGGCTGGCTTCCAAATAGGTTACCAGCATTGGGTTAAGAGCCCTCAAGACAGCCCGATTTCGCTTGCTTAGGGGTATGCGGGGAAGTCGCGGTCGATTTTCGAGAGGCATGCTGCGCGTTTCCAAAATCGCCTCTTCCAATATATTCCTCATTTACTCTAGTTCGTGGGAGACCATTTCATCATCGTCTGAATAAACCACAACTGGAAAATCCATGGTGGCTTCTACGCGTGGCAGCTGGTCTGTCGCCTGAGGAGCCGCATCGCCAGCCGTAGCCAATTCATTCGATGAGGGAATAGCCTCACGTCGTAGTCGTTCGAGCTCGGCATCATCAAATATTTTCGAGCGCATGATGTACCGAACTCGGTCTGCCAGGTTTTGTTCCGTGACGGGAATAGACGGCTCCAGCTCAGCAAAAAAGCAATGCATCCGAGCCCGATACGCTATCCCCGCAGTTTCTTCCCCTTTCACCCTATAGTACGCCCGCAATGCGTTTGCGTTCATATCCCTTGTCCAACGCATGCGGCGCACTCCACCAGCGGCGGATGCCGCTTGCCGAGTCCGAGAGGACCCTGCCAACATCAAGCCGTCTGGTGGGGATGATGGATGCGGGGGGCTGTTAGGTGATCTTGCAGCTCCTCGCGCTCGGCTGGCGGCCCGCATGCTGCCGCGTCCAGCGCCAGCTCCAGACGCGCCCCGCGACCCTCAGGCAGCGGCCCTATATGCTTTCTACTTATATCCATCATCCATTTTTGGGCGTCAATTAACGGGAGACGCCCAGGCCCGGCACCGTTTCATTGTATCATTGTACGGCCGTAAGCACAAACGGGCCTTTGCACCCTGAGTACTGCCGAGGCACGGCGCTCACACCTCTTAGCAAGGCGCTGACTGACTGCACCGACGTAGCAGTTTTGTCACTTAACTGTTTCGTCAGCGGGCGATGGGGTCGTCACTTCCCTACGCCTTATTATTTATTATTATTATTTGTAAATATGGGACGTAAAGTGAAATCCGTAACGAAGAGTATAAAACGTTCATATAAATCAAACGTCCAACATATGAATGATATTAAAAGTTTTTAATTATTATCATAACATTTAATTACATAATAAACCCATTAATTTTAGCAACGTAGTTTATTACAGTTGTGTATTTGGTAGCGCTGAATGAATTTGCAGTTGTCATTCGAGAGTGCCCGGGTTAGATTCCAGGAATATGAACTCAAATTTTCTTTTTTTTTAATATTGAGTAATATATATTTAGATACATTTATTAATAACTTTATAAGTAGGTAAAAAAATTATATATTTTTAAGCCCATCCATTTTAAATACGTAGTTTATTACAGTAGTGACTGAGTATTCAAACAACGTGTATTTGGATATGACGAGGAATGGATTTTCAGCTTGCACTCGAGAGCACCCGGGTTCGGTTCCAGGAGCGTAAAGTCTATTTTTTTTTTGTTTTTTATGTATTTAGTTGTTTACCATATTAAGATAAATTAATTAAACACTTTTATAAATAAATAAAAATGTTTGAAATGTAATAATTTTTTACCAGAGAAAGAAAGTTGAAAATATCAACACGAAAGTTATTTCCAATTCGTAAGCACCTATAACTTTTAAAGCTGTAATAATAAAAAAAAAAACTAAAAATAATACCTAATGTTTTTGTTAAAAGACCGCGGCTGAAAGATAAACATGACGAAATAACAGAATCATCTATTATATGCGATGTGACGTATCACATGGAAGAGTTTAGTTTTGTTTTCTTTATAACAAATAGTAGTCATAATTATGTATCAATGTTTTGTCTTTTAATTAATTAGCTTAAAAATATTTCAGTCAAATAGTACAAAAAGTAAACGAAATGCAAAATTACCTAAGTACCTTGTGAACCACAGAACTAGAATATATAGAATTGACATTTCTACGTAATTTAAAATCTTCAATTTTTTTATAGATTTAAAACAATGGAACCACAGGAAAATCGTCATTGCGAAATTGTTGATATATCTAAATATTATTCATCGAAGCAAGTGCTGGAAGAAGCTTATAGTAAAGATTCATAAAAAACGTTGTGAATTGAATCACACACAGAGGAGCACATTATATAAATACATTATACATTGTACATTGTAATTTATATATATATATATATATATATATATATATATATATATATATATATATATATATATATATATATTCTGATCACACATCGTGCAAAATCTAGAATGAAGCTGTGAAGCATAATGTTTATTTTTTACAGTAAAAGATAACATTACAAATTTACAACGCAGCTAAGTTTAGATCATTTTCTATGTAATCGTCGCGAAATTTTTACAAACCCAAGTGCATTTTATAAGTTGGTTGACAGTTACTCTTGTTGATTGTTTAACTTGTTAATTCTACTTAGCTGTAATAGCTTTCCTTTTAACTTCGTTTTATATACTACTATTGTCTAAACTTATCACATTTCAAAGATCAGCGGTTGATTTGGTAGAGGGGAGGGGAATACATGATTCTAATGAAAAATATCGCTTAGGTAAATGTTTCACAAAGGACCCATGAATCAAAAAAGATATTGCTCCCTACCTTCAATGGTTTTGGAAGGTCTATCCCACGATACCCCACACAATAGAAAAGGCGGGTAAAAAAAAATCATCCTCCTTTTACCTGTATCGGAGATACCCAAAATATAAATGTTTTTTATGATTTTATTTCACAATTTTGTAGGCGTGATCAATATCTATAACAATTCCAAATTACGTATTTGTAGCACCTAGAGTCTCTGAATAAAACCGCGGATGGATGGACAATGAGAGTTGTTTAACTATACAGAACCCTAAAAAACCTAACCAGCCAAAGCCGTGGCGCGTCGCTCGTAAAAAATAAAATAAAAATATTTTAGAACAATATTAACATAACTTTAAGTTTCGATATTATGCTCAACATTTACAATATTAAATATAAAACTGTGAAATGAAAACTGCGAAAGCTAAATGGTCCAAACCAATTAAGCAGTACTTAAAACAAATGTGCTAATTGAAGTACTCAGGAAGGAAACAAAGTTGAAAGCTTTTGCAATTGCGTAAAAGTTTTCAAAGGGGAGATTAATAGTGATGTCAACCTGTCAAACTCTCACAGTTAATAT
This sequence comes from Parnassius smintheus behrii, assembly GCA_036936625.1. NCBI lineage: Eukaryota > Metazoa > Arthropoda > Insecta > Lepidoptera > Papilionidae > Parnassius > Parnassius smintheus. The sequence continues at coordinate 3,545,182 of JAUPFT010000001.1, forward strand.
CCGAATTAAAATTGAATGATTTTTCGGGTTAAAATTTAAATTAATTGCCATTCATGCTTCCGTACATAGTATTAGTAATTTATGTATCAAAATTTTATAGAATAAAGTAGACATGTAACTTGCTGCAGAGGCAAGGCAGACATGACGCAAATAATGAATAGACAATGATTAAGACTTACGAGTACTCGTACAATTAGACCCGGTAGGTGGCGCTATTGTCGATATCAAGAAATCACTCGATGCAAAGCCGGGGTGGATCGCTAATAAAATTAATGTTGTTACAAAAACTGACAATCTCACAGTCCACCGGATCTTGAAATCCATCCTCGATAAGTCACAATAAGGTCCGCAGTTCTCGTAACTCAACGAAACAGCAGCATTATGGCTTACTACTTTACGCTGGTTTTTGGCAAGATGGTCCTCTCTATTTGATAAAACCTATCGACCAAAACTTATAAATATTTTTATAAAAAAAATTTTAGTAGTCGAGAATGTGAATACAAAATTTATGTAAAATGATATTACGTCAGTATTGTTTTTTTATAAAATTAGGAGCAAAAACGAGCATACAGTTCATCAGATCGTAAGTGGATGCTGTGGCCCTTAGATATCTACATTTATCCTCGATATTCTCCTTCAAAAAAGGTCTCCGGTTCTCTACACTCACCATATGAAACACAGCAGCATTAAACTGCTTTTACGCTGGTATTCTGGTCCTACCCTGGACAAGCCGACGCATTCGTGCTACAAACATAATATAGCTGGAGTTTGGCTCTACCAAATAAAAAATGCTTAATTATTACGACTGGTTTCCATTTAAATTCTAATTAAAATTCGACTAATTTTTTTTAATCAGACGTTCAAGTAATAATTGATGCTTTTTATTCATAACTTCTTTCACTGTTGAGAATTGAGAAATTATAGTCATATGTGTAATGAATATCTCTGGATATCACAACTATTCTTTTTGTAATTTAAGTGGTGACTATATTGAATGTCATATATTTCTCATGGTCTTTAATAGGCGGTAGTATATGTACATTTTCATATATTATTATGTCACATCTACGTCGCAAATCATTACCACCACGCTATACTATCACGCTATAGCGTATTAGAGTTGCAATATAAATGGCTTGGCTTAATTCGGGTAGAACCACCACATCATTTGAGGGTGTAATAGCAGCATAATATTTATACCAAGAACAAACAAACATTTTTACGGGTAACGATGTTTTCCATTTTAATCCTCAGAGGAGACAACGCGTTTTCATTTTAATTTATAATCGGGGATAATTGTTGGAGCCTATGGGCCACCGCTACTAACCCTTAAAATGGATTGTGTGCTTGTTTGTAACCTTTACTTTGAAATTATATCCTATCCTTGCCGGGAGGTCTGTTTCTCTTCTGCGGATTCTTCGAGTTGCGTGGATTCGATAACCAATGTGTTGCGTCAAGCTATGGAATATTTTGTTCCCTTTTCTGGCGCTCCCACCGGTAGCAAAGCTCACCCACTGTTTAACGCTGAATGCGCTTAAGCTGAAAAACGAAAGCATTTAAGATACCAATCGTGGCTCGAAACCGCGAAGCTCCAGATACCAGCTCCAAGAAGAAAACTTACAACCAGGCCTACAAGTCCTACAAAAAGGTATTACGGAAAGCCAGTTTCGATTGCATTAAACATATTGGCGCAAAACTCTCTGCCAGACCATCCAGTACTGGAGATTAACGGTCCCTTGCCAAAGCGGTTGGGACAAACTTCTGTAGGCCTATACTGCCTCCGCTGGTAAAACCGGATGGTATACTGGCGCGTACGGCTAAAGAAAGAACTTCTTCGCGTCTCTATTTGCCTAAAATTCGTATCTGGATAGTGGTAACAACATTCTACCTAAATTACTTCACTGCGGGAGCTCTAAATCGGGGTTCATATCACAAATAAGGAGATTTTTAAAACCTTGATGAATAAAGCTAGTGGACCAGATGCTATGCCAGCTATAGTTCTAAAAGCTTGTGCACCTGAGTTGTCTCCTATGTTGACATGCCTGTTCCGTCTCTCATTTAGGACTAGAATAGTGTCAAAATCATAGAAACTGACCAACACGCAGCCTGTTCCAAAAAAAGGCAGCGGTGCCGACCCTGCTAATTATCGGCCAATCTTAATTACTTCCATACTCTGCAAGATTATGCAGCGGATATTGAACGTTTGCTTAATGGCATACCTAGAACGGAATGAATGACCTTGTTAGTGACTGACAATACAGGTTTCGGACCGATATCGGTTAGCTACGTATGCCACACACGTATGGGGTGAGGCACTCGAAAACAGGAAGTACTTACTGTTTCCTTTGATGTCTCGAAAGCCTTTGACAGAGTTTGGCACGCTAACCTTTTGGATAAGCTTCCAGTGTACGGCTTATCCCATGATCTAATTTACTGGGTAAAGGACTTTCTGGGTGAACGGTCTCTCCGAGTCGTTGTCGATGGCTGCTCTTCCTATTTTGCGACGAATAACACCGGTGTTTCTCAGGGGTCTGTTCTCTCCGAAACTCTATTCCGGCTGCATAATAATGATCTGCTTAGGCCCGATATCTATGGGTACGCAGACGACAGTACAGTTGTGGAGAGATACCAACTAAGTGCTTTTGACAGTCGGGATTAGATCCAGTCTGAATAACAAGCTATGGTGTGTGTGTGAGTCTCAAACTACAGACAGTCTCCAAATGTGGTTATGCCAATCTTGTGAGATTCAACGCCTCCAAAACACAAGCGCATCTATTCACTGCAAAAAGGAGCCAACTCACCTTGGTTCCTTATTTACGAAATGAATCACTGGAATAAACTGACTACCTTCAGTTGTTGGGGGTTGATATATCCTCAAATCTAAACTTCAGGCAGTTCTTTGAATCCAAGGCCAAAGCAGCTGCAAGGAAGCTAGAAATCCGTGCAAAAGTGCGGCCATACTTCACGTAGGGACAGGTGCATACTTTATATAAAACGCAAGTCCGGTTGTGCGTGGAGTCCAAGGCTGCATTGCAACTTGGCACAGCAAGGCATCCCATCTTGAAAACGCACTTGCATTTTGGTACTCATACGAGGATAGAATTAGTTTTTCTATGGGCCTCAGCATCCATGTAAAATCGTACGGGTTGTGTGCTCGTTTGTCACATTTATTCTATAAATTTATTTAACAAAACTTGAACCAATCTGACTGAAGAGTTAGTTGATTAAGATTAGCATAAATTCTCTTTCTAAGAACACTCCCATTACTTACGTAAGTTAAAACAAGTGTTGGGAAGAGAAGTGCCGAGTGAGTAATCCCGTCCTGCAAAGAAGGCCGTTCAGACTTGCCACCGTGACTGAAATTCTAAAAAAAAATACGAAAAGATAGAATTTTCTATCTTTTTAATATTAAAATACGAAATCAGAAAAGCTACATTCTAGTATCTTATTATTGAATATTGTGGATGTTTTTATGTTTACCCAAGGTGATTTATATATGAAGCGTGACTGCCTCAATTGTACTGTGGTCGTAACCGCGATTGCCGATCACTAGTTCCTGAGTTCAACTTTCGGGTCAGTTGCAGCCCAGAGTCAGGAAGTGAACGGTATTTTAGGCCAATGCCTCGGAAAGCACGTAAAGCCGTTGGTCTTGCACCTGATCTCTCAATTCGGTCGTTTCGGATTAACATCCAATCGAGACTATGAGATTAAAGGTATAAAATAATAATCGTCACACTTGGTCCGTGTGTACGAAATGACACGTTGATTAATTTACATCATCGTCTCTCTATTACCGAGTTTAAATATTTTATTTAACAAAAACTGTACAAAATGGGTTATTGTAAAATAAATGAATACATGGTTAATAAAAATCCCTGGGATGGAGGTGGTCGCTTCCAAGCTGTAAACGGTTCGCACAACCTTTCATATTATATACTTTACTTTATTTCAAAAGTCCTGCTGGGTTTCTTGCTGGTCCTTCTCAGGAAAGAGGTTTTTCCTTGATCCAGTAATAAAGTAAAAAATGCTTTTCGATAATGACATATTTAACATTAAATTAAATTTATATTTTACTTTAATTAAAATTTATATTGAATAAAAAGTTGTTATATTATATGTAAATAAAAATCCACTACTGTAAAATAGTTACTACATACTTACTACTCTGTCCTAAAATTATTCCGTAAATTAGTAAACAACGCTATTTTAAAATCTGATTTTCTATTTGTGTCTCCCTGAAAAATATATAAATGTAATTTTTTTATTATACAATAAAAGGAGAGAAATTAAATGAATATGTTAATGTCATAAAAAAGATAGCAGCGTTGACATATACCTGCAAATATTCATAGACATAGACATGCATTTATTCAGCAACTTACACTCATAAAGTTTGGATACAGAAAATAATACATAAAAACATCAAAGATAAAAGTAAATAACAAAAAACAGTCATAAAATGATCCAATTACATGAGTGATGTGATGCTGAAAAGGGCACTGACTCAACATAATGCTATCGCAGGATTGGGGTAGCGTTGGTTTTCAGCAATGCCCATTGAGGTTGGACTCGCCTGCGAGGATAGTATGTTCGCTTTATTTCTATTTTCGAGAAAGATGTTATCAAAATAATAAAATAAAATAAAATAATGGTGATGAAAAAGGATGGGAACTTTATTTATGCAGTAGGTATATATAAATGTATATAATAAATAATATAATGAGAATTTACAATAAAACAATATAGATATTTATATTATACTATGAAAATATAATGCAGCTATTTTATCCGCCCTAAATGTTAACGTGACAAAAATATTCTGTTACTTTTACCTTGAAAAGGCTGATGGTATTTAGTTGGCGGATAGGTGGGGGCAAGTCGTTCCAACATTTAGTAGCTGCATATCGGAAACTACCACGGAACGCTGCCGTTGTGTGTTTTGGTATTGAAAGGACATTTGATTTTGTTCGAATGTCCTTAAAATTACCGTCCTTGCGCCATTTTGGTTTTTCTAATAGATACCCGGGCTTTTGTTTTGAAAGACACCGAACATTAGTGTTGCTAAATGTAGTGCTCTTAATTGGGACATTCTTAATAACTTTGATTTATTTAAATAGGGAGTGACGTGCGTTCGTGGGGAAATGTGGTGTATATACCTGGCACAAATATTTTGGATCCTCTGAATTATTCGGTCAGTTTTCGAAAGTAGCCTTGGCCATATACCGTATCGGCATAGTTTAGCCTGGAGAGTACAAGGGAGTTGCAAAGCTTAATGCGCAGATCTTCACTCAAAAAGTCACGTATTCAGTATAATACTTTTAGTCTGTAAAAGCAATTACGTGCGATCTCGATCACGTGTCTCTCAAAGCGAAGCGCGTCATCCATAAGCAATCCCAGATTCTTAGCTTCAGTCACACGATTTATCTTCTCCCCGAGGACACACAGATCAGGATTATTTGGAACTATTCGATTTATCTGTCGCTTTGATCCCAATACTATGTATTTTGATTTTGCTGGATCGAGTACAAGAGTGTTGGCTTCTGACCACTGGGCGATTTTCGTTAGATCTCTATTTAAGTTATTAACAGCCCAGTTAGTTTGACTTGGTACAAAGGAAAGATATACCTGCAGATTGTCTGAATACATATGATATTTACAGTTCTGAATGGCTGTACTAATATCTGCTACATACAGTATGAATAAAAGAGGGTCTAGTATGGATCCTTGTGGAACTCCTCTCGTTACAGGACAAGGACTTGAGAGAGTATGTGTACCATCTTTTTTAATTATTTTAACCAACTGCGTGCGATCATTTAGATAACTGGAGAACCACTTGATTGCGGTTGGATCGAATCCATAATAGGAAAGCTTGGACAATAATCGATGTTAAGAGACTCGAAAGCTCGTGAGAAATCAAGTAGTGTCATGATTGTTCCTTCACCTATATCTTGAGATGCTAAAATATTGTCCACTACGTCTAATAGTGCTGTTGCCGTGCTGTGATGCTTTCTAAAACCAGACTGCAGTTTTGGTAGTATGTGATTACTCTCCAAGTACACTTCAAGCTGTGTACATACTACTCTTTCCAGTATTTTCGACAAGCAGGGTAGGATACTGATAGGGCGCAGGTCTTTGAAATTTATAATGTTATTGGTTTTTGGAATTGGTGTAACCAAAGCGGTTTTCCAGACGCCAGGGAAATAAGACGTGGTTATCGATCTGTTAACTATCGCGGTGATTACTTTTAGCGTGTAAGGAAGTGTTAAAACAACCATATCCAGGCATATGCCGTCAGCGCCCAAAGCGTTTGACTTAAGTGAATTAATTATTTTGGCTATCGTGTTTTCGTCTGTAACACTTACCTTAAATGTTGAAGAGCAAAATCGATGGAAGCCAAAGAAAACATGTTCTGAATCGGGTGCTGAATCATTTCCAGGTATATTGCAAAAGTGAGAATTAATCAAATCCGAATCGTTGAGTTAGTCAGGAATTACATAGTCTCTAGATTTTTCTGATATGTTTATTGTCCGTTTAAGATTGATCCAAAGAGCTTTAGAATTAGTTATATTGCGGTTTATATGTTGATTAAAATAGGCCTGTTTTTCGCGGTATAACGCTGAGTTTACAGCATGCTTAAGTTCTTTATAATAACTTTTATGCTTCTCTAATCTAGTTAAGCGAAAACGATTATGTGCTTCATTCCGCAGTTTTATCATTTCTCGAATAGTAAAGGTAATCCATGGATTTGTACACTCTTTTACTTGCTTAAGCTTTAGTGGCGCGAATTGATCAAACAGGCTTAACAATGTTAAATTGAATTGAGAAACCATATCATTTACAAGAGCTAATTGAGCCATAGAATCCCAGTCGATCCTTTCTATTTCGAAATTAAAACTATCACGATTTATGTCTTTCACTGGTCGATACATGAACTGAATTGGTTGATATTGTGGCTTATTGATTTTAAAGTTAAATGTTAAGAAAGCATGATTACTTAGAGTTGGTATGTAATCGACGGTTACGTTAGAGATTGGTAGGTCGGTGCATATTAAATCAATTAATGTAACACTGTTAGGAGTAAAGTGTGTAGGTTCATTTACATATTGGGTTAAATTTAGGCATTTTGTAAAGTTGTCAAATTTATGAGTATTGTTGTCAGTTACCAGTAAATTTATATTAAAGTCACCCAGGAGCACAATATTATCACGATGGGCAAAAGATGATACTGAATCAGTAAGTGCGTCAAAAAATATGTCTACGTCAAGCCATGCTGGTCTATAAGCAGTACCTATTATCAGATTTATGCCGTTAACAGTTAAATTAAGCCACATTTGTTAAACTGATGTTGCGGCAGGAAATACACACGTTTTTACGGCGAGTCCATGACGTACATAGAATCCAACCCCACCACCACGTGCGCGCGTGGTACTTGAACGTGGAATATGACGCAAGCGGTAACCGGGGATAGATGGCGCGCGACCTTGTTCTCCATCACGTAGCCAGGTCTCGTTTATAGCCATGATACTGCACTGCACCATTGCCACAATGAAGTCTTCATGCCTTGTACCCAAAGAACCCGGATTTAAAAAACCAACCTTCAGCTTTTGATTTTTAGGCGCAGTTTTACACAGAGAGTATAATATATATCTGAACACAGGGACACGAGCAACTTCAGTATATGCATATAAACATACATACGCATACTTATACAAACACACTCACATACACACATATACACAAACAGAGCAGCACCGTAGCTATAGCTATAACCGTATAACAAATCAAATTTCGTGTTATCTAATATTTTTCTGAAAAGTTGAATATCATAATTTATATAGTTAGTGTAATTAAATATCGGTGTTGTATAATAAATTAAATAGTTGTTTATGACATAAGTTATTATGATAGTATAGAATGTTATAAAATATGGGCAAAAATAAAGAGAGCATTTTAAACCGGAAAATATGAAACGTATAACATGTATAATATACGTATATGCAAAATAATATGCATTATGTATCATCAGCGTCACAGCACTTACAAATAATTTGTTCAATAATATTAAAAAGTGTAGTACAGTATTATTAAGCGACATAAGCGGATACATGACAAAACGAGTAGGGCATAGACATATTAATCTAAAAATCATTTTCAAAAATTTTGTTAAATATGCAAGCACCAATAGTTTAAAAAATAGGTTCAGCAAACAGTTAAAAAAACAACAGAAAAGCAAAAGCTCCAAGTTTAGCCAACCACCGGTTCGCCAAAAAACTTGACAAGATCGATTTCACATCTTATTCTGCGTGCCTCCGTGTTCTAATCTCGTCGCGCGTAAATGCGACCGTCTCGTGTCCACACATATTTCCAACCGCTCTTAGAGCCCATTTGACGGGCCTTGAAGAATAACTGGCGATTTTTACGGTTAAGACGCTCATTTATATAGAACTTCTTCGGCGAACCCGGCAGGCCAAAACCTGTAGTATCGGCACCGTGATGGACACGCGCGCTTTGTAACAGACGGTCGCGCAGCGTTCGGCGCGCCAAGCGCACAGCAAGTGGTCATGGCTGAACAGCGCCTTCTCCTTCTATATAACCTCGCAGTGGACCCATTCGCTGGATGCTTACAATGTCCTGTTCTTCAATTTTCACATTCAATTTTTCACCAATAAGCATAACAAGTTGAGTCACGTTCTCACCCTTATGCTCAGGTATACAACTTATTTCTACATCAGTAAGGAGGTGTTCCTGATCACGATCGTTCAACTCGAACTTAAGACGCTCCAATGTGTCGCTTAGCTTTTTGTTCTCATCCTTATATTTTTCCATGCATTCGTCTTTTTCGAGATTAGCCACCCGATTCTCTATTCCATCAACTCGCTTACTTAAGTCGCTGACGGCAAGGTAAAGCCTGTCGAACTTTGTTCCAAAGTTTAAAAATTCATTGCGCATAGCGACAATTTCCGCACGTAACTCCTCTATCATCTTACTTGTAGCATCACAGCCACTGCAACTAGAAGGTGATGAGTTCGAAGAACTACTCTGGCTTATTTCTATTTGCACCTTAATCGGAGTCTCCGTATTATCTTTTCGTGGCTGTTTAGAAGTACAGCCCGGACAAAGCCATTTTGGAGATACTTTATAACTTTTGGATAACTTTAAACATATTCTGTCATAAATATTAGCACAACTGCTACATTTAATAATGTCAGCCGGACTCACAAATTGCCCGCAAGCAGCGCACTTCGACATTCTAGCGTTAATATTTTATAAGGAGTTCAAATTAAACGAAGTTATGAATGTCGATGACGTCAGTAGTGAGCACGAAGTCGAGCGTAATTTTGTGGTGCGCTTAAGCAACTCTTTAGCGCGTTTAGTACAGCGGTTATTCACGATCAAAACGAACGGGGTTCGAGACTCTCGAATGTATGTACCCTCAAGTTATCACTTTTTGGACTTAGGAACTTCGCAATCATGTACTATTTCACTCTAAAACCTCCCACTGGGCGGAGTTAGTCCATATATACTGCACTATAGTAATAAGGAATTGAAACTTGATAACAATTTATTGGCCTTAATAACAATTTATTGGTTCTTAAAAATTTGTGATTGGCATTGGCCAATTTTTAAGAACGAATTTTGATAATAGAATTTGTAGCAACTAGACATGAACGTATTCCACGCAGGCGCGGCACAAACTCTATCTATCTCTATATCTATTCGAAGCCTCAATTTACCGTTTAAGAAACAAAAAGACGAAGTCTCAGTCGTTTAGAGCTTTTTAATAATGTAAAGCTCTGAAAAAAGAGATATTAAAGGAGTTTAAATAAAAATTAAACAACGTAAAATATATTATTTTATTCCAATGGATGTTGTGCCTTATGACATTTTAATATAAGTACCCGGTAGTTTTCGCTCGATTTTTTTTAATTCGTGTGTTTTGGAAATTATATTTAGATACAAATTACATACTGATGAAATATAAATAATATTTTTTGATCTTAGCGACATAACAGAAAAAACGGAACTGGTTATTTGAATAAAAAATCATGAGTGCAATTATTTTAATTTAAATTTTCGTGTTTTTTGAAAAACTAAAAAAAGAGCTCGAAAAAATAGATTTTCTCAAAAAAGAAAGGTACTTGAAAAAAAAATTTAAAAAGTGGGTCGGTCGGTCTGGGCTCGAACCGAGGTTTTACGATTCTGTGACCGACCATTATACAAATTAGGCTATTTATAAAAATTAACAATCTGTCAAAATTTACCTTCTTATTCTAACGATATTGTAGCAGTTTTTCATTGCCTAAAAACACGGACAAAAAGACATTTTCTAAAAATAAATCCTAGCTAGATCGATTTTTTTATCCCCAAAACTCCCTGGACACTAAATTTTATGAAAATCGTTGGAGCCGTTTCCGAGATCCCGATTATATATATATATATATATATATATATATATATATATATATAAGAATTGCTCGTTTAATAGTATAGGATTTCGTAAGTTACTATACCATAATATAAACACTCATGTCTGTCACTCAGAAGTGTGGGAAGCAGCTACGGTCTCCCATTTGGCATGGACAGTTCTCTCACTCTTTTCACATCCATACGCATACATGTTCTTGTTAAAGTTAATGGATGTAGAAGTATGAACAAGATTTATGGATGATAATAATCTGTATAGAAATGATGTGTTTGATGCCAAAAGATCTCTTATATGATTTGCTACTTAATTGTGTAACATAATATATGATTAAAAGTTGTTTTTTAAATACTCCGCTAGATTGCAGAAATTATTTTATGAACCACTCATAAATAAAACAAAAGTATCACTTAGTAGTAGTATCAATTTTCACATTTTGTCAAAATTAAGATTATCATGACATTCGATATAATTTAGAAAATTGTGTCACGTTATATGTCATAATTTATATAGAAAAATTCATCATTTTATGTTAATCATATTATTTCCACTTAAAGCAACCACACAGGGCCTAGTCGACAATTTCTTTAATGTGCTAATAGCTTTCTTTTACATCACTATTTACATTCAACAAAGTTTTTTCAGTTGTGATTTTAATGTCCTTAGAATAGAATTTATTTAAATAAAGTTTTTAATTTGAATGAAAAGAATACACTTTCAGAGACAAAATCATTATAAGTTTCGACGTCATTAATTTAAACAAAACTTTTTACTTGCAATTTTGTAATTTAGCATTTTCAAGTTCATGAACTTGCTGAGTTTTTTTTGATGTTATTTTTATGTAAGTTGACTTAAGGAGTCGGGTAGATATTTCTATGTCAATTCCCAGAAAAGTGGTTTAGTTTTCTAAAGCTTTTCGGTAGCTTACTTATTGGAGTTTATCGCTGAGAATATTTGAACAGGATACTGCTATCAGACCGTAAACATATTACATTACACTCAAGGAGGATAGTGTCTATATTCGACTTAATAACTCTCCATTTTCCTTACATATCTTTGACCATAAATATTGTTAAATAAAAAATAAGGATTTAATTGTTTTTAAATTTTTAGTGTTTAGCCAATTTCAAAGAAGGAGGATGTTTTTAGTTCGACTGTATGATTCTGTGTGTATTTTGAGCAATAACTTCGTCAATTGTGTACCGATTCTAAATATAATTTTTCAATTTGAAAAATTTTATGAGGCCACGCAATTTTCGTTTTAATTTTAATTGTAAAGAATATAATGTAACTAATTAGATGACTTTGAAATTGTGATATTCCCTGTGCACTCAAAAGTATGAAAAATAACTTAATAGTTGTTTGAAGACAGATTTTACTTTTTATTAAAAATTCATCTTTTATTTCCCGACATTAATATAATTTCAAATTATACTCGATAAAATCTGTAATATTAGTTTTATTTAACATTTTGTGTCTGCTTCAAATATAATAAATTAAATCATAATGCATTTTTTATAATGGAAAGGATTTGTAACAGTTCCTTTAATTAATAATCATAATTTCAGTATATTCACGATAACGTTACAACTAAAGTACACCTGTATCGCTACATAAATCTTTGCAAAACAGAATATTAATTACTATTCTGAAGTATTTATTAATAAAATACCGTATTCAATTCAATAAAACACTTCACGCCCTTTTTACTCATACTTCGACGGATTCAAGTAATGGATGGGTGCTGGTGGCTCAAGACAATGCTTTGTGCATTCCTTGATCGTGGTCTAATCAGTTGTTCAGTAGATGAATTGTGATAAGCTGCAATGATAATGTTATTGTATTATGTATGTAGTATGTTATACATTGTATATATGCATATTGTATACATTTTATTTATTATGCTTCCTGTACTCTGTACCTGCATTTGTAGTGTTGTGCTACCGCCCTATGGTCGACTGACAGATAATACTTTTAGAATTGAGTCCACCTTTTGATCCTGTACTCTTTTAGTGAGATTCAATAAAGATTAAATATATTAATTAATTAAAGTTTCTCACAGTTTTCACATATGGCGGCGGGTTGACAACTGCAGTTTTTTTACTGGTAATTTGTTGTCAGGACGATGCGGCCGTCCATCTTGACTTATTAATCGTTTGTAGCCTTGACATCCACGTCATAATATAGGGTAATAGAATTTCTGACGCCTTCTATTGAAATTAGTTTAAATAAAACTATGACGTAATTGATTTTGGCTTTAACCCAGGATTTCATTGTTTTTTACCAGTATATGAAAATGTGTCCAGTAATGGTAAGAACTATACGGTATCCAATAAATAAATGTCATTTCCGGAAAGTTTGTAAGTTAACTTTGATCATTAAAATCAAATTACATTGGGAACAAATTCTTTCACTTTTGACGTGAAGCAAAAACGTTAAAGTAACTCCATTGAAACGGAAAAATGCTCACGGCGGTTTCAATAAGACGTCGAGTGCCTCGTGAGGCGAGCTGTGGAAAAACGTGCGGTCGAAATAAAACAAACGTATATTTCTGATCCAGTTTTTAATGTAAAAGTACATAAAATTTTACATATTTATAGGAAAATATAGAAGCACAGATTTTTATCACTAATAGAGTATGTAAAAATCACCACGTTGATCTGAGGCAATAGAGCAAAATTTATCAAACAGGTTATAGACAGCAGCATATATACGTATTTTTATCAAACAGGTTATAGACAGCAGCATATATACGTGTTTTACTATTTTCGAATTGTATGGGGTTTTGTTGCCCTTACGGAGTAAGAGTATTATTGTCCATGACTCCATTTTACCGATGCGCGTCATAAAATAAGTATTTGATTCTAATTAAAAGCATAATGAACGCATCTTGATTTTCTTTGTAAGTAGTTTTTATTAAGTCCTTACTTGTTTTGTTACTATAACTATATAAATAATTTCTACCCTTGGTAGAGCCAAGCTGCACCTATATGATGGTTTATAGCACGAATGCGTCGGCTTGACCAGGGAAGGACCACGCTCTCATAGAATATCAGCATAAAATAGCAGCTTAATGCTGCTGTGTTTTTATGGTAAGTATAGAGAACTGGAGATCATTTTTCTCAGCAGTGCAGTGACATCACATCTGCACTTTGATGTTAATCGGGGATAAATGTAAATGTCTTTGGGCTACAGCAGCCACTTTCCATCAGGTGGACTGTGTATACGTTTGTCACTATCTTGTATAAAAATCACTTAGGTCTTAAAACTAAGGTTCTAGAATAATGTAAAAGGACAAAAAAGCATATTTAGATAGAAGCTGATCTATCCGCATATAGTGAAAATTACTGTAAAATAACACAAACAGGCTTGTATTCTGCTATAGTCTGGTAATAATGGATGACGAATGCAAAATTGCTCTACCATGATACTTGTCCTAGTTTGATAAAAAAATTAAAATTAAATGTTAAAGAATTATTTCGATAAATTTGGAAAAGACTTCAAATAAATAATGAAACAATAAAAGAAGCACTAACATAAGCAATAAAAATTGAATTCCAAAGTCAAACTCAACTTTTCAGGTGCAAGATTTTACCCAAATTTATTGATTTTATTATAAATGAACGATTTATTCACTGCACACAACACAAAGCATGTTATAATGAAATTACAAATTGAAAAGGCATCCGACTCACATGACGCTGTAGCAGTGTTTTTTGTTTCGCCAATGCCTCATATTACCAAGCAGTTGTCACAAATATTTTTGCTATCATATAATAGAAGTAAATAAAATTAAAATCTTATAAACGTGGACCAAGCTCTCAAGGAATACCAACGTAAAATAGCAGCTTTATGCTGCTGTGTTTCCAATGGTGAGTGTAGAGCTCCGGTTCTTTACCGTTTTTACTGGAAACGACGCATTCAATCTTAGTCCTCGTAGATGAAAACGTATCGCATATTAATTTTTATATAAAACATAAACACTCACGCCTGTCACCCAGAGGGGTAGGCAGAGACTACAGACTTCCATTTGGCACGATCTGACACACCTCTCTGGCCTCCTTCACATCCATACACCTACGCATACATGCTCGTCGATTAAGGGTACTCCTAATTTGGCCCGTTTCCAATAAATCGCCAATTTGGTCGATAAATTTTCGCCTAGGACGTCCTTTTCCGACTCTGCCATTCACTTCTGCAACATAAATTTTCTTTGTCACTCTTTCCTCGTTCATTCTTTCCACATGACCAAACCACCGAAGCATTCCTTTCTTAATCCTGGTCACAACGTCATCTTGCAAACCACACTCTTCTCTTATTACACAATTTCTTACCCTGTCATTCAGATTCAGCCCTAACATACTCCTTAACGACCGCATTTCTACTGCGTTTATTCTACTCTCGTGCTTCTTCTGCCACGCCCAACTTTCACTACCATACGTTAAAGTAGGGACCAACACAGCATTGTGAATTGCCATACGTGCCTTTTTCGACACATTTTGACTCTTCACAATAGAGTGCAAGGCCCCATTTACTCTATTTCCCGCATTCACTCGTCGTTCTATATCCTTATCATATCTCCTATCCCTGCTAAATACGCAGCCCAAATATACAAACTCATCTACTTGCTCGATCAACTCCCCTTCTATTCTTATTTCACAAATCGTTTTACTTTCTTCTCTTTCAAAAACCATAAACTTCGTCTTACTTGCGTTCACTTTCATACCCTTTCTTTTAATGATCCGTTCATTAATGTAACCATCATTTGCAACTCGGCCGCCGACGACGCAAGAATGACTTGATCATCGGCGTACAAAAGGCATTTGACGGTTAACTCACCCATTCTTAATCCGCATTCTTCAACTTTCAAATTTTGGAAACAACTGTCCATAAATAGGTTGAACAGCCACGGGGAAGCCACACAGCCCAGTCTGACACCTTTATGGATGTCAGACCAGTCCGAGTAGACCCCGTTGATCCTAACACAAGCACTAGAGTCCCTATAAAGAGACTCCAACGCCCGTATCAAGCCAGCGCTCAACCCAAATGAGTTCAGTGTTTGCCATAGCAAATCCCTATCCACTCTGTCATAGGCCTTTTCCAAGTCCATGAACGCACAAAAAACCTTTTGGTTTTTGGCCAGAAACTTCTCCGCGATCATGCGCATGGAATAGACTTGATCTGTACATCCCATTCCCTTTCTAAATCCCGCTTGCACATCCCAAATTTTTCCATCAGTTTCTTTCATGACCCTTTCAATCAGTACCTTAGCGTACAGTTTTCCCACAATGCTAAGAAGGCTGATGCCACGGTAGTTTTTACAGTCCTGCTGCGACCGTTTTCCTTTATATACTGGGACTATCACGGCTTTGCACCAGTCTACCGGTACCCGCTTCATTTCCCAGCATAAATTAAACAAGGTGTGCAGCAGGCCTGCCACCACTTCCTCCCCAGCCCTTAGCATTTCGAGTGAAACTCTATCATATCCGGGCGCCTTACCCGCTTTAATGCTTTTCATTGCTTTCATTATTTCATCTATACTTATCTCGCTACCTCTTTCCTCTTCTTTCGGAGTTTCTACTACACTTAGGACACATGTTGTCTCCTCACTCATAAACACGCTTTCAAAATATTCCTTCCATCTCTTTAAACTCAAAACTTCATCATTCAGAATATAGCCATTCTGGTCTCTTATAGCATTCATCATAGGCTGTTTTGAATGTCCCCTGGCAGTTCTTACCAGTTTCCAGAACATTTTAATATTTGCCTGGAAGTTATCCGATATTCTTCTATCATTCTTATCCGTTCTTTCTTGCTTTTTTCTTTCAACTACTTCTTTTACTCTTTTATTAAGGTGTCTAAAGACTGCCTTTTTTCTTTCAATATCATCATTCGTACCGCTAGAATTACCAGCCTTTGTTGCTAGTAAATCTAGCCATGCTCTCTTCTTTGCTTCAACTTCCATACGTATCTCATAATCCCACCATAACGTATTATTTTTCCTTTCATTCTTTCTATTACTAACACCACATACTTCGGTAGCTGCATGCACTAAACCTTTCTTTACATTTTGCCATACATTCTACAAGTCTAACACCTTCATACATAATTCATCCAAACCACTTATATTTTTTTTCAGTCTACATTTGAACTTGTTTCTTTCACCTTCATCTTGCAACCTTTCTGTTCTAATACGCTGTAACGCAGTGGTAGACACAGATGACCGATGGCGCCAACGCCTGAATAGACCATTAATTCGGCATAAAACCAAATATTGATCAGTTCCTACGTTAGCACCCCGGTAAACCCTTGTATCCATCACTGCGCCCCTCAATCTTTTATCCACAATTATGAAATCTATCATGCTTCTATCGTCACCTCTTTCCCAAGTATACATATGAATCCTCTTGTGGCGAAAGCAAGTGTTCGTAACAAAAAGATTTTTTTCCATAGATACGGTGAGGAGACTTTCACCATTCTCATTTATACTTTCATCACCAAACGTTCCCAATATCCTTTCATAACCAAGCCTCCTCACCCCAACCCTTCCATTAAAATCTCCAAGCATAATAATATTTTCATTTCCCTTACACTTCATTAACACCATCCTTACCATTTCCCAAAACTGCTCTCGGATATAAGTGGGCGTAGACATGTCTGGGGCGTAGACCCCTAACACGAACAACTTCTTTAAGCCCACTTTCATTCGTATCCATAGCAGTCTTGGGCTTACACATTCATACTCTTTCACACATTGGCCCATTCTTTCTGAAAGGATGATACCTACTCCCTGGCATGCCCGCTCGATCTCGTCTACACCATACCAGTATGCGGTATACATGCCATGTGTAGTGACATCCTTCCCCTTCCTTTTCGTCTCATTTACGCATAACACATCTATTCCGCTATCATACATCATATCGCATACTTCATCCATTTTATCATTCATTGCCCCACATACATTCAACGTAGCCAGACGGGCCTCTGCAATCCACTTTTCGCCTCTCCGGGAGACAGAACGTGACGGGTGGCGAACCTCGTCGCCGGTTTTCCTCCCGGAGATTCTTCGCACCTTTTTCATTAATTTTTAATCGAAGATATATGTAGATTTCTATGGGTATTTACTAATTTTGTGCTCGTTTGTAACCCTTATTCTAAACAATAAAAAATATACGTTATATCTTCAGTTGATTCAAAGTACGTGAACAAATTTAAAAGTAAAAAATTAAACTAGATCGTGATAAGAAATTGCATTGCCTTATACACATAGAGAGCCGTGGTAGCTCAGATGGTTAGCGCTAGCTGTAAATATAACAGAACGCGAGCAACCCGGGTTCGATCCCCGCCGGCAGCAATGAAATTATTAATTGCAGTTTATGTGCTGATATACCACGTGCTCGACGGTGAAGGAAAACATCGTGAGGAAACCTGCATGTCTGAAAAATATTTCGAAGGCATGTGAAGTTCGCTAACACGCACTGGAGCAGCGCGGTGGACACTTCCTTGCCCTAAAACCCTCTCAGAAATGAGGGAAGGCCTGTGCCCAGCAGTGAGACATATATAGGCTGAAACTTTAATTTTTTTTATATACTGTCTTTAATAAACAGTTACAAGGCAATGAATAAAAATAAACTATTGACTGAACTGGAGCATCTCATACTGTATATTCCAGCCATTGCTTTATCAAAACGTAATTCATATTAACTTCACGCGGATGTTTTTATCGCTTTGAATTAACGGGAGTGGGTAGTTTACTGCAAAATATTTTAGTTTATGTTTTTTCATTAAATAAATCTCCTTTATTATATATTTAATAACTAGATGTTTTCCGCGACTACGCTCGCGTTTAATTTAGTGTTTTAATTTTTTTGCGGGGAATCTTAATTCTTTTTCTAAAATAAATCATAATAAGTCCAAATGATTTGCAGATTAGACGGAATAAACAGAAATACAGACAATTTTTCCAAAAATTTTGTATTTGTTATAAGTACCGTATATATTTTCATATGCATTTAGTAAAAAGCTGTTATTTTGACATTACAAACTGACACTTGAATTTTATTTATTTGTATAGATTATTATAAACTTAACGATTGCGTATAAATTGTATCGGCTTATTTATATCTACATATAAATATAATTGAAGCGTCTTTTTGTAATATTGAAATAACTGACTGTTATTGGGCTCTGGTTGTAATATGCACGCTATTTAGCCGTACCGTTACCGCCTTGCAAGAGTCCACAGCTAAAACATACGCCTCTCACACAGATTTCCTTTAAGGGGGGGGGGGGATTTGCTATAGTTGCCACGTTTGGAAAGTAGGTTGGCAATGGCAGTTTTTTATTTCTCGGTTATTATCAGGAAGATGCTGCTGCCCGTCTTCTATTTCAGTTCCCGCTGTCGCCTCCTACGACACCCACGGGACGATGATGTGGAACAGTGGTTATTCTCACACCGCACCGGGATGGTGGTCATTCTCACACAATACACGGTATGTTTTGTTAAGAAATAATTAACCATTGTTTTTGTCTGTCTGTCTGTCTCCAAGCTAATATTCGAAATGGTTGAACCGATGCTGATGAAACTTTACGAACAGGTAAAAAGCAAGTCCGTTCGAGATTTAGTCTAGATTTTTACCGAAAAATTTAAAGATTTTTTTGCAAATACTGGGAATGGATATAAATAAAATCTAACTCAAACAGGATAGTCTACTATTTTTATCAAATAAAAGCAGTATACATAATAAGTAGTTGAAAGTAGTGTGAAGATGTTTCTTTGAAATAAGATATTTGCAAGAGCTATTTGATGGAAACAAAAATAAAGTGAAATTTTATCAAGGAGATGCTTATTTCTCTTTACTAAAAATAAACACTTCTTTGTTCTGTGTCAGTGAGAAGTGCAACCTGTAGATGTTAGAGTTATTTGAAGATATGTATATAAGTCGATTGTTCCAATATTATTTGAGGTACTGGTTGCAAATAAATCGTTGTAGAAACAATTTAATATTTGATAAGTCAATGGAAGGATTCAACTCAATACAAAAAATTACGGCCTATCTTCTCGTCGGCTATACCTCAAAACCTGAACCCAAGTCCTTCACTGCTGGCCGTATGAGGACGCCCAAGGTCGCTCACCAAGTTATGGAGAGGGCTATATTCTGGATATATTTAATGTGATAAACTAATGGCCACCCAGTATATTGCAGTAACCACCTAAATGTACACTTTTTCAAAGCAAATAAATTTTCATTTCATTTCATATAATATTATTATATACCCTGACGAAGCCGTGAGGCGAAACCGGTCGGTTAAATAATTTCCACATAATATCTTCAACAATGATAGATTTAATTCTTTGATACAGTTTGTCTCAGCACCGACTTCATCGTTCTTGAGTTGTAGTAGAGCAGCCGGCTTTTAATTTATTTTTAAATATATTATTTATATATTCTATATAAATAATATATTTAAAAAATACAAAATAAAAGCATATACTAGCAGAACGTTAAAGCAGTGTATTTTCAGATGTTTTCTTACAAAAATGTAAAGCTATTCACGGTCATCGTTTTCTACTAAAATAACTCATGCCCCATTTCTTTCTACGCTTATAGTGTAAACAGCTTAAGTTCCCTATCCAAGACTCGATTTGAACCCCTATGGATAATATGATAAATTGCAATTATAAATTAATGTTTTAGTCCATATATAGTAAATAAGAGTACGGGACATTTTACGAATTTGTTTTATAATCTTGTTTTATAGAGGGTTAAACTCTTTACTTAAGCAAAAATATCTGAATTGTTTATTGAGTATAAATAATTTTTTACAGTGTATCATACAAATTTGGTTCAAAGTAATTTATGCATAGAATTAATATTTTGATTTGCATTTCAAAAACGAACTTTATTTGGTTCATGTTTTAAACTAAAGCACTATTATTCTATATCTAGAAGGATGACAAACGAGCAAATAGTCCACTCGATGGTAAGTGGATGCTGTGGTCCATAGACACCATCTATCTTTGACTAAGAATCTAATTGAAAAAATTATACACGTAAATTGACAATTAAACTCACATAATTTCCTCCTTAACTATTCCACTGACTATCAAGTAGTTCATTGCTCGAACTGCATTTCTCATCAAAATAGCCAACAATATTCCACCCTAATTTGAGTAATAGATTGTCTTGTTTGCAACATTTTAGGAGGAAATATTTGTAATTTCACGGTAGATAAACCTTTCTGTAAATTTAGGCATTTGTCTTATAAAATGCATTTCAAATTACCCACCATTTGTCTATAGAATCTTTCAACTCACGGCAAACAGGCAAATGTAGGAGTTCCCTTATCTCTCGAATTAATACTTGCGGGCGCTGAGTACATACCCCATTTATAAACAAGTCACACATAGAGGCGTTTTACGTTTTTATCTAGAGGCTGCAAAATTTTATCATTGAATTATGAATGGTTTCTTATATCGAATATGTAGACATTTGTTACTTTTACCTCGAAAAAAGTTCGATAAGTCATACTCAATCAATACAAAGTTCTTTTAATATTGTATTTGTAAGTTTAATAATATCTACTACCCTTATATACGTGGTAGAGCCACGCTGCTGCCATATTATGGTTGTAGCACGAATGGGTCGGCTCTACCGGGGAAGTACCAAGCTCTAACAGAATACTAGCGCAAAATAGCTTAAGTTCGGTATAAGCAGTATAAGCTCTAAAACTCTGTTAATTGATTTCCAGAAGATGATGCAAACGATACGCGCAAGTTGCAGTCTGTAATTACAGTTTACGCCATAATACGTTTCTGATTATGTCATGAAAGCACTGTTAACGTCTTAATGTCACATAATAGACGCTTAACGGACAACAGCTTTGCAAAGTAAGTAGTGAGTAGTGATTTTAATCTTCTACACAAATTTATTAATATTTGTTACAAAAATAAACAATGAAACATAAATGCAAGTGGAAAACTTTTATAAAATTGTTTTAACTATGTTGATGTCACCAATAAGCCTCATGCCATTTAATCCAAAGCCAGGTGATATTTTTAGCACCAACCCGTTTATGATAGCAATGATTCATACATGACCAGGTTTAAATAGTATAAACTAGAGATGACGTATTTACGCCATCAGGTTTAAACCAGGGTTTCATTTCGTAGTAGGACGCCCTGGTACATGCAGAAAATACTTGCAAATATAAAATTCGAATGCAGGAAGACCTTGACATAACAGATATGAAAATTCTTGGGTATAAAATGTCCATATATTTAATGTTTATATGAATAAGGTGCACAATCGTACATTTGCAAATAAAAATATTTTGAACTTCTTAGCATTTTTTTCACATATACGATTGTGCTTCTTATTCACTATAGGACAATACGGAATACCGATCGATTTCCTATACAAGTAGTTTTAAATATGGATGCCGAGGACACGTCGTGAGCACCACGAGGCTCATGCTGTTGGCGTCCGGGACTACAATATTGTGGTACTACACGAACTAGCCTGAACACTAACAAATACTTTCAGGTATTTTAAAAACCTGATTTTCGTCCCTGGCATATATAAGAACTCGTACTAAGAAGTTATTGAATTAAATAATATTAGCAACTGCCCATGCGTGGATTATGGCCATATTTTTACAATTTTTTTATAGAATAAGGGTGACAAACGAGCACACAGTCCACCTGATGGTAAGTGGTGGCTGTGGCCCATAGACATCTACATCTATCCTCGATTGCGAATCAAAATGCAGACGCGTTGTCACCCGTGAGGACTTAGATGGAATGCCTCGTTTCCAGTGGAAAGGGTCTACGGTTCTCTACCCTCACCATACGAAACACAGCAGCATTAAGCTGCTATTTGACGCTGATATTCTGTGAGAGCATGGTCCTTCCCCGGTCGAGTCGATCCATTCGTGCTACAACTATACAAATATAGCTGCAGCATGGCTCTGCCACGTAAAATTTGTAGGAGGAACTAAACCTTGATTAAGTATCAAAATGCAGATGCGTTGTCACCCCTGAGGACTAAGGCGGAATGCTTGTTTCCAGTAAAAAGGGTCTCCGGTTCTCTACACTTACCGCACGAAACACAGCAGCATTAATACCAGCGTAAAACAGCAGCATTAAGCTGCTATTTTAGGCTGGTATTCTTTCAGAGCATCGTCCGAGCCAACCGATTTGAGCTACAAAAATAATAAAGTTGCAGCGGGGCTCTACCACGAAAAGATGACAATGACACCTAAATTCCTTGCTACTGCCCTGGACTTAATAAACCACCGAAATTTCAGGTGCAATGGAACCTTATCCCTAGCAACTTAAGGCGGTCAGTGCTCTCCAATGATATATTTCTAAATGAAGTAGCCATTGTGAACTCACATTTTTCAACGTAAAATGATATGCTTATATTTTGGAGGTGTTGAATCTCACAAGACTGCTTCTTTCGGAGACTCTCTGCAGCAAGAAATTCACATGCTCTCTTTCGGAATATATTTGATCTCTCGACAACTATTTTCGTATCTGCGTACTTACAGATACCGTGTGCATAAGTAGGTTGACTCCTGTAGAACTCCGCACTTTACCGCCATAGGTGGTTTTAAGGGGCAGTCTTTGACAATGACTCAGAGAAATGTCCCAATCAAAAAGTCATTTACTCAGTTAATCAGACCAGAAGATAAAACGAACGTTGAGAGCTTGCCTAAAAGCTAGCCTATTAGGTAAGGTGAGCTGCCTCCTGTACACGTTGACGAGACATGTTTGCAAAAGGCTGGAGTGCCAGATGTGTTCCATTTTATACTAACGTCCCTTGGCAGGCGGACGTACGACACCTACGGGGTGGTATGGGGTATCCACTACCCTTATTCTTATACCGCCAATACACGGTAAACCGTAATCAATACCGTGGATAGTAAATTGGTATAATAATAGTAAAGGCATTCAAAGATTCACAAACCGCAATCGACTATAAAAAATACATATTACACAAATACATTTAGTTGGAGCCGGCTAAACGTAGTTTATATAGATAAAATAAAACTATTTGTCTAGTTTATATCAGACTTTTTAAAAAAATATCCATCAGTCGGTTAGCTTGGTTCAGCTTCAAAAATTTATCAAATTTACGTAAATGCCTACTATAACAAACCTTATTAAAAATAAATCTATACATAATTAGGATATTATCATGTAATCCAACAGTCCAACTTTAACTTTTACAACATGGCATTTATGTCCACTAGTTAGGTGTAAAGGTGAGCTGTGTTGACATAATTGGACGAGTGCGTATTCTGCGATATTTGACAAAAGGTTCAGCTCTGTAGATCACGCACGACTCCTAAATAGGGTTTGGGAATTCCCGACAGTTTCAATGTCCTGGGACACGAGACAGCCCACTATTAAAGTGCCGGGAGTTCCCGAGACTTCGACTTTTAAGAACAAATATTTTAAGAGGTGTGAGCCTTTTTTTTTAAGAATTTTAATTGAGTTAATTTCTGGTGAAACGTATTTAAAAAGGGAGTTTTATGTAAAAATCAACATTTATTAAACAGAAAATTAAATCATAAGTAAATTTAAGTCTGAATAATTGCTTTGTTTATTTTTTTAATCACACACAGATTGACTTTTAAGAAGTTAAATCTTATAGTTATAAAACGAACTTAGTTAAAAATCATACTAACTCTTAATAACTTTACTATTATTTCTAGTAATTCTAGTATCTAATCATTGGTCATAATCACAACATTGCTAATTTTCATAATCACAGATTTGTTTCATAATTAAATAACCTAACAAAAAAAATAATAATAATAAAACAGGCTTTAAAAAAATCAGAGCGTCAACACCTTTGTCCGACCATCTGTTTCTGATTTTTGTGATAATGCCACCGGACAAGGAGACTTTTGTTTTCAACAGTTGTCGGTTTGATTGTGTTTAAGGCTTTATAATATAGGTAGTTCTAAACTTTCTGTACGTTACTACTCGGTTGCTTCAAACAACTGAAACTCCTTTTTTAATTTAACTAACAGATGGTACTAGGCTCGTCTCGTCTGTCTTGTCTGGTGTCTCGACACGAAAGCCCCGGGACTCGAGACAACTAAAATTACGAAACGTCCCGGGACTTCAAGACACGAGACGTCCCGGGACTCAAAAACTACTTCTAAAGTTGTGTTGAGACATTTTGTATTTTATATTTTCATATATATATTTTCTAGTAATCTAGTCATTTTCCCAAAGTAATTTCCACTGCTATAATTTACTTATGGTATTTCATTTTTATTTAAAAAAATCTTTCTTATTACACCACGCACTAAATGTCAGTCAAAATATGCGTTTTCTTTTTACACATAAGAGTTATTTGCAATATATAGATATAATAAAATTTATTACAATGTTAAACTTTCTGTTGAATATAGGCTACTTCTTAATTTTGGTACATTTTGATTTAAACTTACGAATTTATGATATTATGATATTAAGTAAACCACAACGCTCATAAAAAAGTATGCAAATGAAAATTATTCTACAACGGAAATTATGCAAGAAGGCAGTTGGTCAAATTTCATACCATCTACGTTCTCAGAGGTGGTGACGGCAACAATATTTTAGAAGAAAAAATGTGAGAATAATATAGCTATCATACCTTGCAGAGTTTAGCTATAAGAATTTAGTTATTATTTAAGGCCTATAATATGCTAGTAATTACTCCGAGATATTTTATGACAGTTCTCTCATTATTTTAAAAAATGAAAACAATTGTGTGAAAAAAAGAAGGTAGGAAATAACATTTGCCGGATATACAAAATTAATTTTAGAATTTTAAATGTTTCAACGTACAATTTAGAAATTAGATCCCCCTACAAATGTATATACAAAAACTGAATAAATGAGTCACATTTAGATTGTTCCGCAATTCAGAAAATTCTTTTAAAAATTAAAAATCTGCTCATTTTTACATCCGTTTAGTCGCTGCGTAAACATTTTTTACCGAAATATTTTTAGATGAAATGAGGAAATTCCTACATCTGCCAGTTGTCTGAATCTTTTGATTTTTTGGAGAACAATAGAAAGGAGTTTAGTTAAAACACGATTGTGTTTTATTATATTTGAATTCATATATTGACATTCAATACTTGAATTCATGTATTGACAGAAATTTTGAACTTTTGTTTAATAATTGCCAATGTTTTACCGGTAACACTGACGTTAATGGAAATATATTATCAAAATATTTTTATCGTAAGCTTTATGGGTTTTTAACAATCCAGTAGTGAGGTGAAGCATATTAGTCTTGAGAGAAAAATCGCATTAGTATTTTGGTTCCGAATCCAGAATAGATGTAGGTGTCTACGCTGGTCTACATCATTCACTTAACATGCGGTTGACTGTGTACTCGTTTGACACACATTTTATAGTATAGAAACAGAAATATTACGTGTTGTAGTTTTTTTTAAATTGAATTTACAAACGAACAGAGTATCACGACGTACGTACGAAACGTATCAGACAGACTGATGGTAATTGGCAACTGCAGCGCATGGACACCCCCAAGTTACTTAAAATAAATAATGCTACAGGTGCTTTTCCACATATTCTAAGATGTACTCGTAATGCCTCACAGCTTGTATTAAAAATATAATACGCACTACTGCTTGACGGCTGAAATAGGTAAGAGGTTGGTTTCTATCCAGGTAGGCTGCTAAGTAGAAAAGTAGTCCCTGCTAACTAGCATACGAAAGTATTTGATTTATTTATCCTGACTAAATATACGGCATATTTGTGAGACCAATTTTAAAAGTAATTTTGTAAATATTTTTTAAACATTACTAATACCCGCAGTAACTACTTCAAGTGAACTTAAGTTGCTTGTTTTAGGAATGATTCACGGTAGTAATCGAGTGCCAGATTCGAATCCACGACTTTCTGAGCTTACAGTCCGCACTCATCATCATCATTACAGCCCTTCACAAGTCCACTGCTGAACATAGGCCTCCCCCAAGTAACGCCACAAAGCACGGTCCTGAGCCACCTGTATCCATCGACTTCCTGCATGTCTTAACAGGTCGTCACTCCATCTAGTGGAGGATCACCCTACACTACGCCTTCCCTGTACGAGGCTGCCACTCGAGAACCTTTCTTCCCCATCGGTTATCGGTTCTTCGAGCTATATGGCCGGCCCATTGCCACTTCAGCTTACTATTTCGTTGGGCTATGTCGGTTGCACTGATTTTACTGCGGATAATCTCATTTCTGAGTCTATCACGCAGAGAAACTCCGAGCATAGCCCTCTCCATAACTTGCTGAGCGACCTTGAGCGTCCTCATACGGCCAGCATTGAAGGACCACGTCTCAGATCCGTAAGTCATCACTGGCAACACGCACTGATTGTACACTCTAGTTTTCAGAGATTGATATATTATATTATTATTAGAGATAATTCACAAAAACTTAGGACACTGATATATTGTACTGACATGAAACGTACGTACTAATGCTATGATCTCCTTTTTCTTGCTGATTTTCCTTAATATTTTTATAAACATGGAGAGATTAAAAGTGGGTATAATTTTTTTAAACAGTACATAACATGTAAATAATTTTTATTGTCTGGAAAATAAGTGTAATTCAACAAATATTCCTTTATGTACATAAATCGATAATAGTAAATAAATTTGTATTCTACTTTAGATGTCTTACAAAGCGGCGGTTAGTACATAAAAACGTATTACTCCGTTTTCTCCCTAGATAATGGCGCTAATAATGTTACTATCATAATCATCACTTTTTATAGAATACGGGTAACAAATTAGCACACAATATTCCTGATGGTAAAAGGATTCTGTGTTTCATACATATCTACATTTATCCCAGATGAAAAATCATAAAGCAGATGTGCCTCGTTTCCAGTTAAAATGTTCCCCAGTTCTTTCACCGTACGTAACACAGCAGCTTTAAGCAGCTATTTTTCTCTGATAATCTGTGAGAGCAAAGTCTTTCCCATTCCCCACGACAACACTAGGAAAGACTCAAGACCGTCGATAATATGACACGTGTTTTGCCTCTTGATGAGGCATCCTAATGTGAAATAAACTACGATGTCTGACCCCTACTCATTTTATTGGGATTGATAATGTCGGGGCTAGTGCAGTGGAGGATGGAAAGTGCTCTTCAAGCTCGGTAAGACGCATACTTGTAGTTAATTACGCGGATCTTAGCTTATTATTTTTTAATATCTTTATTCACACTGTTTATCACTTGGTTACTTATTTTTATACTCGATAAAATAAAAAATATACGATTCTATATTTGTTTTCTCATTCATCTTCATCATGGTCATTACAGCCTATCAGAAGTACACTGCTTACATAATGCTCCCCCGTAGATTAATGGCTTGCTTATGTTATATAACAAAACTAAATCTTGCTTTAGTTTAATGCCAACATGCTTAAGCTTATTGGGAATATAATTCTGAGGTAATAACAGCACCCTCGTCACTGTCAAAGGGATTATTGTTATTTGATTTTATCAACAATTTCTATTTCATTGTAAATATTTGTTTGTTAACACTATTGTTTATATTTGTTAAAAGTAAATTATGTAAAGTTACATCCCATACATACTTCGTATTTTTGGGCACAGGCTTCCTCTTATTTTTCTTAATTTTCTTACTTTTGAAACAATAAGTCCACTGCACTGTTCCAGTGCGTGTTAGCGGACTTAACCGCTAGCTTCATACTGGACAGCTATTCAGGTTGACACATATTTTCCTTCCCTGTCGAGAGCTTGGTAAATCACCATTTAAAATTGAAAGTAACAATTTCCTTGACCTGGGTGGGAAACAAACGTAGGCTAGCTAGGTATTTACGGTGAGCATGTAACCCTTGTGATACTGCGACTCTTACACTAGCTTTTATCTTTGACTTTAAGTGTTGTTGCAAATGGAATAAAAAAATGTAATTTGGCATAGACTAAAATGATTTTATACAAAATATAAAACCCGTTTTGGTTTTTTGTATATAATAAAATCCTTTTAGTAGTTTTAACGTGATTAAGCTACAAGCACATAAATGTCTAAAAACATTTCACATTTATAATATTATAGTAGTAAATGTGATTAAGTGAGTCCGCTGCTGCACGTCATCTCTTGGGTGTGGGTGAGAAGCGTCAGAGGGAGATGAAATAGGTGATGAGTGGCAGCATCTTTATAATAACAAGATATAAAAACTGCGATTGACAACTGGCGTGTCGAACGTCATAGTTACGGCAAAAAACCCTGCTACGAGACACTTATCTATTGGGGAGACTTATTTGGCAGTGCTTTTTTGATAGGCTTTTTATGATGGTTGTGATGAGTTGAAATAGAAATACGAGAATCAATAAGGATGTATATATTGCAATAGCGACGTGGGATCTATTATTCATCTTTTGATGTCGGTTATTTTTAGCATGGAATTATTTGTAAAAATATATGGTCTTAGTGAGTACTCTAAACCACTGGGTGATATCAATATTTGAACTAGTCAAATTTAAGCACTCACAATCACTTAATTGGCTCATTATAATCAGTTTACAGTTAAGTCATCGCTAAATTACCCTTTAAATATCTGTTAAAATCTTTTTCGTTTTCGTTATATATTTTTACCACTGAATAACCTTAAAATTTCCTTCATTTTTAATTCACTATTTTTTACATTTTGATTGGCTTGATAAAAATTTGAATTGAATTAATAAAGGTTATGCTTACGTCTTAATTTTTTCTGGTTAATCTTTTGCTGGAGGTTGCGCTATCAGGGACATAAAAATATGTGATACTTAAAAGATATATGAGTGGATAATAACCGTTCAAGGCTTTCAGTAATTACAACCTGTCTTATTTCAATTGAAAATGCCACGATTTGTAGACCAGACTGATAACGTAGCACGTACAATAGTATATTTATATACAGGTCAGAGAATTTATTACCTTAATTTTTTCTGTGGGTGTAGTAAGAGGTGATTATAAAAGGGCCGAAAATACCTCGTGGTTTCCGATAGAAGAACACAGGTGATGTTTACTGTAGTCCTACCATCTAGTAAACATAGAAATTTCGAGGAATAGTCATTAATGTTATCACATGGAGATTGCCCTTTCTTCATTGATCCTCAGATATTTACATCTGACATATACGAAATAACACCGCTGTCAATAGGTAATCATAAGATGTTCTTAACAAAATAATAATGTCCTCCAGACCAAATTTTTGTCACGCCGACCAGACTAAACGGAGACTAGCCATTAACGCAGAACAGAATTATACTGCCCAAGTGTGTATGCATACACGACTGCACTCTCTAAACACTCTCATAATTCGCTTTTCGAGATACGGGAAAGAAACAACGCCAACTTCTTGACTCCGGGCAGCTTCCTGCTGTCAAACCTCATGATCAACAATCACGTTAACGACCACCAGAGCAATGAGGCAGTCAAAAGTTCTTTGCTCCTAATACAAAATAAAATTGCTTAAATATTTTATTTATGCGTAATCTGTTTGATTCCAAACCGTAAAACCTTCAAAAACAGAAAAGAATTGGCTAAAAAAGTTCTGTTATTTTAGAGCTATGCGTAGTAATCTGATTTCATAGGAAAGTTAGATACTTTAGATAAAATATTTAAACAAATTTTGTATTTAATTATAAATATATTATGTTACATTTGTATCACCTGTGACCTAAATTCAAACAACTGTGTTGATAAAGTAGTCATATTTTTTTTTCATACGCCGCCACTACACTACACTCACTAACAATATAAAATATATTTAAACGTAACTGACTACTAACTTTTAAATCTGAATTATTAATAAGATCCAGACAATTAAATATTCTTATTGGAAAAATGTAATAACAATTTTAAAACATTGTAGTTTAATCTTTTTAGTTTTGTTTAATTTAGTTTAGTTTAGTTACCACGACAAAAATCCTGAATTTGGATTGATTTAAATATTCATTAAGATCTACATGTATTCTTGATTTGCCTGGAGGTGTCCCTGGATATCACGATACTTATAAAAATTTATAATTCAAGAGAAAAGGGAATTTACAGGAGCCCCGGATTGCGGAAATAGCGTTCTGAGAGAATTTGAAATTAGGGCAAATTCCAAATTCTTCTCATTTCATATTTCATTTTCTATATTTAATAATGCTGGAGATGAAAGAATTACTGATTTATTGTATAATGTTTAATTTGTACACATATGTACTCGATACTAGCGACCCGCCCCAGCTTCGCCTGGCTAGAATACGATATTTATATTTAAGATAGTTAAGGACCATTCATTTTGCGTTTGTTTTAAATGTCCAATTTTTCGGTTAACAATTAGCCTAGATCATTGGCCTGGAATTGCCCCCTGCTTTATGAAGTGTCATTACAATCATTTCAGTCATTCTGAAGAATATGTCGGAGAAGCAGACTTACAATGTGACTTACAATACTGTTAATGTTATTTAAATGAATATCAAATCACAGTAATCAAATTCTGAAGGACTTTATTTGTCTTTGTTTATCTTGATATTATGCGTCACTTATCTCAAAACCCAGAGATGTATTAAAAGTTGGATAAATTTAGAAGATATTTAAAGTTTTAAAAAATAAATTTGGTAAATTCAAAGCAGGGGAAACGTTGATTCGATTTATTTCATTTTTTGAAAACAGACGTTTGTTTACAATAAAAGTAAAAACAGTTTGCTTACCGGTACGATACTACTGCTAAAAGTTGTACTTAAATTTAAAATTACGTTGCAGCTAGCTGCAGCAGTAATAGATTGATTTGACCGAAGAAGAACCCCGCTCTCACAGAGCACTTGTGTTATAAAGCAACATAAAACTTCTGTATGATTCCTATGGTTAGTAACGACAAGCAGAGAGCCGGCAAGACAGAGACAAGGCATTCTTTCACTGCGTGACAAAGCATCTGAAATTCGATTTTAAACCAATAATAAATCTAGGTGCCACTAGGTGTGAGAAAAGTAAGACAAACAGTAGACGAACAGCAGAATCTTCCATAAAACATCTTAAAACAATAACAACCTGCGATCGCCAACTTCGGCAAATATGTTCAACATTGGACAACTGATAGACTGTAATTATTTTATCATCATCATTACAGCCCTTTACAAGTCCACTGCTGAACATAGGCCTCCCCCAAGATATGCCACAAAGCACGGTCCTGAGCCACGTCACTCCATCTAGTGTGGGGTCGCCCTACACTTCGTCTACCGGTAAGAGGCAGCTACTC
The DNA here is from genome assembly GCA_036936625.1 of Parnassius smintheus behrii. Classification (NCBI taxonomy): domain Eukaryota; kingdom Metazoa; phylum Arthropoda; class Insecta; order Lepidoptera; family Papilionidae; genus Parnassius; species Parnassius smintheus. The sequence continues at coordinate 3,576,893 of JAUPFT010000001.1, forward strand.
GAGAACCTTTCTTCCTTTTGTTCCTTTTCATGGATATTAAACATGATCTTTGTTTTATCCATGTTCATCTTAAGACCTATCCGTTCGGAGGCACAATTGAGTTCATTGAGCATAGTGCTTAAGTCCTCCAGCGATTCTGCCGTAAGAACTATATCGTCGACAAATCGAAGGTGAGTGATGTACTCGCCATTGATGTTAATACGTATCCTTTCCAGTCCAGTAGCTTGAAAACGTCTTCCAATGCAGCGGTGAAGGGTTTCGGGGAAAAAACGTCACCCTGTCTTACACCTCTCTGCAGTTGGATAGGTTTCGTACTCTGGTTCTGTACTCAGATATCCATCGTAGCCCTACTGTACAAACACTTCTGCACTTCGATATACCGACAGTCAACTTGTCACCGCTGAAGAGACTATAGCACCGCCCAAATTTCGACGGAATCAAAGGCTTTTTCATAGTCCACATACGCCAGGTAAAGTGGCAGATTGTACTCTTCGGACTTCTGTACAATTTGCCGAAGGGTATGTATGTGATCTATGGTACTAAAGCCTTTTCGAAAACCGGCTTTTTCGGGAGGCTGGAAGTCGTCGAGTCTGCTTGCGAGACGATTTGTTATGACTCTCGAAATCAGCACGTAGACGCGGCTCAGAAGGGATATCGGTCTGTAGTTCTTCAAGAGGGCCTTGTCACCTTTTTTGAAGAACAAGACCACGGCACTTCTGCTCCACGCCTCCGGAGTAGTGCTAGATTGGAGGACGGAATTAAAGAGCCTCTGAAGGACTTCAAGTACCGGTTTTCCACCCGCTTTCAGAAGCTCCGCTGTAATTCCATCCTCGTCCGGGGATTTGCCGTTTTTAAGGTGCTGGAGAGACATTCTAATCTCGCTCAGACTAACGTCCGGGATATTATCGGAATAGTGTCGGATAATACCCGCTCTTGGATCGTTACTCACACTTGCGTGTGGCTCCAGCGATGATGTGTACAGCTGCCCATAGAACCTCTCAATCTCACCCAGAATCTCAGGTGTCCCAGAAAAGATGCTGCCACACTCAGTCTTCAGCTTTGACAGTTGGCTCTTACTGGCAGACAGATCTCTGGCAAAGACTTTGGAGCCCTGGTTCCGCTCAATCGGTCGCAAATTGGTCGCAAATTCAGTGGTCGCTGCCAGTTTTCACCCTTGCGATCACTTATCATCACTGAAAAGTTGACGTCTAGTCTTCATAATGAAGTCAATCTCATTTTTTGTCGAACCGTCGGGACTCGACCAGGTCCACTTCCTGTGGGGCCGCTTCTGGAAGAAAGAGTTCATCACGAAGAGCCCTTCTTTCTACACGAAGTCGGCCAGCTGCTGGCCCCTACGGTTCCGTTTCCCTACTCCAAATTTCCCTAGCTTCAGCTCACCGCTTTCTCTTGTGCCTAGTTTTGCGTTGAAGTCTCCCATCAACAACGTGTAGTGTGTTTTGAAGGAATGATTGGCTCTAGAAATATCCTCATACAATTCCTCTACCCTCTCATCGGGATGTGCCGAGATTGGTGCGCAAACCTATATGACCTTCAGCGAATACCGTTCTGAGTATCAGGTACGCGACCCTCGTCGATACACTCCAAATCTTTACAACGTTGTTGACGAGAGACTTGTGGACGATAAATCCGATACCTCCTTGGGACAGATGGTCGCCTTCCCGGTGATAGAACAAGTTGCCGGACTCGAGGATTACCGTGTCCTCCCCCTCTCTTCGGACCTCGGATAACCCAATAATATGCCAGCGCAACTTGTCTACCTCTTTTTTTTAAATATTAGTAATCTTATTAATTAACATTACTAATATTCCTTTTAACCACTCCTGGTAAGCTCGAAAATGCTTGTGTTAGGATTGCTTCACGACAGTAGTCAAATGGCGGATTCGAACCCACGATCTTTTAAGTTCGCAATCCGTGCCCTACTATTAGGCTACTGTCGCTTCATCGTTTCTCGTCAGTCCTCAGAGTGCGTGCGCTATATGTTGCCAGGTCGAGTCGACGTAAGTGGCAACCGAACCTCCACCGGAGATTCTTTGCACCCCCTGCCCGCCGTTACCATGGTCGCCACCGTAGCCAGGAATAGCGGGGCCGCCGGGGACTGGGGGCCGTTTGTTTGCGTCGTTACTCATGGGGGGATATTTGCCATAGTTGCCACGCTTGGCGAGCGGGTTGGCAACCGCAGTTTTTTTTATTATATCATTGCTGTTATGAGGAAGATGCTGCTGCCCATCTCCTGCCTGCCTGCCTGTCTCCCTTTGTCTCCTCTTACGACACCCACGGGAAGATATGGGATAGTGGATATTCTCAACCGCTACTACACGGCCTAATTATTTTATAAATGAAATAATATTTATTTCATTTATAAATTACGACATACATTCAACTAAATTGATCGTATCTTTTAGTTCTATTTAAAAAAAATATATTAATATAATGAACATGTTATATAAATAAGAATAAAGGCGTAAAATAATACATTTTCGGTATATTTATCTTGCCGCAAGCCATCTTTGGATATCACGGTGCGTATTAAAATTTATAATTCACGAAGAGTATGAATTTTCTAGAGCTTCGGATTACGGAGAGTAACGTCCTAGAGGATTGAGATGTAGTTCCAGTTGCTCATTTCCGGCGTTACTATATTTATATATCTGAAATGGTAGTAATATATACTCATTAAATAACAACGTTAAAAGAAATTAGAAATAATGGAAAATCTCTTTTTGTATGACCAATAAAGGCTTAGAAGATAGCGTTCTGCGGGGCGTGCGGCGTTCTAATAGAGCATGTGTGTCAGGCAAAGTCATAAAATGGAAAATTTTACATGAATTCGTCAAATACGTAGCTTGTCCAAGTGGTTTTCTCTGTAGAAGTATATCTGAAATCCAACAAATAATAATAATTATAATATCTTGACATACATATATATTTAGTTTAAAGTCAAAGTGAATATAATATATATTAAACACATTTAATGAAACTATTTTTATTGATTTTATCGCGTTTAATTTATTTGATTTTAATTCCCGACGTTTCGGGTGCTTTCCAGCACCCATGGTCACGGGGGACTGCGGCGATTGATGTCCGATGTCAGTGTTAACCGGAGTACCATCAGCTTCTTAATTATTTTTAATGGTCCGATTCAAGCACGATGAACTTATTGTGTCTTGAAGTCTTGCAGTGGTATGCTTGGGCTTAGTTTTCATTTTATTAATTACAGGATCTTAAGCAGATGGTAGTACCAACAACAATGGTAGTAACAAGCTCTGATGTACAGTTTTTATTTTTGATACAAACTCTGTTTAAGAAGACTTTGTGTATGATTTATATATTTTATTAAAAAGGATTTCCTTCATATGAGAAAACCTATAGGCGTCCCGCCTGTGTTCAGCAGTGGACTTGTAATGGGTTGCATCGGTAACGTTTATCCTTTTATATGGAGTTTAAAAACGTTAGTCAAATGTTACAAAAAAATCTAACAAGCAAGCTTCATTCCGCGATATAAATAATTTTTAATAAAATTCATACAACTTCATCGTCATCGTCATTACAACCTTTCACAAGTCAACTGCAAAACATAGGGTCCTCCAAGGAATGCCACAAAACACGGTCCTGATACACCTTCACCCATCGAATTCCTGCATGTCTTAGTATCACTCCATGTTGTGCGACGCCACCCCACATGGTAGATCGGCACATACAAATATATTTATAATATTAACATATTTCTCTAAGCTTAAACTCCTCCATAGTTTGCCAAATTGGGAAAAATTTGTCATAGTTACCAAGTATTACATGTAGATCAGCAACCGCAGTTTATTTTACTTTTAATTTTTTGTTACAAAAACGTTGTAGCACATATCCTGGTTTGATTTCCTCTGTCGTATCTTACGACATCCACTGAACTACACGGGTTAGTAGGTATTCATACTCCGGTACTCGACAAACTTGTAAGTAGTTGGAATAAATCAATAATACCTATGAACAACTTCAGAAAAAAATGACTACTTACATACCCTTCGTTATAGCACAGAAATAAGCTATGGAATACTACACACACCTATACGAGTACCGTCTGTTATTATTTACGTTTTTTTATTATTTTGAGTTGTAATAATTCCATGATAGTTATTATTTACCTATTACGTAAGCAATAATTATAAGTCTTGAATTTCATAAATAAAAATAGAATAAAAATAAATTTAGGAAAGTATAATTAATGTTCGAAAGTTATTTAACGTATATGATTTCCGAATTTCATATTTCCTTTTTTTAAATAAATCATACCTCAGGAGTAGCCGTTTAATTATTCATAGCTCCATTCTTATGGGAAAGCAGGGGGTGGACTTTTTAATATTATTATTTAGCGAACATTCTAGTTGTTATCTTAAACTTGTGATAGACCACCACAAAGGGTCAAAAATAGTAAAAGTCGACTTAAAAGAACTAATTATTTTTAAATAATTGCCACATTATACGGTCTAGTGGTCGTAAACGAGATTGCTGTTTATGATGTTCTGGGTTCGAATTCCGGGTCGGGCCAAAAATTAGATGTTGGGTTTTCCTGTCAAGAAGTTCATAGTAGCAGCTCGGAGGTAGGAAATTTGAGGCAAGGCATCTCTCTCCAGTCGTGCGGAGTACTGTCTCATCGGACTATGAGAGTGAGGGAATGGAGAATGCACTTACAATCCTGTCCTGCGCAGATGGCTGGTCTCCGTTGAGACTGGCCGCCGTGACCGAAATTCGGCCTTAAGGACATTATTATGTTCTACCTTCACTGCAGCGTTGCCACAAAATGGTTCTCACTCGGACTATTATCAAACTATTTTAATTGAAAACAATCCCATACATTAAAAGTAAAATATATAAACTATAAAGAATAACTGCCAATCAGGCACATCAGTGCTCAAACTCAAACAAGAACTCATTTGACGCTAGGCGCGCCACAAATTTTGCCGCGAGTTAAAAGTGCAGTTTTAAACGTTTCTCATTTTACGCGTCACGAACAGAGCAATTTTAAATAAACTTCTACCTCTTTACGAAAATGCTCATTAAGAAAATGCGTGAAGTGGATTTTAAGTTTTATTTTTAATTTCTTTTGAATTATTTTCAAGATATTAAAATTGAAATAGCTAAGGTCTGCGAAATAAAAAGGATGTGTATTACCTTGATTGAAGAGCAAGCACCGCCCACCCTCAATTGCGTGCAGTCCCCCGATTTCATAAATAATTCATTTTTTCAAATTTGTTAGAATAGTAACGTAAGTATAATGCCACATTTTTGGGCGCAGGCCTTTTCTCATTTCCGAGGGGTTTATACTTAGCATATAGGTTTTTTCATGATGCTCTCCATCCTCATCGAAGACGTGGTAAAATGCAATTTACCGACGGTGATCAATCTCGAGTGGCTCGCGACCTTTGAAATTTAATAAAAAAGAGTCGGGAAGTACGTAAGCCGATAGATGTACGTGGCTCGGGATCGTACTTTGTGGCATTCCTTGGAGGAGGCCCCTGTTCAGCAGCGGACGTGATGGTAAAAAGTATGCTCATGTGTCCTGGTTTTCTTAAAAAAAGTGTAATTGTAAAAATATGAACATGCAAAGTTCTGTCATTATTTGTATCTGAAAGGCGACAATCGTTTGTGGGCTCACTAGAAACTTAAACGACACTTAATAGTATCGCATTCAAAAAGATACTAATTTATTATATAGTAAATTTATAGTATAGAGATTTTATGAAAATTTTACCGGAATCAAAATTTTGTTAATATATAAAGTGATGGTATTAGTAACAAATTAAATTTATTTTTAGTACCTTATTCCTTTCCTAAATAGTGTAGAGTTAAGCCTTAAACAGTGTTTGGTAGTATTTCTTGTATTCAATTATCTCAAAACGTGCAAGAAAGTAAGTTGCAGATGTCGAGTAATATTAAAATTGATTTTGCAATAATTGTGTGTGATCACACGGTGTCCGGATCTTACCAAATGAAATCTAACCCCACGAGGGTTCAGCTTGTGCCTGCTGCTCAGCTTGTGATTTATTTCCCTCTGTCACCTTTACGACACCCATGGGTGATATGGGGTGGTGAATATTCTTACACCGCCACTACACAGTAAATATAAATAATATAAAAGTAAGTAAAGTAAAGTTACAGCCTATATACTTCCCACTGCTGGGCACAGGCCTCCTCTCATTTCTGAGAGGGTTTTAGGGCAAGAAAGTGTCCGCCGCGCTGCCCCATTTTTGCAAACATTTTTTTCTTATTCCTCAGACATACAGGTTTTCTCAAGATATTTTCCTTCATCGCCGAGCACTTGGTAAATCAGCATTTAAAATTGCAATTAACAATTTCGTTGGTGTCGGCGGGGATCGAACTCTGTTTACTCGTGTTCTGTTATATTTACAGCAAGCGTTAACCATCTAAGCTACCACGGCTCTTATTTACATTATAAATAATATAATTCATTAAAATAACTTCAGACTTCATAAATAATATAATTAATAAAAATAATTTTACTGTGATAGTGTAGAAGATTTAATTATACCTATAATATTCGTATACAAGGGTCAATTGCAGCAAACCTGTATTCACATATAAAAATAAATTTGATATCAAAGGAGACGGTCCAAAATTGTATGAAGCGCAGGCCTAGTTCTGTGCAAGTAGGAAAATAAATAAAAATAATATGTTATACCACTTTTTTTTATTCAAACCCATGAATTCGCCTTTATTTCAGTGGTATTAATGTTTTATTCTTTCCAAAAACTGCAACACTGATGGAGAGTCGAAGTCGTTTTGACGTTAGCTGTCAACTGCCATGAGGTCATTGATCAATTTATTGACCTTTTTTTATAACTAACTTGCTTTACGGTTCTGGATTCTAGCCCTTCTGAACCTGATATTTATTGACGGCTATATAAATTCTGAAATGTTGTGTTATTCTTGTCACTGATACCTTATCAGGTAGATTTGTTATGTACAGTAGCTAAAATGTCTCGATACTAGTACAAAAGGAGGTCAAAAAAGGTGGTATTTTTGATAAAATACGAATATAGTTGATTGGCGATATGCTATTATGATCTTGAAACAAGTAACTTTCCTGTTGATATTTGCATATCAAAATCAATGCAATTAATAATAATAATAACCAACCAACAACTATCGGAGATACATCGTAAAGGATGGTACCGTCGACAGCTGTCAAGCTTGTCGCCATCCCGGGGAGTCATTTACGCATGTCATCTCCGGTTGTTCGGCGTTTCTAACTTTGAGTACTTACACAGGCTCAACCTAGTAGCCAGAATTCAAAACCATGAGCTCGCTCTGAAATACGTTCTCGTGGACCAGAAATTGCCGTATTACAAGCACTTGCCGGAAGCCGTGCTTGAAAATGACCGCGCCAGGCTCTACTGAGACCGGGTCATCATCACAGACAGGACTATTCTTGCCAATAAGCCTGATATTGTGCTGATGGACCGGGCACAGTCAAGGATATTTTTGGTCAACGTTACCATTCCGTATGACGAGAACCTCGTGAAAGCCGAAACAGATAAGCGAACAAAATATCTGGACCTGGCTCACGAGGTGACCGATATGTGGGGTGGTCTGTGGCTAATCCCAGTCAGCCTCTCGGGTCATCTGAGGCGACTGGGACTCCGTGACGGACCGCTCCGGGCTCAAATGCAGAAGGCGGTGCTACTCGATACCGCCCGCATCGTCCACCGGTTTTTTTCCCTTTCCTCCTAACCCTCGGCCGTTTTATCTCCCCTGCCGAGGTCTTCATTTTGGTTGGACCTTTATTTATTTATGTATTTTTGTATTTATTTTATTTTAATGATATTGATGTATATTTATCTTTTCATTTTTATTTCTAATCCTATACCTTTAAACGAGCAATTCTTGTATATAGATATATATAGTCGGAATCTCGGAAACGGCTCAAACGATTTTCATAAAATTTTGTGTGCAGGAAGTTTCGGGGGCAATAAATAGATCTAGCTAGGATTTATTTTTAGAAAATGTCTTTTTGTCCGTGTTTTAGGCAATGAAAAACTGCTACAATATCGTTAGAATAAGAAGGTAAATTTTGACAGTTTATTAATGATTACAAATAGCTTAATTGGTATATTGGGCGGTCACAAAATCGTAACACCATGGTTCGAGCCCAGACCGACCAACTTTTTTTAATTTTTTTTCATGTTCCTTTCATTTTTGAGAAAATATATTTTTTCGAGCCCTTTTTTTAGTATTTTTAAAAACACGAAAATTTAAATTAAACTAATTGCACTCATGGTTTTTATTCAAATTACCAGTTTAGTTTTTTCTATTATGTCGCTAAGATCAAAAAATCTTATTCGTATTTCATCAGTATGTAAATTGTATATAAATATAATTTCCAAAAAACACGAATTAAAAAAAACCGAGCGAAAAATACCGAGCAAAGCTCGGTCAACCAGGTACTTATATATTTATCTGAAGAAGAACCCAATTAGATGAGAAAACTATAAAGATATCCCAAATAATAATAATAATAATTAGCATTTTATTTATCTCTGTTTACACATGTTATTAAAATGTGCAAATAAAAATCATCACAAACTTAGCTTCGAAACATACTTAAGTAACGTAAAAGAAATGAGACAAACTGGCCTGTGACACAGCTATGTGGTGATTTTAGGTCACCGCTGGTATTCTGCCACAGCCGACTATTTTAAAAAACACAGTATCTTAACCTAATTTACGCAATGACGTAGTACAACTAAAGAATAGACTAAAATATTTATTCATATGTGCTATGTAAATTTAGGTAAAGGAGACAATCGCCTCTGGGCCTACCAGAAACTTCAACGGCCCTCAATGTTATTAGCTCAAAGATTTTTTGAAAATCTAAGCTGAATCATGAACTATTGTAAGAATTTTGACAGGCCTGTTGGTCTAGTGGTTAGTGACCCTGACTGCTAAGCCGGAGGTCGTGGGTTCGATTCCCAACCAGGACAAATGTTTGTGTGATGAGCACGATCATTTGTTCTGTGTCTGGGCGTAATTTATCTATAACATTTATGTATTTAGAAATATATAAGTACGTTTATCAGTTGTCTAGTACCCATAAAACAAGCTCTGCTTAGCTTGGGACTAGAGGTCGTTGTGTGATAGTTGTGGAATATTAATATTAATATTATTATTATTAATTAAGAACATCACTGTTAAAGAGTATTACTATTGTAAGAAGTCTGTAGTTATATCTAATACTTCATACCTGCCTCCAACTTTTGTTGTTCAAGTAACCATGCTTTGCATTTCTTTCTAAATAAATTTGTATTTAAGATCTCCTGCAAAGGAGGAGGTATATTATTCCAAGTTTTGGGGGCGGCATATTTGAAACATTCTTTTACTTTAACACGCGTATAAGTTGGAAGTATTTATAATAGTTTATTCCTTCGTCTCAAACGTGTTAGTTGACATTTTGGAGATAATTTTTCATATAAATAATGAGGACATTGCGAATTATTTAATGAGTGAACGAAACAAGCATATTTTAATTTTCTAATGTGTCATACTTAAAATATTATTTTTGAGGAGATAAGGAGCTATGTGGTTAGTCCTAGGTATGTCAAAAAAGTAGCGCATACACGCATTTTGAACCCTTTGTATTCTCCCTACGGTTTTCCGTGAGAGGCAAGGACCATATACCAAGCCTAATTCAGGAAGAAACAAATGTAAAAGTACTAACTAATTGCAGACAAGGAGGTTGTTAATATAAATTATCAATCATATGTAGTACCAGATAGCTCAAAACCGAGATTAAATGTGAATAGAGGGTAACTCCGTTTTTCTACACTTAAAAATCCACCCTGAGATGTATACTAATTTATTGCACTAATAATACATAAGTTATTTAACTTTAGGCTGGCCGTTTTAGGATGGATAAACTAAATAACCCTGATGATTTCTTATATTTACGCGAACACTACACATGATTAAAACTACTTTTACGGATTTTATCGCGTTTATTTTTACTTTTTATTTTTAATTCCCGACGTTTCGGGCGCTTTCCAGCACCCATGGTCACGGGGGACTGAGATAACTGACGTCCCGATGTCATTGTTAAACCCGGAGTACCTTCAGCTTTTTTAATTATTGTTTATGGTCCGATCTATGCAAAATGAACTGACTATGTCTTGAGGTCTTGCAGTGGTATGCTTGGGTTTAGTTTTAATTTTATTGATTATAGGATCCCAAGCAGGTGGTAGTACCCAGCCTCCTTCTCTATTGAAATTAGGATGTTTTTTAATTTCAATAGCCTCACGTATTATCCTTGGTAGGAATCGGTGTTCTTTCGCGAGGATTTGTGGTCTATCAAATCTGATGTAATGGTTGGGGCCGTCTAGGATATGATCACAAAACGAAAAACGGAGTTACCCTCTATTCACATTTAATCTCGGTTTTGAGCTATCTGGTACTACATATGATTGATAATTTATATTAACAACCTCCTTGTCTGCAATTAGTTAGTACTTTTACATTTGTTTCCTCCTGAATTAGGCTTGGAATATGGTCCTTGCCTCTCATGGAAAACCGTAGGGAGAATACAAAGGGTTCAAAATGCTTGTATGCGCTACTTTTTTGACATACCTAGGACTAACCACATAGCTCCTTATCTCCTCAAAAATAATATTTTAAGTATGACATATTAGAAAATTAAAATATGCTTGTTTCGTTCACTCATTAAATAATTCGCAATATCCTCATTATTTATATGAAAAATTATCTCCAAAATGTCAACTAACACGTTTGAGACGAAGGAATAAACTTTTATATATACTTCCAACTTATAAGCGTGTTAAAGTAAAAGAATGTTTCAAATATGCCGCCCCCAAAACTTGGAATAATATACCTCCTCCTTTGCAGGAGATCTTAAATTAAAATTTATCTAGAAAGAAATGCAAAGCATGGTAACTTGAACAACAAAAGTTGGAGGCAGGTGTGAAGTATTATATATAACTACAGACTTCTTACAATAGTAATACTCTTTAACAGTAATGTTCTTAATTAATAATAATAATAATAATATTCCACAACTATCACACAACGACATCTAGTCCCAAGCTAAGCAGAGCTTAATAATGCTACTATGTTTAGTATGGTGAGTATAGAGAACCGAAGACTTTTCCTACTGGAAATAAAGTCCTCAGGGGTGACAACCTGTCTGCATTTTAATTCTTAGTGGAAGATAAATGTTTATGTCTATGGGCCACAACATCCACATAACGTCAAGTGGACTAAGTGCTCGTTTGTCAAAAAAAATGCGTTGTCACTTTGAGGACTATTATCAAATAAGGCATTTGATTTTATTTTTCTAAAAATTACGGTAAAAAATACGGTTAACCCTACGGGGCATCCCTGGAACTTCTAGTTAATTTTAGAAGCAAAGCGCTACAAATATTACAATAGGTTAAACACAGTTGTAACAGGTTCAGCATAGAATTGTTAAATGAAAACAATAACTTCCCGACTTTTTGAAAATCATTAATTTTCATAGCGGGAAATAAAAATTACTTTGAAAATATTACATACATAGGGACATATTATTTAATAAAGACAAACGCAGTCTAAGCCATTAAATAGCATGCAAATAATGTACAATTACATATATTTTTACTAAATTTAGAGCAAGTAAATTATTGATCTTATTCACACGATTACAAAATCTAACAATATAAATCTCAACAATTCTTTAATGCTTTAAAAAAATTGTTAAAAAGCCAATTGTAAAGATTTTGTTAATTTATCGTATGACAGTCTCATGACCGTGTTAGGTATTTTATTACGTATTTTACCCCTTAGAAGGAGGCTAACGTTTTTCGAGTGTATTTTTATAGCATTGAGTGACAAACGAGCACAGTCCACATTTATCCTCAACTAAGGATCAAAATGCAGATGCGTTATCACCCCTTAGGACTAAGATGGAATGTTTCGTTTCCAATAAAAAGGATCTCCGGTTATCTATACTCACCGTATGAAACACAGCGGCATTAGGCTGCTATTTTACTCTGGTATTCTGTGAGAGCATGGTCCTACCCCAGTCAAGCTGATCCATTCATGATACAACTATAATATAGCTTCAGCGTGGCTCTACCACGTAAAAATATTTTAGCACGTTTTGTAACTTTAATTGCTTGATAGATTTTAACATATGTGGTTGGATTCGTAGTAGTTGTGGTTGTGACATGGGTACGACATTTTCCCTTGTTAGTAAACTTTTTACGTAGTTGGTTTTTTTTTAATTACTTTTTAAGCAATTGGCTTTTATACAAACGTTATAACAATTTTTAAATCTAGAAGTAGCACTCGAAAAATATTACCCTCGCTCTGGTATAGTGGGGTAATAAGTAAACTACTTTTTCTTTCTTCATTCGTAAAGTACAATTGCATGTGGCATTGATGTACCAGCAATATGCATGGCATGAATTTCATTGACTTTAAAGAAGCTTTTACGGAGCGCGAAAGCTTTTGCAATTTATTCATACCTACCTTTCCAACATGATTTTCTCGATGGCACTTCACATATCCATGACGTGGGCTGACGTGCTCGCCTTCGCCAAAGTGCAGATAATTGTTGCTAGAGACTCTTACGCCAGTTTAAACTTTGTATAAATTTAAAGATAACGTAAACAAATTACTTTGTTATTTTTTTATTCGGAACACCAACAGTAGTAATACATTTAATTTATTACAAAAAATTGAGGAAATTAGTAATTAATTTCGGCCTCTCAACATATTTAAGAAAACGTTCGACTAATGTACGTATGTATAAAATGAAATGACAAACGAAACTACAATCCACATGATAGTAAGCAACTACTGCAGTCAATGGATATCTGCATTCAACTACAAAGAAAGCTACAGGCGCATTGTTACTTGTGTAACCTGAGGTGGAATACCTTATAGTCTGGTATTATACAGGCAGTATGTACCGTTCAGGCCAGTACACAGCAATTAAAGTTCTGGTATTTGGTGGCAGAAATAGGTAATAGGATGATTGCTACCAAAAGGACTACTTCCGAAGTATTGACAGAGGAATGACGGTACAAGAATATCCACAGCCTAATAAGAATTAAAATTAATTTAATATAAGTTACTATTTTTTTTGTTTAGCTCTGTTTTTTGGAATACATGTTTTTTTAAATACAGAAAAATCGATTTTGCCCTGCCGGCAGCAATGCCTTTTTTATTATACCTACTGCAATCTATATTATATTTTTCAACTATTAACATTACATGCATTTGCGGTGTAAGAATATTAATTACTCCATATCTTCCCGTACATGTGGTGAGATGCGACAGAGAAACTGAAAAAGAGATGGGCAGCAGCGACTTCCTGTTCAACTCAAAATTTAAATAAAACTGCATCTAAGTTGGCGGAATCTACTCTATAAGATAATCTATAGGGAAGGCAGTTCAGCCGCAGGAGGAATGTTCAGCAGTAGACTTACAGGCTGTAATGTATGGATACTGGAACTATTGCAAGCCAGTGCTTTACTACTATCTCACCTGATGGTAAGTGATAATGCAGCTGAAAATAGTAAAGCTCTTGCTTTGAAGACGCCCACAATATGATCGGATGGAAAGACAGATGCTGGTAAATTATCCCACGTTTTCATTCTAGTCATGAAAAATGATTAACAAACTAAATTGGTTTTTTGATTTAAAGAAGGAATTTATAAGTGCAATTTTAGATGCTGATTTATCAAACTTGTTTTGCAAGTTCGCACGCACGTATTGTGGAATCTCTGCCCTGATTGTTTCTGGCAGATAGCGAGGCATGTGTCTATTGTGAAACAGTAAAATTACAGTTTGTACATATATATACCAATCGCTATGGTTGACAGGCGGCTCGACGATCACAGTATCAAATGTTTTACACCTCCCATACTGGAGCCCGTCGCCGGTCTGAGTATTTCACCTCTGGCGTAAATCTGATAATTTCTGGTATACTCTATTCATGCTTTTTATGACACTAACTGAGCTTTTATAAAATATAACTAACTGCATTGCCGTGTAGTGGCGCCGTAAGAAAATCCGCTACCCCCATGTTGTACTGTGAGTGTCGCCAGGGGCAACCGAGTGAGATAAGCCGGAGGTGGGCAGCATTATTTTGCAATCACGACATTTTTCGTTTAGATACTCGCCGAGCACAGAAGAGTAGGCACGAGTACGAGAATATAAACGCCTTGTTCGAGTGATCTCACTACTTGTGAGAACGAAAACTTTCCGCTGTCAAGCCGACAAGTTCAAGCTGCAGCCATAATATAGCTGCAGCGTGGCTCTACCACGTTAAAACATAAAAATGTGGGGGTGGCAACTATGGCAAAAATCTCTACTATTAGGCAACTTTATGGGAAGTCCATGTTCAATGGACTTTTCACCGGTTATAATGAATTCGAAATAGTGAATTCATGAATTGCAATTACTATGTCAAGAACTTCTAAGTATATTCACTAAGAATTATATTCTGCACTTCTTTAGGAATTTTTCATTTCCCTCTTTTGACATTTCTCGCCATTCCTATATTTAACTAGTAGCGAATTTCATTAAAAAATGCATTTTATTAAACAGCGTAAGAATTCCCGTCCAAAGAAGGTACTGAAAATCTGCGAGGCGAAAGTTTTCGTTATCTTTCAGCCACGAGAATTAACTTATTCTTATACTGGATTTGCTATAAGCATTGAATTAATTTCTGATGCATATTTAAGTGTTTAACAGACTATTACGATCGTAACAAAAAAATTTACTGAGAGATAAATATGGAATAATAATGTTTCAAATATAGTACTGTTACGAGCTTGAGGTTCATGACAATAAAAATTGCCGATAAAATTACCTAAATTAACACTTTAATTTACTTTACACAAATTAAAGTTAAAACACTAATAATTAAAAACACTAATTCACTTAATTCCGCTCCAAAGCTTCGCTTGTGTCGCTGAGTTCAACTCTGTCGCGATCGCATCTTGCGCCACCTATTTATTTAAATTAGCAAAATATCCGGAATGTTCAAGTAAACACGCGCAAGGTCCGAGAGTTCGAGTATAGATTTTCTAGTTCTTCGGGTGGCGCTGTCGGTAAAAAGATTTGTGATGTCATAAACTGCAACGCTCCCCTCGCTCTCGTTCCTGACACTAGATGGCGCTAGTTGTGTCGTCGACTGGAGCGCGTAACACTGCCCCCTCCTAAGACATGCTCGTCGCGAGCATTATCGGTCCCATAATAACGCGCCAAGCGATCCACATGGACGATCTTAGGAGTCCCTCTTGCGCCTTTCTGTATCCGATAGGTCACATCGTTGATCCTGGTTACAATCCGGTACGGGCCGTCCCATTTAGCTTGAAGCTTAGGAGATTTCCCTTTGCTGCGGACTGGATTGTGCAACCACACTAATGAACCTTCGTTGAACCCTTTATTGTTCATTTTGCGGTCGTACCGGGTTTTCATTTTCTCAGACATTTGCTGGCCCGATTGTCTGACGTGCTCATAAATGTCGTTCATTTTGTTCCGCAAGTCATTTGCATAATCGGTTATACTGCGTGGGGCATCAGGTGGTATCCCGGTGATCAGGTCCGCAGGCAGCCGTAATTCTCTTCCAAAGTTTGCGAAAGCTGGTGTCACTGCTGTACTTTCGTGAACAGAACTCCGATATGACAACAAAAACGGTTGTATGTGCTTGTCCCAATCTCGTTGCCGATTGTCTACAACTTTTGCTAGGTACCTCTCCAATGTCTGATTAAATCGTTCCACTATTCCATCAGATTTCGGGTGATAAGAAGTCGTTCTTGTTTTATGAGTACCCATAACTCGGCAAGTTTCCTGGAATATTTGAGACTCAAAATTCCTTCCTTGATCGCTGTGAATCTCTAAAGGTACTCCAAAACGACAGAAGACTTCATGAACTAGTTTATCTGCAACTGTTGAAGCTTCTTGATTTGGAATGGCGAAGACTTCTGGCCACTTAGTGAAGTAATCCATCACAACCATGAAATACTTGTTACCGCTTTCACTCTCCGGAAACGGCCCCGCCACGTCAATGGCTATTCTCTCCCATGGTGCACCCACATTGTACAACTTCAATGCACCTCTACTACGAGTCTGAGGTCCCTTTACAGCCGCACAACTTGTACATTTGCGACACCAGTCCTCGACATCGTTTCGACAGTGGACCCAGTAAAACCGTTCTCGGATCTTCAGTAGAGTTCGTTTGACTCCCAGATGGCCTCCTGAACAATCATTATGGTACAGCTGTAGAACATCCGGTACTTTAGCTTTAGGGACAACCATTTGCAAATGACAGCTGTCTCCCCGAACGTTTTCCCATTTACGACACAGAACTCCATCCTGAAGCAGCAAGCTGTCACACTGGGCCCAATAGCGTTTAGTGGTCGAACTCATCGCTGAGACGTCACTCCACTTGGGCTTGGGAGCACTGGCCTTTATCCATTCCAGAATCGGCTTGATGTCCGGATCTTCCTGCTGTGCATGTAGTAAGCTGTCCTTCCACTCGTTGCTGAGGTGGTCTGCCCTGAGCATGCTCACGGATACCACTTCCTTACTCTCTTGCCTAGTACAATGTTTGCAATCCTCAGGACAAGGTCTTCTTGACAATGCATCTACGTTGCTATGAGATTTCCCGCTGCGATGTTCGATCTCAAAGTCGTATTCCTGCAGTAGTTCGATCCACCTCGCAACTTGTCCTTCTGGGTTTTTAAACTGCAATAGCCATTTTAGTGCAGCATGGTCAGTTCGTAAGTGAAACTTTCGCCCCAGAAGATATTTGCTAAAATGCTGCAACGACTTTACCACAGCGAGCAATTCGCGTCTTGTGACACAATAGTTCCTTTCCGGTTTTGACAACGACTTGCTGAAGTACGCTATCACGACCTCTTGGTCACCATTCCGTTGAGACAGCACACCGCCAAGTCCTATATCACTTGCGTCTGTGTCAACTATAAATTCTTTGTTTGCATCAGGGTATCCCAAAATAGGTGTTTTGCACAGACGGTCCTTGAGCTCCTGGAATGCGATATTGCAACTTTCATCCCAGCAGAAATGTCGCTTTTCCTCGGTTAGCTTGTGCAGAGGTTTGGCTATATCTGCAAAGTTCTTCACGAATCGCCGGTAATAGGAGCACAAACCCAAAAATGCTCTAACCTACGTCTTGTCTTTTGGAACCGGCCAATCCTTGACAGCGGCGATTTTCTCTGGATCTGTGCGGATACCTTCTTCCGATACTACAAACCCCAAAAAGTTAACTTGCCGTTGGAATAGTGAACATTTCTTCGGGCTCAACTTGAGGTTGGCACTCTGAATCTTCATAAGCACGCGTTCCAGGTTTTGAAGGTGTTCCTCAAACGTACGGCCCACGATGATGATGTCATCCAAGTAGACCAGACAGGCATCGCCAATTAGTCCGGTAAGTACAAGTTCCATCAGCCTTTCAAACGTTGCTGGAGCATTGCACAACCCAAACGGCATTACTTTGAATTGCCACAGACCCTTTCCCGTCGAGAACGCAGTTTTCTCCTTGTCCTTAGGGTCAATTTCAACTTGCCAGTAGCCACTTTTTAGATCCAGCGTGCTAAACCATTTTACTCCTGTAAGCATGTCCAGCGTGTCATCAATTCTTGGCAAGGGATAGCTGTCCTTCTTTGTAACGTCGTTCAGACGGCGGTAATCAACACAGAACCGCATGCTGCCATCCTTCTTTTTCACCAGCACCACTGGTGAACACCATGGACTAGAGGAAGGTTCAATAACACCATCCTTCACCATTCCTTCAATCATGGTTTCCACTTCCTTTTCACGTGCTACCGGCAATCTTCTTGGCCGCTGACGGATAGGCAATTCCTCACCTGTGTTTATTTTGTGTTGAACTAAACCAGTCTTTCCTATGTCAGCATCGTTTGATGAGAATACATCGGCGTACTTGAGTAACAACTTCTTCGCCTTGACCAATTCGTTTGGGGAGAGAACACTGCGACAGTCTTCCAAAAGTGTGGTCACTCTCGTTTCTGAATCCTTGCTGGATCTCACTCGATATATACTGGCACCGACGTAACCAATCCACTTCCTCACAAGTACCAATTAGTGTGCTTTTTCTATAATCTGGTCCCGGTCGCAAGGGTTCAGCACACGTACTCCTGAGATGTCAGTGGTCCTGACCAAGGTTCGAGCTACTTTCCATGGAAGGTCATTGTTTACCCTTTCCACAAGTACACAACGGTGAGCTTGCCCAGCGTTTCGGGGAAGACTAACCGGAACAATCGCTTCCGATCTCGGCGGAAGAACAATCTTCTTAATGCTGTACACGTTTCCTGGTAACGCACCTTCCATGAAAAGTTCCTCCTATCCACATTTCAAAACACCTTGCTTAACGTCGATCTCACAACAATTATTCCTCATAAAGTCTAGGCCTAGGATGCAGTCGTCCATTATATCAGCCACGATGACATTATGCAGGTAGATCATGTTGCCTAGCTTCAACTCCATCTCCTTCTCTCCACGGACGGGTATACGCTGACCGGTGGCTGTTACCAAATTAATGCGTTCTCGGTTGTATGCGGAGTCCCCAAGGAACTGACTTATAAGTTGGGAACTAACAACCGTACGAGAGGCTCCAGTGTCTATGGTCAGTTTACACGGCATTCCGTTGACCTCGCCCTTGATGATTAGACTGTTCCCATCATGGGTTTGTGAGATCGAGATCCTTGGGGCTCTTTTAACATCAGCCAGCACCCGCCCCGCAGTTCTGGCTTTTACTCGTTTCCCTGCTGCTGCTGGGCGGTGCTGTTGGCCGCACTATCCTCCTGGGATCGTTCACCTTCCTTTTCTAGGGTTCGCTTAGGGCAGCTGGATCGAAGATGGCCCTTTTCCCCACAGCCATAGCACCTAGGGCTGTATCCTTTGTTGCGGTCGCGAACTGTAGCTGCTGCAACCTCCCTGACGCGATGGGAACGGTGATCTTGCCGCACGGCTTCCACTTCCAGTGCATGGGCCAAGGCGTCCTTAAGCGTCTCGTGGTGCCCGAGCCTCACAGCAGCTCTGACTTCCAGGTCGCGGATGCCGTCGATGAATGTCTGCACCAGGTTCCCTTCAATGAGCGCAGGTACAGACCGGTATGTTTTTCGCACCAGCTTCTCCACTTCTAGAGCCCACTGCTGCAGGTTTTCGTTGATGCGCTGCACACGATCTTTAAGCTGCGCACGAAAGACGTGTTCCAGGTGAGCGTCGCCATACCTCGCCTCCAATGCCTCAAGGAGTTGCTCATAAGTCACTTCCTCACCGAGAGCTTCCAGAACTGTTAAGGCCTGGTCGCGCAGGCCTAGTGTGAGAGCAGTCATGGCCTGGCTTTTATTCCAGCCGTTCGCCTTCATAACAGCCTCGAACTGGATCTTGTAGGCTGACCAGGAAGAGGTACCGTCGAACGGCGGCACTTTGAATCCACGTAGCGAAGGTGTTGTAACTACTACGGGAGCTGTTGTTCCATCCCCAAGTTTGAGGTCGTCCAGCGTTTTCTTCACGTCAGCCATTACGTTGTCAACCCGATTGTTTACTTGGTCGATTCGGGTTTCGGCCTCCGACAGGCGGTTGTCATGTTGAGCAACCTTATCCTTCACCTCCCGTATCTCTTTTCCGAAAATAGCTTGAAGGTCCTTCATGAGGAGCATCTGCTCTTCCTTATCGCGTTGGAGTTGCTCTTCTAAACGACAGGCCTGTTCCTCCTGCCGGCGGGCCTGTTCCTCCTGTCCGCCCCGCAGCTGCTCTTCCAATCGGCGTGCCTGTTCCGCCTGCTGGCGAGCCTGTTCCTCCTGCTGGCGAGCCTGTTCCTCCTGTCGGCGAGCCTGTTCCTCCAGCTGCTCTCTCAACCAACGGGCCTGTTCCTCCTGTCGGCGGGCCTGTTCCTGCAAAATCACCATCAGAGCACCTAAGTCGGGTGCTGCAGGTGTAGGAGCTACTGACGGGCCTGCAGCCGGTGGCTGGCCTTCCGACGTCTGTGGCGTTGCACCACCAAATCTTCGTTGGTCCGTCTCCTGCTGGCGTTGACTTCGGGTACGGACACCCTCCGTTTCCTTCTTAGGTAAAATCGGCATTATTTTATCCCACTTCTGACGCCATTTGTTACGAGCTTGAGGTTCGTGACAATAAAAATTGCCGATAAAATTACCTAAATTAACACTTTAATTTACTTTACACAAATTAAAGTTAAAACACTAATAATTAAACACACTAATTCACTTAAATCCGCTCCGAAGCTTCGCTTGTGTCGCTGAGTTCAACTCTGTCGCGATCGCATCTTGCGCCACCTGTTTATTTAAATTAGCAAAATATCCGGAATGTTCAAGTAAACACGCGCAATGTACCGAGAGTTCGAGTATAGATTTTCTAGTTCTTCGGGTGGCGCTGTCGGTCGAAAGATTTGTGATGTCATAAACTGCAACGCTCCCCTCGCTCTCGTTCCTGACACTAGATGGCGCTAGTTGTGTCGTCGACTGGAGCGCGTAACAGTACTATCCTATTTGTGATTAAAACTGCAAAGCGGGATAGTATTTCATGTTGGCACACTGCTTACAACTTGACAAGTAAGTCTCACACGAAATAATATTGTTAACTCTGGGCCGGAGCTTCCCAGAGCGAGCTCATTCCACTTGACCGCATCCAATGCAGATTGTCTTGAAACGTCGGCAACCAAGTTCTATCTGATCGTCTTGATTCCCTGGCATTGTGAAGAAATGTTGTATCTGGTTGTGTATATTTCATCGCAACTACCACGGGAGTGCTCTGAAGAATTGTACTGACTAATTTCAGCCGCTCAGTTTCACAATCGCATATCGCGTCAAAGCTCGCGATACCATCCATATCATCTGTATGATTGGTCGTCCACCACCGTGCGATTTGCTGGTAGTTTTCTTCCTCACACAATTTTTTTGAGAAATCTTTTACTATCAACGAATTTTCTGGAGCGATATAATTAAGGAACTTTCAAGAAACGAACCAACTCTTTTTACAAGGCTGGTAACGCACCTGCAATTCTCTCGGTGCTGCAGTTATGCATGGACGACGGTCGACCCTTATCATCAGGTGAGTCGTATGCTCGTTCGCCTCAAAAACAACTTAAAGAAACCGAGCGGGATTTAAAAAAATATATTTTAACGCCTTAGGAATTACAGGTGCGTTGCCGGCCTTTTAGAAAGGAGTAAGCTCTTTTCTTGAAGGTCGCTTAGTCGCATCGGTCCGGAAAAATCGCCGGTGGTAAGCAATTCTAGAGAAAAAACTCCTAGTAAAACGCACAGTGATGGACCGGCAAACATCCAGATGGTGAGGATGGTATCGTGAATTTGCACGCGACGTGCATGGGCTACCGAGCTCATGGATTCCTGTAACCATCTTCAAACAAAGAAGTATAAACACACACCTGCTGTCACCTCTCTATACTCTTCAGAGCGGATCACAGCAGTGGAAGCACTGCTATTTGGCAGCAGAAAAACATAAGGGGGTGGATCTACCCACACGGAATCCTAGCCAGAAAATGAATGCCACCACTACTACTAGTAGAGCGTTAGTTCAAAACCCTTAATTTACGATATTACTGGTAGATACTTCATTTTTTTTTTACATGTATAACTGAAATGGTAGGGCAACGTTGCAGATATCTGCAGCACGAATGCATTGAATAGACAGGAGTAGGACCAGGCTCTTGCAGAATACCAGCGTGAAACAGCAGAATGATGATGAGTTTCGTATAGTAAGTGCAGGGAACCGGAGGTCCTTTTATATTGGTTATATCAAATAGCTTGTCATCCTTTTTCTATAAAACATATATATATATATATATATATATATATATATATATATATATATATATATATATATATATATATATATATATATATATCTTAATTAAAACTACTTTTACGGATTTTAACGCGTTTAATTTTAATTGATTTTTAATTACCGACGTTTCGGGTGCTTTCCAACACTCATGGTCACGGGGGACTGAGGTGTCAATTTGAACCCGGAGTACCTTCAGCTTTTTAATTATTGTTTATATTCCGATCTATGCAGAATGAACTTACTCTGTCTTGAAGTCTTGCAGTGGTATGCTTGGGTTAAGTTTTAATTTTATTAATTACGGGGTACCAAGCAGGTGGTAGTACCCAGCCTCCTTTTCTATCGAATTGTAGGAATCGATGTTTTTCGCAAGGATTTGTGATCTATCAAATCTGATGTAATGGTTGGGGCCGCCTAAGATATGATCACAAACTGCAGACTTCCCGGAACGTTGATGCTTCACGTCAGTTATACGTTCTTTTACGCGGGTTTTAATAGATCTTTTTGCTTGCTCTATGTATGAGAGACCACATTCACAATCAAGCTTGTACACTAAGTTCGAGAGACTGAGTGATATTCAGCAGCACCTTGCCACTACTAGTAGTAGTGAGGCAGGACCGTTCAGTATGCTTGGAGTTAAAATCTCTAAACATAATGACTGAATTGCCTAATGCAAGGATAGCTTAGAAATCGCTCTTAACGGAGAGGGTTCCGCTAAAGATATAGCAGGAGGTTATGATGATAGACTGGTGTCCAGTCATGGCTATTCTACTAATAGTGACTTCCATATTGCTAAGCGTCGGAGTGGGGACGTGGGAGAATGAAGCGACTTTTTGTAGTAAATAGCAATACCGTCGCCTTTACAGTCGGATCTGTCATCTCGAAGAAGCGAATATCTTTTGACAGAGAGGCCTTTGAGGACCTTAGAACAGAGATGAGTCTCCTGAAGGAGGAGAAGGAGGTCGGCTTCGCGATCTTGAAGAAAGAGCCTTAGCTCAGGGAGGTTATTTTGCAAACCACTGATATTATAAGAAACAAGCGACAAACCCTTTGATTGATAAGACCGTGTGATATTGCGGGAGCAGAAGACACTGACATTATGTTTTTATTACAACAACCTTAATAGATTGTAATGCTCAAGAGCAAAGAGACAGTCCTGAGGGGACCTCACCTCTGTGCTTACGATTGAAATGATATTGCTTCAGACTTTTTGTTCACTTTAGTATTGTTTTTGTACCATTTAACTACACAGGACGGCATTTTTAAGGTAAATATACTACACGACGCCCCGAGAAGTACTGACGAAAATGAGCGTAGTTTGGTGCATTTCTGTGCGTGAACGCGTGTGCTTACATAAAGGAGCGGAGTTTTTTTGGCTTCACCAATAACAAAGGCCACGCTGTATCTACGTTTTTTTACTTCATCTAAGTTTTTATAGGTTTATATTGTTCCACTAATAATATACGTTATTTGAACTGCACTGTTTTTCATACATTTTTTGTTTATGACAAGGTCGAGAAGGACCCTACTTAGCTCTACTCGAAACCGGGGCAAAAAATAGGAAGGTTTACAAAAAAAAGAACAAATTATTGAATCAAATTTAGACAAAATCAACCATGCAGATATACATATATGTTATATATATATATATATATATATATATATATATATATATATATATATATATATATATATATATATATATATATATATATATATATATATATTTGTATATTATATATATGTTACAAATAGTTTGCTATCACTCGACGCCATATCATAGCGTTTGACAGATGTGCATATTATTTGAGACGCCAGAATATGGCGTTTGGTTATATGATTTAGTATTTATTTAAAGTTAAACTATGATTTTAGTAAATTTAAGCAATAAGAATATGCCTTAGATTAATGACAATAGTTTTTGTAGTAAGGCCGCATGTTTTTTTTTAAAGAAGATTGTGTCTTGCCTTCAACTTTCTGTTATTAGAATAAAATAAATTTAATGTATTTGAAGCATGCTTCATGTCTTTTATTATTTTAATTGGTGGATACGACAGTAATAAAACGTTCATATTTTGAGATCCTGTTGATTTAATGGTGAAAAAATCACGGAGGTACATCTCTTTCTGTGGTAGCGCAAGGGATCCACTACTCCATGTCATCCCTTAGGGGTAGTAAAAGGCGACAGAGTAATAATAAAAAAAACTGTGTTTACTGACCCACCTACAAATCGTAGCAACTATGGCAAATATCCGAACTATGAGGAAAGGACACGGTCCATTTCCGTCCCAGTATATGTACACTATAATGTAGGTAGTCCGATATTTTTTGTTTATTCCGAGCTTGTTCGTGTAGTTGTAAACGTGTGAATGCTTTTATTGTGTTTCTTTTGGATCTTTTGGCGATTTGGTTTTTTTTATTTGTGTCTTATGGACTTTGAATCTGTTACTACTTGTTATACTCGGCTTTTATTTTATGAACTTCATGATTTACGTGAGATTTTGATTTCTTTGATATCTGACATCATTAGAATCATATTTTGAATCACTAGGCAGGTGTTTAAAGAAAGATATTTCCTTAAGTTATTAAACGCATTTGAATAACATGCTTCTGTGTGTAATCTGTTAACAATCAAAAAATAATTTATTATTTTCTCCATAAGTTCATAATGGCTGCATAATATTAATATAATATAATTATCTTGCACTGTTTAAAATGTGTTTCTGCAATAGAAGAAAATGAGCAATATCACATTGCTGGAGATTTGAGTCCAGAAATTATTACTTTAAAAAAAACTTAACATAAACACTCACGCCGGTCACCCAGAGGGGTAGGCAGAGACTACAGAATTCCATTTGGCACGATCCAGACACACCTCTCTCGCCTCCTTCACATCCATGTACCTACGCATACATGCTCGTCGGTTAAGGGTACTCCTAATTTGGCCCGTTTTCAATAAATCGCCAATTTGGTCGATAAATTTTCGCCTAGGACGTCCCTTTCCGACTCTGTCATTCACTTCTGCAACATAAATTTTCTTTTTCATTCTTTCCTCATTCATTATTTCCATATGACCAAACTACCGAAGCATTCTTTTCTTAATCCTGGTCGCAACATCATCTTGCAAACCACACTCTTCTTTAAAAAATTATTAACATTCTTGAAAATTTAGGTCAACTGGTAAGAACGCATATACTTTAATCATTACCTACGGATTACTTGGCAATATCAAGTCCAACGGATATGACAGTATTTAAAAATGATTTTATATATAGATGGATAAAAATGGACCAGTATGTTCACAATGTTATGCAAATGTATTGCAAGAATGATCTGTCGGTACAGATCATGAAAATGGTCTTCAGCGCCTTAATGCCAATAGTAACAGTATATTGTGTGTTTGGTGTCAACGGAGACTGGGTAGGACGAACGTTGTCACTCTGTTTCAGAGTGTCCTGAAAGATATTTTATGTCTGAGAGGATTTTTACTAAGACAAGTTAGTATCCTTGTTTATTGAAAAGTTTACTAATCTAATTATTAATCATTCCAGAAGTAAAAAAGTATCAAGTGCTTATTTTCTTTTATGTAGAATTGGGGTTACAAACGGGCACACACACCGCCCGCACCGAATGATAAATGGATGCTGTGGCCTATAAACATCTACATTCATTTTCGATTAATAATAATCAAAATGCAGATGCGTTTTCAGTCCTGAGGACTATGTAGAAAAGCCTCTTTTTTAGTAAAAATGGTCTCCTGTTCTCTACACTCACTATACGTACTATATATAACACAGCAGCTTAAAGCTGCTATTCCACGCCGGTATTTTGTGAGAGCGTGGCCATTCCCCGGTTGAGCCGATCCATTATTTGCTGCACGTGGCTCTTTTTCTCTAGGATAAGGGTAGCAAACGAGCACAAAATCCACCTGATCGTACGTGGTTTCTGTGGCTCTCTAGACTCTTTAGACATCTGGGTACATCTATCCGAAATTCGAAATGCAGATGCGTTTTCACCCATTAGGACTAAGACGGAATGCTTTGTTTCCTATGAAAGGCGTCTCCGGTTTCATCAGTCAGCATTAAGTTTCTATTTTACATTGGTATTCTGTGAGAACGTGGTCCTTCCCCAGTCAAGCCTACCCACTCGTTCTACAAATTTATATACTACTTATATAACTACAGCATGGCATTACGTGGTATGATAGGTATAATATTGTTACAGATACCTGAGAGTGTAGTGCTATGCCATCTTTGTTGGACAGAAACTCAACAAACATTACGTAGACAAGGAGTTTCATATATACCATCACCTAATACAATTGTATGTGTATGGTGTCTTCGGCCACTAACCAACACTCTCACAGGCGCAGGCACTCATTACCAGGTGGCCCAGAACGAAATGAAATTATAGCTAGGATCCATCCTAGAGAGGTAATATTTTATGTGTTTTCTAAGTCTTTATGTACTTAGTAAAATGCGTACTTAGTAGTGCGATATTTGAAATACTTTTCTAGTTAGAATTATTTGAAAAATAAAGGTATGAAGATATAAATTACTAGCTTTTTACCACGACTTTTTCCGTGTGTAATTTGGTTTAAAATTCGCTCGATAACTCTGTGACTTTCCAGGATAGAAAGTCGCCTACAGGTCCTGAACTATGTCCAGGCAAAAAATCACTATGAACCCAAAGCTCGTTTATAGCATGATTGAATGAAAAACCAACAAACATATTTTCGCATTTACAATATTAATAAGAATTTTTACAAACCTAGTATTTTAAAAAATAATGAAGAAATAAAACATATTTATTTATTATTGGTGCCACAGAAAAACAAATATACTAAAGTAACATTAGTCGTCTGTGACACCACTCGAAATGGGTGTAAAACTCAGCGTGTTGCCTTGCATCATAACATACTAAAATTAGGTCACCTCCGATTAAACCTATGTTTTAAATTAAAAAACAAAGTAATGAATACTGTAATGTGCATTTATATATAATTAATCATTTAAAATATATATGTATAGATAGTCTTAGTGAATTAATATATTACATATCTTAGTAGATATATTAATATCTCAATATATTTATCGTCTTAGTAGTTAA
Organism: Parnassius smintheus behrii; assembly: GCA_036936625.1. Lineage (NCBI taxonomy): Eukaryota > Metazoa > Arthropoda > Insecta > Lepidoptera > Papilionidae > Parnassius > Parnassius smintheus. Next base: position 3,603,899 of record JAUPFT010000001.1, read on the forward strand.
GACTTCAGCCGCCTTTGACTTTGTCTCCGTTGACACCAAACACACAATATACTGTTACTATTGGCATTAAGGCGCTGAAAACCATTTTCATGATCTGTACCGACAGATCATTCTTGCAATACATTTGCATAACATTGTGAACATACTGGTCCATTTTTACCCATCTATATATAAAATCATTTTTAAATACTGTCATATCCGTTGGACTTGATATTGCATAGTAATCTGTAGGTAATGATTAAAGTATATGCGTTCTTACCAGTTGACCTAAATTTTCAAGAATGGTAATAATTTTTAAAAGAAGAGTGTGGTTTGCAAGATGATGTTGCGACCAGGATTAAGAAAAGAATGCTTCGGTGGTTTGGTCATATGGAAATAATGAATGAGGAAAGAATGAAAAAGAAAATTTATGTTGCAGAAGTGAATGACAAAGTCGGAAAGGGACGTCCTAGGCGAAAATTTATCGACCAAATTGGCGATTTATTGAAAACAGGCCAAATTAGGAGTACCCTTAACCGACGAGCATGTATGCGTAGGTACATGGATGTGAAGGAGGCGAGAGAGGTGTGTCTGGATCGTGCCAAATGGAATTCTGTAGTCTCTGCCTACCCCTCTGGGTGACCGGCGTGAGTGTTTATGTTACGTTTTTTTTAAAGTAATAATTTCTGGACCCAAATCTCCAGCAATGTGATATTGCTCATTTTCTTATATTGCAGAAACACATTTTAAACAGTGCAAGATAATTATATTATATTAATATTATGCAGCCATTATGAACTTATGGAGAAAATAATAAATTATTTTTTGATTGTTAACAGATTACACACAGAAGCATGTTATTCAAATGCGTTTAATAACTTAAGGAAATATCTTTCTTTAAACACCTGCCTAGTGATTCAAAATATGATTCTAATGATGTCAGATATCAAAGAAAACAAAATGTCACGTAAATCATGAAGTCCATAAAATAAAAGCCGAGTATAACAAGTAGTAACAGATTCAAAGTCCATAAGACACAAATAAAAAAAACCAAATCGCCAAAAGATCCAAAAGAAACACAATAAAAGCATTCACACGTTTACAACTACACGAACAAGCTCGGAATAAACAAAAAATATCGGACTACCTACATTATAGTGTACATATACTGGGACGGAAATGGACCGTGTCCTTTCCTCATAGTTCGGATATTTGCCATAGTTGCTACGATTTGTAGGTGGGTCAGTAAACACAGTTTTTTTTATTATTACTCTGTCGCCTTTTACTACCCCTAAGGGATGACATGGAGTAGTGGATCCCTTGCGCTACCACAGAAAGAGATGTACCTCCGTGATTTTTTCACCATTAAATCAACAGGATCTCAAAATATGAACGTTTTATTACTGTCGTATCCACCAATTAAAATAATAAAAGACATGAAGCATGCTTCAAATACATTAAATTTATTTTATTCTAATAACAGAAAGTTGAAGGCAAGACACAATCTTCTTTAAAAAAAACATGCGGCCTTACTACAAAAACTATTGTCATTAATCTAAGGCATATTCTTATTGCTTAAATTTACTAAAATCATAGTTTAACCTTAAATAAATACTAAATCATATAACCAAACGCCATATTCTGGCGTCTCAAATAATATGAACATCTGTCAAACGCTATAATATGGCGTCGAGTGATAGCAAACTATTTGTAATATATATATAATATATATAACATACATATATATATATATATATATATATATATATATATATATATATATATATATATATATGTATAACATATATGTATATCTGCATGGTTGATTTTGTCTAAATTTGATTTAATAATTTGTTCTTTTTTTTTTTGTAAACCTTCCTATTTTTTGCCCCGGTTTCGAGTAGAGCTAAGTAGGGTCCTTCTCGACCTTGTCATAAACAAAAAATGTATGAAAAACAGTGCAGTTCAAATAACGTATATTATTAGTGGAACAATATAAACCTATAAAAACTCAGATGAAGTAAAAAAAGGTAGATACAGCGTGGCCTTTGTTAATTCTCGGGGCGTCGTGTAGTATATTTACCTTAAAAATGCCGTCCTGTGTAGTTAAATGGTACAAAAACAATACTAAAGTAAACAAAAAGTCTGAAGCCATATCATTTTACTCGTAAGCACAGAGGTGATGTCCCCTCAGGACTGTCTCTTTGCTCTTGAGCATTACAATCTATTAAGGTTGTTGTAATAAAAACATAATGTCAGTGTCTTCTGCTCCCGCAATATCACACGGTCTTATCAATCAAAGGGGTTGTCGCTTGTTTCTTATAATATCAGCGGTTTGCAAAATAACCTCTCTGAGCTTAGGCTCTTTCTTCAAGATCGCGAAGCCGACCTCCTTCTCCTCCTTCAGGAGGCTCATCTCTGTTCTAAGGTCCTCAAAGGCCTCTCTGTCAAAAGATATTCGCTTCGTCGAGATGACAGATCCGACTGTAAAGGCGACGGTATTGCTATTTACTACAAAAAGTCGCTTCATTCTCCCACGTCCCCACTCCGACGCTTAGCAATATGGAAGTCACTATTAGTAGAATAGCCATGACTGGACACCAGTCTATCATCATAGCCTCCTGCTATATCTTTAGCGGAACCCTCTCCGTTAAGAGCGATTTCTAAGCTATCCTTGCATTAGGCAATTCAGTCATTATGTTTAGAGATTTTAACTCCAAGCATACTGAACGGTCCTGCCTCACTACTACTAGTAGTGGCAAGGTGCTGCTGAATATCACTCAGTCTCTCGAACTTAGTGTACAAGCTTGATTGTGAATGTGGTCTCTCATACATAGAGCAAGCAAAAAGATCTATTAAAACCCGCGTAAAAGAACGTATAACTGACGTGAAGCATCAACGTTCCGGGAAGTCTGCAGTTTGTGATCATATCTTAGGCGGCCCCAACCATTACATCAGATTTGATAGATCATAAATCCTTGCGAAAGAACATCGATTCCTACAATTCGATAGAAAAGGAGGCTGGGTACTACAACCTGCTTGTGACCCCGTAATTAATAAAATTAAAACTAAACCCAAGCATACCACTGCAAGACTTCAAGACAGAGTAAGTTCATTCTGCATAGATCGGAATATAAACAATAATTAAAAAGCTGAAGGTACTCCGGGTTCAAATTGACACCTCAGTCCCCCGTGACCATAAGTGTTGGAAAGCACCCGAAACGTCGGTAATTAAAAATCAATTAAAATTAAACGCGTTAAAATCCGTAAAAGTAGTTTTAATTAAGATATATATATATATATATATATATATATATATATATATATATATATATATATATATATATATATATATATATATATATATATATGTTTTATAGAAAAAGGATGACAAGCTATTTGATATAACCAATATAAAAGGACCTCCGGTTCCCTGCACTTACTATACGAAACTCATCATCATTCTGCTGTTTCACGCTGGTATTCTGCAAGAGCCTGGTCCTACTCCTGTCTATTCAATGCATTCGTGCTGCAGATATCTGCAACGTTGCCCTACCATTTCAGTTATACATGTAAAAAAAATGAAGTATCTACCAGAAATATCGTAAATTAAGGGTTTTGAACTAACGCTCTACTAGTAGTAGTGGTGGCATTCATTTTCTGGCTAGGAGTCCGTGTGGGTAGATCCACCCCCTTATGTCTTTCTGCTGCCAAATAGCAGTTCTTCCACTGCTATGATCCGCTCTGAAGAGTATAGAGAGGTGACAGCAGGTGTGTGTTTATACTTCTTTGTTTGAAGATGGTTACAGGAATCCATAAGCTCGGTAGCCCATGCACATCGCGTGCAAATTCACGATACCATCCTCACCATCTGGATGTTTGCCGGTCCATCACTGTGCGTTTTACTAGGAGTTTTTTCTCTAGAATTGCTTACCACCGGCGATTTTTCCGGACCGATGCGACTAAGCGACCTTCAAGAAAAGAGCTTACTCCTTTCTAAAAGGCCGGCAACGCACCTGTAATTCCTAAGGCGTTGCGGTTGTTCATGGGCGGCGGTAGTCACCATCGGGTGAGCCGCATGCTGGTTTGCCCCCTCTTCTACAAAAAGCCATTCACCATCAGGCAAACCATAAGTCAGTAAAAGCAAAATCTGTACCAAATCTGAAACCATGAATTAAATGATTCCCTGGAAATGAGGTTTTCATGCTCATTCATGCATATAATTGTAAAATACTTACTTACTTACTTACTTATCGTCACGCACAATCCCTAACGGGGTAGCCAGAGAGAACAGATCGCCAAGTGTCACGATCCTTACATACCTCTTTCGCTTCTTTCAGGTTCATTAACTTCTTCATACATGCACGTCTAGGTATCCGAGTACTCTTGACCCTCCCCTCTTCGAGCAATTTGCTCACATGGTCTTCGAAAGTTAGTCTCGGTCTACCTCGACACCTTTTAATATTTACTTTCGCTCTATATATTTTCTTCACCATTCGGTCTTCACTCATTCGTTCAACGTGTCCAAACCATTGGAGTACGCCCCTATCAATTTTTGTGATAAGGTCATCTTTCAATCCTGCCATATTGCGAATCTCTTCGTTTCGCTTTCGGTCGGCTATGGTAACGCCACACATTTTACGAAGAGATCGCATCTCCACTGCATTCAACTTGCTTTTATGCTTCTTCTGGCATACCCAGGTTTCGCTGCCATATAACAAAGTCGGTACCAACACTGCGTTATGTATTGCAAGGCGTGCACTCTTCACCATGCCTTGCCTTTTTATTAATGCATTCAGGGCACCATTGACTTTGTTTCCGGCAGCGACACGCCTATCCACATCTAAATCACATCTTCCATCCCGGCTGAAAGCACTCCCCAAGTATACAATTTCATTTACCTGTTCTAGACATTCCTGATTTACCCATATTTCACATTTCGTTCTCTCTTCGTCCTTTTCAAATACCAGAACCTTAGTTTTATTAGCATTCAAACGGAGACCTTTAATTTCACATTCCTCTTTCATACACGTGACTAATGCCTGCAGTTCTGCTTCTGTTGGTGCAATAAGCACTGCATCATCAGCATACAGCAGACAATTAACTTTTATGTCACCCAATTTCACACCCAAACAGCTATCTTTCAGCTTCTGTAAACAGCTGTCGAGATACAGTATGAACAGCCAGGAAGACATGACACAACCCTGTTTTACGCCCGCTTGGACGCTAAACATGGGTGACAGGTCATGCTCTACCCGCACACAGGCTTTACAGTCATAGTAGAGTGACTGCACAGCCCTTAACAATCGACCATCCACACCATATCCCGGCAACAGTTCCCACATTTTCTTCCTTATAACCTTATCAAATGCTTTCTCCAGATCCACAAAAGCACAGAAAATCCTCTGGTTAACACTCAGAAGTTTCTCCGTGATCATGCGGAGAGAAAACATTTGATCCGTGCATCCTCTTCCAGGTCTAAATCCGCATTGTGCCTCCCATAAGAATCTTTCCGATTTCTCTTGCATCCTGCGTGTCAAAACCTTCGAATAAACTTTACTTGCTAAACTGGTCAAGCTGATCGCCCGATAGCTCCCGCAGTCAAAATGTGAACCTTTACCTTTATATAAAGGCACAATGACCGCGGATCGCCAATCATCCGGGACATCTCCCGTCCGCCAGCACAAATTGCACAGCAGATGAAAGCTGTCCCAGACGCGAGGCCCACCGTACTTGACCATTTCAGCAGTAACTCTGTCTAGTCCCGCAGCCTTACCACATTTCAAACTTCGAATCGCACGTTCAATCTCTTTCATGCTGATGACCTCAGTGTCATCGAGGTCCGTGTCTGGCGTGCCAGTCACGGCGTCACCCCCGGATCCTTCACTAAGATCATGACACGCATACAATTCTCTATAAAATTCACTCCATCGCTGCATGACGTCCGATTTTTCTGAGAGGACGTCATTGGTTCTCGAAAGCACTTTGTTCATTCTTAAAGCTGTCGCACCACTCCGGGACCTTCCAACCTCTTTCCAGAAGAGTTTGGAGTTTTCCCTAAAGTTGTGCGACAACCTCTCGTCCGCTTCTATTCTACACCTTTCACGTACTTCCTCAATCAATGTTTTCGCATGAACTTTCTGCAGCTTATATCTTTCTTTCATCTTCTCTCTCATATGCTCATTAAAAAAATATATAATTGTAAAATATATTTTTTTAAATCCCGCTCGGTTTCTTTAAGTTGTTTTTGAGGCGAACGAGCATACGACTCACCTGATGATAAGGGTCGACCGTCGTCCATGCATAACTGCAGCACCGAGAGAATTGCAGGTGCGTTATCAGCCTTGTAAAAAGATTTGGCTCGTTTCTTGAAAGTTCCTTAATTATATCACTCCAGAAAATTCGTTGATAGTAAAAGATTTCACAAAAAAATTGTGTGAGGAAGAAAACTCCCAGCAAATTGCACGGTGGTGGACGACCAATCATACAGATGATATGGATGGTATCGCGAGCTTTGACGCGAAGCTCGAAGATCGCGTCAAAGCTCGCGATATGCGATTGTGAAACTGAGCGGCTGAAATTAGTCAAAACAATTCTTCAGAGCACTCCCGTGGTATTTGTGATGAAATATACACAACCAGATACAATATTTCTTCACAATGCCAGTGAATCAAGACGATCAGACAGAACTTGGTTGTCGACGTTTCAAGACAATCTGCATTGGATGCGGTCAAGTGGAATGAGCTCGCTCTGGGAAGCTCCGGCCCAGAGTTAACAATATTATTTCGTGTGAGACTTACTTGTCAAGTTGCAAGCAGTGTGCCGACATGAAATACTATCCCGCTTTGCATTTTTAAAAAAATATTATTCCATATTTATCTCTCAGTAAATTTTTTGTTACGATCGTAATAGTCAGTTAAACACTTAAATATGCAGCAGAAATTAATTCAATGCTTATAGCAAATCCAGTATAAGAATAAGTTAATTCTCGTGGCTGAAAGATAACGAAAACTTTCGCCTCGCAGATTTTCAGTCCGTTCTTTGGATGGGAGTTCTAACGCTGTTTAATAAAATGCATTTTTTAATGAAATTCGCTACTAGTTAAATATAGGAATGGCGAGAAATGTCAAAAGAGGGAAATGAAAAATTCCTAAAGAAGTGCAGAATATAATTCTTAATGAATATACTTAGAAGTTCTTGACATAGTAATTGCAATTCATGAATTCACTATTTCGAATTCATTATAACCGGTGAAAAGTCCATTGAACATGGACTTCCCACAAAGTTGCCTAATAGTAGAGATTTTTGCCATAGTTGCCACCCCCACATTTTTATGTTTTAACGTGGTAGAGCCACGCTGCAGCTATATTATGGCTGCAGCTTGAACTTGTCGGCTTGACAGCGGAAAGTTTTCGTTCTCACAAGTAGTGAGATCACTCGAACAAGGCGTTTATATTCTCGTACTCGTGTCTACTCTTTTGTGCTCGGCGAGTATCTAAACGAAAAATATCGTGATTGCAAAATAATGCTGCCCACCTCCGGCTTATCTCACTCGGTTGCCCCTGGCGACACTCACAGTACAACATGGGGGTAGCGGATTTTCTTACGGCGCCACTACACGGCAATGCAGTTAGTTATATTTTATAAAAGCTCAGTTAGTGTCATAAAAAGCATGAATAGAGTATACCAGAAATTATCAGATTTACGCCAGAGGTGAAATACTCAGACCGACGACGGGCTCCAGTATGGGAGGTGTAAAACATTTGATACTGTGGTCGTCGAGCCGCCTGCCAGCCATAGCGATTGGTATATATATGTACAAACTGTAACTTTACTGTTTCACAATAGGCACATGCCTCACTATCTGCCAGAGACAGTCAAGGCAGAGATTCCACAATACGTGCGTGCGAACTTGCCAAACAAGTTTGATAAATTAGCATCTAAAATTACACTTATAAATTCCTTCTTTAAATCAAAAAACCAATTTAGTTTGTTAATCATTTTTCATGACTAGATTAAAAGCGTGGGATAATTTACCAGCATCTGTCTTTCCATCCTATCATATTGTGGGCGTCTTCAAAGCAAGAGTGAATAAGCTTTTGTTGAGATAAGTCTGAGAGCTTTACTATTTTCAGCTGCATTACCACTTACCATCAGGTGAGATAGTAGTAAAGCACTGGCTTGTAATAGTTCCAGTATCCATACATTACAGCCTGTAAGTCTACTGCTGAACATTCCTCCTGCGGCTGAACTGCCTTCCCTATAGATTATCTTATAGAGTAGATTCTGCCAACTTAGATGCAGTTTTATTTAAATTTTGAGTTGAACAGGAAGTCGCTGCTGCCCATCTCTTTTTCAGTTTCTCTGTCGCATCTCACGACATGTACGGGAAGATATGGAGTAGTTAATATTCTAACACCGCAAATGCATGTAATGTTAATAGTTGAAAAATATAATATAGATTGCAGTAGGTATAATAAAAAAGGCATTGCTGCCGGCAGGGCAAAATCGATTTTTCTGTGTTTAAAAAAACATGTATTCCCAAAAACAGAGCTAAACAAAAAAAATAGTAACTTATATTAAATTAATTTTAATTCTTATTAGGCTGTGGATATTCTTGTACCGTCATTCCTCTGTCAATACTTCGGAAGTAGTCCTTTTGGTAGCAATCATCCTATTACCTATTTCTGCCACCAAATACCAGAACTTTAATTGCTGTGTACTGGCCTGAACGGTACATACTGCCTGTATAATACCAGACTATAAGGTATTCCACCTCAGGTTACACAAGTAACAATGCGCCTGTAGCTTTCTTTGTAGTTGAATGCAGATATCCATTGACTGCAGTAGTTGCTTACTATCATGTGGATTGTAGTTTCGTTTGTCATTTCATTTTATACATACGTACATTAGTCGAACGTTTTCTTAAATATGTTGAGAGGCCGAAATTAATTACTAATTTCCTCAATTTTTTGTAATAAATTAAATGTATTACTACTGTTGGTGTTCCAAATAAAAAAATAACAAAGTAATTTGTTTACGTTATCTTCAAATTTATACAAAGTTTAAACTGGCATAAGAGTCTCTAGCAACAATTAGCTGCACTTTGGCGAAGGCGAACACATCAGCCCAGTAGATATGTGAAGTGCCATCGAGACAATCATGTTGGAAAGGTAGGTATGAATAAATTGCAAAAGCTTTCGCGCTCATAGTCAATGAAATTCATGCCATGCTTGTTGCTGGTATATCAATGCCACATGCAATTGTACTTTACGAATGAGGAAATAAAAAGTAGTTTAAATATTACCCCACTATACCAGAGCGAGGGTAATATTTTTCGAGTGCTACTTCTAGATTAAAAATAATTGTTGTATCATTTGTATAAAAGCCAATTGCTTAAAAAGTTATTAAAAAAAAACAACTGCGTAAAAAGTTAACTAACAAGTGAAAATGTCATACCCATGTCACTTCCACAACTACGACGAATTTAACCCCATATGTTAAAATCTATCAAGCAATTTAAGTTACAAAACGTGCTAAAATATTTTTACGTGATAGAGCCAAGCTGAAGCTATATTATAGTTGTTGCATGAATGGATCAGCTCGACTGGAGCAGGACCATGCTCTCACAGAATACCAGAGTAAAATAGCAGCCTAATCCCGCTGTGTTTCATACGGTGAGTATAGATAACCGGAGATCCTTTTTATTGGAAACGAAACATTCCATCTTAGTCCTAAGGGGTGATAACGCATTTACATTTTGATCCTTAGTTGAGGATAAATGTGGACTGTGCTCGTTTGTCACTCAATGCTATAAAAATACACTCAAAAAACATTAGCCTCCTTCTAAGGGGTAAAATACATAACACGGTCATGAGACTGTCATACGATAAATTAACAAAATCTTTACAATTGGCTTTTTAACAATTTTTTTAAAGCATTAAAGAATTGTTGAGATTTATATTGTTAGATTTTGTAATCGTGTGAATAAGATCAATAATTTACTTGCTCTAAATTTAGTAAAAATATATGTAATTGTACATTATTTGCATGCTATTTAATGGCTTAGACTGCGTTTGTCTTTATTAAATAATATGTCCCTATGTATGTAATATTTTCTAAGTGATTTTTATTTCCCGCTATGAAAATTAATGATTTTCAAAAAGTCGGGAAGTTATTGTTTTCATTTAACAATTCTATGCTGAACCTGTTACAACTGTGTTTAACCTATTGTAATATTTGTAGCGCTTTGCTTCTAAAATTAACTAGAAGTTCCAGGGATGCCCCGTAGGGTTAACCGTATTTTTTACCGTAATTATTTGAAAAATAAAATCAAATGCCATATTTGATTTTAGTCCTCAAAGTGACAACCCATCTTTTTTTGACAAACGAGCACTTAGTCCACTTGAAGTTATGTGGATGTTTTGGCCCATAGACATAAACATTTATCTTCCATTAAGAATTAAAATGCAGACAGGTTGTCACCCTTGAGGACCTTGCTTCTAGTAGGAAAAGTCTTCGGTTCTCTATACTCACCATACTAAACACAGTAGCATTAAGCTTTTATTTTACCCTGGTATTCCGTGAGAGCGTGGTCTTACCCAGGCACATTCGTGCTACAACCTAATTATATTGCAGCGTGGCTCTACCATGTAAATAAAGGTTATAAAATCATCCATTCATTCATTCATGTATGTCTATACGTTTGTATGTATGTATCTATTACCATGGCACGCTGTGTAGTCGTCAGGTTTGTCTAAGTTGTGGAAGTGAAAGCATACAGCACAAATTTTCTCTCTTCAGTAAACTTTTCTATTCAGTCAGTTTTTTAATCTGACTGAATAGAATTTTTTATTAGTATTGTGTTTTAAAGTTAAACAGCCATTTACATTACCCCCAGAGGCAATCTCTCAAACCTGTGTTCAGCAGTAGACTTTTGATATGCTCTAAATATGAATGAATAGATATGAATAATTGATTGTCTGTTATATTATTATGATAGGGATTTAGTAGCTCAGGAGCTAAACGCTCGCCCTAAATTTCGCAATTTTCGAGTTACCTGAGTTCAATCGCCGCAGCCAACAAAACAAAATATTAATTGCTTTAAATCTTCAGTCAGTAACAACGCATCTGTTATGTATGTATATACATTTGTATACCTATGTATTACAATTCGTGGCTGTGCCCTCTGTTAATAAACCAGTGCATAGCAAGCTACCGGCCGTTTAACTCGCTCCCTGACCGTATACATAACATTGGCGAAGAGTACCCGCGTAAAAAGTAATTACAAATGGCTAATTCATATTTTGGAATTTTATCCAGTTTTAACCACGATATACAGGAGTGGAAAACTTATAAAAGCCGAATAAATCAGTGGTTCTTGTCAAATGAAATTAATAATACGACGGATCCGAGCGGGAAAAAGAGAAGAGCAATTTTGCTAAGTGCACTCTTGGAGGGTACCTATAGGCTCGCTGAGAATTTAGCCTTACCCAAGGATGTGCAGGAGGTGCCCTACGAAGACATCCTACGAATCCTCGACATCCATTTTAACCCGAAGATTGTCGGTTTCACGGAACGACACAACTTCTATGCAGCATCGCAGCAACCCGGTGAAACACATTCACAGTGGGCCGCGAGACTGCGCGGTCTTACGTCACGCTGCGCTTTCCATGATATCGAAGAGGCCCTACGAGACCGGTTCATTATGGGAATGATGCCTAGTCTTGAGAAAGAGAAACTTTACGCCCAAGATATTACCAATCTAACTCTCACGAAAGCTGTAGAATTTGCTGAAAACGTCCGTTGTGCGAAATCAGCTGCAATCGCCAGTGCCAGTACGTCCGCAGCTTCTACTGGCGCTTTGTACAAGATTAGACCAAGAGATAAAGGTGCAAGAAGTGTAAAAAGTGATCTTTCGGTAAAACAAAAGTGTAAAGTGTGTGGTTATACGAACCACAAGGCTTCGGAGTGCCGGTATGCGGATTTCGTTTGTAGGAAGTGTAACGTCGTAGGCCATCTACGTAGAATGTGTACGTCAAATAAAGTTAACTACGTATATAATGGAGCCGGAGACGAAGACATCGGTGATGATGGTAAGGTATTTAAAATTCGTTCCTTGCGGGGTGAACCGATGGTCGAGACCGTGTTTATTCGTGGAACGGCGTTCAAGTTTGAAATAGGTAGCGGTTCCGCCGTAACTGTGATACCGGAAAAATTATATAAATCTCATTTTAAAGATATTCCATTGATCGTTCCGCATAAAAGGTTGATGAGCTACACGGGTGATAGCATAAAATATGTAGGCACAATTCGGTTGCCCGTGTACTATACTAACCGCTCACACACGCTCGACGTGTACGTCGTCCGGGACGGCGGGCCGCCGCTCCTCGGTAGGGACTTTATATCTACATTCCAATTAGAGTTATCATCAGTTTTATCAACGGTGAATTACTGTCAGGGTACCCTTCCCTCCGTGGAAGAACTGCAATGTCAATTTCCAGTTCTTTTTTCTGATAAATTAGGTCGTTTTACTAAACATAAGGTGCACTTACAGTTAAAAGATAATGCAAAACCAGTTTTCTTTAAAGCGAGACCGATTGCATTTGCCCTACGGAATAAGATAAACAGTGAACTAGATAGAATGGTTGAGTTAGGGGTATTAAAACCGGTTGACCACGCAGACTACGCGTCCCCTATAGTCCCTGTTTTAAAAAGAAATGGCACTATTCGCTTGTGTGCGGATTACTCGGTTAGTATTAATAGGCAATTAATTATCGACCAGTATACTCTGCCAACTGCCAAGGAATTATTTGCAAAGCTTTATGGTGGAAAAAAATTCACCAAATTAGACTTATCTATGGCTTATAACCAATTTGAGCTGGATGACGAGTCACAAAGGTACACTGTAATTAATACTCATCGTGGATTATACAAGTATACTAGGCTAGTCTTTGGGCTTGCTCCAGCGCCAGCAATTTTTCAGCGCGCGATGGAGGGCCTAGTTGGTGGACAGGAGGGCGTGCTATGTTTGTTGGATGACGTGCTCATTACGGGGCGTGACGACGCCGAACACGCTGCACGCCTTCGGGCGGTGTTGCAGACATTACAAGAAGCAGGATTGACCTTGCAAAGGGAGAAGTGCGAGTTCTATAAAGATGAGGTTAACTACTTGGGTTATGTTATCAATAAAAATGGGTTGAAAAAGTCTCCACATAAAATTAAAGCAATAGTAGACTCCCCTGCACCATCAAATATAAGCCAACTGCAATCGTTTTTGGGCCTAGTAAATTATTATAGAAACTTTGTACCAAGTGCAACGTCTGTTTTAAGTCCACTTTATAATCTGCTAAAAAAGGGGGTAAAATGGTCGTGGGGTTTAGATCATCAAGAGGCATTCACTAAAATAAAACTGGTATTAGCTTCAGACCAGGTACTCGCCCACTTCAACCCCGAAGCAAGGCTAATCCTAACTGTAGACGCGTCTCCGGTTGGCTTGGGTGCGATACTGTCGCAAGTAGGTTCCGACGGGCAAGAAAGACCGATTTCGTTTGCATCGCGAACCCTATATACCGCAGAGAAACGATATTCACAAATACAGAAAGAAGCGACCGCAATTATATTTGGAGTTCGGCGCTTCCATCAGTATTTGTACGGTAGAACAAATCCGTTCGTATTAAGAACAGATCATAAGCCACTAATTTCGATATTCGGACCGTACAAAGGCATTCCGGAAGTATCGGCGAATCGACTACAGAGGTACGCAATGTTTCTAAGCGCATATAACTATACGATCGAGTATATACGAAGTGCTGATAACAGCGCCGACTATTTGTCTCGCTCAAGTATTTCGGAAGCGAGGCGCGCGCCCTTCACGGGTGCAGGCGCACTCGATAAGTGCACTGCGGACGACTTCACTTCGAGCGACCGCGCGGCTTACGTGTGTTTTGTGGTCGACACGTGTTTACCGATTACGGTTTCGGAACGACGAGATGAAACAAAAAGGGACAAAATTTTATCTAAAGTAACCGAATATGTTAAACACGGTTGGCCTAAGAAAATAACTGATTTGTACCTTAAGCCTTATTTTTCATGTAGAACGCAATTCTCGGTTGAAAATGGATGCTTAATGAGAGGTCATAAGGTGGTGATTCCCGAGACGTTGCGTAAAAGGGTGTTAGCTGAGTTACACAAAACACATCTGGGTATCGTAAAAACCAAGGCCGAAGTTCGATCCAGATTTTGGTTTCCGGGTGTAGATGAGGCCGTAGAACATATGATAGGGACATGTGAGGTATGCATCAACCTGCGGCCATCCCCTCCGCGCGCGCCGCCAGCCCCCTGGCCTCGGGCACACCGCCCTTTCACCCGCGTACATATGGATTTCCTGGGTCCCATAGCCGGTCGAATGTATTTAGTGGTCATTGTTTCGTACTCTAAATGGCCGAAGATATACGATACAGCTAGTTCTACTTCCTCCGATACAGTCATTGAAAAGATGTACGAATTCATGTCTAGGTTCGGCATACCGCAAACGATTGTAAGTGACAATGGAACAGCATTTACTTCACAAGAATTTAAACGTTTCTGTGAAATAAACGGGATATCACACGTTACGTCCCCACCGTATCACCCGGCAAGTAACGGTCAAGCCGAAAGTTATGTAAAAATAGTCAAAAAGGGTATAAAATCAAGTATTATGTCTAGCAGCAACACAAAACAATCAAAAAACAATTTATTAAAGTTTTTGTTTGATTACCGGAATTCAAAGCACTCGACCACCGGCATGTCAACCGCCGAGTTGATTTTCGGACGAAAGCTAAACTCGCGCTTAGACAGATTGGTACCTACGTCATCGCTGTCTACGTCTGCGGCTTCATCCGATTTAATAAATGCGCAAAAATGTTCACAGAAGGAAGAACCAGTACGTATTAAACAAAATGCTACCTGGAATTTTCGTTTTATACAAAAAATATGTAAATAACAAGTTTAACTGGTGTAAGGGAACGATAACAAAAAGAATTGGCAAAGTTATCTACTTAGTAAAAGATTGGGACACGCAAATATGTTATCGAAAGCATAAAAATCAATTAATTTTATATAAAGCTCAAAGTAATGACTGTAACGCATGGGACGTAGACGCTTACGAGAAAGGGAACAATTGCGACACCGGAAACACTTTTACACCACCGCCATCGCTGCCGACATCACCATCACCATCACCATCATCATCGTCACCACTTCATCCGGCGTCTACCAAAGACCCCGGCCTAGTTACCACGGCAGAACGAGAAGGTTCGCCACGTCGTGGGGAAAGTGATGAAGTAGAGAACCCTGTGCCGCCTCGGTCGGAGGAGGACGACGAGTTCCACGAAGCAGAAGCAGATTTTAATGATGGTCGAATCGAAGCCACTAGAAATAGACTGCGCCCCCGTCCCAAGGTTGATTATAAGCGTTTCTTTTAGGTTACAGTTGTCGTCTTTTATTATAATTTATTTTATTCTTGTATTCTAAAATGGGGTGGGGAATTGTTATGTATGTATATACATTTGTATACCTATGTATTACAATGCGTGGCTGTGCCCACGCGCCCTCTGTTAATAAACCAGTGCATAGCAAGCTACCGGCCGTTTAACTCGCTCCCTGACCGTATACATAACAGCATCTATAGCATTTGTAGATTTGTTTTATAATTAAGAGAATAAGGCGTTACTTTGCGGAAATCCAATATATTAAAAAATCTTTAAAATTAATTAGCTAAGATCCACGTAATAGAGATATGATTTCTTAATGATCAGCCACCGCAAAGTCTATTTCACTTGAGGAGGCTCCGCTTAGAGGCGAAACAAGTGTCGTATTGTCGACGGTGTTCGGAGTAGTTGTGTTTAGAATAGTGGTGATGATGAAAACTTGGTAAGACACATCATTTTATTTTATAACGCTGACCATAGGTAATTACCGATACAGACTATTAAATTTCACTGCTGAACATAGGCCTCCGTCATAAGTTACTCTATAGGGGGGATATTTGCCATAGTTGCTACGCTTGGTATGCGAGTTAGCAACGGTAATTTTATATTTTTAGTCGTTATTAGGAAGATGCTGCTGTCCACCTCCTGATTTTTTCTCTCTGTCGCCTGTTGCGACTAATTGATTTTAACTTATATTTTATTATTTTTTTGAAGTGAGCTGCAGGCGTCCATGGACTGAAGTAGCCACTTGCCATCAGGTAGACTTTTCTTTTGTCACTATAAATGCTTGATAAAATTGTTATGTAGTGTTGATGTCGTCAGCCCGTGAAAGTCCATTGCTGGTATGACATCTCCCGTTTAAGGAATGATTTTCCTTAACCGTCACTTTTGACAGGCAGATTGACGACCGTAGATCGTAGCACCAGACGTCTTGCCCCTTTGACACTGCTTTCCGTCGCAGATCGGGTATTTCACAACGCATAAACGAAGAGATTATAGCGCCATCTATTGGAAACCATAAGACCTTTCTGGCATATCCCACAGTCGCCTCTTGTGAGCCTAAATAGGTTGATGGATCACCGTCACCATACGGTGAATGAAGTAAAATAAATTATGTAGCGCTCGTTTTTTTTGTAATTCTATTATTCTTGGTTAACAAACCTCAGCTGGGGAAGCGTCAACCAATCGTGGTGATGATGCTCGCGGCCTCTCTGCAGCCCATGAAGCAATTAGTTCAACCATAGCTTTCGAGTTGCAACCATTATAACGTTAAAATGTTGTGTGAACTTTCAAATTTACTCAACCTATTCGTTTTATTTACTATGTTATGTCTCATTTTCAATAAATTTCTTTCATTGGATTGCGTTGAGCATACTTTAAATCCCTGAAGTTTGAATCCTACAATTTTTGGTTTGTCATTACCAATCCGTTTAGTTAAATGTCTCCGCATGATAAACTTTAGAGTATACATAAGCATATACTCTTAGATACATCCACTTTTGAAAGATTCAAAATTTTACCTTAATGTATATAATTAAGAGTTTAAACTTGAACGTTAACACTTTAAAGTTCAGCGTTTTGAGAAGGGTTTGCGGTAGGTTAAAGTATTCAGAGAAAGGTGAAGCAATAATTAATATCCAGTAATGAAGACTGACAGTGGATCGACTTAGTATGTTTGTATTACTAAGACATTGAGAAATATTTCTTGAAGTTAATGAGAACGGATTTAGGCAAATTGTAAACGTTCACCAGATATGTTAAGGCTCACTCCCAGCTGCTTAGGTGCCATGGCTTGATCACCCATGGTGAACTAAAAGAAACCCAAATGGCTTGTCCGAGGTCAAGTCCACTTCACATTGAAATAATACTAGTTTTTACGGAATTTATCGCGTATATTTAACTTTTTAAATACCCGACGTTTCGAACGCTTTACAGCACTCACGGTCACGAGCGGGACTGAGATGTTCAACGTCCATATGTCATAGTTAACCGCGGTTACCATAGATTAAAATTTAACTTTTGTTCCGATCTATACAGTATGAACTTCTGGTATCTTGAAGTCTTGCAATTGTATGCTTGGGTTGGGATTTAATTTTATTTATTTTAAGACCCCAAGCAGATGGTAGCACCCAGCCATCTTCTCTATTGAAATTAGGATGTTTTTTGATTTCAATAGCCTCGCGAATCATCCTTGGAAGGAATCGGTGTTCTTTAGCGAGGATTTGCGGTCTATCAAATCTGATGTAGTGACGGGGGCGATCCTGTACGTGTTCACAGACTGCAGACTTCCCGGAGCGTCGAATCTTCACATCAGCTATATGTTCTTTAACGCGGGTTTTTATAGATCTTTTAGTTTGTCCTTTGTAGGAGAGACCACATTCACAATCTAGCTTGTACACTCCTGCATCTTGCAGAGGGACATTAAACTTGACTGATGGTAAAAACTGACCAATCTTCTTCAGCGGCTTGAAATATGTTTTGATGGAAGCGCGCTTCAAGATGTAGCCAATCTTGTCAGTGACTCCTCTAACATATGGCAGTACAGCAGGTACACGCTCGACTGTGGCCGGCTTCACTCGTTCCCTGTGACGTAGGCGCGGGACTCGAAGCTTGTTGTCATGCAAAACTTGCTCGACATGGTGGAGCTCGGCAGCCGTCCTCCTCCTCACAATGATCTATTTTCACACTAGACGGACACAGAGACACTATTTTCCAAATTAAAATAAAATATTGAAAATTAGTGATGACATCTGATATTCAGGTATAATATTTCATATTTTGAAACATTTTTAATGATTTATGTAAAATTTACAAGTTCTTGAATCTTTAAACTACTCTTCGATTTCTTAAATTTACGCGAACACTACACATTGAATAAAACTAAATTTACGGATTCTATCGCGTTTATTTGACTGATTTTACATATTTTTAATTACCGATGTTTCGGGTGCTTTACAGCACAACAAATTACAAAGTTGCATTGAATTTTATGTCAACGAAAGCCAAGAACTATTCATAAGATCAAGTGGGGCCAGACTCTCGAGCGGGATTAGCAAGTTAAATGAGCTCGCTTCGCGTTTGTTTGAAGGAGGCATTCATGAATTTTATTTGCAACCAACGAAATAAAATTAAATGGCTGCATTTTTTACTTAAATGACACCTGACAGTTATGATGACAATAGATAAAATAGAATGAAATAATAGACAATACAAAATATACATACAAACTACATAGAGTAGTCAAAATGGGAGTATGTTACCAATCGGCACATGAACCAGGCAAACAGATAACTGCACTTCACCAGTACCAGTTGAAAATTCGGCGGGAGATTAAAGGTGTATTTAGAGATATCTGTAAATACATATGTGTAGCTTTCGGTTTGTCTGCAGTATTATTTTCTCTGACCGTCATTATAGAGAGCATCCATGTTGTGCAAAATATTTCAAAAGGGCTAGATTTTTACTCTACATCGTGTTTTAATGGACACGATTATTTGTTCATTAGGTAAAACCTTGTTACGTAAAAGAGTCTTGTGGATACCACTGTTTTTCTTGGTATTACAATTGACGCGAAGCTTCAATGGGGCTGCCATACATCTAAATTAGCAGATAGACTTAGTTCTGTAGTGTATATACTGTAAGAAAGATTAAAAGCATCACCAATGCTGAGACAGCTAGATTAGTTTATTTTAGTTAATTTTATAGCGCAATGTCTTATGAAATCTTGCTCGGGGGTAATGCGACTGGCATTGAGGTCATATTTGTTTTGCGTAAAATAGTCGTAAGAGCGATTTATAATTTATATTGTAAAGAGTCTCGAAGAGAAAAATTTAAAAAAATAAATATATTAACTTAGTTATCGCAACATATTTATAAAAATGTAATGTATTTGCATAAAAACCTTAATAGCTTTCATTAGAATAAAGATGTTCATACATTAAATAAAAATAATATATATAATAGTATAATATAATAATAGATAGCCACCATGCTGGTTCTATAAAAATCATTTAAAACTGTACAAACTAAATTATTGTAAAGTAAAACATATTGATACGTGGTAGAGCCATGCTACAGTTATATTATTAGTATAGTTGTAGCACGAATGGGTCGGCTCGACCGGGGAAGGACCACGCTCTCACAGAATACCAGCGTGAAATAGTAGCTTAATGCTGCTGTATTTCGTATGGTGAGTGTAGAGAACCGGAGACCCTTTTTACTGGAAACAAGGCATTCCATCTTAGTCCTCACGGGTGACAACGTATCTGCATTTTGATTCGTAATCGAGGATAGATGTAGATGTCTATGGGCCACAGTAACCACTTACCATCAGGTGGACTGTGTGCTCGTTTGTCACCCTATCCTATAAAAAAAAAATGTTTAAAAAATGTCGCTCTGGGTTTCTTTCTGGTTCTTTCCAGGACAGAGATACTTTTCCGAACCAGTGGTAAATAAAAAAATGACTTTCAATAAGTATTATGCAACAATCTGTTTTTAATAAAAATCCTTCATTTCATTTCTTTGCAACCTTATTGCAATAAATACTTCAGTGAGGTATAGAACAAGATTAGTTAGTATTTTTTTATTTAGTATTATATATATATATATATATATATATATATATATATATATATATATATATATATATATATATATATATTATATGTATATATATATTGGGTAGATAGACAAAACAAGTCTAAATTAGTGAACTCATTTTTTATCAATCATCGAATAAAATATCATTTATTTTACAAATTTTTCCGTTTTTCAAAAAGAAATCCCCAAGTTTTTCGAATAAATATAATATAGTCAAGATCCCTTCTGGCATTGCTCTATCTGTCTGTAAAGTTTCATCGAAATCAGGTTCAGCCGTTTCATTAGTCCGGCAGATAGGCGGACAGACTGATAAAAATCTTAAAAATGGTTATTTATTTCTCAATAGCGTTCAAATCATACAGATACTATATATTATTTATTTATATAGAATAGTCATAAAGTACGGAAAATTATTTATTATATTAGATTTATTGGCGTCTCGTTAATTCGTTGTCATAGAATTAAATAATAATATTTGTGTACGTAACGTACTTGAAGATAGCTTAACGGTTTTTTATCGTTACCATTGCAGCCTACTAAAATCCACCGCTGGACATAGGCCTCCTCCATAGATTGTCTCCTAGCGGTTATATTTGCCATAGTTGCCACGCTTGGCAAGGGGATTAGTAAACACAGTTTTTTGACGTCATTAGGAAGACACTGCTGCCCATCTCCTGGTTTGTTTCCTCTGTCGCCTCTAACAACGCCCACGAGACAATATGGCGTCGCGGATATTGTTACACCGCCACTACATGGTTAGCATAAAGCACCGTTGTAAAATATAACGGTGAATACTCCACGTATCGTTTCAATTGTGCTATTGCATTATATGCATCCACGCATTTGGCGTTATGTAAATGTATGATAATTTACACGAAAAGCAACGCACATTGCAGCGTAGTCATTAATTTTGTTCGATTTATTAAGCAATTAGTTATAGTTCAACAACTTGTTTAACAAACCCATCAAAATTTTGTTCGTTGCATAACATGTTTCTGAAAATTGGTTGACCGTTGAATTAGGCTTAGGACCGCAGTAGGTGCACGTGAATTGAAGCCATTTCAAGTTGCCATAATGTCGCACTGTGCTGTGAAAGGTTGTCACAACTCATGACATAATCATAAAAAAAAAAATCTCATTTCACTTATCAATGCTGCCTAGCATCTTATATTTTTGTAAAAAATATTCATCAAAACAAAATAATAAATTGTAAATTTGACTGACGCCAATATAATGAAAATGTTGCTAGACATAGTTAAATATTTTAGCCCATATTTTTTATTATGGTAATTACATGCTGCCTATATGGGACTATCATTAGCATTTAAAATTAGCAAATAAAATACCAAAAATATTAACGCATAAGTCGGTATTTTTATTAAATGTTTAAGTACTTGGGCACATAGTTATTTAATAATTATTTTTAAATTCATATTTTATTTGAAAAGCTTTTCTCCTTCCGAATCTTATTTCGTTTTAATACAAAATGCCTATTCAATAAAGTATATTATATATTTATATAAATAATTAATACTATATAGTTGTATAAATATATTAACTTCTAACAGAATAATGACATAATAGATTTGCAATTTAAATAAAAATTTGTTTACAAATATTTAATTTTTAAAACAAAAGGAAAAAGAAAATATATCATATTTATAAAAAATGTATAATACTATATATTTATATATATATATATATATATATATATATATATATATATATATATATATATACATATATGTACATTATATATAGAAATAAAAAAAACATTAACAAATATATAAGGAATTTTATATTTTTCTCTTTGCAAATAATTTTTTATAGAAGAGGGGGCAAACGAGCATGCGGCTCACCTGACGTTAAGTGACTACCGCCGCCCATGATCACTCGCAACATCAGGGGAATTACAGGTGCGTTGCCGGTCCTTTAGAAAGGACTCTTTTCTTTAAGGTCCTAGGTCGTATCGGTCCGGAAAAATTGCCGATGGTAAACTATTCCACAGAGAGCTTGTATGCTGTAGAAAACTCCTTGTGAAACGTACAGTGGTGGACCGCCAAGCGTCCATATGGTGTAGATGCTATCGAGAATTATAAATAATTCTAATTTATAAATAATTCTAAATGCAACCTAAATATTAATTCTATGACTATGTCTACTATTAAAATGTCTCCATTTTTGGGACAAACGTCATTTACTTGCAAACATTACTCAATTGGTCAAAAGTAATTATAGGCCGCTTACGCACACATTCATTGCGTTGTTGCTTCTTGAACGGCTTTTAAATGAGACTATCACTCTAAGTCTATTTACTCTATGTGGTTGACTGACAAAGAATTGCTAAAAAATTTAGTTCGCCCTCTTTTCTTTCAGTTTTTGTAATAGGGAACGCAATAACGACTACATGAATATTTTTTACGCAAACGAGCATACGGCTCATCTGATGTTAAGTGACTACCGCCGCCCATGATCAACCGCAACACCAGGGGCATTGTAGGTGCGTTGCCGGCCCTTTAGAAAGGAGTAAGCTCTTTTCTTGAAGGTCCCCAGGTCGTATCGGTCCGGAAAAATCGCCGGTTGTAAACTATTCCACAGAGAGGTCGTACGCGAAAGAAAACTCCTTTTGAAACGTACAGTAGTGGACCGCCATGCATCCAGATGGTGTGGATGATGTCGGGACGTCTGCCGCGTAGTTCGATCACGAAATTTGGCGGATGGGATTAATCCGAACAATTCCTCAGAGCACTCCCCATGGTATATGCGAAAGAAAATGCAAAGAGATGGAACGTCTCTTCGCAGCGCCAGTGAATCGAGCCGATCGGAAAGCACTCGGTAGTCTCTCTGCAAAGGAGCTGGTACAGGGCAGCCCCAGCCCAGAGATGAAAACAGTATTCCATGTGCGGCCAAACCCTTGCCTTGAAAAGTTGCAGGCGGTGTGCCGGCATGAAATACTGTCTCGCTCTGCTGAGCACACCAAGCTTTTTAGAGGCCAATTTGGTCTTCTCTTCCAAGTGACCACGAAACTGCACGTCACTCGATATATCGACGCCGAGGATTCTGATACTGACTGGGGCAACAAGAGGAGTACCTTGAAACTGAGGAGATACGACAAAGGGGTTCTTTTTAGCGGTTAACGCGCAAACTTGTGTCTTCTGAGGGTTAAACTGGACTAGATTTAGTCGACTCCAATCTGAGACTCTGTTCAGCAAAGACTAGACTTCAGACATAAGTTTGTCCCGGTACTCGGAGACGTTTTCCCGAGAAATATTGGCACGGCCGGTGTACAGAGCATCATCAGTGCTGTCATCTGTATAGCAATGAGTGTTATGGGTTCGCAACATATCATTGATGTGCAGAAGAAACACCGTTGGCGATAGCACGTAGCCTTGTAGAACACCAGCATTAATAGGCTTGTAATCGGAGCTTGCACCGTCTAAAACGACCTTGATGCTCTTATCTGCAAGAAAGCTGGTGATCCAATCGCACACTTTCTCGGGAAGGCCATAGAAAGAAGCGCTTTGTGCCAAACCCGTTCGAAGGCCTTCGCAATGTCCAAACTATATTTTATATTATAAATAAATTAAATATTTTAAAGTTAATAGTAACTGTTGAAAACCTATGAAATATCAACAAATATTTTAACGTTGTAGAGCCATGCTGCAGCCAAACTATGGTTTAGGACGAATTGGTCGGCTCGATCGGGAAAGGACTACACTCTCACAGAATACCAGCGTAATATAGCAGCCTCATGCTGATGTGCTTTGTATGTTGAGTTCAGGGAATCGAAGATCCTTCCTTAAGAAGTCCAATCCTTAAGAGTCTTAACGCATATGAATTTCGATTCTTATCGGAGGATAGGAAGGCTTATGTTCAGCATTGGACTTTTGATAGGCTGTAAGGATAACGATAACGATGGTGGTATTATTTTAAATCTGTTGATTTGTTCATGACATTCCATCACAACTCTACTGCTGAACATAGGCCTCCGCCATTAATTGATACGTAAATGTTTAAAGTTTGTAATGAAGTGGATATATAAGTTTTTTTTTAAATTATAATTGAGTTGTTGTCAGCGAGATGCTGCTGCCTACCTCCTATTTCAGTTTGTGTCTGTCGTCTCTTACAAAACCCGCGGGATGATATGGAGTGCTGGATATTCTTACAGCGTCACCACACGGTACTTACGAATTAATGTATAATGCAATAGATTTTGTCTGGTTACCAATTAATAAATATATATATAAAGTCGTGCGATACATATTAAAAATAAAATAAGTGTTTTCGAAGCAAATAACCAATAATTATTACAGTTGTCGACAAATTTTATTACAGAACGTCTAATCTGCAGCCCGGCCGCTGTGCGCTCTGCATTATTTTCTTTTGATTCAACGCAAAATTGGATATGTGAGTAACAGAAGGAGAACGGAAACCAACGGGTTAATAGTTGGCTGACTTCATGAAGAAGGATCGACTCTTTCTGATAAAATCTTTCCTTTAGAATTGGCTTCTACGCAAGTAGAGCTGGTCCCGAAACTTTCCCAGCTTCGTACAGCTCATATTGCTGAAGCGATTGAGCGAAATGAATGTTTTAAAGTCTTTGCCAGAGACTTGTCAGCCGGAAAGATCCAACTGTCAAAGTTCAAGACCAAATGGCTGCGTCATTTCCGGGACACCCGAGATTTTGAGTAAAATTGAGAGATTTTACGGACAGCTAATACATACACTTCATCGTTGGAGTCACATGCAAGTGCGAGTAACAATCCGAGAGCAAGTCTTATGCGATATTATTATTATTTAATCTGTTACTATTCTGTATAAAACCGGTTCGGTGTTTTTATTAATTTATTTATAAATGCATCTTTCCATTTGTAGCTCACCAGTTTCGTTCGTTAGTTATGTAAAAAAAGGGAAATGCTACAGCATCCACTTACCATCAGGTGGACTGTGTGCTCAGTTGTCACCCTTATTCTATGAAAAAAACCGGTTGGGTGTGTAAACAAAGTGAGGTACAGCCTAAATGTGTAATGTTGCGCAGAGGCCGCCTTTCATTTCTGACAAGTTTATGGAGTAGTTAGTTAGTGTTTGGGTAATGGACGAATGTTTAATAATATTTTAAAGTTTATATTGAAACAGTTTATCAAACAAGTGAAAAATATACGATTAAAATACGTTACGAGTTAAAGTTACATAATATGTTATATGTAACTAGCTGGCACCCGACGCGCTGTTACCATAGAAGTATTATATTGTTATAAATTTGGAAGAGTTATATGGTTTATTGGAAATGATAACTAATTCATTGCTGTTAAATGATAATACAACTTTCAATAAATAAATAAATAAATAAATAAAAATTTTCGATACGATACTCGCGCCCTAAAAAATTGTGAGGTTTTCAATTCGCCTATATGTTATGTATATGTATGTGAAGAAGAATAGAGATAAAAGGTAGTAAAGGGAGTAGTTGCGAAATTTTTTTATAAAGCTCTTATGCATCATTAAAATTAATATTTCACTAAAAGCATATCTTTCAGATACGTTAGTAATTTCTCCGTTTAAATGAATTGAAGTATCTTACAAGTGTGCACGCCTCGATAAAAGTTCAGAAATTCTCACTTCCTTTATTTCGCGTCACAATCAATATCGTTTTAAATACTGCTGTATTTATTTAATTTTTTTTATCTTCATAAATTGTTGACATTTACAAGACATGTACACACAAATAAATTAATGAATATATTTATAAATGATTGAATGAATGGTTATTTAATAGAATCAGGCGTTACTTTATGGAAGTTACAAGTGGCATTAAAGGCGCTAAGTATTAATTAGCTAATTAGTAAAGTTAAGAATAATAATTAATTAATTTGTGGCGGTGTGAGTATATCAACTACCCTCGTCGCTGTAAGAGACGACAGAGCGAAAATGAAGCGATATAATTTCTTATATTTACGCGAACACTACACATTAAGATAATACTAGTTTTTACGGAATTTATCGCGTATATTTAACTTTTTAAATACCCGACGTTTCGAACGCTTTACAGCACCCATGGTCATGGTCACGGGCGGGACTCCCCGCCCGTGACCATGATCGTGACTTTACAGCACATGCTGTGTGTATGAGTTTGATAAAATTGTTAATTTATATATTTCACTTTATTATTTAAAACATATATTCTTGTACTAGCGATCCCCACTGGCTTCGCCTGGATATGATTTATTTTGTGGCGTTTTAAATATGTTTTATTATTCCTTCTTTCAAAAATGTTAACCTAGGATTTTCTCACTTATCACGGAAGCAGTTTACAAGCGTAAATTGCACATAGGCAAACATCCAGACCCGCAACAATTATTTGCGGGATCCGAACCCACTACTCACAGAGCCGCAACTCAATGTTAGGACACTGCGCCACGGAGCCGTCTATAGTCAAAGACCATTCGTTTTATAAATTATCCATTTCTTTGAAAAATCTAAATGTTTTCGGGTATATTGTTTCTTAGATCTCTCCTGGAATTGCTCTCTACCAGTTCTTGAAGTTTCATCACAACCAATTCAGTCATTCCGAAAATATGCTCAGACAGACAGACACACAAAAATTTTGAAAATAGTTATATTATGTCTTAGTAATATGAAAATAACAACCTGAGTTTAATAGAAGCATGTTAACTTAACATTACAGACAGACACTTCAATTTTATTTATATGTAGGTACGTGGTAATACTTGGTGTAGTACATAAGTGGAGGTATTGTTACGAAGTAGAGCCAAGCTGCAGCAATATTATGGTTGTAGTACGTGTGGGTCTGCTTGACTGATTTAAAATAGTAGCTTAATGCTGCTGTTTTGTATGGTGAGTGTAGAAAACCGGAAACTTTTTTACTGGAAACGAGGCTGTCCATTTTAGTCCTTAGGGGCGACAACGCATCTGAATTTTGATCCTTAATTGAGGATAAATTTACATGTCTATGGGCTACAGCATCCAATTACCATCAGGTGGTACTGTATGCACTGTTTGTCAACCTTATTCTTTAAAAAGCACAGTCAGTTACGTTTAATGTTAACGATATGGTTGTCCTCCTTTAGACTGAATTTCGGTCGCAGTATCTTTTTCCTGTAATTCAGTTTAATTTAATTTAAAAAATAAAAACGTTCCAGAAAATGTTTAAGTCAAAATCATAGATATTCAAATGCTAATAACTCGTATCGTACTCAATATTTATTAAAAATAAAAACGTACAAACCCAGTTTTTCATTATGTCACCAAATTTTCCAAAAGCAATGGAAATAAGACTGTGTTTACGGGAGGGGAAATGTTATTGCTTTTTGGATGAAAATTTACTACTTCAAAGTCCTCTTAAACATAGACTTTAATAGATTGCCTTTATTGTGCGGTTTTATTTTTAGTTGTTATGGGGAGACGCTGCTGCCTATCTCCTGGGTTGTTTTTTGTTGGTTGTTTCTGCCGTCTCACACCAATTTTATTACACCGGCTCTACACGGTGGAGAAACCTTGTTTATAGCAGCGTAAAATACAATGGAATTTGTAGACAGAAAAATATAATAACTGATTTTGGACCCACTTGGGATTGGAACCCAGGACCTCGTGATCTGTATTTAGTAAATAGGTTTACGACCACTATACCAACTGGGCAGTCAAACTACTACTGTATATGATACCAACTATATATTATAATCTAATATATGGTACTAGCTATGTAGAAAAGACGTAGTTTAAGCAGAAGTGTTGCGTGACACAAGTCATTTATTGAAAGTACTTTATATGGACATAATTATATTACGACTCGATACAGACATTTTTTGTGTCATAAAAAATATGAGAGTAAAACATCACTTATATTTTCTTATTATAAAAATTTTAATAATTTATAGTTAAGCAGGGAACTAAAGATAAGTACTACTTATTTTACAGGCGAAAAAAAAACACAGTTCTAACATAATGTATCGAAATCTATGTGAACACTATAAAGACTTCCCATAGTCACTTCTTACCACAGTATGAAATGGGATGATGGATTCACTACACGACAGCTAAACATTATCTTCTTAATATTACTAGCTTTATTAGGAGAAAAATTCTATAAGCGTACAAAATTGCCCCTAGCTTTCAAGACTCGTAAGCTCGCGACAGATTTGTAACAAGCAATAAATTCCTGGCTGCAAGTACCTTAGATTAAAACCAAGTAGTCGTGTAATTACACGTACGTTTATCACCATCTCTCTAGTTAGTTGCAGACATCGCTAAGATAAAACCAGTACAATGAAAACAAAACTCAAAATACTTAAAAACAGAATTTCACTCACGTAAACTGAAGCATTTATGAACTGTTAAAATAAACAAATTTCAAGGAACGACATCACGAGGTAGAACTATTCTGAAAGTGAACACGTTATATTGCTCCTCTGCGCAACACTTCTCAACACATATTTGATTTAAGGTGTACTGTAATTTAGAAGCACCAGTTAATATGTTGAATTGTTTCTATTATTATATAATATTGAAAGTATCAATCTAAAATCATAAAATGAGAAAATCACAAAAAGCAATAACAGAGACAGAAGTATTAAATGCAATCAAGTGTAAAGTTGCAACATTATTGCTTCGTCCGGAGCCCCGCTGCTGAATGCTATTGTAGTGTGTAGATATTGTCATCTCAACAATTTGTTTCCATTGTTGTGAATTCTTCCTTAACATTTGATTTCTCAGTGTCATAACGTGATAGAACCACACTCCAGATAACGACTTGAATGGGTCGGCTTGGGTGAAGAAGAATCACGCTTGCACAGAATACAGGCGTGTAACACCAAATAAATATGGCTGTGCAAGAGGGAGGCGCTTTTTTAATATAATATATTTTTTATAAAAATATAATAATAATCCTTTTTTGCAGACACAGAGATCCATATTTACAAGAAAATATAATATAGCATATATATATATATATATATATATATATATATATATATATATATATATATATATATATATATATATATATATATATATATATATATATATATATATATATATAGTATAGCAAGAATAGACATGTTACAATATTTCCAAAAGTCTATCGTCACCTAGCAACTTTAACCCAGCATCTGTACAATGCAGTCTGTATCTGCCTATCTGCCAAACTACGCACAATAGAGTTCCTACACAAGTCAACTCTGGAAATAAATGATGCTATCCTCTTTCGATTGATTGCATTAAAAAAGAGTCAAGCCATGTTCACGTACATTTCAGAGGCGCTACAATAGCGATTAAATCCCAATAGAAGTCTAAAGATATTATTATAAGTTACCCGTATACTATCATGTGTTTTCTTGGTATAGTCTACCCAGAGTTGACACGTGTAAAACGCTTGGCAGAAAGATCTAAACAGTGTAATTTTCACGTCCGACGACGCCTTGCAGAATTTTCGCGCAATTATATTGCCTACTACACACAGAGATCTACGTTGACGTCCCACATCCGTGTCATCTTTTAAGCCTGAAGTAACAATATGGCCAAGATACTTGAACTTGTCTACTATCTTAATAGATTTTCCATTAAGACAAATCTCGGACACGCTCTGAGGTAACTTCCCTGATCTGAAAATCAATAGTTCGGTCTCTTTGGAGTTGTAAGTCAAGTTATGTTCTTCCGCATATCTTTCACAGATTTCAATAAATTTTTTCAAGCCTTTAATCGAGGGACTGAGCAGCACCATATCGTCTGCATAGCTCAGGCTGTTAACATATCTGTCGTCCAGTCTGAGCCCTACCGGGGATCTGCTGAGCTCCATGATAATATTGTTGATATAATTTCGTTAATATAATAAGGCAGTAAGTTATAGGGAAGTAATGTAAAGCGATAATCAAATGAATCATGTATTACTTTACGTAAATCCGTTATATTGGAAATGTTAAAAATTTATTAGGGTCTTAGCCCTTATAAAAAAAAATGATGTATATTACCTAGTAAGAAAAGCATCTTCACGCTCCTTCAATTGCGTGCACTATCTCCACCACTAACCCCAACACCACTACTGGGAACACCACTGAGCTAGGAAAGACGTACCACCGTCGATAGTACGACACGTGTTTCACCTCCAAACGTGGCATCCTCAGGAGATATATGCGTCCTACTAGGCACAGTCTGTAGTCAGTAGTTTCTGAGAGGGTTAAACGATAATAAACTGCGCTGCAACAGTGCATCATTACGGACTTCACTTGTCTCCGAAATATTAACTTCGAATATTTATTTTTCAGATATGCTGGTTTTATTCTATGTTTTCTTTAACCGACGAGCACGTGGTAAATCAGCACTTGAAATTGCAATTAAGAATTTTAATGTTGTCGTTGGGAATCGAACCCGGGTGGTTCGTACTGTTCAATTTATGGCAAAAGCTTAATCATATACTAATGCTTGACTATTATCTCACCTGTTAGTAAATAGTGATGTAACTAAATATTTTAAAACGCACTGTTTCAAGGCACCGACATTGTAACTAAATTGAAGATCAGATGCTCTCGAATTATTTTACTCTTTTGCTGTGCACATGACGAATAAACTTTACGGTGTATTGTCGTGTAGCGGTGGTGCAACAATATCCACTATCACATATCATCTCGTGGGTGTCGTAAGAGGCGGCAAAGGGTAAAAAATCAGGAAATGGGCAGCAGGGTTTTTCAAATACCGGCTAAAAAATAAAAACTGTAAACTATAACAAATATTCTCCTATAAGGCAATCTGTTGGGACAGGGTGCTATGTTCAGCAGTGAACTTTAATAGGTTGTAACGGTAATGGTATAACGAATGATAAAGCAAAACCACTTGGTTATAATGCGAGGTGTCTTGACCACGGGTAACAGGCCTAACTTCTGTTGGTCAGATGGTGGAAGAAAGAGGGAGAAATTGAGCCATGCCATAGCTACACACTCACTCAGAACTCCTGTTAAACACTGAAACCATTAATAGATAGAATTTGTCATAATCGCCACAGTTGCTGAGTGAATTAGCGACTGCGGTGGTCTCACCCCTTAGAATAATAATAATATAATAATATATTGTCGTAAACAAGATGGTTACAAGCTTAATTAAACAGGATATTTCGGCCGAGCATCATAAGTCAAAAGATTTCAAGGCGTTGTAGAAACACACAATTTTTTTAATACTGAGTTGTGTGTCCCATCTAACGCCCAGGATGAACATGAGCTAGGTAAGATAGCTGAATTACATATTTAAAGACGTTTTAAAGGAAAAGTCTTTAATTGTTTCGACGCAGCAAGTACTCAGTTCTGAACAAGTATAAAGTAGAGAATATCACCGTATTAATACTGAGGATACAGCTCGTGTAATATGAGGGTTGACTAGGGGTAATTCTCCTGGTCACGATGATCTCATCATTGAGCACTTGCAGTAAGCGGGTGTGCATTTGCCTGAGAGTATTAACTCTGTTGTATAACATATGTCTAGTAATTACCTGGAGAGCTTATGGAAACCGTAGTTGTACCAATATTAAGAAATAAGACGATATACGACCATAGTGATGCCTCTGGTGTACCCAATTATCGCCCAATATCTTTGGCTACTCTAGTTGCAAAGGTTCTGTACGGTCTGCTTGACCAACAACTTAGCCCGCACATTCATCTACATGAGGTTTAGTTTGGTTTCAGGGCGGGGCTATCAACTAAAACTGCAATACTGCGCCTCTAGCATACTATCCAATACTGTACTACGCGAAAAACGCCGGTTTATGCGTGTTTTTGGACCTGTCGAAGGCATTTCACCCGGTTTCGTACAACGTTTTATAAAATAAGCTTAACAAGGAAACTAGCATACCCAAGGAAGCGAATAATCTCTTCAGATATTGGTATCACAACCAAACCAAGTGTTTGAAGTGATCTGCCTATCATAAGACGAAAGGATGCAACGCTTCATAAAAGTTATAATATTAAATGAGTTTCTTGCTTAGACTAGGTGCAAGAAATTGAGTATACACTAGAAGAAGCTTACGAGTATATTAAACGGAGGCTGAATTTAATATTTTTAGATCGCGCAGTGATAGTAGTATAATTTAAACAACAGCTTAAAACAGTATTATTTTCTTCACTTCAAATATTAAGGTGTGGTGAAGTTGTGTTGTTAAAAAGTTTATTATTAATATTGTTTATTAGGGAATTAGGCTACAAATAAGGACACAGTCTACCTTATGGTAAGTGAATGCTTAGGCCCATAGATGTCTTCGTCTATTTTCAATTTAGAATCAAAATGCATATGTGTTGTCACCCCTGAGGACTAAGACTTCCTCATTTACAGTATAAATGGTTATATTTTCTCTACACTTACTATATTAAACATAGCAGCAGTAATCTACAATTTCACGCTGTTATTCTGTGAGAGCACGCTTTACCCGTTCGAGACGACCTATTCGTTCTACAATCATAATATATTTGCAGCGTGGTTGTACTACGAGTAAAAGTGTATAACTGGCTTCAAATAACAAAATAAGATTTAAATAATTTCCACATAATAGTTTTCGAAGTGGCTATGCTAAGATGGAGTGCATAGAAAAATTTAGAAGTTTTGATTAGGACATTATTATATTTATTTGAGTTCTTTGAAGTATTAGCAAACCTTCTCAGAAATGAGCGAAAGCCTGTGCCCAGGAGAGGGACGTATATAGGCTGTACCTTTAACTTTTTTGAAGTATTATTCTTTGTATTAAGCGTTTAATTACTTGGCTCTTTTACGTGGATATAGGATAACAAATACTTCATTACCTAATTTAACACACATTTACAAGGTCATAATCTTAGCGGTCCACCACAGTGCGATTTAATAGGAGTTTTTTTTTCTCTCACGACTTCTTTGTGGAATCGTTTACCACCGGCGATTATTTAGGACTACTTCGGGACCTCCAAGAAAATAGCTTACTCTTTTTAAAAGGCCTGCAACGCTTTGCATTTTTTCTGGTGTTGCAATTGTTCATGGGTGACGGTCGACACTTACCTTCAATTGAGCTGCATGCTCGTTTGCTCTCTATTCTATAAAAAAAACGCACTTGAGGGTGGAGCTTTTTCTTCAAATTTGTGGGGAGTACTCCTGGGGTATTTAGTAAAACGAAACGTTAAACCCAGTTCAAAATTGACGAAGATATCACGTAACATATATCTAAGAAAACCCATACAGAAATACCTAGTGTAATGGTGTTGTGATTCATGTGACAGTATACGCATATAAGGGAGCGGCTGGTGCTCTTCAAACTAGGTAAAACACATCATTTTATTTTTACGCGGATCCTTATAATTTCTTTCAACCTCTTTAAAAAACCGTGCATTCGAATTGAGAATATCCTTCTTATTTTAAAATGAAAATTACTAACCTAAAAATATTGTCTGCTATAAGTAATAAACCTACGTATTAAAATTACCTACTAATCATTTATTTATGGTAGTAATTAATCTTTATTTTATCGTCAGTACATTCAAATTGTATTTGGTCAATCCTCTTGTAAGGAGGATTTGTCATAATTGCTATCCTTCGCTGAGAGCAATATCATAAAAACTACTACAACTATCTTTACCTACCCAACTAACGATCTCTAGAAGACGCGCTCGGTTACCCGAAATGAAATTACAATACCACATTACGTACCATGAATTATAATTAACTTAATATTTGCCGAGTCCCCAATTCCCATCTAAGCTCAATTTGCGTCATCCATTAGTATGGAAATTCCCTACTCTGTAACATGCATCATTTATTTAATGATCATGTCATGTATTGAATCTTAATTGAAATGTTATAATTCAGTCTTTACGGGCCAAATATTAAGCTTCGTTTCAATCATAATTTTACATCCAATTATTGGATTTTTTTGCGTTGAATTGCGGAAGATTTCAACCATTGAAGTAATAGATACTAGAAGAGACACCAAGACTTAGAGATGCGTTAGAGCCCACGAACTCAAATTTACTTAGTCTGTGCCATAAAAAGGTACTCTGCGCCTTCAACTACGCGTCCCGAACTGCCGCACAGATTTTATTCATGATGTCTGTTCTAGTATGTAGTACATATTACTACGTTTTCTCGACATGCATAGATACCTCGAAATCAGACTGCTTACAGTTGATTAATAATAGTTCTACGTACAGAAGTCGAGAAGAACGTCAAAGGAGTGCACTTTGACGTTTACTGCTTGTCTATGTTTTAATAGCCTACATGATTATTATTAATTTGATAAATCCCAATGTGTGTGTATGTGTGCGTGCGAGTGTGCGTGCGTGTGTGCGTGCGTGCGTGTGTGTATGTGTGTGTGTGTGTGTGTGTGTGTGTGCGTGAGTGCGGGCGTGCGTGTGTGTGCGTGCGTGCGTGCATGAGTGAATGCGTGCGTGAGTGAGTGCGTGCGTGCATGTGTGTATGCGTGCGTGGGTGCGTGCGTGTGTGCTTGCGTGCATGAGTGAGTGCGTGCGTGCGTGCGTGCGTGGGTACGTGAGTGTGTGCATGAGTGCGTGCGTGCGTGCGTTTGTGTGTGTGTGTGTGTGTGTGTGTATATGTGTGTGTGTGTGTGTGTGTGTCCTCCTGAGCTACTGGACCGATTATATGAAATTTTGTGTGCTGTTGTCATAATTTGGGAAACCCGTGCACCCGTGCAAAATCAGGGCGGATTGCTAGCCTGTATGAAAAACTCTGGTGTGCATGTTTGATGAAAATGTGACATATTTATGGAGTCACCTCGATGGTTCTTATCTATATGTGGACTTGGTAGTCACCCGTGTGAAGTCAGGGTGAATCGTTAGTATACGTTCAATATTTTGCTATTTTCATATTCCAATAATTTTCCAGATTTTTTTAATTTTTTCCGATTTGTATGAGAGACTTTTAGAGCGAATAGGTTTTCCTTAACCTAAGTCATTGCGTTTCACCATATTAGACTGCTTCTCAAAGAGAGAGAAGGATACTCTAATTCTTGGACCCGGCAACTTGTTCTATCACAAGGACCATCGGCCAGGCGACCATCTGCCACAAGGGTGTGTCTGATTTATCGTCCACGAGTCTCTCGTTAACGACTTTGAAACGATTGGGAGTGTGTCGACGAGGTTTACGTACGTTATACATAGTATCACCAAACGGTATTCGCTAAAGATTACACATGTTTACGCACTAACCTCGACACATCCCGATGAAGAGTAGGAGGAAAAGGTACGCCGTACATTAACGGAGGCAACACTTTAAAAATTAATGGAGTCGACATTTTTTTGTAAAGTAGTGACGCTTGTTTATGTATAACCAAAGTACCCGGATGACCGAGCTTTGCTCATTTTTTTTTGGAAATTATATTTAGATACAAATTACACACTGATGAATAATATTTTCTGATCTTATTGACTTATTTGAAGATCTTATTGCTATTTGAATAAAAATTCATGAGTGCAATTACTTTAATTAAAATTTACGTATTTTTAAAAAATACTAAAAAGAGGGCTCGAAATAATAGATTTTCTCACAAAAGGAGGAAAGGAATGAAAAAGGGGAAAAAAGACGGGACGGACGCGTTCGGGACGCGAACCAAGGCATTACGATTTCGCAACCGCTCAATATCCATCTGAGCTATCACGATCCTTAACATAGGGTCAAAATTTACCTTCTTATATTGTAACAGTTTTTCATTGCTGAAAACACGGACAAAAAGACATTTCCTAAAAATAAATCCTAGCTAGATCGATTTATTGCCCTCGAAACTTCCCGGACACTAAATTTTATGAAAATCGTTGAAGCCGTTTCCGAGATTACGATTATATATATATATATATATATATATATATATATATATATATATATATATATATATATATATATATATATATAAATTTATTAACTGCTCGTTTAAAGGTTTAGGATATAGTATTTCACCTTAGCTCTTCCAAAAGTTAGTATGGTTGCATGTCTTAAATTTAAAAATAACTCGTGGGGGGAGTTACTATCTCACCGTGCCATTCCATTGTACCGCCGTGGGAGTTTTAGGTATCGGATAGGAGGTATCGGCCGCCTCAAAGTATCGGAACGACGATGACTGCAATGTACTGAACGATATGAACGACAAGATCGTGTAAACTGTGCAGGCAAGCACCGCCGTTCTGCAAGAACCGCTGCAGGAGAACACAAAAACTCTTTCAAATCACTCTCAATCTCATGGCTCTTAGACACGAAATGAAGCTGCAGTATTCAGCAGATATGACAGCATACAGCTACAAATGCATGCGGCGAGACTTACGAAACTTCTATACAGCTTGTATTATCATCTTGTGATGTCAACGTTGGAGCCACAAATGAGTGTAAGTAACGATCTCATAGCAAGTCTTATCCGACACTATTCCGATGATATCCCGGACGCTAGTTTGAGCGAGATTTGAATAGCTTTCCTTCATCTTAAAAACGGCAAAGCCCCTGGCGAGAATAGAGTGAGAGTTGAGCTGAGCGGAGGATCGTGTTTTGTGGCATTCCTTGAGGGAGGCCTACGTTCATCGACTTCTGAAGGGCTGTAATGATAATGATATTATTACGTGTGTGATTTTATAGTTGAGGATATAAGAAACTTTCACTGAATCCGTAAATAAAAAAATAGAATAATATTTTTTATATAAGTATGAAAAAATGTTTTTCCGGCGTCTATATTTTATCCGATTACAATTTGGGTCAAAAAAGCTTGTTAACGCTTAGACAATGTGATTAACAATTAATTTCATAAACAATTAAAATAAAAAATAGATTACATTTTGTATAAGATAAATATAAATTAGACTTTATAAATGTTTTCTTAACCATCTTGATACCTTTCCTCAAAAGTAAAACCTTTTTATATTAAATAACTCGCTTTAAATATTTCACGTTTAAATAGCGATTTAATGTCATTATTATAATATTTAATCAAGTCAATTATTATGATACGAATTTCTGTCTTCACACAGCATTTGCCCAGATTATCTTAAGAAAAAAAAAGATTTTGCCTTTGTGCAATACTAGCATTTCCAGAGGTTCAAAACCGTTTATTTGTGATTTCTATTCATGTTTCAATTCGCACTTAAACCACACGGCGTGAATCCAATTGATAAAGCATAATTACCAAAACCGGGACAAGAACGTTTCAAGCTTTGATAATTTACGTGTATACAATCAAAGGTTTCAAGCAAATGTAATAATTACAATCGTGTCTACAATTTGTAACAAACTACTCTAATTATGATACATAACTTGAGTTCGACGACCGGATAAATTTAATTGCGGTAATCCAGTACTTTTCCTTTGTGATTCTATTGTTATCCGTTACAATATAATTAAAACAGCATAATAACAATAGCTTTTTTAAACATCCTGATACAAATCGGATTCTACAGTACATGGATTATGCAGGTGCAAAAAACTTCAAACAAAATGTCTATAGATGCGTTTTCACCCTGGAGCACTGAGATCGAATGCCTCATAACCTGTTATTACACTTCACACTTTTCACACGGATCCCTAGGCAGATAAAGGAGTCTTACCACCTAGTAGTGCTGTGTAGTGGCTGCGTAACAGATTCCGCTACCCAATAACGTCCCGTGTGTATAGAGGCGGGCGTGAAATAGGCAGCTGGCACTAGCATCTTCTTAATAACTAATCAAGTTAATAAAAGTTTGAGTTGGAAGCCCGCCTGCCCGGAGTGTCAACTATATCAAATATACTCCTTATATGGCAATCTATGGAGTAGGCCTACGTTCAGCAGGTAATTTTAATAGATTGTGATGTAGAAATAAATCAATAAAAGTAGCATTAAAATTATTTGTTCATGTGCTTTTCGGCAGGCTTAAAATTTATTTAGAATATTTTATTATTCTTATATGTAAGTTGTTTGTTGTTTTCCTTCAAAGCCAAGTACCTGGTAGCAAATCAGCACTTTAAACTGTAAAGAAATCCTTCATTGGTGCCGGAAGGGATCGAACCCGCATTGCTCGCGTATTCTTACATTATTGGAGACCACTAAACTTCAGAACTTCTACTTCTCATTATATTCCGTTATCTTAATGTCCCAAGCAGTATATTTTCATGGTTATAAGAGTACCCTACGAAATAAAATTTTGGACCGCAATATTTCCTCCAGGTTAACTCTCTATAAATGTCACAGCAAATACCCTAAACGGCTTCGAAAATTACTCGCAAAAGCTTGGAAGAAGCAACCATACCTCTAAATTGTAACCCTAATGTATCTTGTCGGTTACGTTATTTTCTTAAGGACCTATAACTACCTCAATTATAGGGCGACCCCAGAATTAGGCTAGCCTTACTCTGGCATGCGGGGCTCTGCTGGGGGGGACAAACCTTTCCTTCGCTATTCGTGGGAACGCAATGGATAATCAAAAAATTAACCGAAATGGCGGCGATGTGGTTTGCCACCCATCACGTCTCGTTTCTCGCGGGGGCGAAAAGCGGCCCACGGAGAGCCGCTTCGCTACGTTGAATGTAAGAGGAGGGATGGATGGAAAGGTAGATAGAGTGTGTCAGATGATGGATGAACGTTGCATTGATATTCTGTGCGTGAACGAAACCAAGAGGAAAGGATGTGACACCACGGCTCATGGCCCCTACACGGCATACTGGTCGGGAGTCCCCCAAACCAGCCGAGGCTGTCAGGGAGTTGGTGTGATTCTTTCATCTCGAATGGTTGAATGTGTGATGGAGCATGAATGTGTAAGCCCAAGACTCCTCTGGATTAGTTTAAAAGTCAGACTCACCCGCTTGTTTATCCTTGGGGTCTATGCACCGACGGATCTGCGTGGAGGTGGGTCACTAAAATCACAACAAGAGAGAGAGGAATTTTGGGATAGCATGAGAAAGGTCTTGAATAAATGCGGAGAAAATGAACGGATCGTGATGTTAGGAGACTTTAATGGATGGGTTGGAGTAAAGCGTGATGGGTATGAAGGAGTTCTGGGTGTGTTTAGGGACGAGACAGTGAATGACAATGGGAGAAGCCTGCTTGAGGTATGCTTGGAATGGAATCTGTGCGTGGCCAACACAATGTTTGACCACAAAAAGATCCATTTGTATACAAGAGATGAGGGTGAGTCTAGAAGTATGATTGATTTTGTAATTGTGGATGAAAGACTGAAGAAGAAAGTGCTAGACACTCGGGCATACCGCGGTGTAGGCCTCGACACAGACCACTTCCTGGTCATAGCCCGAATGCGTGGCCTCTTTAAACGGTGGCGACACCAAGGGGCCGAGCCTACGAGTGTTTTGGACAGAGTAAAAGTGGAAAATCTACAAGAAACAGAAAAGAAAGACGAGTATGTAGAGAAACTGAAAGAAAGTTTTAAAGGGATAGAAGAGACAGGAATGATTGAAGATTTGTGGGAGACATTTAAGAAAGGGGTTGTAAATGTTGCGATTGAGGTATGCGGGGTAGCTAAAAGAAGGAAAGGGACAAAGAATGATAACGTGTGGATGGATAAAGATGTACAAAGGGTTGTGCAAGAAAAGAAGAAAGCGTGGTTGGATTGGTTAGCAACAAAAGCTAACCAAAAAGTTCAAAAGGCAACGGATGACGAGATAAAGGAAGCAAGAACGAAGTATAAAAGATTGAAAACGGCAGCGAAAGAAACTGTGTCTAGAAAGAAAGAAGAACGAAAAGATGATTTCGATAGAAGGCTCACTGAAGATTTCCAGTCAAACATTAGGTTTTTCTGGAAAACCGTCAAAACATTCAGAGGAAAAACTTCTACCTCGGAGCTGAGTACAATCAGGAGTCAAGATGGGAGCATTATAAAAGGAGAAGAATGTGTGTTAAAGAGATGGAAAGAGTATTTTGAAAGTTTGTTTGAAAGAGAGGAAGTGCAGGTACAGCATCTGCCACCTTCCACGGAAACGAATATAAATGTTGATGAAAATGAGATAAGCATGGATGAAATAGTGAAAGCGTTGAAAAGTATGAGATTAGGTAAGGCTGCAGGGTATGACAGGATTACCGTCGAGATGCTGAGGGCTGGACAGAGCCTGGTGGCTAGTCAGCTGTACCGCCTTTTCAATCTGTGCTGGCGAAATGGGCAAGTGCCGGGAGACTGGTGCAAAGCCGTAATCGTGCCATTGTATAAGGGAAAAGGGTCACGGCAGGACTGCATAAACTACCGTGGTATAAGCGTTCTTAGCGTCGTCGATAAATTGTATGCGAAAGTGTTGATTGAAAGGGTTGTGAATGAAACAGACGAGAAAATATGGGATGTACAAGCGGGATTCAGAAAGGAATGGGATGTACGGATCAGGTCTTTTCTTTTCGGTGCATAGCCGAAAAGTGTTTGGCTAAAAACAAGAAAGTCTACTGCACCTTCGTAGATCTAGAAAAGGCCTATGATAGAGTGGTGAGGAATGAATTGTGGTCAGCACTGTCCATGTACGGTGTGAGCAGTGTCCTCATACGAGCATTGCAATCTCTTTATAGGGATTCTAGTGCTTATTTATTATTAGATAAACGGGGCATACACTGAATGGTTTAATATCGAAAAAGGTGTTAGACAGGGATGTGTAGCGTCACCGTGGCTGTTTAATCTGTTCATGGACAATTGTTTGACAGATTTAAAAGAGAATGAAAGTGGGTTGAGAATGAATGAGTTACTCGTCAAATGTCTTCTCTATGCTGATCACCAAGTAATTACTTGCGTCTTCGGCCGAGGAGTTGCAGGAGATGGTAACTGCTATGAGTGGAGCTTTTGTTAGAAAGGGAATGTAGATGAACGTAAGGAAAATGAAAGTGATGGTGTTTGAAAAAGATGAGGCAGTGACAGGCTGCAATATCGTGGTTGAAGATGAACAAATTGAACAGGTGAAAGAGTTTGTGTATCTGGGGTCAAAGTTTACAAGAGATGGAAAGTATGAGAGCGATATTGAAAGAAGAGTGAGTGGTAAATGGAGCTTTGCACTCCTTTATGAGCAGTCGGAAGGTGTCTAACAAGGCTCATTTGGCTGTGAATGAGGGGGTGTTGGTTCCGACACTCATGTACGGAAGTGAAAGTTGGGTATGGCAGAAGAAACATGAAAGTAGAATAAATGCAGTTGAGATGAGAGCATTAAGAAGTATGATAGGAGTTAAACTGAGTGACAGGATAAGAAATAGTGAGATAAGGAAACGTTGTGGTCTGAAAGAAGATGTAGTGACAAAAATTGAGAAAGGTATGCTGAGATGGTTTGGCCACATCGCGAGAATGAATGAAGAACGATTGACGAAAAAAGTGTATAAGGCGAGTGTGAATGGAAGTGCTGGAAGGGGTAGACCTAGGCGGACTTTTCTAGACCAAATTAGGGACGTCTTGAAAAAAGGCCAGGTTAAGAGTACCCTAAACCGTAGAGAATGTATGAAGGGAATAATGAAAGTGGACGAAGCGAAACAAGTATGTAAGGATCGTAGCAAGCGGAAAAAAGTGGTCTCTGCCTACCCCTACGGGAAAGATGCGTGATTATATGTATGTATGTATGTTAAAATTCTAATTTCGCCCCCACTTCCCCGCGCGTCGTATGTTATGTACCGACATTTGGGCCGATTAGTGCTTTATTTAATAACATTACAGGAAAAAAAAACAATTTATTTTAATTCAATTTTTAGTACAAAAACAATAACATTTTGGTTTTAAGTACAGTATTGTTCTATTTGTCTTTTAAAAGTCTACATGCGTGTAGTTAAACAATCTTTATTCAAGAATTATGTTTTTAGTGGTAGAGACATGCTGCAGTTATATTAGTAGTATAGTTGTAGCACGAATGGGTCGGCTCGACCGCGGAAGGCCACACTCTCATAGAATACTATTGGAGGTAAATTTGGTTTTATTTCTATCGAGAAAATTTTACGGAATCGTGTTTTCGTCTACCGTAGTACTGAACATTAATCATCCTTTCCTGCTTATAGGAAATGTTGTTATGAAATTATGGAAACGAAATTAGATCAAAATATTGTTTTTAGATTAGAAGTCATAAATAGTAAAAAAAATTACGTTATAGCGTATATTCAACCCAAAGCTGGGCACAAGTATTTAGCGCATTTATATGTGTTAAAGCCATGCTGCAGCTATATTGGGTTTTTAGTACGAATAGGTTGATTCGCCTGGGGAAGGGCTAAAATCTCAAACAATATCAGCATATAAAGTAGTTCATATGGTGAAATGAGGAACCGGAGCTTCTCTTTACTGGTAATGAGGCATACCATCTTAGCCCTCGGGGGTGAAAATTGCATTTAGTTTTTGAATGGAGGATAGTAGTAGATATCTGTGAACCACAGTACCCACTTACCATCAGATGGGCTGTGTACTCGTTTGTTAAAGTTATTGTAAAAAAAGTCCACTGCTGATCACAGTGCTGATCTACTTTCATATATTGGCATTCTGTAGATCTTACCAGGTCGAATCTAGTAGGGCTCACATTAAATCGTATATAAATATTCCATGTACTCGTTTGTCACCCTTATTCTGTTCAAAAGAGGGGTGTCGGAAGTTGTGGGACAATTTAACATATGACAGGAAGCTTCTTTTAAGTGCCTAAAGGATGTCCGGGAGGCGTTTAGTTCATACAAATGTATTCATCTGCTTTATCCTTGAATAATGACACTAGAACAATTATTTTTACGATGAAATCTATATCTACCACTATGCTTTTATGTCTTGTGTAAATTACTAAATTATATTGAAAATAAAGGACATAAATTTACTGAAAAATCCCAGTATTATTACAGTCATTAGTTAGTTCATCCAGCAAAAATATCTACCGAGTATAAAAACAACTTTTGGTAAATCCAAACGTGCATGCTTTAAGCGCTCATATTATATGTCTATTTTTAAAGTATTTTAATTACACACACGTTTTCACTAACAACCTTATTTTTTATACAGAGTAATGGTGACAAACGAGCACGCAGTCCATCTGATGGTAAGGGGATGCTGTGGCCCATAGAAATCCACATGTAAATGCGATTAAGAACCAAAATGCAGACACCCCTGATGACTAAGATGGAATGCTTCGATTCCAGTAAAGTGGGTCTCCGGTTCTCTCCACTGAACATACGAAACACAGCAGCATTAAGCTGCTATTTTACGCTGGTATTCTGTGAGAGCGTGG
This sequence comes from Parnassius smintheus behrii, assembly GCA_036936625.1. Lineage (NCBI taxonomy): Eukaryota > Metazoa > Arthropoda > Insecta > Lepidoptera > Papilionidae > Parnassius > Parnassius smintheus. The sequence goes on from JAUPFT010000001.1 coordinate 3,647,089, forward strand.
TCCTTCCTCAGTCGAGGCGACCCATTCATGCCATACCCATAATATACTTTAAAATTTCCGATAATTTTATGTCAAACGCTAATAAAAAAGATTGAAAAATCCAAAAGTACATGCTTCATATAGCTCATATGGTCGAAAAAAATGTAGAAAATCTCAATCAACTGAGTATATTGAAAGCATACAAGAACAGCACGCATTCATTGCGCTCGATTACTTCAAAAACCGATGTCTTTTTTTTATTAATGTTAGTTAGTACAATAATTTAATTTAATTAGAGTTGGCCTGACCCGCCAGGAGGCAGTTCAGGTCGTTTGTCAGTTTATTAGGCGGGTCCGAGAGAGAGTTTCTCGGCCTGCGGACTCGATAGCGAGAGGGGGGTGGGGCTGCATAAGTAGCTGCCTCACGAATTAATTGGTTAGGATGCGACTCTGAGGCTTTGAAGAAGTTCTCAGAGAGTTTTTTAAGAAATTGTTGAATTGTTGGGAGCTCTAGGTCCCGATGAAGGTCGGCATTACGGACGTACCAAGGTGCGTTCGCAGCTCGACGACAGAAAAGGTTTTGAACTATTTGGAGTTCATTAATAATATTAGGGTTTGCGTGGGCAAAGACGGGGCCCGCGTAAGACATGACTGGTCGTATACATACCTTATAAAGGGTACGCTTGTTTCGGAAGGACATTTTACTGTGTCTGCCCAACATACTGTTGAGCCTACTCAGATAAAACCGTGCGTGACGGGTTACTCTTTTGACGTGGGGCCTAAAAGTGAGCCGTGTGTCTAGAGTGACACCTAAATATTTGGCGGTCGTATGCCAGGGGACAGAGGTCCCTAGCATACGTATTGGAGGGATGTTTTTAAGACGGCGTCGTTTATAGTCGAAGTGAACGGCGGAGCTCTTCTCCGGGTTCACATCGATGCGCCATTTTCGAACCAAGCTCCTAGGTCATCGACTGACTTTTGGATCTTGTTCCGTATGAAGGGTAGTGAGATGACTTTACAGTATATAGCAGTGTCATCTGCGAAGAGGGAGAGCTGAACACCTTTCGACGGTATGGGAATGTCGTTGGTGAACAGGATGTACAGCAGAGGAGCAAGTACTGAGCCCTGAGGGACACCAGCCTTGATAGTTCACTGTGAAGATAGCGTGCCTTCGTGTCTAAAACGAAAGGTACGATGTTTTAAGTAGGAGGCCACGAGACGTACTAGACGATCAGGGAGACCTATTTTGTAGAGCTGGTAGATAAGGCCTGTATACCAGACTCTATCGAAAGCTAAGCGATAAGCTATGTCGAAAAAGACCGCGATGGTCTTATGACGACGAGGATAGAAACCGCTGAGGATGTATTCCACAATGCGGTGAACTTGTTGGGGACATGAGTGTTGGGCTCGGAAGCCGAATTGATGGGGAATGATAAGAGGGTCACCGTCTGTGGGAAACAGATAGCGCCTCATACGAGTTTGGATGACTCTTTCGAAGAGCTTGCCCATTGCCTTGAGAAGGCTAATGGGGCGATGGCTGGAGGGGAGGTTGAGGGGCTTGCCTGGCTTGGGAATTCCAATCATAGTTGCCTCTTTCCACGTAGTGGAAAAGTAACTAAGGTTGAAGCAGGCGTTGAAGATAATAGATAAAAAGGTTAACACCTGCTCAGGAAAGTGTTTCAACACTCGGTTGGAGATGCCATCCGCGCCCGGAGCCTTTTTAGGCTTAAGTCCTTTGATGAGTGATGAAATCACATCATTGGACACAGAGATAGGTTCGGAGGTCGTGGGGGGTGAGTTCCGGCGGCGGACCTCATCCTCCACTGCCTGGACGTGTGAGGGGTCGACGGGTTGAGAGCTAGGCGAGCATTGAGCGGCAATGCTATCTGCAAAGCACTCAGCCTTTTCCTCGTCCTCGAAGGCAACCGTGCCGTCGGGACGGGAGAGAGGGGGAGTGTGGGTGATAGCGTTTATCCGGAGGGCTCTGGCCATCTGATAGTACGCTGTATGAGATGGAGAGATATTCTCCATGAGTTCACTCTTTTCGAGGTCTCGAAATTCAGAGAGGCGGAAGCGGAGTTCTCGATGAAGACGATTGGCCGCGCGCCTAATTCGGGGGTGGGATATTTTGCTGCTCTCCGGAAAGCAGCTTTCTTGGCTTTTGATAGGTTGCTAATATGTAGGGGAAGCCCACTATTGTTAGCAACCGGGACGACCCTTTCGTTCTCCTTAAGGGAGGATTTAATAAGGGTGGAGAGTGAGTCGACCGCGGTGTCGATTTTTTCGGGACTGTCTAAGTCCGACGGTAGAGAGATGGTAGAGTCCTGTGAGTCCAGAGCTTTAGCTAGGGACTCCTTGAATCCCTTCCAGTTAGTGAAGGTTTCCGTATATGTTGGGGGAGGTGGCTGATGGCCAAGAATGAGGGAGACCGGTCGGTGATTGGATCCTAGATCGTCTAGAGTTTCGATTGCTCTGAGGTTGAGAGAAACTCCTTGGAGTAACGCAAAATCTAGTACATCGGGGGCGTGATCAGTGTTATCGGGAAAGTGAGTAACACCGAGGGGACTATGGACGGTAATATCAAGAGACTGCGTGATATCGAGCAATATCTTGCCACTATAGGACGTAGTACGGCATGTCCACTCAGTATGCTTAGAGTTAAAATCTCCAAACATAATGACTGAATTGCCTAAAGATAGAATGGCCTCAAAATCTTTTTTGAGGGGCTGGGTTCTTGAAGGGATGTAACAGGAGGCTATGAGGATGGACTAATGTCCAGTCATAGCTAGCCTGCATACCGTGGCTTCCATGTTGGTAAGCTGCGGAGTAGAAATGTGCGAGCAATGAAGTGTCTTCTTGTAATAGATAACCGTTCCGCTGCCTCGACGGTCGGGTCTGTCGTTACGAAGAAGAGAGAAGTTTTTAATGGAAAGGCCTTTAGCGTCCTTGGATTTGAGATTAGTTTCCTGTAGGAGGAGGAAATCGACTTCACGATTCCGAAGAAAGAGCTTAAGCTCTGGGAGGTTATTTCGCAAGCCGCGAATATCAAATAATACAAGCGATAAACCCTTAGGTTTGATACGACCGTGAGATCTTGGTAGAGTAATTTGCTCAGTCATTTAAGTTAAGTTCATTAAGTTAACTTAACTTACAACGCCAGCAGAAGATTGTTGTGTTCTGCAAGAACGAGGAGACGTTCTTGGGGGGACTTCGCCGCGCGCAGTTTGCGTGCTACTACGGTGATCTCCCTAAACCGATGTCACCACATCTTATTATACCGTATTATAATGATATCTAATGTATCACGTTACATTGTTCGGCGAGCATGTCAACGTTGCGTGTGTCGCGTATTACGGTAGAACAAAAGCATGCAAAGCAAAATATACATGATTTCTGCGTACTAGTCACGTATACTTACTAACGCTGATTCAGCAAATTAGTTAAGAGATTATGCAAGGCTAGAACCGACATGTTCTGACATTATATACATTTAGGATGTAAACGCCTAACAAGTATTAGTAAAGTATAGGAGCTCGGAAATTTACTAAGTTAATGTCATTATATTAAAAAATTTGCAACAACTAGTTACCAACTAATCATGTGGTCATTACTTTATGTCAATTTAAAGATAGCTGTAAAAATAATGAAGTCCTTTGTGAGAGAAAAAAATAATGTTTGTTTTAAAAGTAGTATTTTTATTATACTGACTGAGAAATATCACATTCTCAATATCAACTTAACACAGTTACATACAAATTTCATCCCCTATTTTGATACCCTTACGAGTTTTAATAATTATCAAAATAGGTTTACTATTGATGAAGATATTACATTTTTTAAAGTAGAGGCAAACGAGTAAGCGGCTCAACTAATGGTGACTACCGCCGCGCATTCTCAACTGCAACACCAGGGTAAATAATTGTAAGTGCACGGCCGGCCTTTTGAAAAGAGTATGTTCTTGTCTTCAATTTCTCTAAGCCGTATCGTTCTGGAAAAATCACTGATAGTAGTCGATTCCACAAGGAATTTATGCGGGGAAGAAAACTTATGGTTAATCGTACAGTGATATACGACCAATCCAGATGATATGGACAGTGTTGCGGGCTTCGTCATAATATGCGATGGTGAAATTCAGCGGTTAAAAGTTGTCCGAACAATTCCTCTGTGCATTTCTCGTGGTAGATGCGATAGAATATGCAAAAAAATGAAACATTTCTTGACATGCCAGTGAGTTGTACCAATCGATCTCGAACTCGAAGAACTCGGTCGACGATGATTTAAACTGCTCTGCGCTAGATACGACCAAGTGGAAGGAGCTGGCACTGGGGTGCCACTGCCCAGAAATGAGAATAGTATTCCATGTGTGAAAGTTTGTTCACACATGGAATATTTACACCTTATAGAGTTGCAAGCAGTGTAAACACTCTTCCGCTCTACAAAACACGCAAAAAAATCGTCCAAATTGGTTCACTCCGAGTATTAACGATGATAGCGCGCAATATAAATACAAAATGTACAGTCGAATTTAGAACCTCTTTTATTTTAAAACTGGTTAAAAGTAACATTTTGCTTCTTACAAACTGGAGCAAGTGCTTTATTCAAGTTACTACGACAGCCTCAGAGAAATTCTAGCATTCAAAATATTGTAAGTGGATTTAACAATTGCACTTGCAACCTGCTTTACCGTTGCGTTGCAGAGATAGAGTCCGAAGATATTTGCAATTCGCAGAAGCATTTAATGCAGACAAGCTGTTTGTAAAATAAACTTCACCCGGAGCAAGAAGCGTTTGCACTAGCGGTGAGTTAGTACGCATTTGTGCAACATTGAAATAAGTTCTATTTCAGTTGCCGACTACTGATTTTACTTACTTACTTACTTATCGTCACGCACAATCCCTAACGGGGTAGCCAGAGAGAACAGATCGCTAAGTGTCACGATCCTTACATACCTCTTTCGCTTCTTTCAGGTTCATTAACTTCTTCATACATGCACGTCTAGGTATCCGAGTACTTTTGACCCTCCCCTCTTCGAGCAATTTGCTCACATGGTCTTCGAAAGTTAGTCTCGGTCTACCTCGACACCTTTTAATATTTACTTTCGCTCTATATATTTTCTTCACCATTCGGTCTTCACTCATTCGTTCAACGTGTCCAAACCATTGGAGTACGCCCCTACCAATTTTTGTGAATTTTTTACTACTGATTTTAAATCTTTTTATTACTACTAAGTATTATAGAGTATCAAGGTATAATATTTTTAACATAAAAAAATCCTTAAGTTATTTCCATTGTTACAGTAAGAGGCAATTTGATTGCGTTGTTGGTCAAGTTTACAATGTACAACGTGTGGTGTACAATTATGTAGGGTACAATTTGTAGCCGTGTAGTGGCGGTGTAAGAATATTCACTACTCTATGTCATCCCGCGAGCGTCGTAAGAATATTCACTACTCTATGTCATCCCGCGGGCGTCGTAAGAGACGACGGAGGGGAACACATAAGGAGATGGGCAGCAGCGTCATCTTAATAACGACTAAAAATAAATATAAACTGCGGTTGCCAACCCGCTTGCGAAGCGTGGCAACTATGGCAAGTATCCCCCCTACTAGGCAATCTATGAGGCCTATGTTCATCAGTGGATCTTAATAGGCTGTAACGGTATGACGGTTGGTCTAGTGGTCCTAAGCATGACCGCTGATCTTGTGGTTCCAAGTTCAAATCTCGTGTTAGGCGAAAATCAGATATTGGATTATTCTGTATCATGCGGGAGTATTATGCACTTCCACACCTCGCTAAGCACGTAGTCCAGTGTCTAATCAATTTGCGGTCATTTCAGATTGCCGCTTTTACAAAATATATAGTACAAAAAAGATAGGAACAGAACATCAAATCTGTGAAAATATGTTTTAATATATCTTTTACTGCCTCTTTGTTGAAATTTAATATTTACAGGGAGAGGAGTGCTTTTTGTACTAAGAGATGAATCAGGCATAGAGCACTCACACCGCGGGACCGACCAACCAGGCAATGTGTTCCCCCGTCATCGGGCGTCGAGTTGGATGCAAAAAGGGGAACTAAAAGATTGGCGTTCTCTTTTGCGGAGTGGGCAAGTAAGTCATCCACCCTGTACAGAGATAGAAGTGATGGCTTTAAGAAAGACCAGAACGAACGGGTTCCCGAAGGTAGGCGAACTAGTTTTTCACAAATTCTGCCGATGTGCTCTGACCTTGTCTTGACAATGACTGTTTTGAAGGATTTGGAGGTGGAATCATACTTCTATTTAAGAGAGCTGGTGTTTACATTCCGGGAAATTGCATTTTTGCTTGTAGCGTGGTTCTATCTTGCAGGAGTGACCAAACTGTGGCTGAGATCTGCCTCCGATGTGCACCACAGAAGATGGAATAAAAAATTCCATACCCTGAAGTACCACATAAACGACAGAATCAGCAACAACGGTACGGTGCAAAAAGAAACCGCATCCTTTCCCAATCAGCCGACCTGTAGTAAGCACCAAACACGCCAGCAGCCTATAGAATGCAACCGCAATGTTAGCGTTTAGTACTCAGCACTAGACAATGGTCCGAGGAACATGGACGGGGACCTGATATCCGTCCAGATGAGAGGTAAGCAGAAGGTCCAACTGGGAAGTTACATGATCTTTCACATCTAGAATCCACGTGGGCAAAGTGATTAGTTGTGTCAGACCAAATGCCGAGGCAAATTCATAAACAGATATCCCCGCACGAAGAGAATACAGACATAAAATTTTTTATGGTATCTGATAGCTGACAGTATAACCTTTTCGTTTATAACAAACGTGTAGTTACCGTGTAGTGGCGGTGACCACTACCCCTTATCATCCCGTGCGTGTCGTAAGAGGCGACAGAGGAAAACAAATAAGAAGATAGGCAGCAGCGTCTACCTAATAACGACAAAAATAAAAAATAGCGGTTGCTATCCCACTTGGCAATCGTGGTAGCTATGGCAAATATCCTCCCTATAAGACAAATTTTGAAAGAGGCATATGTATGTTTAGCAGTGGACTTTAATAGGCTGAAATGATAGTGGTTAATCCAGACGTAAGTAAACCCAGGCCGGTAATTGTCATAAATGCGAGACATCTACTGAGATTGTCGATTCACATGCCTAGCGTGATGACTAAGGCGATTTTTTTTTCTCTCGTATGATTTGCTCGGAGAGGGTTGTTAAAAAAGTAGCCCTCCTAAACTCATCACAAATCACATACATACATACGGGTCGGTTGTTACTTCAGTTCTATAAAAAAATAAAGTCAAAACAAATATTAACATTTGACATTTAAACATGCAAATAGTTGTAACTTTGAATATTACATAACTTTTCAGATTCTGGAAACGATCTCTATAGTGTTTCTTAGAAACAAAAACCTAGCTACGAGCAGTTATGCTAAAATAAAAAGAAAGCTTAATAAAACTATACCAGCGAACATTTTCACAATAGGAGCACATACCGGGAATATTCAACTGGGGACACATTTTTGCTACAAATTGTCATTATTTGCTTTGTAACAGGTTTAACTGGGGCAAACATTTGCGAATGTTGTTCATACTTTGGCGATTGGTAAGAATCTCAGGCCTAATGCTTTTTGACCAAAGTTTCTTTAAATAATAATCGTTAATGATAAGCAATTAGAAATAGCTATTCATCAGTGATCGAACCGACATTACAGGCGTATCAGTTTTAAATAGACGTGAGGATGACAAACGCCATGTAATTGCGGGGTAAAAGAGATCTCCTTACTATCCCATATCATCCTGTGGGGGTCGTAAGGAGAGAGAGAGGGAAATGAATCAGAAAAGAAACAGCAACACCTTCCTAACAAACACAAGAATAATAGTTAAGTGTGTTTGCCAGTCCGCCTGCCAAGCATGACAACTTAAGCAAATATCCCCTTAAGCAAATATCTAAGGCAATGCATGCGGTCTTTTAATAGACTTACTTTAATAAATGTCATATCATAATCATAATCACTAAAACCTGTCAGAGGGTAGGCAGAGACTACGGACTTCCATCGGGCATGATTCTGACACATCTCTCTCCTTTACTTACCCATACATGCGCGTTGGTTAAGGATACTTTTAATCTGGCCCATCTTCAATATATCCCCAATTTGGTTGATAAACTTTCGTCAAGGGCGTCTCTTCCCTAAATTACTTTGTCACTCTTTTCTCATTAATTCTTTCTACAAAATCTTTCTACATGATGGGTCGTATATCTCACATCCTAAAAAACAGACTCGGTTCTTTTCCGTGTGGTAGCGATGTTAAATCTACCACCCCATATTTTGCACCATGTATTGAACGAAACTTTATGAATACCTAACACTGTAAATTATCTTTTATTTTATACCGCTGTGTACATATTGTACAATATTGAATCACACAAGAAGCGTTGAGAAAATAAAGTTGTTTCTGTTCGCTCTAGATACGCACGACCAAAGGCCGTTTGTAAAGTTTCTCATTGCAACTGCTAATTCGGTTTAAAAAGAATTACATAGTTCCGGTTTAGATAATTTTACAACCGCAAATTCGAGTATTAATAAACGTCTTCTCTACGAATACATTGTATTATATACAATACATTCAGAGAATTTTTGTTTCAGAGAGCACGAGGGATCTGTGACAGTAAACACCTGGCCGCAGAGCTCCAACACGTCAAGCAAGTTTTCCGTGGCAACAAGTTTCGGATCCCGCGCCTACGTCACAGTGAATGAGTGAAGCCGGCCATAGCCGAACATGTGCCTGCTGTATTGTGTGTTTAGTTAGCGGAAGGTTGCGAGGTAATTTATATTTTTGTTATAGAGGTGTCACTGACAAGATTGGCTACATCTTGAAGTGCGCTTCCATTAAAACATAAATCAAGCCGCCGAAGAAAATTTGTCACTTTTTACCAACAGTCAAATGTGATGTCCCTCTGGAAGATGTAGGAGTGTACAAGACTGATTGTGAATGTAGTCTCTCTTGCATAGGACAAACAAAACAATCAATAAAATTGCACCGTTAAAGAACACTTAGCTGATGTGAATAGTTGTCGCTCCCGGACGCCTGCAGTCTGTAAACACGTACAAGATCACCCCCGACACTACATCAGATTTGATAGACCACAAACCCTCGCTAAAGAACAACGATATTCCAAGGATGATTCGCGAGGCTATTGAAATTAGTCTTAATTTCAATAGAGAAGTTGGCTTGGTGCTACCATTTGCTTGGGATACTTTAAACAATAAAATTAAATCCCAACCCAAGCACACAACTGCAAAACTTCAAGATACTATAAATTCATACTGCGTGGATCAGAACAAAAATTGATAATTCAATCTGGAGGTAGCCGTGGTTCACTATGATATTGGGACGTCGAACACCTCAATCCCCCCTCGTGACCATGGGTACTGTAAAGTGCTCGAAATATAAAGTTAGTTAATATACGCAAAATAATCTATAAAAACTAATTTCATTTTAATATATAGTGTCTTCGTAAACATTAGAAATTTTAGTACTGCTGTTTTGGTCTGAAAGGTATAGAAAACCTTATAATAGAAACTATAATTACAGTTTTAGTTTTATTTAGTATTTTAGTCTTTATAGGTGACTACGCATATATCAGCTACATATGCGTTGTCACCTGGAGAGCCAGTATAATCATATGCTACGAGACATCTGTAGCCTTCTTTATTTTTAGTAGGCTGCAAGTTTCTGTGGACTGTAGTAGCTCTTCTATTCAGAACGACTGTTAGTTCGTTAGTCTTTTTGCAGCTTAATAATATTGGCAAACGATGCAAAGACACAAATTATTTTTTAAACAAATGTTGATGAAAATGATAAACGGACATACAGTCTACATAAAAATTGTATGCTGTAGTCAACTGACATCTAAAATCTAAATGCAGATGCGTTTTAACATCTGAGGACTCAGGTGGATTGTATTTTTCCAGTTAAAATAATCTAAAAGTCAATTTCAGAATGACATAAGTTACAACTAAACTGCAGTTGCTGACCGTGGCAACTATGTTAAAAACCCACCTTATGAAAATAACTATGGCTCCGATATATACCCAACATTGCCATATATGTTTTGCAGTAGAGTTTTGATAAGCTAGAATGAAATAATGAAATGTATGCTGCCATAGCTAAAGCGCTGTTATTCTATCGTTGCTATAACTTTCCGAGCAGTTATCAGATATATTTTATTATTATACCAACCAGAAAATTCATAACATAAACTAACATAACCTTTACTGACATATCCTTATATATTTACCAACTTAATAAACTAGGACGATAGTTAAACAAAAGTCCGCAGATCAATCTTCCGGAATTAATCGGAAAATACTACGCTAAGTGGGTGTGTCAACCATTTGTGTTGTTGAACGTTGAGAGTTAACGCTTAGTGATTGATATGTGCTTGCACGTTGGGGCATTTAATTGGATATTGCTTTGGTTTCAGATACACTTAAGAGCATTCTGGAGAGTAATGAGAATAAAACATCCCTCTATTCTGAATTTCCACTAGAACTAAAGAACAAGGCTCCAGAAATCAACTAAGCAGGGGTAACCCCGGGCAACCGTAGCTTTTATTATTTTTATTTGTAATCAGAAGATGCTGCTGCTCAAGTCCCTCTGTCACCTCTGTCGACATCCACGAGACGATAGTAGTGATATTTTAAACTGCTACTACACGGTGAAAGTATTTATAGATAATACATAATAGTTTGAATGGAAAGACAGATTTTGGCAAATTATTCAACTCCTTTGCTGTACGCATGACTGAAACCCTCTCTGATATAGAACTAGGCCTGTGCCCAGCACTTGGACGGTATATAGACTGTAAGTAAATTCTTGTATTTAATAATTACTATAAGTATTTAAGTGGATATTATTAGATTTTAAAATAAGCTTACATAATCTTCACATATTTCACGAATTTTAGAGCGACAATCATATTTGTCTTATGGAAATATGTAAATAAAAAATATCATTTAATATGTGTGGATTCACGCGGTTCAATCTATTTCAAACAAAAATAATACATCGTCAATCCCCGATTTGTAAACGAATTTCGCCAGGTCCATCTATCTTCTATTTGTTAGAAAGTTTTGTCAAATATGGCTTTTAAAATAAAACGTTTGTAATGATTTTGTTTGTTTATAGGGATACAAATCGTTAGATATTGATATAAGGATACCTATTAAATGGATCTAAAACATACATTTTGACCCTATTATTTTTCGATCAATTGATCTTAGATCATCAATCATTTTTTCATATGGAAAAAACGTACACTTACACGCTTTTGAGGATAGGTAGAAGTTCTAATGAACTCAAACTGACTATAATCCCATTGCCTTCAATCAGTGCCGCATATCGGGAATTCCACAGTAATGCTGCACACACATCCACAGCCCGAATAGCGCCAGTCGCTTCATAAATTAGAGAGGACTAATCTATTCTTCTCCAGGTAAGATAGGTGTCTTCTTATTTCCATCAATACTTACGCGACGGTTTACGCAATCCATTACAAGGATGTCTCTCGGAAGCACCAGCTTTCAACATAGAAGATCTTGTTTATGGCTCAGCCAACGACCAATTTTCAACCACAGAAGACAAAGAGAGTGCCGCATTCTATTAACGATATTCTTCTGACTCAAAATTGAAGGAACATTTAGAACTTTTGGGATACTTTCCGACGTCGGTCTATTAAAACTTTTTACCCCACCAGCTATTAGACTTTTTTATAGAATAAAGGTGACAAACAAACATACAGTCTACCTGATGGTAAATGGATGCTAAGGCATAGACATCTACATTTATACTCGATTAAAATTAAAAATACCGATGCGTTGTCACCCCTGAGGATGGAATGCCTCGTTTCCAGTAAAAGTGTTTCCGGCTCTCTAAACTCACCATGCGAAACACAGCAGCAATAAGCTGCTATTTGGAGCTTGGTCCTACTCTGGTCAAGCCAATCTAATCGTGTTACAACCATAGTGACGAAAAAACTGCAGTTTTTTAAATTCAACTGTTATCGGAACAAGCTGTTGCACATCTTTTGGTTCAGTTTCCCGACGTCGCCTCTAAAAGAAACCCACGGCATGACATGGGGTTGTAACTGTACTTACACCGCCACTTCGTGGATAACCGCAAGCAATAAGGCATCATTTAAACCGTTTAATCACGTAACGGTTCCTATTTTTTTATTTAAAAAACACCAAGATTTTCTCCTGTATCGTGGGGACAGTTTACAAACATAAATTGCACAAGAACGAACATCCAGACCCGGAACAACTACTTGTAGGCCATACAAATACTTGTTCCTTGTGGGATTCAAACAATATTCAAACTACGCCACAGAGCCGCCAAACTTTTACCTGGGCTTAGCAGGTTCCTATTACTTCATAACGAAAAACTTAGTATGTTTATTTACTTATATATCTTAACATATTTCACATTATTTTTATTTAATTTGTTTCTGAGATTACGTATAATAGGTCGAAGAAACTTTTTCTCCGACCTGTTATATATAAGCCCTGCAACATATGTATAAACCTATATATGTTGTATACATGTGGATGTTTAAAAGGGCCCATCATACCTGAAGGAATATATACAAAACCTCCCCGGACTTATCTTATATATTATCTATATGTGTGTTTATAATGTTTATGTATTGTATTTTTGTATTACATACTAAAATCATACTCAATTTTATGATATTTTATGATATATATGTTGTATAAATGTGGGTGTTTAAAAGGGCCCATCTTACCTGAAGGACAATATACAAAACCTCCCCGGACTTGTCTTATATATCTATATGTGTGTTTATAATGTTTATGTATTGTATTTTTGTACTATATCCTAAAATCATACTCAATTTTAACATTTGTTAATTAAAGTAGCCTAAAACGTTTGTAATAATATGTATTTATTTAACTGCATAAAATATCACAGATCTAAACAAGGTTATGGATATTCGTAATAATAACAATGTAAATTTTACACATACACAATAACAAGGTTTAACATTCGTTATTATTATTCATAATTTATCTTCAGTGTACGCATTCTCTACTCAACAGTTTTAGAAAGAGTGCCCAATACCCCAAAAGACATGTGTCAATCATGCATGATTCGTTCGTTTGAGCTTGTACACTTAAAAGTATTGATAATTCATTCATTTGTTTTTGAATGTAACAGTACAACCAATCACAAACAATTGACGGTACGGTACAGTGAATGAGCCGCAATCCCGAATGATCTGAATAAACAGGCGAATCGAATAAACAATGCAGACTGCAGAGTGTCAGGAGTATTTATTATTTAAGGGTTTTTTATTATAACATTGTTACCTAAATTAAAAATTATTTTACATTATATTATATTTATTTGTTACGTCTATAAAAATATCATTTCGTAGAGTTTACTAAAAATAAGACTTCAAAAGATTTCATGATATATGATTTATTTAATACGATAATTTTCTAAAATAAGATAGGTAAAAGTTTAATTTTAAAACAAATAAATGTTACAATCCCTATTTTTAGACAGGTAAAGTAAGATGAAATTGTGTATTGTTAGGAATAAAATTTAAGGATAAACAAATTTATTAATATATGATAACTTGAGGTTTTTGTATTTATGTCATCTAGCGTTGATTGTGCTTACCACCTTGATAGTCAATAAGTTTTAGTTCGATAAAATGACTTTATTACCTATTAGTATATGGCACTATTACAAATCTCAAATAAAAAATTTTTGGTTCCCAATAGATCTCACAGACTCACAGAGTACTGGAGCCTGAAATGATCCATTTCAGGCTCCAATACTCAGAATCATCAATCCGAATGTACCAGTACGCGTGACTAAATGTACTAGAATGATTCGGTCGCTAGAAATGAATGATTGACACATATCTAGTGCTCAAGACTTCCTGCATATACTTATTATACTCTTTGCTCAAGACTGCCCCTCAAGCCGATGACATCTGTCTATTATAGGCTTGTAATTTAACAATGCTAAACCAGATGGCGTTGCTTGTGTGGTTTCAGTTACAAATTTTTTATAAAATTGGATATTAAGCCGTAAGTTTTTACATTATAAACATTATTTATATTTATGTTTTTTTAATTATCTTAAACAGTGTTACATTCTAGTGATAAATATAAGCAAAAATAAATAACTAGACATAATCTAAAACATTGATGTACCCGCAGACTTAAAGTATGAATATAATTAATTACCCACAATGTTAGTTATAACAACATAAATTATTCAAGTATGCTAACACATTTTTTTTCCAAAATTTTGCATTTAATACCATATTTATATTTTCTGTTATACTTGAATGTAGACTGGTAGAGAAAAGCCCTGAGGTATTAGGTCTGTCTTTTTGTACGCGTTTGTACGCATACAAAGCTTAAATAAATAATATACAAGATTTTTGTTTTATCATTTAAGGAAAACCACGGGAACTACTTGAAATTAACATTTAATTCACTACGGAACTTGATCTTAGATATAGATTGTCTAAAGCTTCAATCATAATTAATCGATTTAATATTTTCATACAATTAGAATTATTCTATGAGATAGATCATTCTGTACTTTACGAGGTCGAGCCATGCTGCAGCAGCACAGAATAACAGAGTAAAATACAAACAGACAACGCTTTTGATTTTTAATCAATGATAGATGTAGATATCTATGAGCCACAACATCCACTTATTATCAAGCAGATTGTGTAATTACTAGGTTATATTTATTACTATAAAATAGCTTAAATAATAATTTTCTTAAAACATTATTCTATTTCCTTTTCTTTCCTCAAAAACAATAGTGGATACTACGCCTCCTCATTTTAATAAGCCTTACTTACCTTGCTACAGAAAAATTCCATACGACCTTTTAAATTTACCTTCTATCCAGTGTTTTATACAATCATGTTTAAATCTCAATAATATTTCGAATTAAACAAGAAAATGTATTCAATGCTATTGTTACGCGCTAAAATCGATACACTAGCACCATCTAGTGTCAGGAACGAGAGCGAGGGGAGTTTTGCAGTAAATGACATCACGGATCTCTCGACCGACAGCGCCGCCCGAAGAACTAAGTTTCTAGAAAATCTATACTCGATTTCTCGGTACCTTGCGCGTGTTTACTTGAACATTCCGGATGTTTTGCCGATTTGAATAAATAGGTGGCGCAAGATGCGATCGAGACAGAGTTTAACTCGGCGACACAAGCGAAGCTTCGGAGTGGAATTAAGTGGATTAGTGTGTTTAATTATTAGTGTTTTAACTTTAATTTGTGTAAAGTAAATTAAAGTGTTAATTTAGGTAATTTTATCGGCAATTTTTATTGTCACGAACCTCAAGCTCGTAACAATTGGTGTCAGAAGTGGGATAAAATAATGCCGATTTTACCTAAGGAGGAAACGGAGGGTGTCCGTACCCGAAGTCAACGCCAGCAGGAGACGGACCAGAGGAGATTTGGTGGTGCAACGCCGCAGATGTCTGAGGGCCAGCCGCCGGAAACGGAAGCCGGTCCGTCAGCAGCTTCTACGTCTGTGGCACCTGACTTAGGTGCTCTGATGGTGATGCTGCAGGAGCAGGCTCGCCGACAGGAGGAGCAGGCTCGCCGACAGGAGGAGCAGGCTCGCCGACAGGAAGACCAGGTTCGTCGTTTGGAGGAGCAGCTGCGGGGCGGACAAGAGGAACAGGCCCGTCGGTTGGAAGAGCAGATGCTCCTCATGAAGGACCTTCACGCTACCTTCAGGAAGGAGATAAAGGAGGTGAAGGATAGGGTTGCTCAGCATGACAACCGCCTGTCGGAAGCTGAAACCCAAATCGCGAAAGCTGAAAACCGAATCGAGAAAGCTGAAACCCGAATCGACCAAGTAAACAATCGGGTTGACAACGTTATGGCTGACATGAAGAAATCACTGGACGAACTCAAACTCGGAGATGGAGCTACAGCTCCCGTAGTAGCTACAACACCTTCGCTACGCGGGTTCAAGGTGCCACCGTTCGACGGTACCTCTTCCTGGTCAGCCTACAAAATCCAGTTCGAGGCTGTTATGAAGGCGAACGGCTGGAACAAAAGTCAGGCCATGACTGCTCTCACACTAGGCCTGCGCGACCAGGCCTTAACAGTTCTGGAAGCTCTCGGTGAGGAAGTGACTTATGAGCAACTCTTTGAGGCATTGGAGGCGAGATATGGTGACGCTCACCTGGAACACGTCTTTCGTGCGCAGCTTAAAGATCGTGTGCAGCGCATCAACGAATACCTGCAGCAGTGGGCTCTAGAAGTGGAGAAGCTGGTGCGAAAAGCATACCGGTCTGTACCTGCGCTCATTGAAGGGAACCTGGTGCAGACATTCATCGACGGCATCCGTGACCTGGAAGTCAGAGCTGCTGTGAGGCTCGGGCACCACGAGACGCTTAAGGACGTCTTGGCCCATGCACTGGAAGTGGAAGCCGTGCGGCAGGATCATCGTTCCCATCGCGTCAGGGAGGTTGCAGCAGCTACAGTTCGCGACCGCAACAAAGGATACAGCCCAAGGTGCTATGGCTGTGGGGAAAAGGGCCATCTTCGATCCAGCTGCCCTAAGCGAACCCTAGAAAGGGAAGGTGAACGATCCCAGGAGGGTAGTGCGGCCAACAGCACCGCCCAGCAGCAGCAGGGAAACGAGTAAAAGCCAGAACTGCGGGGCGGGTGCTGGCTGATGTTAAAAGAGCCCCAAGGATCTCGATCTCACAAACCCATGATGGGAACAGTATAATCATCAAGGGCGAGGTCAACGGAATGCCGTGTAAACTGACCATAGACACTGGAGCCTCTCGTACGGTTGTTAGTTCCCAACTTATAAGTCAGTTCCTTGGGGACTCCGCATACAACCGAGAACGCATTAATTTGGTAACAGCCACCGGTCAGCGTATACCCGTCCGTGGAGAGAAGGAGATGGAGTTGAAGCTTGGCAACGTGATCTACCTGCATAATGTCATCGTGGCTGATATAATGGACGACTGCATCCTAGGCCTAGACTTTATGACGAATAATTGTTGTGAGATCGACGTTAAGCAAGGTGTTTTGAAATGTGGACAGGAGGAACTTTTTATGGAAGGTGCGTTACCAGGGAACGTGTACAGCATTAAGAAGATTGTTCTTCCGCCGAGATCGGAAACGATTGTTCCGGTTAGTCTTCCCCGAAACGCTGGGCAAGCTCACCGTTGTGTACTTGTGGAAAGGGTAAACAATGACCTTCCATGGAAAGTAGCTCGAACCTTGGTCAGAACCACTGACATCTCAAGAATACGTGTGTTGAACCTTTGCGACCGGGAACAGATTATAGAAAAAGGCACACTGGTTGGCACTTGTGAGGAAGTGGATTGGTTACGTCGGTGCCAATATATATCGAGTGGGACCCCCAGCAAGGTTTCAGAAACGAGAGTGACCACACTTTTGGAAGACTGTCGCAGTGTTCTCTCCCCGAACGAATTGGTCAAGGCGAAGGAGTTGTTACTCAAGTACGCCGATGTATTCTCGTCAAACGATGCTGATATAGGAAAGACTGGCTTAGTTCAACACAAAATAAACACAGGAGAGGAATTGCCTATCCGTCAGCGGCCAAGAAGATTGCCGGTAGCACGTGAAAAGGAAGTGGAAACCATGATTGAGGGAATGGTGAAGGATGGTGTTATTGAACCTTCATCTAGTCCATGGTGTTCACCCGTGGTGCTGGTAAAGAAGAAGGATGGCAGCATGCGGTTTTGTGTTGACTACCGCCGTCTGAACGACGTTACAAAGAAGGACAGCTATCCATTGCCAAGAATTGATGACACGCTGGACATGCTTACAGGAGTAAAATGGTTTAGCACGCTGGATCTAAAAAGTAGCTACTGGCAAGTTGAAATTGACAAGGACAAGGAGAAAACTGCGTACTCGACGGGAAAGGGTCTGTGGCAATTCAAAGTAATGCCGTTTGGGTTGTGCAATGCTCCAGCAACGTTTGAAAGGCTGATGGAACTTGTACTTACCGGGCTAATTGGCGATGCCTGTCTGGTCTACTTGGATGACATCATCATCGTGGGCCGTACGTTTGAGGAACACCTTCAAAACCTGGAACGCGTGCTTATGAAGATTCAGAGTGCCAACCTCAAGTTGAACCCGAAGAAATGTTCACTATTCCAACGGCAAGTTAACTTTTTGTGGTTTGTAGTATCGGAAGAAGGTATCCGCACAGATCCAGAGAAAATCGCCGCTGTCAAGGATTGGCCGGTTCCAAAAGACAAGACGCAGGTTAGAGCATTTTTGGGTTTGTGCTCCTATTACCGGCGATTCGTGAAGAACTTTGCAGATATAGCCAAACCTCTGCACAATCTAACCGAGGAGAAGCGACAGTTCTGCTGGGATGAAAGTTGCAATATCGCATTCCAGGAGCTTAAGGACCGTCTGTGCAAAACACCTATTTTGGGATACCCTGATGCAAGCAAAGAATTTATAGTTGACACAGACGCAAGTGACATAGGACTTGGCGGTGTGCTGTCTCAATGGAGTGGTGACCAAGAGGTCGTGATAGCGTACTTCAGCAAGTCGTTGTCAAAACCGGAAAGGAACTATTGTGTCACAAGACGCGAATTGCTCGCTGTGGTAAAGTCGTTGCAGCATTTTAGCAAATATCTTCTGGGACGAAAGTTTCACTTACGAACTGACCATGCTGCACTAAAATGGCTATTGCAGTTTAAAAACCCAGAAGGACAAGTTGCGAGGTGGATTAAACTACTGCAGGAATACGACTTTGAGATCGAACATCGCAGCGGGAAATCTCATGGCAACGCAGATGCATTGTCAAGAAGACCTTGTCCTGAAGATTGCAAACATTGTACTAGGCAAGAGAGTAAGGAAGTGGTATCCGTGAGGATGCTCAGGGCAGACCACCTCAGCAACGAGTGGAAGGACAGCTTACGACATGCACAGCAGGAAGATCCGGACATCAAGCCGATTCTGGAATGGATAAAGGCCAGTGCTCCCAAGCCCAAGTGGAGTGATGTCTCAGCGATGAGTTCGACCACTAAAAGCTATTGGGCCCAGTGGGACAGCTTGCTGCTTCAGGATGGAGTTCTGTGTCGTAAATGGGAAAACGTTCGGGGAGACAGCTGTCATTTGCAAATGGTTGTCCCTAAAGCTAAAGTACCGGATGTTCTACAGCTGTACCATAATGATTGTTCAGGAGGCCATCTGGGAGTCAAACGAACTCTACTGAAGATCCGAGAACGGTTTTACTGGGTCCACTGTCGAAACGATGTCGAGGACTGGTGTCGCAAATGTACAAGTTGTGCGGCTGTAAAGGGACCTCAGACTCGTAGTAGAGGTGCATTGAAGTTGTACAATGTGGGTGCACCATGGGAGAGAATAGCCATTGACGTGGCGGGGCCGTTTCTGGAGAGTGAAAGCGGTAACAAGTATTTCATGGTTGTGATGGATTACTTCACTAAGTGGCCAGAAGTCTTCGCCATTCCAAATCAAGAAGCTTCAACAGTTGCAGATAAACTAGTTCATGAAGTCTTCTGTCGTTTTGGAGTACCTTTAGAGATTCACAGCGATCAAGGAAGGAATTTTGAGTCTCAAATATTCCAGGAAACTTGCCGAGTTATGGGTACTCATAAAACAAGAACGACTTCTTATCACCCGAAATCTGATGGAATAGTGGAACGATTTAATCAGACATTGGAGAGGTACCTAGCAAAAGTTGTAGACAATCGGCAACGAGATTGGGACAAGCACATACAACCGTTTTTGTTGTCATATCGAAGTTCTGTTCACGAAAGTACAGCAGTGACACCAGCTTTCGCAAACTTTGGAAGAGAATTACGGCTGCCTGCGGACCTGATCACCGGGATACCACCTGATGCCCCACGCAGTATAACCGATTATGCAAATGACTTGCGGAACAAAATGAATGACATTTATGAGCACGTCAGACAATCGGGCCAGCAAATGTCTGAAATAATGAAAACCCGGTACGACCGAAAAATGAACAATAAAGGGTTCAACGAAGGTTCATTAGTGTGGTTGCACAATCCAGTCCGCAGCAAAGGGAAATCTCCTAAGCTTCAAGCTAAATGGGACGGCCCGTACCGGATTGTAACCAGGATCAACGATGTGACCTACCGGATACAGAAAGGCGCAAGAGGGACTCCTAAGATCGTCCATGTGGATCGCTTGGCGCGTTATTATGGGACCGATAATGCTCGGGACGAGCATGTCTTAGGAGGGGGCAGTGTTACGCGCTAAAATCGATACACTAGCGCCATCTAGTGTCAGGAACGAGAGCGAGGGGAGTTTTGCAGTAAATGACATCACGGATCTCTCGACCGACAGCGCCGCCCGAAGAACTAAGTTTCTAGAAAATCTATACTCGATTTCTCGGTACCTTGCGCGTGTTTACTTGAACATTCCGGATGTTTTGCCGATTTGAATAAATAGGTGGCGCAAGATGCGATCGAGACAGAGTTTAACTCGGCGACACAAGCGAAGCTTCGGAGTGGAATTAAGTGGATTAGTGTGTTTAATTATTAGTGTTTTAACTTTAATTTGTGTAAAGTAAATTAAAGTGTTAATTTAGGTAATTTTATCGGCAATTTTTATTGTCACGAACCTCAAGCTCGTAACACTATCATCAGTATCATAATGACTCTTGGTGGTAGAACTTCATTTCTGTTTAGGAGTCCATCTGGGTAGGTATGACAATCCCACGTAGTACAACAAAGTATACACAAGTGGTATAATAAAGCGCTACAGAAACCGAGTAACAGGTATACGTAATGGCGTTACCTTCATAAGTACTCGTAATTGCTACAGTAGCGGTAGAGAGCTTCTTTATCCCTTCTGTACCACTGAAAAGAGCCCACTTTACACGGGCTTCAGTCCTACAGTGACGTTACCTGTAGGAGGCTACCAATCGAAAATCTTCCTTTCCCATTTCAAATGTTTGGTTGAACGGCTATATCAAAGAGTTTACGTGGTAGAGCCACGCTGTAGCTATATTATGGTTGTAGCATGACTGGGTTGGCTTTAACTGGGCTCTCACAGAATACCAGTGTAAAATAGCTACTTCATGCTAATGTGTTTTCTATGGTGAGTTTAGTTTAGTTTACCGGAGACTCTTCTTAATGGAAACGAGACAAACTGCACTTGTAATGAATCTTAGTCGAGACTCAGGGGTGACAATGAATTGGCATTTTGATTCTTAATCGAGGATAAATGTAGATGTCTATGGACCACAGCACGCACTTACGTTATGTTGGTTAGTATAGATTATTCTAGAAAGATGAAATAACTCGTGCGAGGAAGAAAACTTATAGTAAATTTCACAAGAGCGGACCGCCAAACATCCAGATGGTTTGGATGGTATCGCGATATGCGGGGGAGGAATTGGAAGGCTTAAATTAATCTGAACAATTCCTCTGAGCACTCCCCATGGGGATCGCATTAAAATGTAGCAAGATGAAACACGTCTTTGCAGCGCCAGTAAGACGATCAGAAAGAACTCTGTTATCAATGATTCGGGTCGCTGGATGTGGTCAAGTGGATGGCTGAACTGCGGTCCCCTAGTCTAAGTTAAATCTAGTTCTAATTAGAGTATAGATTTTAAAAATGATGATGTAGATTAAAGATAATTTGATTTTTGCTAGCTTACGACGACGAGATTGGCCACCTTTAGCTAAGGATAGAAGAAAATATTTTATAGGAAACTAACCTAATTATAAATGCACTACAAAATAATGTATGTTTTCTCCATAGAAAACGATGTTGCCATTACCTTTATAGTGTATTTTCTTCGCGAGACAGATGTGGCTAAGTGCTTTAGCCTATAATGAGCCTTTACAATTTGCTATTATTTAAAAAATCCCTGTATTTGACTTTCGAATACAGGGATTTTTTTAAATTAATATATATCTCTATTTTCTTTTGTTTTCCTTACCATTCCCGTTACCGTTACAGAATATCTAGAGTCCACTTCTAAACATTGACCTCTCATATGGTGGACACTTGCCATAGTTGCCACGCTTGGCAGGCGGGTTGCCTCAGTTTATTTTATTTTTTTGTAGTAATTAAGAAGACGCTGCTGTTCATCCCCTGATTAGTTTACCTCTGTCGCCTCTTACGATACACTCGAGATGATATGAGCTGGTGGATATTCTTACACCGTCACTATACGTTTTTTCTTTGTATCAGCCATTAAACATCACGCGAAGCAGGAGGATTGATTGAATATTTTCTCGCCCCCCTTGTCAATTCCTTTATAAACTTTTTCAAAAATATATAGTATTATCAGTACAAAAGTTAAGGGATATGAGCTCACCTACCTATTTTTCTTGCGGGAGAGGTTTCAAACGAGCGTGATACTCGCCCGATAGTATGTTATAGTGATAAACGACGCAACCCATTAACAATTGCAACACCACGGGAATCGCAGGTGCTTTGCCGTCATTTTGAAAATGACTCTTTACCTAAAGGTCCCCATGTCGCATCAATACGAGAAAGTTCAGTGTTGGTACCAATTCTTTAAAAAGTTTACAGAAAGGAAAACATCTGGAAAATCCCACAGTGGTAGACCGTGAAGTGTCTAGATAGTATGTACGGTATCGCAAATTTACTGCGATGTGCGATGGTGTATTTTAGGGTCTGAGATTTTTCCGATTCCTCTGAGCACTTCCCATGGTATATGCAACCCATCAATGCAAAGACAAAGGACACCTCTTCGCAGCTCTAGTGAATCAATCTGCCCAGTGAGGTGATGAAGAACTTTAAAGTCATGTTTGCAACATCATAAAAAGACTTATTAAAAGCTTTTATTTAGCACGCAACCTATGTACATAAATAACAATATATAACAATATATAACTTAGTATTAACTCACGTAGGTAATTCTAAGAAAAAAATATTGTATTTTATAAAATAGCTAAATATCGCAACAAGCTTTTATATCATACAAAATGTGTAATGTAACAAATTGACGGGTTTAATTTTATTTAAAGTTTATTTTCTTCTTTTTAGAACATTTAAATAAGAATTTATTTGTTAAAAAAATTATAATAATTTATATCCAGTAGTGCACCTATATCACAGCCAAAGGTTTAATAGTAGTAAAGTTTGCTTTAAACAAAAACGTTATAAATAAATTAAAAAGTAATGATTAAACACCAAATGAATTTTAGTTTTATAAGTTCTTATATCACGGCAAATATAATAACTAGTTCAACTCAGAGTTATTGCAGTCATAATATATTTGACACAGCGGCGATTAACGTACAATGAAAGACCGACAACAAAAATAAAATATTGTGCCTCCCTTAATTTGTGACACGAAACCGTTGGCAAATATGAGATTTTATTAGTAAATAATAAGGATGATCCTTATTATTTACTAATAAAATCTCATATTTGTCAGTTACTGTCTGCACTGGCCATTAAGTTACTTTTTAATTATATCGTCAGAAACGAATCATGGTAGTTCAGGGCGTAATTGGTTGAGACTTTTTGGGGTAAGAGTTTCATACACGTGATAGATCCACATTGCAGTTATATAACGGTTGAAGCACGAACGGGTTGACTACCGTAAAAAGACCCCTCTTTCAGAATACCACTATAAAATAGCAGTGGTTGCTGTGGCCATAGACATCTACATCTATCCTAGATTACGAATCAAAATGCAGATGCGTTGTCACCCGTGAGGAATAAGATGAAATGCTTCGTTTCCAATAAAAAGGGTCTCAGGTTCTCTAACGAAATCGTTACAACAGCTTATGATTATTTTTTGATTTCAAATATCGGAACAATAATGTGACACAAAGATTTCTTTTAAAGTTAACTGTCATTTTCTCCACCCTACATGTCCGATATTAAATGTTACAACCGGATCCACTCTGATTTTTGAGAGGGTGTGTAGCAATTACTTCTTATTTTTAAAGAATAAGGGTGACAAACGAGCACACCTGATGGTTAGTGAATGCTGTGGCCCATAGACATCTACATTTATCTTCAATTAAGAATCAAAATGCAGATGCGTTGCCAGCCCTGAGGACTGAGATGGAATGCCACGTTTACATTAAAAAGAGTCTCCGGTTCTCTACACTCACCATATGAATCACAGCAGAATTAAGCTGCGATTTTTCGCTGGTATTCTGTGAGAGCCTGGTCCTACCCCGGTCGAGCAAACCCACTCGTGCTTCAACCACAATATAGCTGCACGATGGCTCTACCAAGTAAAAAAACCGCATTCCAGTGAATTTGGAAGACTCCACTGATATATTTCTGAACATAGCATTCTTTATAGGTAGCAACTCGTAAAAGTGACTTTGAAATGAGAATATCCGAAGTAGAATCAGAGTAGCCGATATAGCCTAACGGATTAGAAAGCTGATGTGGCAATGGGACGGCCATATAGCTCGAATCGAAGAACCGATAGCCGATAAAGAAGAAAGTTTCTCGAGTGGCAGCCTCGTACCGGTAGACGAAGGGCGGCCTCCCACAAGATGGAGTGATGACCTTATAAGGGCTGCAGAAAATCTATGAAAGCAGGCTCGGGACCGTGCTTTGTGGTTTCCCGGGCAGAACACCTGTTGGGAGATCTCCCCTTTTCCTTCCACGGCCACAAGTTTAGTTTGAAATCACATTGAACCTTCAACTGTTGCTGATTGTTTCAAAGGATACTCTAATATCATCATAAATATTGTATGGATCGATATTTTAATTTGATGTGGACATTACATGCGTATAATATTAGTGCTAATTCGTATGTGTGTGATTTTTGAAATTAAGGTGGTATGTGTATAATATTTCTATACTAAGCACACACTGACTTAATCATAAAAATCGAAAGATTATAAATGAGGCCGATAGTATATATATATATATATATATATATATATATATATATATATATATATATATATATATATATATATATATATATATATATATATATATTCTATCTAGTTTATACTTAGGTTAATAAAATCTAATCAAATCCAATAACAAAGTATTTAAAAACTTCACATATATCATAATATGTATTAGATATTCTGTGTTAAAAATATAACTAATACTAGAGTCAATACATCTTGTACTGTTTATTCTTCCTTCTCAATCGTCACTGTGGTTCTGAGTCGATTTTCAGATAGTGTTTTAGTATATATTATAAACATAACATAACATAAACACTCACACCTGTCACCCAGAGGGGTAGGCAGAGACTACAGACTTCCATTTAGCACGATCCTGACACACCTTTCTCGCCTCTTCCACATCCAGAAGCTACCCTACCTACGCATACATGCTCGTCGGTTAAGGTTACTCTTAATTTGGCCCATTTTTAGTATATCGCCAATTTGGTAGACAAACTTCCACCTAGGACGTCGCTTTCCGACTCTTCCATTCACTTCTGCAACATATATTTGCTTTGTCAGTCTTTCCGCATTCATTCTTTCTACATGACCAAACCACCGAAGCATTCCTTTCTTAATGCTGGTCACCGCATCATCTTGCAAACCACACTCATCTTTTATCACACAGTTTCTCACCCGTCACTCAGATTCAGCCCTAACATACTCCTTAGCGACCGCATTTCTACTGCATTTATTCTACTCTCGTGCTTCTTCTGCCACACCCAACTTTCACTACCATACGTTAAATTAGTCCCTAACTAATACAGCACTGTGAATTGCCATACGTGCCTTTTTTGACACATTCTGACTTTTCACAATAGAGTGTAGAGCCCCATTTACTTTATTTCCTGCATTCACTCGTCGTTCAATATCCTTATCATATCTCCCATCCCTGGTGAATTATAGTAGTATATATAGTATATATTATAGTGTTGTATTTTTCAGTAGAAAAAGCTTTGCTTGTTTATATTTCACATCCTTTTTGAAAGGGTTTATGATGATTTTAAGTAGAAAATTTACGCTTAATATTTCTATGCGAACCAGAAAGAACCGGTGAAATAAACGCCACATCTAGTATCCTCTTTTTATTATTTCAATAATAGTCACAAAAATTTTTAAAAAAATATAATAAATAACTGATAAATGAACCGTGATATAATCAAAAATCATCATATAATCAAAAGTCTTTATATAGGAATTTGATTACATCAGTGCAAAGTTCACCCGAGCATACTGTCCCCACAAGCATCCCGGTGGGTAACGTGATTTTAATTAGAAAGCACCACAATACAATAT
Organism: Parnassius smintheus behrii; assembly: GCA_036936625.1. NCBI lineage: Eukaryota > Metazoa > Arthropoda > Insecta > Lepidoptera > Papilionidae > Parnassius > Parnassius smintheus. The sequence continues at coordinate 3,673,347 of JAUPFT010000001.1, forward strand.
ACCTAAATAAGGTTTTTAATTGAAATCTTACGGGACAAAGCTGTTTCTACATTCTCGGCATAGGCATCCTATTCAAAATTACAAAGGCTTAATAAATTTAGTATGTTTTAGGTTGATTATGAGTTGTATTCATCAGCATTATTTCTTATTTTATTTTATTTTTACTTACAATGCACAAACTTAATTCCTGAGGTATTCTCTACCTTTGGGTGATGTGGAAACAGAACGAAATAGGTGTAAAAACTGTTAATATGAGAATAAACAAAAGTAAAATAACAAAAATTGTAACACAGAAATAAATAACGTATCATATAACGTCTGACTAACGAACATATAATCCACCTGATGTATACGAGGGTGGCACTGAAAATTTCGGGAATCAAGGAAGTGACACAACATTACTATTTAAAAATGTATTTATTGCTTTTCGAAGTATTCTCCGCGAAATTTGACACATTTTTCCATACGATTGAACCAATCATTGAAGCAACCATTCCATTCGGAAGTTGGGGTCTCCAAAATGGCCGTTTTGTAGGCGTCCACAGCTTCTTCAGGTGATGAAAATCTCTGTCCACGCAATTTATTCTTTATTTTAGGGAAAGCATAGAAATCAATAGGGCTTAGGTCGGGGATGTACAGCGGATGGTCTAATAATTCTATGTTTTCTTGCTCTAAAACTCTTTTGTTCTGTGTTCGGTGTGAGAACTCGCATTGTCATGATGGAGGATGATGCGGCGGTTGCAGTTCTCTTTACGGAGTTCAGAAATGACCTGTGGCAAACAAATGATAGCATACCATTTTGCATTAACCGTTCTTTGCCCCTCAAGAGGAATAGTCGTAACATGGCCGGTTTTGGAGACAAACTTAGCCACCATTTATTTTGCAACACTCCGTGAACGAACAATTTTTGTTGGCTTTAACTCATTTTCGAACACCCAAACTCGTGACTGGTTTTTTTGTTTCGGGTTCGTACGCGTACATCCAGGATTCGTCATCTGATACGATGTTATATACAGCATTTGAAGATCCTGCGCGGAATCTGTCGAGAGTTCTGACGCACCAAGTAACGCGAGCCGCTTTTTGCTCTTCACGGAGCGAATGCGGTACCCATCGGGAAAACAACATTTTAACACCTAATTGTTCATGCAAGATTATTTGTATTTAACTCATGCCAATGTCTAATGTTGCCTGAATTTCGCGGTATGTCACATGGCGATCTTCCTCAATCAGCTTACGCACAGCATCAATGTTTTGTTGGGTGACTGCAGTTTTTGGACGACCTTGACGGGGATCATCACTGAGCTTGACACGTCCGCGATGAAATTCAGCAAACCAGCGATAAATTGTGATTTTGGATGGGGCTTCATTGCCAACTGCAGAAATCATCCGATCAACACATTGGTTTTGTGTTACACCACGTCGAAAATCATAATAAATCATCGTTCTTGACATTTCTCGAGTCAATTCCATTTTCTCAACGACTAAACAAGTTTCACAAAACCTTGTGGCAAGACTGAGAATCCTTTTTTAAATAAATAAATGGTATTTTACTTTTAAAACCAAGGAGTTTTCAGTTAAAAAGATTTTAATATGACAGGAACAGTGGAAATATTCCATTCCCGATACTTTTAATGCAGCCTAGTAAATGGATGCTGTGGCCCTCAAACATCTCCGTTCATCCTCGATTGAGAATCGAAATTATTATATAATATAGTCCTCAGGGTAATAATAAGTTATTACCCTGAGGACTAAAATGGAATACCCCGTTTTCAGTGAAAAGAGTCTCCGGTTCTATACACTCACCATACGAAACACAGCCGCATTGAGCTGCTATTTTATTTCTGTGAGACTACAGGGACCAAGACTTCGTCGGTCGAGTCGATCCATTCGTGCTACAATCCTAATATTATGGTTATAGCATGGCTCTATCACGTTTATCACAACAAATATAAAATAAACTTAAAAATGATCGTAAACTAAAATAATAAATATGTATAATACTTAATTCCATATTCCATTCCATACTAGTGATTGCTGTATTTTAATAACAGCGCCACCTATCGGGTCCAACTATAACTTAGGACCCGCCCTAAGTAACGTCATAAATACCCTATAAAATCAGTCAAGCCGATTAGGAGGAAAATAATTACAAGCACGTATATACCGTCGTTTTATACATAAAGATATACACACGTGTAAACAGATAAACGAAACTGGAAAAGTTAAAATCTCATCACTAGCGCCATTTCGCTGTACCCTTTATTCATACAAAACTCAAAAGATATAATATTAAAAAGTCAATTACTTTGGCTCGTAGTAAAAGAGCCACCGAAATTGAAAGTGCCGCCGGCAAAAGTTCCGGCAACTGTTTCGATCAGACCTTCGGTTGTCTATACTAATAAGCATCAGTATAGAAAGGATCGAAATGTTCTTTGCTATTAGAGTTTTTTTCTCTTTAATTATTTTCTACGCCAAATGTTACATTTCTTTCAAAATTTCTTTTATTATTGTCTACATCACTTTCAAATTTCACGTGCTAAAGCCATGCTGCAGCTATATTTTAGTCATAGCAACAATGGGTCGTCTCGACCGGGGAAGGACCATGCTCTGACAGAATACTAACGTGAAATAGCATGTGATGTGCTTCGTATGGTGATTGTAAATAACCGGAGACCCTTATTAGGGTTCCGTAGTCAACTAGGAACCCTTATAGTTTCGCCATGTCTGTCTGTCCGTCTGTCCATCCTCGCTTAATCTCAGTGACCGTTGGCACTAAAAAGCTGAAATTTGGTAGCAATATGTGTATCAATCACACCGACAAAGTGGTAAAATAAAAATTGGAAAAAAAAGTTTTATTAGGGTAGCCCCCCTATATGTAAAGTGGGAAGTGATTTTTTTTTAATTTCAACCCTAACGTGTGATATATTGTTGGAAAGGTATTTAAAAATGAATAGAGGTTTACTAAAATCATTTTTGATAATGTCAATAATTTCGGAAATAATCGCTCCAAAAGTAAAAAACAATGTGTCCCCCCCTCTAACTTTTGAACCATAAGTTTAGAAAATATGAAAAAAAATCTGAAAAGTAGAACTTTATAAGAACTTTCTAGGAAAATCATTTTGAACTTGGATGGAAACAACAGTACCCACTACCGAGAGCAGTTGCAGGAGCGGGGAGCGCTGCTGGAGCGCGAACATAATGGATACCCCCCCATAATGGATGGTACCTTTAAACTCATAAGTGAGAACACTTATTGTGACGGATGCGAAACTACGGAACCCTACACTGAGCGTGGCCCGACACGCTCTTGGCCGGTTTTTTTTATTGGATACAAGTTATTTCTACTAAGTTTTCAGGGAGATAACGCATCTGCAGTTTAATTCTTAACCCAGGTTAGATGTAGATGTCTATTGGCCACAAAATCCACTTAACAAAAGACGAAAGTGTGCTCGTTTGTCACCCTTAACCTAACTTCCTTATTTTATTAAAAAATAAACATTGGAAAGATCCATCATCCTAAGAGTTTTAACCACTATAATACTCGTATTTAAATATCTGTTTGCCATTTATATCTACGATTCACAAGCAGGATTGAAATGTCATAAATCGAGCATGAAGAAAAGAGTTTGGGAACGACGTAATAAGAAAATATCGTAATATAGTAAACACTAAGGGTCGGAAACAATCGTTTGTATGAAGTAGGGTTAGAGAACGAATTCCATCCAAAGAAATTATACGTGTCATAAACTTAGGATCGGGAACGTACGTTCAGTTTACATGCATGCAATAAAAATTATAATATACTAGCAACGCACCCCGGCTTTGCGATTGTTGATAATCATATTACGATATTATTATTATATTACGATAAAGACTATTTAAACAATTATTTTAAATGGTTACAATACAGACAGGACAGAAACTTCAATTTTATCTATATGTATAGACATACAGATAATATCAATAAAGTATTATAATATAATTAATAATAATTTACATGTAAATAAAATTGAAGTGTCTGTCTGTACTATCGAGATATGTAACTGTCATTTATTGAGTGGAAGGATTTTACATGGGTAGGCTCAACAGCATGTTGGGCAGACACAGTAACATCTCTCCCTCCGCAACAAGCGAACCCTATACAAGGTCTGTATACGACCTGTCATTACCTACGCGGCCCCCATTTTCGCACATGCTAAACCCAAAGTTATAAAGAACTTCAAATAGTTCAAAATCTATTCTGTCGTAGGGCCACTAACTCGCCCTATTATGTCCGTAATGCCGACCTACACCGAGACTTAGAGTTCCCAACAATCCAGCAGTTCCTTAAATCACTCTGAGAGAGATTTTTCAAAGCCTCAGAGTCCCACCCAAATCATCTCATTCGTGAGGCAGCTGCCTATGCAGCCCCTATCCACACTCGCTAAAGTGTGCGCAGACCGAGAAACTCTCTCTTGGACCCCCCCCCCCCCCAACAAGCTTTCGTCTGACCTTAACTGCCTCCCGGTGGCTCAGGCCAAGCCTACACAACACATCCCTTAATCTGCCTTAGTTAGGCACACTTCTAAGCGACTTTTCGCCGCTTGCTTTTTCGCCTTTCTGCCGCGCGCAGGGTCGCGTTCGTATACGGCTTAGAGATCTCTTGTCAGATCGGTGAGCCAATCCATAAAGGTGGTGTTTAGTGGGTAAAAGTCTCCACATAACCTAATGCTATGAGCATTCGCCGCCTTCCTTCCCCGCTTTCCGGGGGGTTGCCCATATTTGCTTCGGGCGCAAAAAAAAAAGCCTCAAGTGATTTAGACTGTGCTCGTATAACTTATCCATTAAACCTTGAGATTGTTTTTGAAAAATCATAAATATTGGTAAAGAAAATGGTATTTGATTATTTAATACCCAAAAAACGACATTTTTGATTATTGATAGATTCTATCCAGGCAATGCCGGTGGATTCGCGAGTCATCATATATAAAATTTAATATAATAATAAAATATGCGTGGGCTTAATACCACCCTGCAATATTCTGAAACTTTTCTAGTTTGCAGTCTCCAGTTCCTGTAAGCTAATCTCGCTTTGAAAGGTTTTTTTATAGAATAAGGGTGACAAGTTAACACACCGCCCATCCGATGGTAAGTGGATGATGTAGTCTATAGACATCTACATATTTTCTCTTTTAATAATCAAAATGCAAATGCGTTGTAACCCCTTAGGAACAGAAACAGAAACTTTTTTATTAAATATAGACTACAAATAATACTTATTAAAATTCACTTTTTTCATTTACCATTGAAAAAAAATTTTCTGTCCTGGGAAGAACCAGCAAGAAACCCCGCGGGACAATTTTTTTAAAATATGAGCTTACAATCATGTGTGTTACTTTTAACAACACAAAAAAAATTAGAAATAGAGGACGAATATGGAATGCTTTGTAGGGTAATCTGTCCAGTGAACCGGCCCCCACCAATATCCGTCCGCGTGACATAATTTTTAAGAAAATTAAGAATACAGATACAATTTTAAACCTAAAACTAACCTTTTTAAAAACTATTTTAAATTATCTACAACGTAGATGCAACAACTTTTGCCGCAAGTATTCAGCGGAGTTTTAGTTTCCATTTAAAAACAGGAGTGAGTACACGCGTGTTGAATTGACAAGTGCAATAAAAAAAAATAGTGGCGAGGTGTTTTTAAATGGTGAGTTCACGTTCTTATAATCATTATATCAAAATAGGTTTATGTTTTTTGACACAAGTATACGTCCACTTACTTAATTTAAGTGTAAAATATGGGTTCTTTGTAACATAATTTAAAAAAAATAGGGGGCCTGTAGACTGGAACAAAATAAGGCTACTTCCAGTGTTTGACCTATCCCGGCCGGACACTAGCTTTGAAAGTTGATGTGTCTTATTACATTTTATTGTATATTAACATTTTATTAAGTATAGTTTTACTTATCGTATCTTTCCTATTTTCTAGTTAACCACATGTCCAGTCTCCGGCCGCAAAAATAAGCTGTTTAAATATTTTGGGTAAAAGATCTTGTATGAGAATACGGTGGCCGGATACTGGTGGTATTGCCTAGTCTAACGGCCCTTAAAATGATATAGTGGCCGGATAACTGGCTATAGTTCCTGTCTCCGGCCATCCACTATCTAAAGAAAAGTTTATTCTGTAGAATCAGCGTATCTGTCCGTGCATTTAGTAATATATATTTGATTTTAAAAAGTAATAAGAAGGGAAGCGGAACGAAAACGTTTTTTTCAAACAATCGAAAAGAATTTTCATGAAATTTGCAAACGTTAATTAAACTTAGTTTTGGCTTAATAACCTTTAACCTTTGTTTTAACATCTTTAAAAATATATTTCAAACACAAAAAGTTAGTTGTTTAGGGTATTTTTTCAACGTACCATAACATTATAGATAGATATTTTATAATTTACAATACGTCTAAGATAAACGCTGCTGTCAACGAGGAAGTGTATTTTGTTAGAGATTATTTAAATATTAAAAATTCTGTATGATAATCAATACCGTTGATACAATACCCACTAGCAGTGTTTTTAAACTCTATCTCTCTCAAATTTTAATTTAAATAAAATTATAATGTTTTCCATACGTTCAATTATTTATAACAGCCAATCAAAGTCTACTGCTGAACCATTCCCTATAGACAGCCTCACAAGGGGGATATTTGCCATAGTTGCAGCAGAATTGTTTTTTTTATTTTCTAAGTAGTTTTTGAAATGAAAATGATGCTACACGACTCCTGTATTATCTAATCTAATGTGTTTTTATTGTTCTAGAAAGCTGCAAAAATGACTGAGTCGGCAAAAAATTTGGAAGGTGTATTAAAATCAAAATCAAAAAACTACCTTTACGGATTTTATCGCGTTTTATTTATATTAACTTTAATACCCGACGCTTCGGGTGCTTTCCAGCACCCATGGTCACGGGGGACTGCGGTGACTGACGTCGCGATGTCAAAGTTAACCCGGAGTACCTTCAGCGTTTTAATTATCGTCTTTGGTCCGATCTACGCAGAATGAACTAACTGTGTTTTGAAGTCTTGCAGTGGTATGCTTGGGTTTAGTTTTAATTTTATTAATCATAGGATCCCAAGCAGGTTTTAGTACCCAGCCTCCTTCTCTATTGAAATTAGGATGTTTTTTAATTTCAATAGCCTCACGTATCATCCTTGGTAGGAATCGGTGTTATTTCGCGAGGATTTGTGGTCTATCAAATCTGATGTAATGGTTGGGGCCATCTAGGACATGATCGCAAACTGTAGACTTCCCGGAACGTTGATGCTTCACGTCAGCTATGTGTTCTTTTACGCGGGTCTGGGCTCGAACCGGGGTTTTACGATTCTGTGACCGCTTTATAAATCATTAATAATCTGTCAAAATTTACCTTCTTTTTCTAACGATATTGTAGCAGTTTTTCATTGCCTAAAAAACGGACAAAAAGACATTTTCTAAAAATAAGTCCTAGCTAGATCGATTTATTATCCCCGAAACTCCCTGGACACTAAATTTTATGAAAATCATTGGAGCCGTTTCCGAGATCCCGATTATGTATATATATATATATATATATATATATATATATATATATATATATATATATATATATATACAAGAATTGCTCGCTTAATAGTATAGGATTGTTATTGTTATTGGTTAGTTGATACCCTTACGTAGCCATTACATGGCGTTTTCTTTTATTTAAATTGAAATAAAACGTTATTCTCCTACATCTTATTCCTCAGGGGTGACACTGCATCTGCATTTTGATTCTTAATTGAGGATAGGTGTAGATGTCTATAGACCACAGCCATCACTTGTCATTAGGTGGACTGTGTACTTTTTTGTCACCCTTGGTCTATAATAAAATACAAGTACTCATTCCGTGAGAAATTGTGAATCGCAATGTAATTTTTTATACAAGAGGGTGCAAACGAGTTGCGGCTTACCTGATGGTGATTACCGCCGCCCATGAAAAACTGCAACACCAGAGAGATATATTTGTATGGCCTTTAAAGATAACTGTGCAATTTATTTGTGTAAAATACCTTAAACATACTGGAGAATGTAAGTGTGAAGGTAATGCTTTTCACTAATATAACAATACCAAAAAAAACTTGCTCCGTTTAGAATTCAAACCCGCAGCCCTAGAGCACCGCAAATAAGCGCTCACTTCAATTTCAACATTGTACGTGTTTCGCCCTCGGAAGTGTTTGCCAAGTTTACATAATCTACATACATAATATTACTTCAATTTATTTACTTTAAATTATCTCAGTTTTCGATTTTGGGGTACAGTGCACGTTAAGCAAATTAATTGCTACAAATAACTAGCTATCAGTGTTATTTATTTAAACCGAAAGGGGAACGCATTGTTGGAATAATAATTTAGTACGAACGACCGCATTTGAACTCGTTCCGTGTAAAAGTACAGCGGTTAATTACATAATATATGATATGCAGTTTGCTTTGCTTACATACAATTTAGAGTCAAGGCGACGTTGCATTACTTTTTAACTTTTTGAAAATCTTTTAATTTACTGAAATGTGATTGTTTCGTAAAAACAAAATAATTTTATATTATATAATTAAGCATGCTTATGAATTCTCTGATGTTGAAAACGCCAATCATTACCATTATAATATCTATTGCAGCCTATTAATGTCGACTGATAGACATAGGCCTCCCCTTTCACTGTTTCTCAAAGTGCACATTATATTGGCTTGATAAAGAATCATACATATTAATTGTTTACAACTAAATTGCTATTATACCTCAAAACCTGAAAACTAAGTTGTACAACCAATGCGTGTTGCCAGTGATGACATACGGAACTGAGACGTGGTCCTTCACTGCTGGCCGTATGAGGACGCTCAAAGTCGCTCAGCGAGCTATGAGGAGAGGGCTATGCTCGGAGTTTCTCCGCGTGATAGACTCAGAAATGAGGATATCCGCAGTAAAACCAGAGTGACCGATATAGCCCAACGGATTAGTAAGCTGAAGTGGCAATGGGCCGGCCATATAGCTCGAAGAACCGACAACCGATGGGGAAAAAAGGTTCTTGAGTGGCAGCCTCGTACCGGTAGACGAAGTTTAGGGCGACCCTCCACTAGATGGAGTGCCGGCCTGGTAAGACATGCAGGAAGTCGATGGATGCAGGTGGCTCAGGACCTTGCTTTGTGGTATACCTTGGGTGAGGCCCATGTTCAGCAGTGGACTTGTAATGGGCTGTAATGATGATGATGATGATGATGATGAAATTGCTATTCAAACAATAGTCAAATGAATTCTGTACAGAGACATCATAATAAAAAGGTTTTGTTTTATATTTTAGGTCATGTTGAGTATGTAGATCTTCATATATTTCACGAATCTTTACAGAGATACAAAAACCTGTTACATACAAGCTTTTATTAGACATAAAGTCATACAACAGTAACATATTGTAGGAGAGTTCGCACGATCATGTTCCTCCTTGCTTGATTAGTTTACAGAGAAACTAAAGGACTATTTGGAATATTTTTATTCTATTCATCGTTTGAAAGACCTAATTATTTAATAAAAAATAGTTTCTACTTTTTCTTATAAAAAACAAAAGCGAACAGTTCAAGCGCTTAAATTTGCCTCCGCCTGTGTCAGAGAACTTCTACTTCGAGGTTAACTGTACGTTGTTTGTTCTTAAATTGTTCCCGTCTAAGAACTAATTCATTAGAAAATTGCTGCTTGTCAGGTTTACCATACCCGCATAGCAAACTGTAAGACAGCCTTAATTATTTTTTGTTGGTTAAATTAAATATGGTAGGTCATTTAATAACAATGTGATTACCTGAATTGGAAAATGCCTAATAGAAAGTCATTGTCTACAAGTTTGAAAAAACATGTTTTGAAAAGCCAGAGACTAACTTTTTTATGGCATTGGGTGACAAACAAACTTACAGTCCCCATGATGGTAATTGGATGCTCTGGCCCATAGACACATACATCTTTTACATATCTATCTTTAATTAGGAATCAAAATGCAAATACGTTGTCGCCCCTGAGGACTAAGATGGAATACCTCGATTTCAGTAAAAAGGATCTCCGGTTCTCTATACTCACCATAAAAAACACAGCAGAATTACGTTGGTATTTTACGCTGGTATTCTGTGAGAGGCTAGTCCTTCCCCGGTAAGACCTATGCGTGCTACAACTGTAATATAGCTGCAGCGTGGCTCTACCACGTTTAACTACTAATTGGTAGTTCAAAGTAACAAAGCACTTGGTGAATTCATTGTCAAGTATTGTATCTCTGGACTGGGAATCGGAGCAAAAGCTTCCTAGATTACTGTAGAACATGCAGTTCTAAAAGGCCAATCCATACGGCGAGATCGTTGTTACGAGAGTAAAAAAGTGATTGATTTTCTCATAAGTTTACAATAAATTGAATAACCACACGATACACACACATGCACATACACACATACACACACACACACACACACACACACACACACACACTCACACACACACACATGCGGGGCGACGACAGCGCCCCCACCCATTCGCTCTCCGAATTTTGATGATTTTATAAGATGGCGCCCTTCCACTCATAAAATTATATGTTAAATGTCATGTCTGACATGTGCTTAAGTCTTGAAATAATGTAGGTATTCCGATATTTTTTTATTCCGAGCTTGTTCGTGTATATGTGAACTCGTGAACAGTTATTGTGTTTTATACCTTTAAATATATATATATATATATATATATATATATATATATATATATATATATATATATATATATATATATATATATATATATGTATTTAAAGGTTTACTAATCTTAATATTAATCATTTCAGAAGTAAAAAAAATATCAAATATTTATTTTCTTTTATGTAGAATTAGGGTTATAAACGGGTACACAGTCCACCGAATGGTAAACGGATGCTGTGGCCTATAAACATCTACATTCATTTTCGATTAATAATCAAAATGCAGATGCGTTGTCAACCCTGAGGACTATGACGCAGTACCTCGTTTTCAGTAAAAATGGTCTCCGATTCTCTACAATCACTATACGCAACACAGCAGCTTAAAGCTGCCATTTCACGTTGGTATTCTGTGAGAGGGTGGCCATTCCCCGGTTGAGCCGACCCATTTTTTGCTGCACGTGGCTCTTTTTCTCTAGGATAAGGGTTACAAGCGAGCACTCAATCCACCCGATCGTAAGTGGTTTTTGTGGCCTCTAGACATCTGGGTACATCTATCCTTGATTACTAATTGAAATGCAGATGCGTTTTCACCCGTTAGGACTAAGACAGAATGCGTCGTTTCCAATGAAAGGTGTCTCTGGTTCCGTTAGCCAGCATTAAGTTTCTATTTTACACTGGTATTCTATGAGAACGTGGTCCTTCCCCAGTCGAGCTGACTCTCGTGCTACAAATACTACTTATATAGCTACAGCATGACATTACGTGGTATGATAGGTATTATATTGTTACAGATACCTGAGAGTGTAGTGGTATGCCATCTTTGTTGGACAGAAACTCAACAAACACTACGTACATAAAGAGTTTCATTTATACCATCACCTCATACAATTTTATGTGTATGGTGTCTTCGGTCACTAGCCAACACACGCAGGCACTCAATACCAGATGGCCCAGAACGAAATGAAAAAATAGTTAGGACCCATCCTAGAGAGGATGGATCCTAACTATAATTTCATAAAGTAAAAATGCGTTTTTTATTTAATCTAACAGTATTAATTAATTCTAACAAATTCTTAAATCTAACAGTATTAATAAACTTACTGTGTTGTTTTGAACATATATTTGAAATACTTTTCTAGTTTGAATTATTTGACAAATAAAATTATGAAAATATAAACTTCTAGCTCTTGCCAGTGAATTTGTCCGTGTGTAATTTGGTTTAAAAATCGCTCGGGATCTCTATGATTTTCCAGGAAAGAACTTCGCCTACAGGCCCTCAACTATGCTCAGGCAAAAAATCACTATGAACCCAAAGTTTTTTTTACAGCATAATTGAATGAAAAACCAACAAACAAACACATTTTCGCATTAAGGATATTTCACAAACCTAATATTTTAAAAAATAATGAAGAAATAAAACATATTTATTTGTTATTGGTGTGTGGCACCACCGAAAATGGGTGTAAAGCTGAGCGTATTGCCTTGCATCGTATATTAAAGTTAGGTCACCTCCGATTAAACCTAAGTTTGAAATTAAAATACAAATTAATGAATGCTGTAATGTGCATTTATATATAATAAATCATTTAAAATATTCTTTATAATCCCCCAAAGATTTCTCCTGGCGGATTCGTCTGTTATGCATGCTGGGTTGCAGCGTGTAGAAATGTGCAAAGAGCTACTAATGTTTAGGAAGGGCAGCAAAATCAAGGACCTTTATATCAACATTATGGAGCTGACTATGTGTGGTGTAAAATGTCTTTATTTCAAGAGCACGTTCGAATTTTACATGATGTCCGTGAAAGGGTGGCAAAGGATTTATCCCATTGAGGTAATTAAATATGGTTTTTTCTAGATTTTATACAAACTGAAGGCTTGTTCAGTAACAGAGAAGAGAGAAAACCAATTGTCATATGCGACGGGACGGATCGAATGATTTGGAAGTTGTGGTCCAATTAATACCATCCCAATAAGACTCTGTTTTAATAAGAGGTCGTATAAAGTCTCGCCATCACTCGGGCAGAGTTTATTATACAAATATACTGTCGCCGAGATAAAGGACAAGGTGGAATGAGATGATTGCAGGTTATTATTACAGTTGCATTTCAGGACAACGGACAGTAGGTTGCTGTGCCCAATTATTGACCATTGTCTGGTATTTGGGATGGGCTCGGTATCAAATTGACAAAACATTGGTGACATTTTAGTAAGAGAGGATTTTGAAGTAGGATGTATAAATAATAAACAAATCTATTTTAATGTTACTTTAAGTGACTACTCAATAACTTTTATGCTTCACTTTCTATACTTCATAGGACTGTAAGCTTTTGTTATGACATTATCCGGGCTTTAAATGTCTGTCAAGGCTCAAGGTGTAACTTTGACACGTTGAAGCCCCGTTATATAATTGTACCTTAGCACTTTTAATTTCATTCCGCAGGCCACATAGAAACATATACCTAAACAGAAATTAGTATTTAGGGTTATTTAGTTTATCCATCCTAAAACGGCCAGCTTAAAGTTAAATAAATTACGTATTATTAGTGCAATAAATTAGTATACATCTCAGGGTAGATTTTTAAGTGTAGAAAAACAGAGTTACCCTCTATTCACATTTAATCTCGATTTTAAGCTATCTGGTACTACATATGATTGATAATTCATATTAACAATCTCCTTGTCTGCAATTAGTTAGTACTTTTACATTTGTTTCTTCCTGAATTAGGCTTGGTATATGGTCCTTGCCTCTCACGGAAAACCATAGGGAGAATACAAAGGGTTCAAAATGCGTGTATGCGCTACTTTTTTGACATACCTGGGACTAACCACATAGCTCCTTATCTCCTCAAAAATAATATTTTAAGTATGAGTTACATCAGAAAATTAAGATATGCTTGTTTCGTACACTCATTAAATAATTCGCAATGTCCTCATTATTCATATGAAAAATTATCTCCAAAATGTCAACTAATACGTTTGAGATGAAGGGGTAAACTATTATATATACTTCCAACTTATAAGCGTGTTAAAGCAAAAGAATGTTTCAAATATGCTGCCTTCAAGACTAGGAATAATATACCTCCTCCTTTGCAGGAGATCTTAAATACAAATTTGTTTAGAAAGAAATGCAAAGCATGGTTACTTGAACAACAAAAGTTGGAGGCAGGTATGAAGTATTATATATAACTACAGACTTCTTACAATAGTAATACTCTTTAACAGTGATTTTCTTAATTCTTACAATAGTTCATGATTCAGCTTAGATTTTCAAAACACCTTTGAGCTTATACCATTGAGGGTCGTTGAAGTTTCTGGTAGGCCCAGAGGCGATTGTCTCCTTTATCTAAATTTACGTAGCGCATATGAATATATATTTTAGTCTATTCTTTAGTTGTACTACGTCTGTGCCAAAATAAGGTTAAAATACTGTGTTTTGTAAAATAGTCGGCTATGGCAGAATACCAGCGGTGACCTAAAATCACCACATAGCTGAGATACAGGCCAGTTTGTTTCATTTCTTTTATGTTACTTAATTATGTTTCTAAGTTAAGTTCGTGATAATTTTTATTTGCACATTTTTAATAACATGTATAAACAGAGACAAATAGAAAGCTAATTATTATTAATATTATTTGGGGTATCTTTATAGTTTTCTCATCTGATTGGGTTCTTCTTCAGATAAATATATAATTATAAATAAAAATGAAATGATAAATATACATAAATATCATTAAAATAAAATAAATACAAAAAATACATAAATAAATAAAGGTCCACCAAAATGGAAGCCTTCGGCAGGGGAGATAAAACGGCCGAGGGTTAGGAGGAAAGGGAAAGAAACCGGCGGACGATGCGGGCGGTATCGAGGAGCACCGCCTTCTGCATTTGAGCCCGGAGCGGTCCGTCACGGAGTCCCAGTCGCCTCAGATGACCCGAGAGGCTGACTGGGATCAGCCCATTCGCAGAGACGACTACAGGAATAATTTCAGCGGGCAGACAACCCCACATGTCAGTCACCTCGTGAGCCAGGTCCAGATATTTTGTTCGCTTATCTGTTTCGGCTTTCACGAGGTTCTCGTCATACGGAATGGTAATGTTGACCAAAAATATCCTTGACTGTGCCCGGTCCATCAGCACAATATCAGGCTTATTGGCAAGAATAACCCTGTCTGTGATGATGGCCCGGTCCCAGTGGAGCCTGGCACGGTCATTTTCGAGCACGGCTTCCGGCAAGTACTTGTAATACGGAAATTTCTGGTCCACGAGACCGTATTTTAGAGCCAGCTTCTGGTGTAGAATTCTGGCTTCTAGGTTGTGCCTGTGTAAGTACTCAGAGTTAAAAAGCGCCGAACAACCGGGGATGACATGCCTAAGTGACTCCCCGGGATGGCGACAAGCTCGACAGACGTCGACGGTGCCATCCTTTAGGATGTATCTCCGATAGTTGTTGGTTGGTTATTATTATTATTATTATTATTATTATTAATTGTATTGATACTGATAAGCAAATATCAACAAGAACGTTACTTGGAAGACCAAAATAGCATATCGCCATCAATAATGCACTTTATTCGTGTTTTATCAAAAATACCACCTTTTTTGACCTTCTTTTGTACTAGTTTCGAGACATTTTAGCTACTGTACATAATAAATCTACCTGATAAGGTGTCAGTGACAAGAATAATACAGCATTTCGGAGTTTATATAGCTGTCAATAAATATCAGGTTCAGAAGGGTTAGAATCCAGAACCTTAAAGCCAGTTATAAAAAAAGGTCAATAAATTGATCAATGACCTCATGACAGTTGACAGCTAACGTCAAAACGACTTCAATTCTCCATCAGTGTTGCAGTTTTTGGAAAGAATAAAACATTAATACCACTGAAATAAAGGCAAATTCGTGGATTTGAATGAAGAAAAGTGATATAACATATTAATTTAATTTATTTCCCTACTTGCACAAAACTAGGCCTGCGCTTCATACAATTTTGGACCGTCTCCTTTGATATCAAATTTATTTTTATACGTGAATACATTATGTTTGCTGCAATTAACCCTTGTATACAAATATTATAGGTATAATTAAATCTTCTACACTATCACAGTAAAATTATTTTAATTAATTATATTATTTATTAAGTCTGTAATTATTTTAATTAATTATATTATTTATAATGTATATAAGAGCCGTGGTAGCTCAGATGGTTTATGCTTGCTGTAAATATAACAGAACGCTGGTAACCCGAGTTCGATCTCCGCCGGCACCAATGAAATTGTTAATTGCAATTTTAAGTGCTGATTTACCACGTGCTCGGCGGTGAAGGAAAACATCGTGAGGAAACCTGCATGTCTGAGGAATAAGAAAAAAAATATTTCGAAGACATGTGAAGTTCGCCAATACGCATTGGGGCAGCACAGCAGGCACTTCCTTGCCCTAAAACCCTCTCAGAAATGACGGGAGGCCTGTGCCCAGCAGTGGGAAGTATATAGACAGTAACTTTACTTTACTTACTTTTATATTATTTATATTTAGTGTGTAGTGGCGGTGTAAGAATATCCGCCACCCCATATCACCCATAGGTGTCGTAAAGGTGACAGAGGGAAATAAATCACAAGCTGAGCAGCAGGCACAAGCTGAACCCTCGTGGGGTTAGATTTCATTTGGTAAGAGCCGGACACCGTGTGATCACAAGAAATACTACCAAACACAGTTTAAGGCTTAACTCTACACCTTTTATGACAGAAATAAGGCACTAAAAGTAAATTTAATTTGTTACTAATAGCATCACTGTATATATTAACATAATTTCGATTCCGGTTAGATTTTCATAAAATCTCTATGCTATAAATTTACTACACAATAAATTAGTATCTTTTTGAATGTGATACTATCAAGTGTCGTTTAAATTTCTAGTGAGCCTACAAACGATTGTCGCCTTTCAGATACAAATAATGACAGAACTTTGCATGTTCATATTTTTACAATCACACTTTTTTTTAAGAAAACCAGGACACATGAGCATACTTTTTACCATCACGTCCGCTGCTGAACAGGGGCCTCCTCCAAGGAATGCCACGACTCTCTTTTTTTAACTTCTAAATTTCAAAGGTCACGAGCCACCCGGGATTGATCACCGTCGGTAAATTGCATTTACCACGTCTTCGACGGGGATGGAGAGCATCATGTAAGAACCTATATGCTAAGTATAATCCCCTCAGAAATGAGAAAAAGCCTGTACCCAAAAATATGGCGTTATATGTCACGTTACCATTCTAACAAATTTGAAAAAATAAATTATTTATAAAATCGGGGAGAGTGCACGCAATTGAGGGTGGGCGGTGTCTGCTCTTCAATCAAGGTAAGACACATCCTTTTTATTACGCAGATCTTAGCTATTTCAATTTTAATATCTTGAAAATAATACAAAAGATATGAAAAATAGAACTCAAAATCCACTTCACGCATTTTGTTTATATCACAAACTAAAAGGCACATAAACGGTAATGAGGTAGAAGTTTATTTAAAATTTCTCTGTTTGTGACGCGTAAAATGAGAAACGTTTAAAACTGCACTTTTAACTCGCGGCAAAGTTAGTGACACGCCTAGCGTCAAATGAGTTCTTGTTTGAGTTTGAGCACAAATGTGCCTGATTGGCAGTTATTCTTTATAGTTTAGATATTTTACTTTTAATGTATGGGATTGTTTTCAATTAAAATAGTTTGATAATAGTCCGAGTGAGAACCGTTTTGTGGCAACGCTGTAGTGAAGATAAAACATAATAATGTCCTTAAGGCCGAATTTCAATCACGGCGGCCAGTCTCAACGGAGACCAGCCATCTGCGCAGGACAGGATTGTAAGTGCATTTTCCATTCCCTCACTCTCATAGTCCGATGAGACAGTACTCAGCACGACTGGAGAGAGATGCCTTGCCTCAAATTTCCTAACTCCGAGCTGCTACTATGAACTTCTTGACAGGAAAACCCAACATCTAATTTTTGGCCCGACCCGGTATTCGAACCCAGAACATCATAAACAGCAATCTCGTTTACGACCACTAGACCGTATAATGTGGCAATTATTTAAAAATAATTAGTTCTTTTAAGTCGACTTTTACTATTTTTGACCCTTTGTGGTGATCTAAATAATATCACAAGTTTAAGATAACAACTAGAATGTTCGCTAAATAATAATATTAAAAAGTCCACCCCCTGCTTTCCCATAAGAATGGAGTTATGAATAATTAAACGGCTACTCCTGAGGTATGATTTATTTAAAAAAAGGAAATATGAAATTCGGAAATCATATACGTTAAATAAATAACTTTCGAACATTAATTATACTTTCCTAAACTTATTTTTATTCTATTTTTATTTATGAAATTCAAGACTTATAATTATTGCTTACGTAATAGGTAAATTATAACTATCATGGAATTATTACAACTCAAAATAATAAAAAAAAAACGTAAATAATAACAGATGGTACTCGTATAGGTGTGTGTAGTATTCCGTAGCTTATTTCTGTGCTATAATGAAGGATATGTAAGTAGTCATTTTTGTCTGAAGTTGTTCATAGGTTTTTTTGATTTATTCCAACTACTTACAAGTTTGTCGAGTAGCGGAGTATGAATACCTACTAACCCGTGTAGTTCAGTAGGTGTCGTAAGATGCGACTGAGGAAATCAAACCAGGGGATGTGCTACAACGTGTTTGTAACAAAAAATTTAAAGTAAAATAAACTCCCGTTGCTGATTTACCTGTAAAACTTGGTAACTATGACAAATTTTCACCAATTGGGCAAACTATGGAGGAGTCTAGGTTTAGAAAAATATGTTAATATTATAATTATACACAAAGTACATACACAAAGTCTTCAACAGAGTTTGTATCAAAAATAAAAACTGTACATCAGAGCTTGTTATTATCATCTATTCATCTGTTTGTTGAGCCTTTCAAATTTGTGGCTAATTAGCGAAAATTTAATTTTTTAACCACTTTGAGTGAAACGAATATCGCAATCTCAATTTCGTCCTTATAGTTCCATTAATAACTTTATCCCCCATTTTGCCACCCTTACGAGAATATAGTATAGTAATCACAATATTGTACGAAGATATCGCGTAACATACATACAAAAAACATACAGGTAGATTCTTAAATCCTCCTTTTTTAAATCCTTTTTCAGATCAAGACTGAGTTGTACTGGCTAAAGTTAGAAACCTGTCCCATCTGTCTCCATACTTTTGCAATAACAATTCCAGTAGCCTGTTACAAAATAAACTGATATCTCGAAATATGTTTCGTAAGGAACTGTCTTTATAATTTTCCACTCGCTGTTATAACTGTAATGTTCCTCTTACCGTTGCTGCAGAATTACAATGTTATATTACAATAAAGTTAAAAGTTGGCATTTTATTGTTACATAAGGAATATCTGCTATTAGTTACCACGCTTGCGACAGATTTCATTTTTTTATTTTTCGTTGTTATTGTGAAGACGTTGCTGCCTACCTCCTGGCTTGTACCCTCTGTAATAAATGTAACATTTTCTTACACATACTAATGCAAAATCCAAAATTATTTATTAATGAACTTTCTTCGTTTTCAGTTATTATAATTCGAAGGTTATTTTTTATATAGTAGGATTTAAGGTGAAATCCCCAAATTCCTTGTCAGCTTTCCAGTTGAATTGGTTAGCATGAATTAGACAATCTTGGTAATTAAGACAGAAAGTGCTTACGAGCACATAACTTTAATTAATAGATAAACATTAGTCGGCAAAAGGAATTATATTATTAACCAACTAAAGAGTCTGTGTATAATCACTTGCGACTGTAAACTCTAAATACCACGTAATATTGATATACTCCCGTGCGCTCGCGACCGCGAATGGCGGAAAGCGGAAAATTTTCCCTAACTTACAAATTTTGCAATATTTTCACTTTGAGACAATATTTATGGATAAAACTTACAGGAATTCTTCTTGAATGTACAAAGTATTAAATAAAATAATTTTTAGATGTTAGATGTTGTAATAAAATTCATAAATTACCCTTCAAACACATAGTACTAGTAGATACTTCACTTTTAGTCACCATAAATCCACATATGACACACTCAAATATGTTTCGACACAAATGAAATATGTTTTGAATAGCTCATTTTTATTTTTATTTGCAATAAACATATACAATTAAATTCACAAAACACAAAAAACAACAAATAAAATAAATTCGAAGAAATGTATGGAGCAACACGCAACAATGTGACGTATGGAACGCCGGAAGAATAGAGTAATTTATTTTTAGTTTTTTCTTAGTAACATTGCCAGGCAAAGATATCAAGTCATAGAGCATATATTTGTCTTTGCTTCTATTATACATTACCTATTGCTTTTGGTTTTTTTTTTAATTAAAAAAATTCTTTTTCAAAGGGTAGTACTTGTTGTACACATGTGTTCATCGTGCGAGCGAGCGTAAAGGTGTTTAGTTCTTGTACACATTAGTACCTCGCGAGAGCCTACAGGTAAGCCTCAAGTTTAGTTTATGTAGCGGTGTAAGGGAATCTATCACTCCATATTCTCCCATGGGTACCGTAAGATGCCGCTATGAGAAATATGTCCAATAGTTCTGTTTACGCCGGATGTAACTTATGCAGAGAGGCGACAGGGGCGATCACCTACCCATCTGAAAAGTTTGATATATGTATATATGTATCTGTAAGTGAATTCTATGGCGTTATCACCCCTGAGAACTAGGATGGACAGCCTCATTTCCATCAAAAGGGGGGTCCGGTTTTCTAAACTCACCATATCCGGTCAAACTGACCTATTCGTGCTGCAACTACAATAAAGAAGCAGCATGGCTTTTCTGCCGTTCCTTTTTTGAAATTAAAACACGATAGCGATTTTTACCGAGTCGAATATCTAATGATTTCTTATATTTACGCGAGCACTACACATTGAATAAAACTACTTTTACGGTACGTTTGCACGATGGTGAGATTGACCGTTTAATTATCGGTTCGTGTGGGTCTCTTTTCTATACACGGGGTATAGTAGATCACATCAGTGTAGTCAATTCTTACCATTCGTCAAGTGTAATATCCCTCTAAAATATACAGAAGCTCCTGTTGCCAGGCAAGGCAGGACAAGCCTAATTTTGAATAAGGTCTCTCATATTTAAGGAAACAAAAAGATGAATTGGAACCCGCGTAAAAGAACATATAGCTGACGTGAAACACCAACATTCCGGGAACTCTGCAGTTTGTGATCCTAAGCGGCTCCCGCAATTAGATCGGATTAGTCCATCAGAATTGATAGACCCTAAATCCTAGGGAAAGAACATCGATTCCTGCCAAGGGTAATACGCGAATCTATTGAAATTAATAAAAACATCCTAATTTTAATAGAGAAGGAGGCTGGGTACTACCATCTGTTTGAGATCCTGTAATTAATAATATTAAAACTAAGCCCAAGCATACCACTGCAAGACTTCAAGACACAATAAGTTCATCCCAAATAAGTCTTATCACGTTATTTTGGTGTATTTTTAGCTTAAATCCCCCCCCCCCCCTATATTGAACGTTTCGGTGTGTGCAGTGATTTGAATAAAACATGAACATTTAATAGAGATAATCAAGTGATTTTCACTATAAATATACGTTATCAAGTGTAATAATTCAATTGGGTATCATCGGGTGTCGTGTTCGTTCGCGAAGTGTCCTTGAAAATAGAAAGTTAGACTTGGATTGCTCATCGTTGTCGACATTATACAACTGTAGGCGAGAATACGTATCGCTTGTTTCACGTCACTGCGTAGCGAGACGATTGGTGCAGTGGGCAATACTTCACTGTGCATAGCGTTTCGACCTAAGTCACCGAGTTCAAGCCCAGCAAGTTCACAAAACTTTTTTTTTTGTTTTTTACTACCTTTGCTTACTACGAATTGCTTATTTTGCTTTTTGACTGTTTAACGATTGAAAGATGGCATCAACTGCGAGTAACTTTGGTGTATGTTCTGGCTGCCGCAGTATCATACAGAACCGTGAGTTCTTGGTATGCGCTTTATGCAAAATGAAATATGATTTAAACTGTGCCAATATATCTCAAAACCGCTTTAATAGCTTTTATGCACCTGACAAAGATCGCAAACATAGCTGGAAATGTCCAGAATGTTGCAGTAAGCAACCTAAAGTGGATAATACTAACAGCCCCATCCAACCTGCTGCTCGTCGCGACTTTGTGGAAACCGGAGACCTTGGCAACACCTGTGGTACTGGAAACTTGGGAGCGCACTCCGGAAATGTCACCCTGAGGAAGCGCGATCTGGCAAAGTCAATTTCTCTCGTTGACTGCTCATCAGAGGAACCTGGGAATGGCGGTGATTACATTACTGAAACTAAGCTGAGAAGCATACTTTAACAGGAACTTGCGGGAGCACTTCGTTTAACAATAAGGCAGCTACATGAGGACAACTAATAAATATTAATTTATAATTGAAATTTATTATATTATCCATAAGGGTTCAAATCGAGTCTTGGATAGGGAATTTAAGCCGTTTACACTATAAGCGTAGAAAGAAATGGGGCATGAATTATTTTAGTGGAAAACGATGAGCGTGAATAGCTATATATTTTTGTAAGAAAACATCTGAAAATACACTGCTTTAACGTTCTGTTAATATATGCTTTTATTTTATTTTTAAAATAAAATAAAGGCTGGCTGCTCTACTACAACTCAAAGAACGATGAAGTCGGTGCTCAGACAAACTGTATCAAAGAATTAAAGCTACCATTGTTGAAGATATTATGTGTAAAATTACCTAACCGACCGGTTTCGCCTCACGGCTTCGTCAGGTTATATAATAATATTATATGAAATGAAATGAAAATTTATTTACTTTGAAAAAGGGTACATTTAGGTGGTCATTGTAATATATTGGGTGGCAATCAGTTTACCACATTAAATATATCCAGAATATAGCCCTCTCCATAACTCGCTGAGCGACCTTGAGCGTCCTCATAAGGCCAGCAGTGAAGGACTTGAGTTCAGGTTTTGAGGTATAACCGACGAGAAGATAGGCCGTAATTTTTTGTTTTGAGTCGAATCCGTCCATTGATTTATAAAATATTAAATTGTTTCTACAACGATTTATTTGCAACCAGTACCTCAAATAATATAGAAAAAGTCGACTTATATATCTTCAATTAACTCCAACATCTACAGGTTGCACTTCTCACTGACACAGAACAAAGAAGTGTTTATTTTCAAGTAAAGAGAGATAAGCATCTCCTTGATAAAATTTCACTTTATTTTTGTTACCAGCAAATAGCTCTTGCAAATAGCTTATTCCAAAGAAACATCTTAACACTACTTTCAACTACTTATTATGTATACTGCTTTTATTTGATAAAAATAGTAGACTATCCTGTTTGAGTTAGATTTTATTTATATCCATTTCCAGTCTTTTCAAAAAAATCTTTAAATTTTTCAGTAAAAATCTGGGCTAAATCCCGAACGGACTTGCTTTTTACCTGTTCGTGAAGTTTCATCAGCATCGGTTCAACCGTTTCGGATATTAGCTCGGAGACAGACAGACAGACAAAAACAATGGTTAATTATTTCTTAACAAAACATACCGTGTATTGTGTGAGAGTGACCACCATCCCGGTGCGTGTGAGAATAACCACTGTTCCACATCGTCCCGTGGGCTTCGTTGGAGGCGACAGCGGGAACTGAAATAGAAGTCGGGCAGCAGCATCTTCCTGATAATAACTGAGAAATAAAAAACTGCCATTGCCAACCCACCTTCCAAAGGTGGCAACTATAGCAAATCACCTCCCCCCCAATCTATGTGAGAGGCGTATGTTTTAGCTGTGGACTTTTGCAAGGCGGTAACGGTACGGCTAAATAGCGTGCATATTACAACCAGAGCCCAGTAACAGTCAGTTATTTTAATATTACAAAAAGACGCTTCAATTTTATTTATATGTAGATATAAATAAAGCTGATACAATTTATACGTCTCCACTAGAGGTGTAAAATTAAAATATTATATTTTTCATTTAATCATTTCAGTTGTGCAATCGGTAAGTTTATAATAACCTATACAAATAAATAAAATTCAAGTGTCAGTTTGTAATGTCAAAATAACAGCTTTTTAATAAATGCATTTGAAAGTATATACGGTACTTATAACAAATACACAATTTTTAGAAAAATTGTCTGTCTTTCAGGTTATTCCGGTTTCCGGCTAATCTACAAATCATTTGGACTGATTATGATTTATTTTAGAAAAATAATTAAGATTCCCCGCAAAAAAGTAAAACACTAAATTAAACGCGAACGTAGTCGTGGAAAACATCTAGTTATTAAATATATAATAAAGGAGATTTATTTAATGAAAAAACATAAACTAAAATAATTTGCAGTTAACTACCCACTCCCATTAATTCAAAGCAATAAAAACATCCGCGTGAGGTTAATATGAATTACGTTTTGATAAAGCAATGGCTGGAATGTACAGTATGAGATGCTCCAGTTCGGTCTATAGTTTATTTTTATTAAAAGCCCTGTAACTGTTTATTAAAGACAGTATCTATGTGTATAAGGCAATGCAATTTCTGATCACGATCTAGTTTAATTTTTTACTTTTAAATTTGTTCACGTGCTTTTAATCAACTTAAGATATAACGTATATTTTTTATTGTTTAGAATAAGGGTGACAAACGAGCACAAAATTAGTAAATACTATAGCCCATAGAAATCTACATATATCCTCGATTAAAAATTAATATGCGATACGTTTTCATCTACGAGGACTAAGATTGAATGCGTCGTTTCCAGTAAAAACGGTAAAGAACCCTACATTAAAGAAAGAGCTCTACACTCACCATTAGAAACACAGCAGCACAAAGCTGCTATTTTACGCTGGTATTCCATGAGAGCTTGGTCCACGTTTATAAGATTTTAATTTTATTTACTTCTATTATATGATAGCATAAATATTTGTGACAACTGCTTGGTAATATGAGGCATTGGCCAAATAAAAAAAATCATGTGATTCGGATGCCTTTTCAATTTGTAATTTCATTATAACATGCTTTGTGTTGTGTGCAGTGAATAAATTATTCATTTATTTTTATTATAATAAAATCAATAAATTTAGGTAAAATCTTGCACTTGAAAAGTTGAGTTCGACTTTGGAATTCAATTTTTATTGCTTATGTTAGTGTTTCTTTTATTGTTTCATTATTTATTTGAAGTCTTTTTCAAATTTATCGAAATAATTATTTGACATTTAATTTTAAATTTTTTATCAAACTAGGACAAGTACCACGGTAGACCTATTTTGCATTCGTCATCCATTATTACCAGACTATAGCAGAATACATGTTTGTTTGTGTTATTTTACAGTAATTTTCACTATATGCGGTTAGATCAGCTTCTATCTAAACATGCTTTTTTGTCCTTTTACATTAATCTAGAACCTTAGTTTTAAGACTTAAGTGTTTTTTTATACAATATAGTGACAAACGTATACACAGTCCACCTGATGGAAAGTGGCTGCTGTGGCCCAAAGACTTTTACATTTATCCCCGATTAAGATCAAAGTGCAGATGTGATGTCACTGCACTGCTGAGAAAAATAATCTCCAGTTCTCTATACTTACCATAAAAATACAGCAGCATTAAGCTGCTATTTTATGCTAATATTCTATGAGAGGGTGGTCCTTCCCTGGTCAAGCCGACTCATTCGTGCTATAAATAATAATAATAATAATAATAATAAACTTTATAAAATTTTGGAAACGCGCAGCACCCCTCTCGAAAATCGACCGCGACTTCCCCGCATACCCCCAAGCAAGCGAAATCGGGCTGTCGTGAGGGCTCTTAACCCAATGCTGGTGACCTATTTGGAAGCCAGCCGGGACCTTTGCGAGACGGACTCGATTCTCTTTGGCGCCGCAGTGGCAGTTTGCCGTATTATTGGCGCCATACTTACCATGGCTGGACGCGCTACTACACAAAGTAGCGCCATCCCAGCCTGGAGAAAAAGAATCGACGACCGTATCGCAAAGGCAAGGGCCCTTATCGGCAGACTGACAAGCTTCAGGTCGGGTAATAACAGACCGAGGATTATGCGCACCGTTAGGATGGCGTTTGCTGGGACAAATATCAGTTTGTCCTAGCCGGATATCACGCAGAAACTAACGGAGCGCATAGGCGACCTGAAGCAAAAGATCGCTGCTTGGGGGAAGCGGATTCGACGATTTTCCGAGAGGTCAAGGCGGTTTAACCAGAATCTTCTCTTCCAGAGTGATCAGAAGAGGCTCTATAAATCATTGGAGCGACCAAAGGTATGTGGAGCGGGCCAAGGACCGGATCAGGCTGACATTATCGCATTCTGGCATGGCCTGTGGTCAGAGCCCGTAAACCACAGCGAGGGCCCTTGGATGGAAGTTGTGGCGAGCCAGGGTGGGAGTGTTACGCCTATGGACCCCATCACCATAACGCCAGAAGACGTGGCTGAGGCGGTCCGTAGGGCCCCGAACTGGAAAAGTCCGGGGCTCGACGGGCTGCATCATTACTGGCTGAAGGGGTTCATAGTGTGTCACGCTGTGCTCGCCCGACAGTTTCAAGAGGCTCTCGACCAGAAGTCACTCCCGAGCCTCTTCACTACTGGGATCACTCACTTGGTTCCTAAAGATCAGGATACCACAGACCCGAGCAAATACCGCCCCATCACGTGTCCACTCACCATATATAAGACACTGACATCCATTTTGAGCGCGAGAATCACTCGTCACCTGGAGCTAAACCAGGTGATGTCACGCGCTCAGAATGGATGTCGGGGCGGTGGTCGCGGAACTAAGGAACCACTCCTCATTGATGCGGTCATAGGCAAAGTGATGAAACGCAACCGTCGAAACTTCTCTGCCGCCTGGATAGACTACAGAAAGGCGTTCGACTCGGTGCCCCATACATGGCTAAAGAGGGTCCTCGAGCTGTACAAGATTGACTGTACAGTTAGAGACTTCCTCAAGCAGTGTATGGGGCAGTGGAGTACGATCCTTTGTCATCTGGGCGAGCGGATGACGGCTGCGGAGAACCACATAAGGATAAGAAGGGGTATCTTCCAGGGCGATTGTCTGAGTCCAATCTGGTTTTGCCTCTCTCTGAACCCTCTCAGTACCTTACTGGAGGGCTCCGGGAGGGGATTTCAGCTACGGAAAGGAGGGACAAAAGTGACCCACCTTTTCTATATGGATGACCTCAAGTTATTCGCCTCCAGTCGCCCCCATCTTATGGAACTGCTAAACATCACCTGTGAATTTGGCAGTTCCATTGGAATGGGGCTGGGGATGGATAAGTGTGCGGTACTGCATGTTGAAAGGGGAAGGGTTGCTAACTCTGAGGGCATAGACTTGTCTATGCCCGTCAACTTAAGGACCCTTTCCGAGGCTGAAACATACCGATACCTGGGTATGTCACAGAACATCGGTATCGATGAGGCTGGTATGAAACAGTCAGTTTGCGACGTGTTTTATGCACGCTTGACCAAAGTGCTTAACAGCCTTTTGTCCGGTGTGAATAAGTCACACGCATATAACTGCTGGGTCATGCCTGTTCTCATGTATACCTTTGGCATACTCAGGTGGACTCAGACTGAGCTTAACGCCCTGGATAGAAAAGTCCGCACTACCATGACGTCCCATAGGATGCACCATCCGAGATCGTCGGTAATGAGGCTGTACTTGCCGCGAAAGTATGGTGGGCGTGGCTTTCTGAGCGCGCTCACCATGCATAATCGCGAAGTGTGCAGTCTCCGTCAACACTTCTTGGCGAGATCGGATGATCCATTCTATAATGACGTCATTTCTAGTGATAAAGGGCTTACCCCTCTGTCCTTAGCCAACGAGCAATGGCAGGACCCAGCAGTGCTTAGCATTTCCGACCGGGAGACCGTATGGAAGGAGAAGGAGCTCCACGGGAGGTACTACAAGGCTCTACATGAGCCCTTCGTAGAAACAGTCGCCTCCCTCAACTGGCTACGTTTCGGTGACCTCTTCGGGGAAACCGAGGGTTTTGTCTGTGCAATACAGGATCAGGTTATTAAGACCAACAACTATCGGAGATACATCCTAAAGGATGGCACCGTCGACGTCTGTCGAGCTTGTCGCCATCCCGGGGAGTCACTCAGGCATGTCATCTCCGGTTGTTCGGCGCTTTCTAACTCTGAGTACTTGCACAAGCACAACCTAGTAGCCAGAATTCTACACCAGGAGCTCGCTCTGAAATACGGTCTCGTGGACCGGAAATTGCCGTATTACAAGTACTTGCCGGAAGCCGTGCTCGAAAATGACCGCGCCAGGCTCTACTGGGACCGGGCCATCATCACAGACAGGACTATTCTTGAAAAATAAGCCTGATATGTGCTGATGGACCGGGCACAGTCAAGGATATTTTTGGTCGATATTACCATCCCGTATGACGAGAACCTCGTGAGAGCCGAAACAGATAAGCAATCAAAATATCTGGACCTGGCTCACGAGGTGACCGATATGTGGGGTGGTCTGCCGGCCGAAATTATTCCTGTAGTCGTCTCTGTTAATAATCCTAATCCCAGTTAGCCTCTCTGGTCATCTGAGGCGACTGGGACTCCGTGACGGACCGCTCCGTGCTCAAATGCAGAAGGCGGTGCTCCTTGATACTGCCCGCATCGTCCGCCGGTTTCTTTCCCTTTCCCCCTAACCCTTGGCCGTTTGGTCTCCCCTGCCGAGGGCTTCCATCTGGTTGGGCTTTTATTTATTTATGTAGTTTTGTATTTATTTTATTTTATTGATATTTATGTATATTTATCTTTTCATTTTCGTTTGTAATTATATATTTATACATCCCAACCAGATGAGAAAACTATATAGATACCCCACACATAATAATAATGATAATATATTATAGTTACAAAACAAGTAAGGACTTGTGGCCGGGGAAGGAAAAGGGGAGATCTCCCGCCGGGCAAGGTGTTATGCCCGGGGAGCGGCCAACACTCCGTGTGATGATAGTTCGGAGATGTTCTATATATGCTGTTTATGATTCGGAATGTTGATAGCGTGATTTAAGCTTCGGTGTGTTTTGCTTGCGGCGCGACGACAGCGCCACCACATCACCCCCCTGCTCAGACCGGAGGTCGATAGTGCAGTCCGATTGCCGGTGTGTCCTTTTGATGCCGGTGGGGAATGCATGCTGTGTGCGTAAGGGCAAGTGACACCGGTGCGAATAATACGCCGATGTGTAATGCATGCCGTACTACGCACTGGCAAGTGATGCCGGTGAGAACGATGTGCCGGAGCAAGTGCCAGAAGTCTGCCTTATAAATCTGCGGTGAGTCGAGATGAAGACAAATTGGACTGGCTTGCAGGAACTGAAGACTGCAAAAGACGATTCTCAGTAGTAAATGGTAGGGGTTCTTAAGGATAATGACGAAGGCTTGAAAGTTGTAGTTTCCGAAGGTTGTTGGTTGCGTTTTCAGATCACGTCGGGTGGTCACCACTGTGGCCGTGGAAGGAAAAGGGGAGATCTCCTGCCGGGCAAGGTGTTATGACCGGGGAGCGGCCAACACTCCGTGTGATAGTTCGGAGATGTTCTATACTCGTATACGCTGTTTATGATTCGGAATGTTGATAGCGTGATTTAAGCTTCGGTGTGTTTCGCTTGCGGCGCAACGACAGCGCCGAGACAGACTTAATAAAAACTACTTACAAAGAAAATCAAGATGCGTTCATTATACTTTTAATTGGAATCAAATACTTGTTTTATGACGCGCATCGGTAAAATGGGGTCATGGACAATAATACCCTTACTCCCTAAGAGTAACAAAACCCCATACAATTCGAATATAGTAAAACACGTATATATGCTGCTTTTTATAACCTGTTTGATAAAAACACGTATATATGCTGCTGTCTATAACCTGTTTGATAAAAACACGTATATATGCTGCTGTCTATAACCTGTTTGATAAAAACACGTATATATGCTGCTGTTTATAACCTGTTTGATAAATTTTGCTCTATTGCATCAGATCAACGTGGTGATTTCTACATACTCTATTAGTGATAAAAATCTGTGCTTCTATATTTTCCAATAAATATGTAAAATTTTATTTACTTTTACATTAAAAACTGGATCAGAAATATACGTTTGTTTTATTTCGACTGCACGTTTTTCCACAGCTCGCCTCACGAGGCACTCGACGTCTTATTGAAACCACCGTGAGCATTTTTCCGTTTCAATGAAGTTCCTTTAAAGTTTTTGCTTCAAGTCAAAAGTGAAAGAATTTGTTCCCAATGTAATTTGATTTTAATGATCAAAGTTAACTTACAATTTTTCCGGAAATGACATTTATTTATTGGATACCGTATAGTTCTTACTACTACTAGACACATTTTCGTATACTGGTAAAAAACAATGTAATCCTGGGTTAAAGCCTAAATTAATTACGTCATAGTTTTATTTAAACGTAATTTCAATAGACGGCGTCAGAAATTACATTACCCTATATTATGCCGTGTGTACTTGGCTACAAACGATTAATAAGTCAAGATGGACGGCAGTATCGTCCTGACAACCATATACCAGTAATAAAACTGCAGTTGTCAACCCGCCGCCATATGTGGTAACTGTGAGAAACTTTAATTAATTAATATATTTAATCTTTATTGAATCTCACTTAAAAGAGTACAGGATCAAAAGGTGGACTAAATTCTAAAAGTATTATCTGCCAGTCGACCTTAAGGCAGTAGCACAACACTACAAATGCAGGTACATAGTACACCCCCCCGATCGGGTTCCCGCCTTGTCGTGGCGGGGGGGCTTAGTAGCCGTGGCTTGGTCTCCCGCGGTGAACAAAGAGGAACTCAAATGGCTGGTCCGAGGTGGAGGGCCGGCCCGAGGTAGCCACTCCGAGTGGGCTTGGGAAGCCCGCTTCGGATGTGTGTTGGTGGACTGCGGTGAGAGGTGTGTCCTCCCCACCTACCGCTGCAGCCGAGGTGGAGTCGCGGAGGAAGAGGAGTGTTGGTATGGCGATGCGCCACTCGCCCTATCCTCTGCGACTCAAACGGGGCCGCACCGTTGATGCGGTGGTGGTGGGGCTGCGGGGGGAGAGGATTGTCGGTATTGCGAGGCGCCGCTCTCCCTACCCTCCGCAGCCGAATCTTGGTTGGCGGCGGAGCCATAGACCAGATCCGCCGCTGGGGTCGGGAAGGCTAGTACTTCTAAGTGCTCGTTTTTCCTGGCCCCATGGCCTTTGTGCATCGGACGCGGGGGCGTCTGTTGCACAGACGTAATTGGAGGTCGTGGAGGAAGGCGCGCCATGTGTTCTGGTGCGCCTTGCCTGTGAAGGAGAACGGGGAGGAATTTTCCTCTCCCGAGGAGGTGCTGCCATGGGGCGGCAGGCGCTAGCAGGGCCGCGGATGTGTGCGAAAGCGTTCCCGTAGCCCTGCCAATATGCGACAAAGGTGGAACACCATGGGGTTTTAGTCGGTGCGAGTCCGACATAACCCGTCCTTGCCCCCGCGAGGCGGGTATGCGTAGGCATTTCCCCACGTACAAAAAAAAAAAAGGTACATAGTACAGGAAACATAATAAATAAAATGTATACAATATGCATATATACAATGTATAACATAATACATACATAATACAATAACATTATCATTGCAGCTTATCACAATTCATCTACTGAACAACTGATTAGACCACGATCAAGGAATGCACAAAGCATTGTCTTGAGCCACCAGCACCCATCGATTACTTGAATCCGTCGAAGTATGAGTAAAAAGGGCGTGAAGTGTTTTATTGAATTGAATACGATATTTTATTAATAAATACTTCAGAATATTTTTTAATTAATGTTCTGTTTTGCAAAGATTTATGTACCGATACAGGTGTACTTTAGTTGTAACGTTAACGTGAATATACTGAAATTATGATTAATAATTAAAGGAATTGTTACAAATCCTTTCCATTATAAAAAATGCATTATGATATAATTTATTATATTTAAGGCAGATACGACATGTTAAATAAAACTAACATTACAGATTTTATCGAGTATAATTTGAAATTATTTTAATGTTGGGGAATAAAAAATGAATTTTTAATAAAAAGTAAAATCTGTCTTCAAACAACTATTAAGTTATTTTTCATACTTTTGAGTGCACAGGAAATATCACAATTTCAAAGTCATCTAATTAGTTACATTATATTCTTTACAATTAAAATTAAAACTAAAATTACGTGGCCTCATAAAATTTTTCAAATTGAAAAAGTATATTCAGAATCGGTACACAATTGACGAAGTTATTGCTCAAAATAAACACAGAATCATACAGTCGAACTAAAAACATCCTCCTTCTTTGAAATTGGCTAAACACAAAAAATCTAAAGAACAATTAAATCCTTTTTTTGTATTTAACAATATTTATGGTCAAAGATATATAAGGAAAATGGAGAGTTATTAAGTCTAATACAGACACTATCCTCCTTGAGTGTAATGTAATGTGTTTACGGTCTGATAACAGTGTCCTGTTCAAATATTCTCAGCGATAAACTCCAATAAGTAAGTTACCAAACAGCTTCATAAAACTAAACCACTTTTCTGGGAATTGACATAGAAATATCTACCCGACACCTTAAGTCAACTTACATAAAAGGAACATCAAAAAAACTCAACAAGTTCATGAACTTGAAAATGCTAAATTACAAAATTGCAAGTAAAAGTTTTGTTTAAATTAAGGACGTCGAAACTTATAATGATTTTTTCTCTGAAAGTGTATTCTTTTCATTAAAATTAAAAACTTTATTTAAATAAATTCTATTCTAAGGACAGTAAAATCACAACTGAAAAAACTTCGTTGAATGTAAATAGTGATGTAAAAAAAAGCTATTAGCACTTTAAAGGAACTGTCGACTAGGCCCTGTGTGGTTGTTTTAAGTGGAAATAATATTAAATGATGAATTTTACTATATAAATTAAGACATATAACATGACACAATTTTCTAAATTACATCGAATGTCATGATAATCTGAATTTTGACAAAATGTGAATAGTAAGCCTTTGAACGTATGCTTAACTTAGATTATAAGTGATAGTTATATAGATTATAAGTGATACTTATGATTTATTTATGAGTGGTTCATAAAATAATTTCTGCAATCTAGCGGAGTATTTAAAAAAACAGCTTTTAATCGTATATTATATTATACAATTAAGTAGCAAATCATATAAGAGATCTTTTGGCATCAAGCACATCACTTCTATACAGATTGTTATCATCCATAAACCTTGTTCATACTTCTACATCCATTAATTTTAACACGAACGTGTATGCGCATGGATGTGAAAGGAGTGAGAGAACTGTCCATGCCAAATGGGAGACCGTAGCTGCTTCCCACACCTCTGAGTGACAGACGTGAGTGTTTATGTAATGGTATATTAACTTACGAAATTGTATTAAAATGTCATAAGGCACAACATCCATTGGAATAAAATAATATATGTTACGTTGTTTACTTTTTATTTAAACTCCTTCAATATCTCTTCTTTCAGAGCTTTACATTATTAAAAAGCTCTAAACGACTGAGACTGCTCCATAATTAAAGGCTTTTTTATTCTTAAACGTTAAATTGAGGCTTCGAATATTTGCAGGTATATATCAACGTTGCTATCTTTTTTATGACATTAGCATATTCATTTAATTTCTCTCCTTTTATTGTATAATAATTTTTTACATTAATTATATATTTTTCAGAGAGACACAAATAAAAAATCAGATTTTAAAATAGCGTTGTTCACTAATTTACGGATTAATTTTAGGACAGAGTATTAAGTATGTAGTAACTATTTTACAGTAGTGGATCTTTATTTATATATAATATAACAACTTTTTGTTCAATATAAATTTTAATAAAAGTAAAATGTAAATTTAATTTAATGTTAAATATGTAATTATCGAAAGGCATTTTTTTACTTTATTACTGGATCAAGGAAAAACCTCTTTCCTGAGAAGGACCAGCAAGAAACCCAGCAGGACTTTTAAGATAAAGTAAATTATACAATATGAAAGGTTGTGTGAACCGTTTATAGCTTTGAAGCGACCACCTCCGTCCCAGGGATTTTTATTAACCATGTATTTATTTATTTTACGATAACCCTTTTTATACAGTTTTTGTTAAATAAAATGTTTAAGCTCTGTAATAGAGAGACGATGACGTAAATTAGTCAGCGTGTCATTTGGTACACACGGACCAAGTGTGACGATTATTATTTTATATCTTCAATCTCATAGTCTCGATTGGATGTTAATTCGAAACGACCGAATTAAGAGATCAGGTGCAAGTCAACGGCTTTACGTGTTTTCCGAGGCATGGGCCTAAAATACCGCCCACTTCCTGACTCTGGGCTGCAACTGACCCGGAAGTTGAACTAAGGAACTAGTGATCGGCAATCGCGGTTACGACCACAATATAATTGAGGCAGTGACGCTTCATATATAAATCAACTTCGGTAAACATAAATATATCCACACCATTCAATAATAAGATACTAGAATGTAGCTTTTTTGATTTCGTAGTTTAATATTAAAAAGATAGAGAATTCTATCTTTTCTTATTTTTTTTTTAGAATTTCGGTCACGGTGGCAAGTCTGAACTTCTTTGCAGGACGGGATTACTCACTCGGCGCTTCTCTTCCCAATATTTGTTTTAACTTACGTAAGTAATAAGAGTGTTCTTAGAAGGAGAATTTATGCTAATCTTTATCAACTAACTCTTCAGTCGGATTGGTTCAAGTTTTGTCAAATAAATTTGTAGAATAAATGTGACAAACGAGCACACAACCCATACGATTTTACATGGATGCTGAGGCCCATAGAAAAACTAATTCTATCCTCGTTTGGGTACCAAAATGCAAGTGCGTTTTCAAGATGGGATGCCTCCTTTTTAGCAAAATGGGCTTTCGGTTCTCTACACTTATCACACGTAGCACTGCAGCATTAAACTGCTATTTCACATCCAAGTTAAAAAAGTCTAAGAACGATCATTATATCTAAGCATTCTTATTTTATAAAACATCACCCAATTTATAAAAAAATCTACTGTTCGATAATACTCTTAACTATTTAAATAAATGAACACTCCTTAGTAGACTTATAAAGTTCTAGTAGTCCTAGTCCTAGTAGCACTGTAAAATATTCTTGGAAGGCACGGTATAATATTCCAAATTAAATGATGCAAACCAACAGCAACCTAGTCCATTACGATGCGCTATAGGCTGGCCTCATTGCATCTTCACATTCTTTGCTGCTACTAAAAGTATTACCACGACGAACAGAATGGCGACCACAATTGACGCCATGAGAAAACTATAGTGTCCTAACTAATTTTTTAGAATATTGAGTTTATGATTTCTTATAGTTAAAATTGAACATATTGATAGAACCAGAGAGGCCTAAAAGTGATACAACTAATATTCACAAGATGGCAACATAATCACTGTTATAGTTTTTACTCTGTGTTCTAAATTTGTGGCGCCATACTGGCCTAAATATAGGCCACTATGGTTCAAGCTCGCTAAAACTTCACTATCATGATGACATTAGTTAGGCTACTTTTTGACAATCTATTAGTAGCATTTGTCATTATTTTCCCGCCCGTGCGTGCTAAATCTTTCAGTAAAATTATTTGTGATTAATTGGCTATTTACCTGGAATATGGAAAACGATCAAGAAAGCTCAAACAATGTGAATAACGAACTTCGAGGTATGTTTTACAACATCCCATTGTTTTGTATTGCAATAAATAGAAGACGTGTTAATATTGTCCTAAGATTTTTCATTTCTTACAGAAGTCTTTAGGTCTGAAGCAGAAGAAGACCCATTTCAAGAGTCTGGTTCAGAATATCAGCCATCTGGACGTGATTCGACAGCATCTACTACAGATTTACTTGATATTATAGGTGACGAAAACTAATCCCCCAAATAATATAACTTCTGAAATTACTCCAGTTCAAAGTAAACCTAAAAAAAGAGTGAGACAACCTAGCAAATGGAAGAATGTGAGAAAGGAAAAGCGTTCAAGAGGTGAGGAATATGTGAATGTTAAAGGTGTTCTAGTGGCACCAAAACAAATTGTGTGTAATTGCCAACAAAAGTGTCATGAGAAGATTCTGCCTAGTCAGCAAATTAATCTGTTCGACAGCTTTTATACTTTGGGAAATTACAACTTACAGTCATCTTACCTTTTTTCTTTAATTAAGGTGATGCAAAAAAGACGTCACACTGCTTCTACTGAATCAAGGCGTTCAAATTCAAGGGTGTATGAGGTTCCTAATTATGATGGCTAGCATGTAATTCTATGTAAAGGATTTTTTAAAAAGCTTTTTGGTGTCAATGATGGCAGATTGTCTAGAGTTTTAAAAAATAAATTAATTTTATGGGAATTACTTTATTTTAAAAAATAAAGTAATTCCCACACCTTCTACTGATCATCTGCCTTCAAATAAAACTCCAGAGAACAAAATTTAAATTATTAAAAACTTTATCAATAAATTTCTTAAATATGAGTCTCACTATACTTTACACAAGAGCACAAACCGAATGTTTTTAGCACCCGACTTGAGCTTGCCTAAAGTGATTGCTTAATATAAAGAAAAAAGAAACCCCACCATCTGAACAAGTATCAAATTTCATGTTCGGAAAAGTTTTTAATGAGCAATTCAACCTATCTTTTCATGCACCAATTTTTGATTCCTGTAAAAATGTGATAATTTTAAAATAAAAATAGAAGCTGAAGAATCATCTGTCAAAAAGGATGAACTTGAGTTTCAAAGGAAACTACATCTTTTAAAGGCTGAATCTGCAAGATATAATTTTAAGATAGATAAGAATAGAGCTGCAAATGATTCTGATTTAACAATTATAGTATTTGGTCTCATGAAAACTTTACCTACTCCTGTTATTTCTACAGGAATATGCTATTATAAAAGACAACTTTGGACATACTGTCTGGGAATTAATAATGCTCATAATGATGAAGTAACAATGTATGTGTGAAATGGAACAATAGCCTCAAGAGGTTCACAGCAGATTGGTTCCTGCCTGTTGCGTTTCATCAAGGAGAAAGTCAAGACTAAAAGCTTAATTATGTACTCAGACCAGTGCGGTGGTTAAAATAGAAATATTAAAATGGCCACTCTTTGCCAGTATATTGTTGTCCATCCAGATTACACAGTACATAACATAGACCATTTAATTCTATGTCAGTGGGCACTCATATTTAGCATGTGACCAAGATTTTGGATTGGTGGAGAAAAAGTAAAAGTTTTTCAAAAATATTTACTTACCAGATGACTGAATTACTGTAATTAAGGCAGCTAGGGACAGGAACCCATTCAATGTCATAAAAATGACAAAAGATGACTTTCTTCCAACAAAAAAAACTGGAGAATAACATTACCAATAGAAAGGTAACTGCTGAAAAATCAAGGGTGTAGTGGCTCAGAATACAGTGGCTTTTGTTTAACAAAATTCATCTATTTACAAATTTTTTTTAAATATTCTAATAATGAAGATGTTTTATTTGAAAATGTTGATTTAAAGAAAAGGGGATCTACACATTTGGCTGGTATTAAACTAGATTCTTTATACCCTGATGGAAAACATATCAGTTCTGAAAAAAAAGGACTTATTAGATCTTTTGTCTTTTATACCTTCAGTGCATCACAGCTTTTATACCAGTAGCAAAGAATTAGAAATGACAAAGATGTTGAGGATGACGTTGATAGTGACTAGGTATTATTTTATTGTTAAGTGTACTTACTGTTAATGTTGTTTTTTTATTTAAGTGTTTAATAAACAATTGGCCTAATAACCATTTTTTTCTAACCTATATAAAAAACCTACTGCCAAAGTGGCCTATCTGAGAATAAAATGTAGAAAAATAGTAAAAAAGCTAATCCTTAATTATTATAATCATTAATTAGAATATTATTAAGTTAATCACAATTAAAAAATAAAAAAGTATGTTTTCTGAAGATTGGTAGTTGATTAAAAAATACTGTATTTGTTTTCTATGGTACTCAAAAGACTTGTTCATTGAATTAGGCCACTATAGTTCTCATGGCCTCAATTGACCCTCGTTGAATGATCCAAGCTATTTATCTACACAGTTCTTTATACAGCTTGTCATAGTGGGAAAGTAAACCACTTATTTGTAATCAACCCTCACTCTTAAAATTCGGTCTTCCTGAAAAGTCACACGTCCTCCTGTGTAGACTAAAGTAAATTTAATGGCTCAAAACACCTGAATACAGTAAAAGCATTACAGATTGCAGATTTCTCGGAGCTTCGGTACTACACGTCAGCTACCTATATGTCTTTTACTTCCTCCCCCCGAACATTATAAATTTTTTACCTACAAGGAAAAAAATTAATAATGTTTACCAAAATATATCGATTACACAAGGTATAAAATCAATATAGGATGTATAAGTACACTTGTCCTTTTTCTATCAAGCGCTCAAAAAATATGAAAGCGTCTTTAAATTTTTAGTAGCTTTATAACTTATACAAGTTGAAAATCATTATATTAACAAACTACGTGTATTAGGCTATTGATATGATATAGGAAATCAGTTGATGTAATTCTGAAGGTAATAAAAAAACGGTCATCGAGATGTAAATTTTGTCGGGAGTTTTCGTGATAACATACAAAATCAACATCCGGACGTCCAAGTTTTTTTTAACAGTTCCTGTTTTAAAATACTACTCTGTGTAAAAAGTATCGGGAATATGTCAATAAAAAGACCCGCGTTAAAGAGGTCGTTCTAATTTTTTTACTGCATGTTGGTAACACTGTACTGATTTAGCGCGCAAAGTTTGATCGGGATCTGTCATTTAATTTGTTTTAAACTACACTTTTTGTTGGTCATAGTTTTGAGTTCTCGGCGATTTTTACAATGGAAAATATTGTTGAACAAAGAGTGTGCCTTAAATTTTGTGTTTCGAATGATATTCCATGTGATGAATCACTAAAACTGTTGCGAAATACCTACGGCGAATCGTGTATATCAAAAACAATGGCTTATGAATGGTATAAGGCTTTTAAAGAAGGCCGAGAATTAGTAGTAGACTTGCCTCGTTCTGGTAGACCTTCAACCGCTACGACCAAAGAAAACATTGACAAAATCAAGAAGCTAGTGCTCGAAAATCGACGTCTGAGTCTGAGAGAGTTAGCTAGTGAGGTGAACATATCTTTTAAGTCCGTCCACAACATTCTCATTGACATTTTAGGCATGAAACGCGTCACCGCTCAACTAGTTCCAAAAGAGCTCAATTTTGTTCAAAGAGCGCAGCGAAAGCATGTCGCTGAAGACATGATTTCCCGAGCTTCTACGGATCCGACCTTTATGAAACGTATAATAACTGGTGACGAGACATGGGTTTATGAGTACGACATGCAAATAAGCCAACAGTCTTCAGAATGGCGTCTCGAAAACGAGCCGAAACCCAAAAAACCGCGGCAAAGTCGCTCCAAAATCAAGGTGATGCTGACAGTTTTTTTCAACTACCGTGGTGTGGTTCACTCCGAATTCCTTCCAAAGGGAGAAACAGTGAATAAAGAATATTATTTAGGCGTCATGAAGCGTTTGCGTGAGAGTATCCGCCGAAAACGTCCAGATTTGTGGCAACACAACTCATGGATTCTGCACCATGATAATGCACCATCACACACAGCCATTATAGTGAAAGAGTTTTTAGCAAAAAATTCAACAAAAGTTCTCGACCAAGCACCGTATTCACCTGATATGGCTCCGTCTGACTTTTTTTTATTTCCCAAGTTAAAATTACCACTTCGGAGAAAACGTTTTGAGTCGATAGAAGCCATAACAAAAAATTCGCTGAATGAGCTAAAGGCCATACCGCAAATAGCCTATGAAAAATCTATGGAAGACTGGGTGAAGCGTTGGAGATGTTGCATTGCAAGCGATGGGGCCTACTTTGAAGGCGATAAAATAAATTTAGATGAATAATTTGTATTTTTTGTTTTATTGACAAATTCCCGATATTTAGTACACAGAAGGTAGTAACGTAAAATGATTTTTAGAAAATATTAGATGGATTTATTAGTATTTTCTTTATATGCAGCTACTCATACTATCGTGTTAGTGCAAAATGTTTATGATAGAAGCATTTAAAGGACAAAAAAATTCTTGACCTTGTCGTATCGAAAGTAAGGCACTACATAATAACGCTTCGCGTTATGAGGCGTACGGTATATTATCTTTAAAAATTATTTTATCTAAAAAAGGCTACTTATATAATATTATTATACGACTGTAAAATTTTCTTTTAGACATGAATAGAAAGCAAAATCCGTATCATTGGAAACGTGTAAATGCTGAGAGCCTCATCAAAGCCGCGATGGGTCGGTGAAGGGATAAATCTCGGTTGCGTTATATCCTCTCCATTTGCCATATTTGAAAAAAAAATGTATATAAAGTAATATCCTAGTAAGTAAAACCTAAATGTTATATTATATAATGCATTATAATAAATTTTTACACACAAGAATTCCGCTGCAGCTATATTATGGTTGGAGCACGAATTGGTCGACTCGACCAGAAAGGAACACGCCCTTTCACAAAGCTTAATGCTGCTATGTTTCACATTATTGTGTAGAGATATTATCAGTGTAGAGAGCCAGAGACATATTTTACGGAAAACGAGGAATTCCATCTTAGACCTTA
Source organism: Parnassius smintheus behrii (assembly GCA_036936625.1). Classification (NCBI taxonomy): domain Eukaryota; kingdom Metazoa; phylum Arthropoda; class Insecta; order Lepidoptera; family Papilionidae; genus Parnassius; species Parnassius smintheus. Next base: position 3,713,875 of record JAUPFT010000001.1, read on the forward strand.
GTTATGGCAACGCATTAACATTTTGCAGTGAGACACATAACCTTGCATTCAGAGATTAATTAAATTAGCAGTTAAAAGATGGCAGTGTATGAGATCTTGTTACTGAATGGTATATGTAAACTTAGATAAAAAATCAAACAAGGTAAGAAGAAACGTCCCTGGAAAACTTTAATTCTCTTTCCTTTTAAGTAAAATCATAGATTAAAATCATTGAGAGCTCTTTCATACATATTACCATCATCATCGTCTCAGCCCATCTTAAGTAGACACACAGAAAAAAGTCCTTAGATGCCTATTTCCATCGACTTCTTTTATGACGATATCCTTCATGCATTACCAGCTCGTAACGTAATATGAGAGAGAATATGTCTTGCTTTACTATGTCTTCCTCTCCAGCAAAACCTCCTCTTTTAACAGACAAAGAAGAACAAGGACTTTATATGAAATTTGTACCGATAATATAAAATTTTAAAGTATGCACACATATCATAATAGTCGTAATTTGTTGATAAATATATTTCCGAAATGCCTCCTACCTGAAAAGTATCTATACCTTCGTATTATTCTTCATCATCTCGTGGAAATCCATTGCTGGAGAAATGCCTCTAGCGTTGTAGGGAGTGCCTGGTTTCTATTCTGTAATAAATGTCTCGTTTGCTCCTAAGATCCGTTCTACGGTAGTGCTTGAAAAGAAAGCATTTCTTAAATAAAATACCATTTTAACGGCTTACAACAGCATTTAACTGCTATTTGTTGCGGGTAGTGTTTTTTATACTTATTTTAAGCCAGTGCTTGACCACAATCCCACCTGGTAAAATAATGAAAATAGTTGTCATCTTTTCCTTGTTCCATTGGGACTACGAGTACATGATGGCAGCGGTTGGAATACTTGAATAGTTTTAACGTAAAAACGTTTCAATAAAGTTGATTTGTGTGCTAAATTATGTGTAAGTATGGGGCATGCAAGATTGCTAATATTATTCTATAAAATATTATAACAACAATAATATTTTCTGTGAAAAAATTAATATTTTCTTTGAGAAAATGTCATCACCGCGTAAGGTTTCCCCATTATCTAATATGTGAATCCTTGATGTTGCTCTAAGCATTAACAAAATGGGTATCTGTTGTATATTGGGTGCGTTTGGCAGAAAAAAGCGCTAGCAAGCGCTTACAAGCGCCGAAATAATTTTCGGCCAGGACACGATTGCTACTTCAGTAGCGCTGACACAATCCGCCATTTTGCTTACTTAATTTGTTTGTTTTGAAGTAGAGTTTATAAGTTGTTTTGTGCAACATTCGTTTTAAGTAATATAATGACAAGAATAAACATATACATGTTATTAAAAATTCATGATTGGTAAGTTTTTAATATGAATACTTTACAAACATATATTTAACTTAGGTTAGGTTCCCTGGATAAAACTAACATCGTGTCCTGGAGGAAAATAGCTACTTACGATTTGATAGCGCTTACCGCTTACGATCGCCATTTTGCTTACAAGCGCTTGCTAGCGCTTTTTTCTGCCAAACGGACCCATTGTATCTGTTATACTGCAGACTATGAAGTGTTCCTGATCTTCTCTTTCTCATAGTTACCATTAATAAAACCCATGGAAAGAAATGAGTTCATAGATTTTCGATATCATATGGTTAAACTACATGGTTTTATATATTTTTTTTAAATGTAAATAAGCAAAATTATTACTTTCTATAAAATTATTAACTGTCTCTCGAAATCATAACGACATTTAAGCCATTCAAAGCGCACCGCTCAAAATAGCTGAGTCGAGATTAGTCTACACTTTGAGAAACTTGTTTCGCCTCAGCAAGATGATAATAAGTCTTCTATATATAAATCTTGTAAAGAGAGAAGACCTGCTCAAAATTTTAGTATGATACAAGAGCAACTGAGCATTATTTCCTGTGTTAAATTTCAAGAGTTACTTATAACTGTTTATATTTTGTAGCTACTTAAACATATTTCAGTTTTCTAGTATGTATACTCGCCGACAGAATCAAAGAAGAAGTAATAGTAATTAGAATTAATTTAAGCTTGGGCCTTGTGCTGTGAAAAATGTTAACGCGTACTGGAGACCAAATTAAGTAAATAGTATTCAAATTTCGTATGGTACGTGGTAGAATTACGCTGCAGCCATATGTATGGTAGCGAAAAAGGACTACGATCTCACATAATACCAGCGTAAAACAACTGTTTAATGTTGTTTCGTTTCATACGATAAATGTAGAGAACCGGAAATCCTTTTTACTGGAAACGAGGCATTCTATCTTAGCCTTCAGGGGTGACAACGTATCTTCATTTTGATTCTAAATCTAATCTAATCTAATCTAAGGTGTCTATGGGCCACAGTATCCACTTACCATCAGGTAGACTGTGTGCTCGTTTGTCACTTTTAGGACAGATCCTCATTACAATGCAGTTCACAGTACGTTCTCGATCCGATCTCGGTCTGATAAAATATTATCATGTAAAAAATATGTGCATTCATACTATCCGTAATAGTCAAGTTTCAAAAACCATTTCGATTTTGAAAATAACATCAAATCATTCACATGCCAATTCCGTCCAAAATGATCATAGTTTGCTATCCATCTATTATCTACCGGTAGTGCAACCCTAAGATATGCATGACCGTATCGGACTTTCCCGTAAACCACCACTTATCTAAACTATCCTGAGGATCTCCCGTGTAAGACGAACCACGAATAAAACTGTATGAGGCTATATAATTGTATGAATACTTTGAATGAAGCCTACAATAACTACAAACTGTTTCTTCTGCATATCAATGACATGTTGCAAACCCGTAACATTCATTGCTATGCAGATGACAGCACTGGTGATGCTCTGTACACCGGCCGCGCCAATATTTCTCGGGATAACGTCTCCGAGTACCGGGACAAACTTGTCTCTGAGTCTAGTCTTTGCTGAACAGTCTCAGATTGGGGTCGACTAAATCTAGTCCAGTTTAACCCTCAGAAGACACAAGTTTGCGCGTGAACCACTAAAAAGAACCCCTTTGTCGTATCTTTTATAAAACTATTCAAGGCACTCCCCTTGTTGTCTCAGCCAGTATCGGAATCCTCAGCATTGACATATCGAGTGACGTGCAGTTTCGTGGTCACTTGGAAGAGAAGGCCAAATTGGCTTCTAAAAAGCTTGGCGTACTCACCAGAGCGGGACAATATTTCATGCTGGCACACCGCCTGTAACTTTACAAGCCACAGGTACGGACGCACATGGTATACTGTTCGAATCTCTGGGCTGGAGCTCCCCAGTACCAGCTCCTTCCAGTTGACCGCATCCAATCATCGACGACCGAGTGCTTTCCGATTGGCTCGATTCACTGGCATTGCGAAGAGATGTTGCATCTCTTTGCGTATTTTATCGCATCTATCACGGGGAGTGCTCTGAGGAATTGTTCGGATTAATCCCAGCCGCCAAATTTCGTGAACGCACTACGCGGCAAACGTCCCGATACTATCAACACCATCTACATGCTTGACAGTCCACCACTGTACGTTTCAGAAGGAGTTTTCTTTCGCGTACGACCTCTCTGTGAAATAGTTTGCTACCGGCGGTTTTTCCGGACCGAGACCTGGTGACCTTCAAGAAAAGAGCTTACACCTTTCTAAAGGACCGGCAACGCACCTGCAATTCCCCTGGTGTTGCGGTAGAGCATGGTCGGCGGTCACTAAACATCAGGTGAGCCACATGCTCGTTTGCCCCCTCTTCTATTAAACAAATAAATTAAAAAAAAAAGCTAAGCGAAAGTAGTAAAATTCCTCCCTGCCTATCCCGCAAACGAAAAAGTAAAGCTTAATTAGTAATGCATATAAAGTTATAATGCAACTAGTTTAGGTCATTTTCTATGGAGTTGTAAAGATATATTTACCAACTTGGCATTTTATGACTTGGTCGACTATTATCCGTTCCGAAAATATGTTCTTCCATATCTTCAGTGTTTTTGAAAGGCGTCTGCAACGATACATCACACGATGGAATAGATGTGTAAAAAATCATCCTACATTTACCTGTATGGGAGGTTCCCAAACTTAAACAAATTAAGATTTTATTTCACAGTTTTCAGTGCTTAATATCTATGACTACGCCAAATTACAGATTTGTAGCACCTAGGTTTCCTGAGAAAAATCGCGGACGGACGGTGGGACGGACACGGACATAGCGAAATTACGAGTACAAGGGTTCCCGGTTGCGTAACTAAGGAACCCTAAAACACGCAGTAAGTTATTTAGAACTAAAAGAAACTAAATTTGTTAATTTCTTTAAATTATAACCCGCATGACCCACAAAAGCAACCTCGCTTTTTATTCGCACCAGCGATATCGCAACAAGCTGCAAATGAGTTTCCTGAAGTATGGAAATTACTGGATGAGCACCGGAAGCAATGTTGTTCTAGTTATTTCCAAGCACTTTGTATCTGAGTTTCTACAGCCGCATATATTAAAATTTCTTTAAGTTTTATCTTTTAGCTTATTTTTTTTTAAATTATTTCTATAAGCCGCGATAAAAAGTTAAAAGAAAATCCTATACTACTGAACGAGGAATACGTAACTCGTAGTTAACTGTGTTTATATAATGTTACTTGTGTTATGTGTTGTGATTAAATAAATAAATATTATAATAAAAACAATATAATATTTACATATTACCGTTAACCGTTACTGTTTATTAAAGTTCACATTGAATTTTCAAGTTGTACATAGGCCTCCCCTCTAGATTGCCTCATAGGAGGGATTTTTGCCATAGTTGCCACGCTTGGCAAGCGGCTCTGTAACCGCAGTTTATTTTTATTTTTAGTCGTTATTCGGAAGACGCTATTTACGAGACGAAGATTACCCGTGTCCTAATTTGTTTCCCTCTACCGCGTCATACGACACCCACAGCAGGACACGGGCCAGTAGATATTCTTACACCGCCACTACAGCGATCACAAATTACATAATTATATTTGTTTGTAATTGAGTTCTTGAAAATGATTTTAACGATATTGATGAAATTTAAAAAATAGGAGGTAAAAAAATAATGTAGCTATCCCTCATTTCTATTTTCTAGGTCTCATTTCTGTGAATATTCGTTTTTTCTGTGTTTTCACACACAAAGCAACAAACTTGACTTGCCCGCACAATATTGGATTGGTAATTTACTACGAAACTAAGCTATTGAAAAGGTAACTTCTATAGCCTAGTGGCTAGAGCAAAGTGCTACCACGTCGTGTGTTATCATAGTCATCATCACAGTCTATAAAAGTCCACTACTGAACATAGGTCTGCCTCATATATAGTCAAATTTCGGGAACGTCGAAAGGAGTTTTTAAAAACTAAACTACAACTAAATTAATACGTCTCACCGATTTGGAGGTGGCTTTAATAATGATCGAATCTTTAAGAGTCTGTTCGTACGCAGACATTCGACTCATCAACTAAGTACTAGGAATCTTATATAAAATGCTGATGTGTTAGTTTTGTTGCTTAGCCTAAATACATACATACATACATAAACACTCACGCCTGTCACCCAGAGGGGTAGGCAGAGACTACGGACTTCCATTTGGCACGATTCTGACAAACCTCTTTCGCCTCCTTTACATCCATATATCTACGCATACATGCTCGTCGGTTAAGGGTACTTCTAACGTGGCCCATTTTCAAAATATCGCCAATTTGGTCGATAAACTTTTTTCTAGGGCGTCCCTTTCCGACTCGGCCATTCACATCTGCCATATAAATTTGCTTTGTCACTCTTTCCTCATTCATTCTTTCTACGTGACCAAACCACCGAAGCATTCCTTTCTTAATCCTGGTCACAACATCATCTTGCATACCACATTTATCTCTTATCATGCAATTTCTCACCCTGTCATTCAGATTAAACCCTAGCATATTCCTTAAAGACCGCATTTCTATAGCATTTATTCTACTTTCGTGCTTCTTCTGCCACACCCAGCTTTCACTACCATACATTAAAGTAGGGACTAACACAGCATTATGAATTACCATACGTGCCTGTTTTGACACATTCTGGTTCTTCATAATAGAGTGTAGTGCCCCATTCACTCTATTCCCTGCATTTACTCGTCGTTCTATTTCCCTATCATATCTACCATCCCTGCTAAATACACATCCCAAATACACAAACTCATCCACTTGCTCAATTAACTCTCTTTCTATTCTTATTTCACATACCGTTTTGCTTTCTTCTCTTTCAAAAACCATCACTTTCGTCTTACTTGCGTTCACTTTCATTCCCCTTTCTTTCAATTCCCAGTTCATTAATGTAACCATCATTTGCAACTCTGCCGCCGATGACGCAAGTATGACTTGATCATCGGCATACAAAAGGCATTTGACGGTTAACTCGCCCATTCTTAACCCACATTCTTCATCTTTCAAAGTTTGCAAACACCGGTCCATAAATAGGTTGAACAGCCAAGGGGAAGCCACACAGCCCTGTCTGACACCTTTTTGGATGCCAAACCAGTCCGAGTAGACCCCATTGATCCTGACACAAGCACTAGAGTCCCTATAAAGAGACCTTAATGCCTGTATCAAACCAGCGCTCAGCCCATATGAGTTCAGTGTTTGCCATAACACATTCCTGTCCACTCTGTCATAAGCCTTTTCCAAGTCCATGAACGCACAAAAAACTTTCTGGTTTTTGGCCAAAAACTTCTCCGCAATCATGTGCATGGAAAAGACTTGATCTGTACACCCCATTCCCTTTCTAAAACCCGCTTGCACATCCCAAATTTTTCCATCAGTTTCTTTCATAACTCTTTCAATTAACACCTTAGCATACAGTTTACCCACAATACTAAGCAAGCTGATACCGCGGTAGTTTTTGCAGTCCTGCTGTGACCCTTTTCCTTTATATATTGGTACTATGACTGCTTTACACCAGTCATCCGGTACCCGTTTTAATTCCCAACATAAATTAAACAAGGTGTACAGCAGGCCTGCCACCACTCCCTCTCCAGCCCTTAGCATCTCGAGTGATACTCTATCATATCCAGCTGCCTTACCTGCTTTCATGCTTTTCATTGCTTTCATTATTTCATCTACACTTATCTCCATACCCCTTTCCACTTCTTTCGGAATTTCTAGTTCATTTAATTCATACGACTCTTCACTCATAAACACGCTTTCAAAGTATTCCTTCCATCTGTTTAAATTCGAAACTTCATCACTCAGAATACATCCATTCTCGTCTCTTATAGCATTTATTATAGGCTGTTTTGTATTTCCCCTGGCAGTTCTTACGAGTTTCCAGAACATTTTTATGTTAGCCTGGAAATTATCAGATATCCTTCTATCATTCTTATCCGTTCTTTCTTTTTTTTCCTTTCAACAACTTCTTTTACTCTCTTATTTAGACGTCTAAATTCTGCCTTTTTTCTTTCAATCTCATCATTCATACCAGAAGAATTACCAGCTTTGGTTGCTAGTAAATCTAACCATGCTTTCTTCTTTGATTCAACTTCCACCCGTACCTCATCATCCCACCATAACGTATTACTTTTCCTTTCATTTGTTCTCTTACTTACACCACATACTTCGGTGGCGGTATCCACCAAACCTTTCTTAATAATATCCCACACAGTATTCAAGTCTAAATCATTCATATACAACTCATTCAGACATCTAATATTTTCTCTCAGTCTACATTTATACTTCTCTATCACATCTTCATCTTGTAACTTCTCTATTCTTATACGCTGTAACGCAGTGGTAGATACAGATGTCCGATGCCGCCAACGCTTGAAAAGACCATTAATTCGACATAAGACCAAGTAATGATCCGTCCCTACGTTGGACCCTCGGTAAACTCTTGTATCTACGACTGCGCTCCTCATTCTTTCATCCACAATTACGAAATCTATCATGCTTCTATCATCACCTCTTTCCCATGTATACATGTGAATCTTCTTATGACGAAAAAAAGTATTCGTCACAAAAAGATTCTTTTCCGCACATACGGTGAGGAGGTCTTCACCATTCTCATTTATACTTTCATCACCAAACGTTCCCAATATCCTTTCATAACCAGACCTCTTCACCCCAACCCTTCCATTAAAGTCTCCTAACATAATAATATTTTCATTTTCCTTACATTTTGTCAACACCATCCTTACCATGTCCCAAAACTGCTCTCGGATGTAAGTGGGCTTAGACATGTCTGGGGCGTATACCCCTAGTAGGAACAGCTTCTTTAAGCCCACTTTCATTCGTATCCATAGCAGTCTCGGGCTTACGCATTCATACTCTTTCACACATCGTCCCATTCTTTCTGAAAGGATGAAACCGACTCCCTGGCATGCCCGTTCGGTCTCGCCCACACCAGACCAATACGCGGTATACGTGCCATGTGCAGTGGCATCCTTTCCCTTTCGTTTCGTCTCATTCACACATAACACATCTATTCCTCTGTCATTCATCATTTCGCATACTTCATCCATCTTATCATTCATTCCTCCACATACATTCAGCGTAGCCAGACGGGTTTCCGCAATCCACTTTTCGCCCCTCCGGGAGACAGAACGTGACGGGTGGCGAACCTCGTCGCCAGTTTTTCTCCCGGAGATTCTTCGCACCCCTGCCCCATTTAAGGGGCGCCGGGAACTCGGGGCCATTTCTTTTATTTCTCGAGTCATGGTGCGAACAAGGGTTGGTGGTAGATTTTACGCCGCTACCATACGGCGAGGAGCCGAGTCCATTTTATCGGCTTTGTCGCTCGTTTAGCACCACCCGGGGGACACGTGTAGGGTGGGCCTAAGGTTAGGTGGTCGAAGCCTACGGACGCGAGCGACTCATCCCCCTAATCACCTTAGCCTAAATAATACAATATAATATATATAATATACTAGTCTAAAACAGAGGGACGGGGTGCATCCATAACTCCTCCCTCCCTAAGAGCAAAATTATCGGAAATATCATTTTTAATGTTTTTACGATAATTTTGGAAGTGAGGCATACATTTTTTTCTTAATAAGTATATTAAAAACAATAGGAGACTTAAGGCTAGAAAATTTAAAATTACATATGTTAGAACACTGAAGTTAGAGTCCTTTTCTCCTTTGAAGACACTTGAATCTGTGTAATAGATTTCACTGTGTTTTAAAGCATTTGACATATACTTCACTTCGTCCAAGTTGACACCATTCATGTTAATTACGCGTGTACTTGTTACATTGGTAGTTGAGCGTAATTGAGGTAAGTTGATGACTGGAACTGGTAGTGCTGCCTCGTATTCTGTGTAAACACGGTGATGATGAATGTAAGTACCATGTATCTCCAGGTCACAGGGCTCATCACTGGTTAGTATATAAGTTCCAAAAATGGGTTGCTTGCTGATCTCGTTATCGCAGTGTTTGGTAAGTGTCGTTCTTAGCTTTGTAAAAACAATCCAATTTTCTGCCTTAATTTGCTGTACTTTGACGTCTTCAATTAGCGTGTTGTGTGCAACAAGTAAGGTTATTCTCAAATTTCATCAACTGTTCTATGCAGGTAAGTCCAGGGTAGAGGGCTCTATTTTCTTCGGTACACAGGAAATCATCACCAGCGGCAAGCGGGCGACAGGGTTTCGTAACTGGTAAGTATTTCGTCCCTTTCACCAGGAGGTAAGGATATTTTGGGAATATGGTAATTGTTTCTTTCGCTTCTTTCAGGTTCATTAAGAAGTGAAAGAAGTGAAAGAAGCGAAAGAGGTATGTAAGGATCGTGACACTTGGCGATCTGTTCTCTCTGGCTACCCCGTTAGGGATTGTGCGTGACGATAAGTAAGTAAGTAAGTAAGTGGTAATTGTTTCGTTAACGGATTCGCGGAAAATAGGTACGGAATAAACCTTAAAGTAATTGTAGGTATTATTATCAGTTAACGGAATCTCCATTATAAATGCTATCTGGTTTTTCTTAAGGTAAGATTTTACTCTTATGGTTTGTTCTAATTTTACCAAATTAGTTTCGGTTGGTGGGTACACTAAATTTTCGGTAGTGGATATTAGTTTTAAATGATCTAAGAGTTCTGTAGAATTTATAATAGATTGATGAAGTATAGATACTCTACTAAAAGCTAGGGCAGTCTCTATTTCATTTAATTTATCAAATATGGTTCGAAAATTGCTTATGAATAAATTAAATAATCCAAAAATATATGTAGAGAAAACCCAGTTATTTTCTCTAGTCGTTAGATGATTTAGCATTGTCTCTACACTTTTTAGGCGTGCATCTAGCATAACGGAATTATTATTTAAGGTTTCAGTGGCATTAATAAAGCTGTCCAACATTTTAGAGACTAAGGTGAGTTTCCTAGACACGATAATTTGGTTGTGACTTAGCTCCGAGGTAAGTTTATCATACTTTAGAGCATCTTCATGATCGAGGTTTCCCGTAATAATTTTTAAAACTGACCCTAATGGATTTAGGATCCCTCTCTTAAAACGTTGCGGCATAAGTTGTTGAAATTTTTGAACGGTTAAATCGCGTATGTGATCTGCATGGGTTTTAACGCTTATAAATTCGCGAGGGTATGGTTCCTTTACTTCAATTAGTTTACTGAGTTTACGATATTGAGCAATAATTAGATTTAGGTCGTCATAAATATTTTCTAAATTTAAAATCTTTATTATAGTCCAGTGATCTGTTTGTGCATATGCTTGTCCTTGTTTTACCGGAAGTATCCCTGGGTTCTCCTCAAGTGACTGCAGATGATGGGCCAGGATCGGCATCGCAATCATCAGTATGCACCACCTGTGGAGGGCGTTTGATATTTTTAATCGGGGCTTTAGTCTTTCTTTCACCTACTTTTATTGGCACTATATTTCTTTCGGCTTTGCCTACTACTTTAGCCTTAACATATCGCGGTCTATCTTTGCTTTTTCTTTTGTTGGTATCTTTAGCAAATACAGTCTTACCACACGGAAATACTATCTCATTTTCACCGCCTCGTTTTTCCTTAATTTTTTCTTTAATCGCTACCATATTTTCTGCTAAATGTTTGTATAAGAATTTTGTTCGCTTTGCATGGTCTCTTACTAAGTGTTGGAAATACTGCTTATCAATTTCTGTATTAAATGGGCTACCCGTGTCCGTGTGTCCAAAAACTACCTCGAAAGGTGTAAGCTCTGTTACCGAATGAATGGTATTATTATAAGCTAGTATGGAATACGTCATAACTGATGCCGCATCAGTAGGTTTTCTTTCGTATTTTGCCAATCTATAAATTTCTATAATCGTCGAGTGAAAGCGTTCTATAAGCCCCATCGAGTTTGGGCTATTTGGGGTTCCGATGTGTTGTTCAATTTTATATAAGCTTAAGAATTCCTTAATTAATTCATTGTTAAATTCAGAGCCTGGGTCTGAACTTATCTTTTTGGGTATTCCGTAAAAAGAAAAGTACTTCATCAAAGCTCGGACTACTTCGGGAGTAGACCTATTTGAAATTTCTATCGCTTGGCCTAATTTGCTAAACGCATCTATAAGGGTGAGATAATGCTTTCCTTCGATGTTAAACAGGTTTATAAATATTTCTTGAAACGGAGCATCTTGTGTTTGGGTTAATTGAAGTACAGGTTTGATTGGCTTCCTGTCGTATTTCATTTTTTTACACGCAGTACAACTATTTATTATTGCCGAAACGGTTTCTTGTAAATTATCCCAGTAGTAATTTCTGCGGATTCTGACTAGCGTCTCTTTAATGCTCCGGTGGCATGTCTTTCCTTCGTGATATTTAACTACAATCGCTCTTTGTTCTTTTTCATCTTCAACAAAAACTACTCGTTCCGTACATTCGAAAAATTGAACCATGTCCCTTTTGAACAGGTGTATAATGATATTACTAAATTGTTTTCGATGTTCTTCCCGTTCAAAATATATAAAATATTTAATTTTAGGCCTAATATATTTCTTTAAAAATTCTTTTATTAACTCGGAATTATCTAATGGTAAAAATACTTCTAGTACTTTTTGTTTCTTTCTAGAAATATCTTTAACCTGACATTCATTTTTGAACCACGAATATACTAATATTTGATTTGGCTTTGCATCGATAGCCTCATGTAATATTGGTATACCGTTCGACTCTAATTCTACGGCTGAATGCACAGTTTGGGATTTACTAGATTCTGTAGGCGATCGGATTGGGTATTCGGAAACCTTTTCTGAACTACTAATCGATATTATGTCGGAAAGAGACATAGGGCTCGCGGGAACAGTACTTGAGTCTGATATTATTACAGTGGACGTAGAGTCGTTATGTCTTTTATTTTCAGCATTTAGTTTTTCAATTTCCTTAACAACGTCTTTTAAATGGTCTCTAAGCTTACACTCTTTGCTGTCGAAGTTAACGTCCATAGAATGACCTTCGTCGTCTGAATTTAGTGCATTAATTTTAATTCTGGATAGGGCGTCGGCATTTGTATTCTGTTTTCCATTTTTATAAACAATCTCAAAGTCGTACTCCTGTAATCGTAGTCGCCATCTGGTGAGTTTACTGTTTGGTTCCTTTAATGAGTAAAGCCAAACTAAGGGTCGATGGTCAGTGTAGATTACAAATTTCCGTCCGTAAAGGTATGGCCGGAAATGTTTTACAGCCCAAATAATAGCTAAAAGTTCGCGTTCGATGGTGCTGTATCTACTTTCCGTGTCACTAAGCGTCCTACTCGCGTATGCAACAGGTCTATCACTACCAATAGGGCCCTGTGATAGAACTGCTCCTAAAGCTATATTTGAGGCGTCAGTTGTGAGAATGAACGTCTTTTTGAAATCCGGGTACTGTAGTAATGGTTCACTCGTAAGTATTTCTTTACATTTTTCAAACGCACTTATATATTTTTCGTCGATGATTATTTTATTTCGCTTTTTGAGACATGCAGTTAGGGGTTGTGTGATCTTAGCAAAGTCCTTTATGAATACCCTACCAGCCCTAAGAAACTTTTAATTTCAGTTGTTGTCTTAGGTATAGGAAAATTTTGCACAGCTTTAATTTTGTCAGTGTTCGGTCGTAGCCCTTCTTTCGTAATGGTATGTCCTAAATATAAAACCTCCTTCCTTAAAAATTCAGACTTGTCTAATTGAATCTTTAGATTAGTCGTCCTAAGTCTGTCAAATATTGTCCGTAACTTTTGTATATGTTCTTCCAGACTGGTTGAAAATACAATTATATCGTCCAAATATACCATGCAGTGTATCCCCTGTAATCCCCTTAGCACACTATCCATGGTCCGCTGGAAAGTTGCAGGAGCTGTCTTCAAGCCAAATGGCATTCTGAGGAATTCATAATGGCCGTTTTGAGTGCTAAAGGCTGTCTTTTGCCTGTCTTGTTCTTCTATTTCAATTTGATGGTAACCACTTGCCAAGTCAATTGTACTGAAATAGGAACTCTTCCCTAACTTGTCAAACAAATCTGTTATGTTTGGTAGTGGGTATTTGTCGTCGATGGTTATGTCATTCAAACGTCGATAGTCTATAACCATGCGAAATTTAGTTTCACCAGATGCATCTAACTTTTTGGGTACTAGGTGTACAGGAGCATTCCATGGCGAATGTGACTCCTGAATAACATTGTCCTTTAATAGCTTGTCTACTTGCCTATTTATCTCTTCTGCTTGCATTGGTGCTTGTCGGTAAGGTCTGACGTAAATTGGGTCTTCATTTTTTGTACGTATTTTATGTTTAATTTTATTAGCGAAGGTCAGTGGTAGTTTGTCGCAGTAAAATATGTCTTTAAATTCTTGGCATAGTCTAAAGATTTTGTCGCGTTCCTCATCGTTAGTGTGATCAAGTCTTAGCTTAAGTAGATTTTCTTCGAGTATCTTATCGATCCCTATGTCGTCATAGGTACTCGTAAAATTTATGTCACATTGAGTAGTCTCGTACTTAGTAACGGTAAAAGGTCGCGTTACTGTTAATATCATCTCATTGTCAAGAACATTCTGTATGACTGTTGTGGCATAACCGTTAACGCAGTTTACCAATGCACTGGGCATTCGTACACCGCTGACAAACTCCTTGTAATCAATGATTGCCTCTCCAGAACACTGGTCCGTTGGCAACTTTACGCGCTGTTCTGATCGTGGTGGTAGTGTTATAACGTAATTTAAATTATTATTAACTATTGGTATGCAAGTTGTTTTGGTACAAGGTACAAGGTCCTTAAGGTCTATTATTGTATCTAATTGTTTCAATAGGTCATTACCTATGAGGCCGTCGTAACGAGAGTCGACATCATATAGGTAAAATTTGTGGCAATCTGAACTTTTAAAGGTGGGTGGTAGAGGGATTTGTATCACTTCATCGTGTCTACTAGAGGCGTGGGTGCTGACTACTTCGAATGGTTCATGTGTTATATATTGATAAAAGTGTTGGTATGCCTTACGGGGGCTGATAAAGGATCTAGTACTACCTGTATCTACCATTAATTTTGCATCTATTTCAAGAATATAAATATAAGGTAATTTGAGATTCGGATCACAATTTAATTCTATAACTTCTTGTCTCCTATCGAGGCTTTCATGTGAAAATTTTCGATAGTTTGAGTTTGAGTTTCGTCTGTAAGTTCGTTATAAGTCATTTCGTCAATGGTTTCCTCAGCGGATGGTGTCAGTTCATTGTCATACTGTTCTACATACTCGTCTGTGTCATAGTACTCGTCATAATACTGTCCGTCGTTTTCTCTTAAAGTTAACTCGTTTAATCTAAAGCCGGGCTGTGGCCTTGGAGGGGCTGTCCTCATCGAAACGTCAGTCTCCTGAAAATTGGGTTTCTGAACTTGTGGCTTATTGCCGAATTGCGTAGTTGGCATATGGCCAAATTGCTGTTGAGGTCTTTGACCAAACTGTTGTGGTTGAAAGCCCAATTGTGGGCGGTAACCGAACTGTTGTGGCTGAGAGCCGAATTGTGGACGATAGCCGAAATGTTGTGGCTGAGATCCGAATTGTGGGCGATAGCCGAACTGTTGTGGTTGTTGGCCAAGTTGTGGCCGATAACCGAATTGAGGTGGACGGTAACTCATCTGCTGCATTAGTTGAGGCCGAAAGCCAGATTGAGGCATCCTGAATTGGCTTTGATTTTGAATGCCGAAATTAAATTTTGGTGTACTATTGCTTGGTAATATTGGTTTGTATCCGTAAGGTTGCATTACTGTGTGAGGCATACCACCGAATTTAAATCCTTGCGTTGGGACTGATGTTTGAGGCTGCCTTAAACCTAAACCGCTACTACCGTGGACACGATTTCGCATATTGTATTGATCGTGGAAGTTAACTTCCTCTAGTACAATGCTCAGCGCGTCCTCTAAAGTCTCTGGCTTCTTTAACCTCACTATTCGAACCATATTCTCGGAAAGATTGTATAGGAACACGTTTAGGGCCGTATTATTGTAAATTGCCAATTTAGCGCTTTTAAGATTACTATCATCGGATATGTTTACTTTTGAAATTAATAATGATCGAATACTTTGAATGCGGTTACAAAAATCTTGAAAGCTTTCACCGGATTTAATTTTTAAGGATTCTAATTCAATACTAATACACTCTTCGCTACGCGGGTCTCCGAAGTGCTGTGTTAACAAATCTTTTAACTGGGACCATGTCACGACATCCTCACGTTCCGATAAGAGCGACGCCGCGTTATCTGTAAGCCTACTAGTTATGGAGTGATATACATATAAATTTTGTTCTTCGTCACCCCTATACCTACGAATGACATATTCAGATTTCCTCAAAAATAAATTTTGCTGTCTTTTATCGCCATTAAAAAGTGGAATAAGCCGTAGCATTTCTGTTGGTATGGGATTAATTACAACGGTTTGTCGTTCTGCTGCCTGTGGTTGTTCCATCGTTATAGAGTAATGCACGAGTCAGAGGAGTCAGTTAATATAGTGCACTATTTTATGCAATAACAAAACATATAAAGTAGAACACGCTAAAGCATATAACAATATAATTTATAAAATAAAAGTTAATCTAACCATAAATTTTGTAAAATTTGTAAATGTAATAAAAAGAAAATAAATGAAATAAAACTGTATTATATCTCTAGCATTAATAAAACATACATTAATTAATTATCTTTTATAGTAAACTTTTAATTAGATTTTAGTTTATTACTTTTATAAAGGTCTTATTTTTTTAAAGCGTTCAATAATCTCTGTGCGAAAGGCACTCTGCGTCCCTTAAGCTTATCAGCGTTATGTTATGTCTACAGTAACGGAGTGTCTATTTCTAAATGGAATTAATTAAAAACCAGATACGTTATAATGAGAGAAGTCCGATCTCAATAATAACAAATTAAATTAAAGGTGAAGGATAATAGTGGTATTAAGGATGGTGAAGAGTTTTACTCACCAACCAGCTGCTATTCCCATGCCTTCCGCTTCCACTTCCCTTGATGACAAATTTATTTGGTTCTTGAATTTGCCCAACAGCTAATCGCACCGCTATCACGAATCCAGGCGAATTTGGACACCTGAATATATCGAGAGACGGCACAGCTTTCACGAGCAAATCCTACCGGCTGCGCCAGTCAAATTTCGGGAACGTCGAAAGGAGTTTTTAAAAACTAAACTACAACTAAATTAATACGTCTCACCGATTTGGACGTGGCTTTAATAATGATCGAATCTTCAAGAGTCTGTTCGTACGCAGACGTTCGACTCATCAACTAAGTACTAGGAATCTTATATAAAATGCTGATGTGTTAGTTTTGTTGCTTAGCCTAAATAATACAATATAATATATATAATATACTAGTCTAAAACAGAGGGACGGGGTGCATCCATAACTATATTGCCTCACAGGGGAGATTTCGCCACAGTTGCCACGCTCAGCGAGCGAGATATCGACAGCAGGTTTTTTATTATTTTGAGTTGTTATGAGGAAGGTGCCGCTGCCCATAATCTAGTTCAATTTCCCTCCGTCGTATCTGACGACACCCCCCGGACGATATGGAGTCGTGTGTGCGAGTTCATTTTTTTTTTGCGGAGTAACGTGTATTTTAATAGCGCTATGTGTGCTTTTTAACCGTCAATGCTTGTTCGAAAAACATTTTATTACAGTAATTTTAGAGATAGGAAATAATTTGTTCAGCTACAATTAAACCTAAATATTTTTTTTTGATAGTTTTAAAATAAAAAAATAATAAGGATTGTTAGCAACGAGGGTAAAACAATAAAATAAAACATGAAGAAATGACGATAGAACTGTAATCTTCCACGCGTTATAAGTAGTATAATGTAAAGATGAAACGGATAGCTGTTAGGCCGGATACCGTATACCGGATATTCGGCCAGTCTTATCGCCGGATGACCGGATATATGGCCGCTGGATATTTTGCCGAACATTGCCGTTTGGTGCAGCGCAAGAAGCGAAAAGTAAAGTCAGTGCAAACTGTTCGTGATCGTGACCCTCATATTTTGTGGGCAGGTATTACTACACAATACCCAAATTTATCAAAGTGTGCCAAAATATATCTTTCAGCACCCTGCAGCACTGTGTACAGCGAAAGACTTTTTTCTTAAGCTGGACTTGTTTATGAAGACAGACGAAACTTTAATTAGTATTTATTCACCATAATTTGCCCTTATCTACGAAATACTATTATTTATTCTGTGCCTTAGCACAGTACGAGTATCAATTTTGCTAGTTTTAAAACGAAAATTTTGTGATTACTGATTATATTTGATGTGACAAATGAAGTACTTAACTGAATATGATTTTTAATAAATCCGGTAGCTGTTGGTTATCCGGTATCCGGACGGATAGTTATTTTAGGCCGGATAGGCTGAATCACCTACCTACCTGATAGTTACCGAATATCCGTTTCATCTCTAGTATAAAGTATCGCGCAGGCGACTAAGAGCGATTAGTCTATAATTCTACGAGTCTCACTGTCGTTACGATGCCCGTTGGGGTATCCTGCTAATATGGGCATAAAAGATCGTGTTGCTGAGACAGCTGCACTGTGCTATAATGAGATGGGTAAGTGTTGCTGTTGGTTCACATACTTTGGTGTTATCTTGTAATTATGTCCCTCACGTTACACCAGTGTATGATTGTGGCGGGGACGTATTGTGGTTGGTCAAACTGTATTTGCTCTATACTGAATGTTACGCTGTCTTATTCCTGATAATGATTAATTGCGTAAGCAAGAGAGCAAGTTGAACATCAACTCTCACACTTTTATTATTTTTAACAATTTACCTCCAGAATAATTTGAATACGAGAGATATTCTTTTATTTAAAAAAATGAAATTAATTTCTAACAGTTATGTTTTTCGGAAACAATTCATCCAATTTGCTTAAAATTTTAAACTCAAATAATGTTTTATTTTAAAAGTTTAAAAATACGAGTTGGTGCAATGCCTGAGAAAATTATTTAATTTTCTAAGCTTGAGCAAAACTAGGTCACCCAGGAAATATCTAATTATACTACGTACGTACTATCGCTGTAACGTGAGTGATAATCGTGATAAAGTGTAGGATTCACCATCGAAATCATCATTGTTAGAAGTCGACTGCTTAAGGGGATATAGTTAGTCCGCTCAAATTCTAATTTCGCCCCCACTTACCCGCGCGTCGTTAGTAATGTGTATTCTGATCGTAAGCGACACAACTTCTCACTTCAAAAGCCTAAGCAATACTAACGGGGCAACAGGAATCAAGCTTCAAGATGCCGATAGTTTAGGTAATTTCTTTTTACAGTGAAAATAATGGTATTTAAAAAAAGTAAATAACATAAGCACTGCTTTATAGTTAGTTCAGTTAGTATACAAAGTTTCATGATCTTACTTAAAGTATTTTTATGAATAACAGCTGTTTATTGTTCAGTTTGGAAGTAACTTTGGATTTTTTTCTATCGAGGAATTTTTACGGAATCGTGTTTTCGTCTAACGTAGTCCTTAACATTAATCCTCAAATTTACCATATATTTATTCCAAAATTAATGCTGCAGTACTTTCGGCATAACGGAGGATCTTGCTAAGCCATTTGAGGTTATATTTAACCTTAACATAGGCCTCCCTCACAGATTAAGGTCATATAGGGGACAACACACAGTTATGTTGAGCAGGCGAACAGGCGACCGCCGTTTCTTTATAATATTTTATATTCTGTATTCTTGTTGACGACTCCGTCTCGCAGTGGCTTAGCAACGAATGGCTGCGCTGGGGGTCGTGGGTTCGAATCCTGCACGGAACAAGTATTTATATGACCTAAAAATGATTGTTCTGGGTCTGGATGTTTGTCCTTGTGCAATTTATGTTTGTAAAGTGCCCCCACGATAAAGGAGAAAATCCTAGTGTAGGGGTAACGTTTTTAAAAAGAAAAAAAAGTTCTTTTATATATTTTATACGTGGTAGAAGGTGGCCCTTTATTAGCTGCAGCTATGTTATATTGCAGTGCAAATAGGTTGGATCGTTCGAAAAAGGACCACACTCTAATAGATTAGAGCTTTTAAATAATACCAGCGTAAAATAAAAACTAAATTAAGCTGTGTTTCGTACGGTGAATGTAGAGAACCAGAAACCCTTTTCACTGAAAACAAGCAATTCCAACTTAGTCCTCAGAGGTGACTACGTATCAGTATTTTGATTCTTGATGAAGAACGCAGCATCTACTTACCATCGGTGACTGTGTGTTTAGTTGCTACCCTTATTCTATAAAAAAATATAAGTTGTAAACAGGAAATCGCTGCTGCACATCTTCAAATTTTTTTTCACTGTTTCCTCTTACGGCCCCCCGGGGACGATACGGGGAAGTGGATAATTTTACACCGCCGTTACACGTTTTATAAGATTAAAGAAATAAATCCTTTGCATAGGAAAAGAAATACAAATGATTTTTTTGTGTGACATTGCTACGTTTGTCTTTATCGTGTGGTAACGCAACACAATTGTATTATTCTTTAACTCTTATTTCTCGTAAAAGAAACTGACTTTCTTTTTCCTAGCTCAATATGTGCTATTATTATAGCAGTTCACCTATTTCCCTCCCTACATAAATTAGCGTAATTGGCAGTCAAAATTTCATCAAATTGACAACATCTTGTTTTCTTCAGAAGACAATACTGGTCGAAAATATACAAGTAATCATTATACTTAGGCAGTTCGGAGATTGGTTTACATAAATTATAGTTTTTTTTAATTACCATTACGTGATTTGGGTTTCAGTTATCATTCGATCCATTTACCCTATTACGGCACGATGACAGTAACGTCACAAAGGATTTGTCAAGCACGCTGTGTGGGCAACGACGTGTTCATTCTTGGTCCTTAGGGCTGACAACACGCCTATATTTTGATACTTTATCGACGATAGATGTAAATATCTACAGGCCACAGCGTCCACTTTCCATTAGGTAGACTGTGCGCTCGTTTCTCACCCGTATTCCATAACACAAAACTCTACTTATTTATTGATGAATATAAATTTCTTTATAATTGTTGTTAGCAATTGATTTAAAAAAAAAACAATGAAAGTCGTATGTATCACAAATTGGAATTTTTTTTGAATGAAAGTTATCTTCCACTTTTACTATTCTCTTTAGTGACCTAACTCCGAGCTAAAAGCTATTTATGACCATATCTCAGTAAGGCTATAGAATGATTCCAATAGCGTCTATGTCAAGTTGCTGTAATAAATTATAGACGATTTTTAAGGGAAGAGATCCCTCGGGAACGGTTTTTCTTATCGCTTCTAACTTACTTATGACTCGAAAATGACACGAAGTAATTTTGAAGACTTAAATGAAAACAATAACTTGGATATTGTGCTACGTTGCTGTTGGATAATAATACAGCTCTTTTACTCTATGCTTAATTGAAATTTTCCGTATTTTTACAAATATTAAAACAAAACCATGTATATTTTAGACATTGGATGACTTTCCGAAACGGATAAAAATTATTTAAAAAAATATGAATCCTTTTTTAAATAATTTTAAATTGTTTAAAAAAATTTTGAAAACGTAAATCGATAACAATACAATATAACTATTTACAATACCATTAAACAAGCAATTCTTATATATATATATATATATATATATATATATATATATATATATATATATATATATATATATATATATATATATAATTCCAAGTCACGTTATTTTTTAGTGATGGACTCCTAAACTACTTAACCGATTTTGATCAAATTTGCACACCGTGTGCGGTATGGTCCAACTTGAGAGATAGGATAGTTTTTTTGCAAGGGCAGGACAACGTCTGCCTGGAGTTCTAGTATATATATATATATATATGTATATATATATATGTATATATACATATATATATACATATATATATATATACATATATATATATATATATATATATATATATATATATATATATATATATATATATATATATATATATATATATATATATATATATATATATATATAATTATAATTTGGGAAACGGCTCCAACCATTTTCATGACATTTATTATTCAGGGAGTTTCGGGGGCAATAAATCGATACCTAGGACTCATTTTCAGAAAATGTCGTTTATCCATGTTTTAGGCAATATCATTAGAATACGAAAGTAAATTTTACCGATGCCTTAAAGGTTATAATACCTCAATGGGATATCGGGCGGTTCTGCAATCACAGAACGCCGGTTCGATTCTCCGGCCTGACTCATTTTTCCTTTTTTCAAGTTCCTTCTTTTGTGAGTAAATATATTATTTAGAGACATTTTTTACCATGTTTCTTTTTAAAATATGAAAAATAATGAGCGAGAAGATCGAAAAAATTTATTCATATTTCATCAGTATGTAATTGGTATCTATCGGTCATCCAGGTACTACCTATATATACTATAATTGACAATCTATGGGGCAGGAATATGTGAAGCAAAGTACAGTAATGAGAATTTTAAGTAATATTCAACTTTAGTACTGTTATCTAAGGTTAATAAGATACTAAAATGTCATCAAAATGGAAAGAGCGCTCATAAATTTGTAATAGAGTTATTAAAAAAGGAATAAAAAGGCATTGTTAAAATGCAGCAATTAATTCGTTTATCCCCATTTCCCAAGGAATGTCTTAAAGGACGAGTCACAAGGAGAAGACACACTTAAAATCAAGGTCTAGGACATGCTTAGCTATTTTTATTTTTATTTTTAATAACTTATGAATGACAATTTAGCTTATGGCAAACGGCTGATGTAGGCCATTAACAACTGCAACCAAAAATTAAAATAATGAAATACTAATCAACGTGTATATTTGTAATATATACGTAGGTACATGGTAGGTATAAAAATAAGTACGTGGGTTTGGTCTCAGTAATATGTTGTAACTTTTATATTTCTATTGTGCTTTTTTTGTTTTCTTGTGCGTAGGATCTCTCTATGGAATAGTTTACCACCGGCGATTTTTCCGGACCGATACGACCTGTTGACTTTCTAGAAAAGAGCTTACTCCTTTCTAAAGGGCCGGCAACGCACCTGCAATTCCCCTGGTGTTGCTGATGTTCATGGTCGGCGGAAGACACTTAACATCAGGTGAACCGTATGCTCGTTTTCCCCCTCTTCTATAAATAAAAACGTCCTCACGTTGTATGACTGCCCTAAGGTTGACTAACAAAGAATTCTTTTGGCGTTAAATCTGCCTTTTGTTAAGACACTTTTTATATCTAGGAGTCCGAGTTGAGACAATTACATTCACTACTGTGTTCCAATGAGAAGCGTGAAAAGAACCGGTAAGTATAATTACAGGCTACAAAATTAGGTGATAATAATTCTTCAACTGTTATCACATAGTTAATATAATAATCGTCATACAAAATGCTATTATTATGAGTCCCGAATTTAACATTCGAAGTGGGAACGTCTTGCAGACCTGAAAATTAACGATTCATCGTCCATAAAAGCTAACGCCAGTACCCGTCCCCGTCATAAAAAGTTTTATATGTTATTTTCCTAAGTCTCATAATAATAGATATCTTATAAAGTAAAGTAAAGTTACAGCCTATATACGTCCCACTCCTGGGCACAGGCCTCCTCTCATTTTTGAGAGGTTATTAGGGCAAGGAAGTGTGCGCCACGCTGCCCCGATGCATGTTGGCGAAATTCACATGTCTTCAAAATTTTTTTTTCTCTGACATGCAGGTTTCCTGAGCCGTGGTGGCTCAGATGGTTAGCGCTCGCTGTAAATTTCACAGTACACGAGCAAACCGGGATCGATCCCCACCGGCACCAATGAAATTGTTAATGCAATTTTAAGTGCTGATTTACCACATGCTCGGCGGTGAAGGAAAACATCGTGAGGAAACCTACGTATATATAGGTGCTATAAAATTATTAAATTAAAGATAGTTACCCAATGTACTCGAGATCTCTTTTTCATAAAGGATTTAGCTAAGTGGTTACCGTTTTATGGCTAGAAGTCCATCTGAGTGAATGCCATCCTCTCGCCTACTTCTGCCGTGAAATAGTAGTGCTTGCATTGCTGAGTTCTGGTCTGAAGGATACAAAAAGCCAGCATATATTACAGGATGTGAGGCATTTCATCTAAATCCTCTGGGATGACAATGCATTTGTAACCATCTTGTTATAAAGTTGACAGTAGAAATCCATGGACTGAAGTAGCCACTTACCATCATGTGCGATGTATGATATATGTGTGATCACTTCAGCCTTTTAAAAACCACAAATAAATAAAAAAATAAGTAAGTTGCGAAACTATGGGAAATGCCAAAATATTTAACAAAGCCCGGTAACCGGCAGCAGAGTTCATACAATAGGTCTAGAACCGAGATCTTCTACCTAACTCCTAAAAGTGAAGGTCATGGCAAATGCTTTTAAGTTATTACTACGATGATGCTCAAAATAACCTTTCATAGCAGCGATGTGTATCTGTCTGCTGAAGTCCTCAGGAAGCTTAGGTACTCTGAAATTATTATGGAAAATTTATTATTAAAAAAAATGTTTGCAAAACTCCACGCAGGAAACTGTTTCAAATAATAACCTAACACAAATAAAACTTTTAAATGCCTAAGAGAAAAGTCTGAGTAATGCGTAGACATAGGAACGAGAGAAAGATTATCGATACTTCCCGACAGCTGCTGGGCTCCTACGTCCCTGGGCTGATTGTATTGGTTTCAAGGATATTGTATGCACCTTCTGTTTAAGATATTTCGGAAAAAGATAAAGTAATTTTTTATAAATGCTACCAGTCGGCTCTTCCACGTTAAGACCTAGTATAGACTTAACATTAATCTTACCCAGTTTAGACTAAAACTTAGTTTTGCGTTTAAAACAAAACATAAATACAGTTCTAGTTTAATCTTGTAAAAGTTTTAAGAAATCGTAAATTATAAAATTTAAGATATTTATTATATATGATTATTTTAAAAATTTATTGCAGATGTTTCATATATAACCAGGAAAATATTATGTAAGTAAGATTTTTAATATGCGTGCGCATTGGCGTGTATGTGCATGTGTAGGGTTGTGCGTGTGTGCGTGTGTGCGTTTGTGCGTGACTGCGTGAATGCGGGCATGCGTGCGTGCGCTCGTGCGCGCATGCGAGCGTCTGTGTGTGTGTAGATTTATAATTTCAATTTTCAGATCTAAATGTGTAAGGGTGACATGTGTAAGTGTGTAATTAAATAAAGTTAGTAAAGGTAATATAGGTAATAAATTAAAGTAAAGGGATTAACGATATGCTTTCGAGAGTGTTAATTGAAACTTCGACTTGATAAGATTTTGAAGTCAATCGGTCAATCTGTTTTAAAGATGTTAAAAAAATCAAAAAAGTATTTTAATACTAACATAATAATAATTATGTACTTAATCCGTTATTTAAACTCAAGGCAACTTACGGTGAAGTTATTGCAAAATATCTGCTTGCAGCAATATTGCCTTCCCACGTCGATTTTTTACAACAAAAGCCGCGTTTACTTGCGAATATAAATCAACCTAGCAAAGATAAATGGAAAATATCGGTATTTCAATCGAATGTAGCCCTTGTTATTATAGGCATAAATAACTACTGGTAAATATTTGTTAAATAACAAGCCCGCCGCGGCATTCATTAGTCAAGTCGTGTAAAAACATTGCCGCTTTTAAACCCTTTATAAATTAATCTATAGTTAGTGGTGGCGTTAACATATTTATTTTAAGAGTAATACTATTATATATTACATACGTGGTAGTGCCATGCTGCAGTTATATTAGTAGTATAGTTGTAGCACGAATGGGTCGGCTCGACCGGGGAAGGACCACGCTCTCACAGAATACCAGCGTAAAATAGTACCTTCACTCTACTGTGTTTCGTATGGTGAGTGTAGAGAACCGGAGACCCTTTTTACTGGAAACGAGGCATTCCATCTTAGTCGTCACGGGTGACAACTCATCTGCAGTTTAAGTAGATATCTATGGGCCACAGCAACCACTTATCATTAGGTGGACTGTGTGCTCGTTTGTCACCCTAGCTTATTACAAAAAACTAACTTTGAAGTCGACAAAAGAAAATATAACGTGTTTGAATATAACTAGAATAGATTTATAATAAAAAATTTCAGATTAAATGTGTGAGGGTAGGGTGACCTTCGTTAGTGAGCGGAGCTATTTTGATCTACGTATAAGTTGTATAACATTGTGAGACAGAGGGAACTCGCCCTGAAAAGTCCTTGTCGAGTTGCCTTCATTATATTTGCAAAGCGGTACCGCCAAATGTACGTGCATAAGCTATGCATACAATGTGACAATTGCAATTGACTTTAATACGTAAAAAGTTTTAAACATCAAAAGTAATCGTATGATTTTGTGAGAATGGTTTATCCGATCATCTCGATCAGTTATTCCATCCGAATGAGGTCTTGGTCAACAAGGTGTACTAACTAGGTGACACAAAATGATTTATAATATTTATTTTACCAGAATACCAGCGTAAAACAGCAACCTAATGCTGATGTATTTTGTATGGTGACAGTGCAGAGAACTGCGGACCCTTTTGAAACGAGGCATTCCATCTCAGTCTTCAGGGGTGAAAACGTATCTGCATTTAGATTCTTAATTTAGGATAAACGTCTAAACGTCTCTCATAAATCATATATGTCTATGGTCCACAGCATCTACTTGCTTACCATTAGGTGGACTGTGTATTCGTTTATTATATATATATATATATATATATATATATATATATATATATATATATATATATATCGTACATATGAGCTCGGGAGAAAATTAAAAAAATACAAAGTTGGTGGTTCTTTGCCGCCAACACTCGAAGTGGGTGCAAACTTTCAGCTTTATTGGTAAGTAAGGACTAAACCAAAGTAGAGATGACTTTGTTTATAGTTTATTTTAATTTTGTTTTCTATTCACGATCTTGTTTCGGTCTTTTTAGTGCAATACTTTTAAAATTATCTTTTTTGCAAACGGGATTTTTATTTTTTAAATTATTTATTTTATTTAAGGCCTTTTAATGTCCCAGTCTATTTATTCTATAAAGCTTTTTGACGATTTCTCAAAGACTATGCGACTTAGAAAGGTCGATATATTTTTCCTGAAATAAGCGATGCAAAACACGAAAGAATACGGTTTTAAATTTATTTAAAACAATTTATTTGTTTCCTTATAAATATAATTGGGCGACGGATATTTATAACTATTTTATTTTTCATATAAAACCGTTCCGGCACAAACATTGCCCATTTTGTAAACCAATTATCAAACACTTTATAAACCAATTTATTATTCCTAATTAAAATTAAACATACATTTTATATTCGATATTCGATGGGTTTGGTTATTTTTTTTATTTTGTATTACTACTTTGCTCCAAAAATCCGCCATTGTGTTTATCTAAAAAATATCTATAATTACCTAGCTATATATATAATTCCCTTTTAATTTCTTTTATTTTGATATCCCGTTCGAAAGGTTTCAATACCTTAATTGTAGAAATCCATCCAGCCGTTTGGAAGATACGAGGTAATAAAGAAATTTACAAACATACAAGATACGTGCGTAAGACATAACCCTTCCTTGGCAGGCGGGTAAAAAAGGCAGTTCTTTCTGTCGCGGTAGATACATTTTATTGTATTCTCTTTAAAATGGTATACATTTGAAGTCAAATTATTTTGAACTGCATTGAATAACTTATTGGATAAATTCAGGGTTTTAGTAAATGTAGCCTTGTTTTGAGTTATTTTTATTTATTCATGAGCTACTCCTGTTTCAACGGACTCATAATTGAGTTTACCTAATATAATTTTAGTTTTAGTAATGATTTATAATGCTCATGCAACCACTTTCTGCCCCTAGAAGTTTCCACTCACAAAAATATTACTCTAATTCGATGCCATTTTTGAAAAAGTGGAGCAATATCGGCATATTAATAGTGACGATATAGCCGAGGAATTGAGGATTGATCACAAAACAGTTTTGATCCATTTGAAAAAGTCTAGCTATATAACAAAACTCGATATTTGGGTAACACATTAGCTCACTGACAGAAACCTGATGAATTGTTTCCTCATTTGTGATTCTCTATTTAAACCTAATAAATCCAAACCATTTTTGAAAAGATTTGTTACTGCTGATGAAAAGTGGATCACCTACAACAAGAACGTGCAAAAAATTTTAAAAGGGCTGTCAAGCTCCACAGACCGTAGTGAAACCGGGATTAACAATATATAAGGTGATGATGTGTGTATGGTGGGATTGGAAGGGTATCATTATGAACTTTTACCGCCGGGAAAACCCTCGATTCGGATATCTACTGCCTACAAATAATGAGACTCGAGCAAGAAATTGAAAAGAAAAACGGCCACTATTGATCAACAGAAAAAGGAGTGGTCTTTCATCATTATAACGCCAGACCACACACATCCTTGGCCACAACAAAAATTAGTCTAACTAAAATTAGTACCATATAGTCCTTACCTTGCATCCTTAGATTTTCACCTCTTTGGGTCACTTCAGGATTATTTGAGTAGGGTTAGGTTAACATCAAAAGAAGTCTGTCAAAATTACTTGTCATATTTTTTATCAAAAATCCCAAGATTTCTACAGCAACGGGATTATGTCACTAGGTACTAGTTATGACGAAATGGCAACAAGTTATCGAACAAAATGCCACACATATGTATTATAATTAAATGTAATCAAACTTGAAAAAAAATGCCTTGAATTTGTATATAAAATACGTAGTAACTTTTTCCCCAACCTCATATGTTTATACAGGTATGGTATAAATGAAGTAGCAGGTACCGAAAATAAGTAAAAAAAATATATATAAATTTATACATATCCACGCATATATATATATATATATATATATATATATATATATATATATATATATATATATATGTATTTACGCGTACGCATACAAAATATATACATACACGTTGGTTTAGTGGCCATAAACACCATTGCTTATCACGAGGTCTTGTTTCAAGCCAAATCAGGTTTTGGGTTTTTTCTGTGAGGAAATTGTCAGCAGCAGTACGGAGCCGGCAACTTTGCGGCGTTTCACACTCGCGTCTCGCAAAGCCATTGGTCCTGCGCCTAATCTCTCTCCGATCGTGTCGGATAACTATCTCATCGGAATCTGAGAGTGAGTGAATAGAGTGCATTTGTGCTTGCACAAAAACACTCGGTAAGTATAATCCTGTCCTACGCAAATCTCTTATCTCCGTTGAGACAGATCATTATTACCGAAATTCGGTCTGGAGGACATTATATACATAAGCATAAACACACACATCTATACATATAATAAAACAGTAACGAAAGAAAAACTGTACATTGAGTATTTTCGAGAAAAAATAAGTGGCTTTTGTTGGAAAAACGTAACTGATGACAAAAAGTGACTTTTTAGAATTTTTGTCGGTTTGTCTGTTTGTCTGTTTGTCTGTGTGTATGGTACGGCTTCACGCCAAAACTACTGGATAGATTGAATTGAAATTCAGCAAAAATGTTCTTTGTAAATCAAGGAAGGCTTTAGGCTACATATTATCACGCCGTATGTTATAGGAGGTAAGCAGTATTGATTTTAAAAGGTTTTTCTTCGTAATTGAATGCACAAAATGACATGTTATTAGTTAAAATAAAAATAAAAATTTAACTCTGGGAACATAATAATCGCGCTATTTTTATAATAATATTATAAATTGCAAGGGAACAGCTGTTTAACAATATGTCAACGGGGAATTTAGCGGTAAGGTCAGGTGACCGTTTACCGCATTAAATGGTGCGAGTTTAAATTCAATATTGTGTTTTGAAAAATCGTAATTTTTGTTTAATTTTTGCACTTTTTATGTGCATTAGGAAATCTGAGAACTTTACATGTCCTATCTAATTGTATGATGAGTTTCACACCAATATTACTAAACAGATTTATTGTGTTATAACAAGTTACACTATCATGAAGTCAAGTCAAACTTTTGGTTCTAAGTTATATCTTACCAAGCACATTTGTTACAGGTAATTGATTTAAGTATGTAATTCTTAGTTTTGTTCCTTGCTGCTGTTACTATATTTTTTAATTCAAAAATAATGTACTTGTCTATTAAATTAACGACAATTTAGTTTTAATTCATAATTTAATTAATTCATTTGGGTAAATAATATGAAGTTTCCGTTTACTAACCAGATGGCGTTGGCGTCGAGTTAGTTTCGTTCCCAAAAAGTGATGTTATAGGTGCTGATGGGCCGCTCTCATGCTATAGAAATGGGGATTACCTTTGTTGTGATGATGTGCCAATTCGGAAAAAACGAAACTCTAACGTTAAAATTCACGTAACTCGGGTTGAACTCGAGTTGTGTAACTCTGAGTTAACTAGATGGAAGAGTTAATGTTTTTTTTTTTAATTTTTACCAATTTATTCCCTCACCTTTGCATTAATAGTAAAAAAATTAGAACATACAAATGATATTTTTATCTGTTTCAATTCTTTCATTTTTTATATTATTTGTTTATAATGTATTGGAAGAGTTATACTAACTAAAGTAAAAAAGGAAATTTATTGTTTGAAATCGAATCCTTTTTGTATGTATTTTTGGCTTGAATTTTAATTTTAATGATTGACTAGGATGAATCGACCGAAGTACTCGTATTACTTTCATTTGTTGATGATGAAGTTGGACTTATATTTCTTTCTTCGACGGTAACACTTGGATGCTTATTTCTAATGTGGTTTAATAATGTGATCGTATTTCCATTATATTTGAAAGAATCTGAACACTGTTTACACGTAATAGATCCACTCACTGGCGATTCAAATACATCTCAAACCAAAGATTTTCTTTTAGGACCCGGCATTTTTCAAAAACAGAATTTAAAACACGAAAAACTACAACAATAACCGGCACTTTAAAGTTAACCTCAAATATACATAAATGTGAAACTTGTTTGTTATGAATGAATATAGTCTCAAATGATCGGCAAACTTTGTTCCATGTCGGTTTCATTCGGTTTTCAAACTCGAGTCAGAGAGAATTCAACTCGAGTTGTTACTCGAGTCGACCATCACTACTTTGTTGTCTGTGTTGGTTGATGTGTTTAATTTTCCTGCTAATGGAAATGGCTAGGTGCTAACCGTGAGCGTAATGCACTAAGTTTGTTCGTAGAAACTAGCACGCAGCGCCAATTACGACTAGAATTTAAACGAGTCCGCGCTACTGCTTCTCGATCACAGGAAAGTGTGGAACAACGAGAAATGCGTTGACCAGGATCGTCATTCTTTGTCTCGCGCATCCGTAACGGTTACACAGAGGGATCAGAGGTTGAGTTTTCAGAATATCCGCTCTGAGACTGCTCGATCACTTGAGAGCAGTCAGGAGCGTGAGATACGACTTGCGCGTGACCGAGAACGTGGACAAAGCCAAGTGTACAGCTATAGTTTATAAAGAATTTTTTTAAAGTGATTTGCAATATTATTGT
Source organism: Parnassius smintheus behrii (assembly GCA_036936625.1). Lineage (NCBI taxonomy): Eukaryota > Metazoa > Arthropoda > Insecta > Lepidoptera > Papilionidae > Parnassius > Parnassius smintheus. Next base: position 3,744,826 of record JAUPFT010000001.1, read on the forward strand.
TAATTCAGTGTACCCTTGGGATCCGGTGCATTCCGCACCGGATCGGTGAAATATACGGGATCAAAAGTTTTTTGTTGTATAGGTGTTAAGTCTAGGTAACATATATGCTATAATTTATTTTGGAAAATGGAACACTTGATGCAGAACCGCAACAGACCAGCTAAAGTATAAGAGATATAAAAATTGTGCCATTGCAAAAAATATTCTACGTGAAGAGTTTTTTCTGCTGTGAAAATAAATTTGAAGATCTGGAACACCTGTTGTGGAACTCCAAAGTCCAGCGACATTATTACATATGTAGGAATGACGTCTTAGCAAAAGTTGTTTAGTCTGATGGACATTTCGTGTTGACTTACAAAAATGAAAGATCTGGAACGTCTCGAATCGTCTCGCGCATCACGTTGTTTTCCCGTCGTCGGGCTCTTAGAATTCGACATCAGACGTTTCAGATCTTCGATTTTGACGACCCCGTTGTCGCTGGCATAAGCAACATCATCCGTGTACGAAGTCGCGGGCAGCAGCTAGTACATATATAATTTAATAACATACATACATAAATTTAACCTAGTATAACAAATTCTAATAAAGTTAGGTGGTAATAATTAGATTTATGAGTCAGTGTATTTTCAATAAGCATTCTAGAACGATTTTCATATATATAATCGCGCAAGGAGTTCGAGTGGAGTGTAGCTCTAACAGTAAATTAATTGTCGATAAAATTCACTTACTAGCACGTTTTAGTTCACTTGTCCTTACAGTTTTATTAATTATAGTTTATATTTGTGTATTATAATATAATATTTAAGATTGTATTTAATTGTAATAAAAATATTCATTGCAGTGTAAATAAGTAACTATAAACATTTCTAAGATAATTTAAATTGTCTATCTGTTTGTTTGTTTGTTTATGAAAGCATAATGTCTAAAGTACTATTTTTACTATTTGTTAAATAAAATTGTTAAGGAAATCTAGTTGTATTTAGTGTTTTTTTTTATAAAAATCGGCTCATTCTAACGAAAGCTAATGATTATTTATTATTATAATTGTGAAATTTAGGCTGCACGAATTTGTTCGAGAGTGGCGTGGTGGCAACGCTACTATTTAAAGCGTATTTTAATCTTATATCAGAAATAAGGATTAAATTATGTAAAACAATATTCTGTAATGGTTTAATTATACCTAAAACACAGTAAACAAAACTAACATTATATAAGGTTTTGTGATAAAATAAATTTTAAATCAGTGATAAAATTAAATTTTAAAATACCTATTATCTAGTAAATTAAAACATATCAAGTAAAAAAAAAAAACATTATAAACTACAATATAATAATTAACAGCTCTTACGTATTTTGATGATGCCGTGAGATGAAACTGGTCGGTTTTAGTCATTAGTATACAAATAATTTAAAATAAATATTGTTAAAGTAATAAAAGCGTTTATCGAAATCACAAAAATTAAACTGGACTTTCGCCAAATGACAACAATAGCAAATAATTATAAAATTAAAACTGCTATTTAAAACAAAAAGACAACGTTTCGTATACTGTTTGATGTGTACCTACTGAAAATAAAACTGTACCTTAATATAATACACGTTTCATTACTTGCATCGCGTGGTAAATGTGGCGTGAAATTTGTTCCCTGTGCTCCACTGTGGTGCTCAATGGCAGTTTTTATTCATGCTTCAAGTGAAGCCAGAAATTTAATTATTAATACTATTTTGTTTTTAAACTGCGGTAGCCAACCCGTGAGTACCATGATGAAATTCCCCCTAGGTGTCACTTATGGCCTTTGTTCAGCAATGGATTTCGATAGGTTATGAGAGCCTATTATTGCATAACTGCTTATAATAAAAGTAGTAATGGATGAACTTCTATGTCGGCAGAAATTTATTGTAATGCAACACCTAAAATTATAGTAAGGGGGTCATTGTAGAAGCGTCCTCGTCGCGACCCCTGCCAGCCCTTTTCAGGGCTGCAATTCTACACAGCTGCGCACCCATGCAAACGAGGGTTAGGGCGTCCCCCCAAGGCGACGCACACCAGCTCGTCCCCGTTGGTGTGGAATGCAGCGCGCAAAGCGGCGATGGGGACCGCCACCCGTCACGCACAGCCCGACACGGCGGAAGGTGGAGGACGGAGTGCAGAGTTGGCACGTGGAATGTTAGAGGGGGCATGAGAGATAAGACGAATCAGTTGATCGAAATAATGAAAGAAAGAGAATTAGATGTCGTGTGTATGTCGGAGACCAAACGGAAAGGCAGTGGTACTGAAGAGCTCCCTGGCGGGACGTTAGCTATATGGTCCGGAGTCCCGGAAAGCGAGAACGCCTGCCAGGGAGTGGTAGTGCTGTTGTCGTCCCGGTTGGTCGATCTTATGAATGAATACAAGGTTGTGAACTCAAGGCTTCTCTGGGTTCGCTTCAAAATAGGACTGACGAAGTTATTCCTTTTGGCTGTTTATGCGCCGGTAGCTTCGTCGTCCAGGGCTGAGCTGGAGGAGTTTTGGGAGAATGTAAAAGAAGTTCTAGATTTGGTTAAGGGAAACCTTTCGTTTCCCTGTTGTATGTGGTGATTTGAATGGATGGGTAGGTATCGCTCGACTAGGGTACGAGTCGGTGCTTGGAAGTTTAGCAAAAAAAGGGTTAATGATGCTGGCAAGCTTATACTGGCTATATGCAAGGAAAAGGGTCTTCTTGTGCTGACCTGGGAACGGATCATGATCTAGTAATTACTAGATTTAGGGGTTTGTTCGCGGGTTGGCGCTACCGGACGGCAGTAACAGAACCACAGTCGGTCTGTCGCATCCGAAGCTGGAAGCTTCAGGAAGCGGATACTAGGGACAAATATCACACGAGGGTAGCCGAAAAGCTTGACACCATCGATGGCAGGAAAGAATGTGTGGAGAGAACATGGCAGAACCTTAGGGATGGAATGGTAAGTGCAGCGGAAGAAGTATGTGGAACGACAAAAAGAGGTAGTAGTAAAAGAAGAGATGCATGGTGGAATGATTAAGTGAGAGAAGCTGTAAAAAAGAAGAAAAAAGCATGGTTAGACTACTTGGCCTCTAGTAACGATGAGCATATGAGAGAGAAGATGAAAGAAAGATATAAGCTGCGGAAAGTTCATGCGAAAACATTGATTGAGGAAGTACGTGAAAGGTGTAGAATAGAAGCGGACGAGAGGTTGTCGCACAACTTTAGGGAAAACTCCAAACTCTTCTGGAAAGAGGTTGGAAGGTCCCGGAGTGTTGCGACAGCCTTAAGAATGAACAAAGTGCTTTCGAGAACCAATGACGTCCTCTCAGAAAAATCGGACGTCATGCAGCGATGGAGTGAATTTTATAGAGAAATGTATGCGTGTCATGATATTAGTGAAGGATCCGGGGGTGACGCCGTGACTGGCACGCCAGACACGGACCTCGATGACACTGAGGTCATCAGCATGAAAGAGATTGAACGTGCGATTCGAAGTTTGAAATGTGGTAAGGCTGCGGGACTAGACAGAGTTACTGCTGAAATGGTCAAGTACGGTGGGCCTCGCGTCTGGGACAGCTTTCATCTGCTGTGCAATTTGTGCTGGCAGACGGGAGATGTCCCGTTTGATTGGCGATCCGCGATCATTGTGCCTTTATATAAAGGTAAAGGTTCACATTTTGACTGCGGGTACTATCGGGCGATCAGCTTGACCAGTTTAGCAAGTAAAGTTTACTCGAAGGTTTTGACACGTAGGATGCGAGAGAAATCGGAAAGATTCTTATGGGAGGCACAATGCGGATTTAGACCCGGAAGAGAATGCACGGATCAAATGTTTTCTCTCCGCATGATCACGGAGAAGCTTCTGAGTGTTAATCAGAGGATTTTCTGTGCTTTTGTGGATCTGGAGAAAGCATTTGATAAGGTTATAAGGAAGAAAATGTGGGAACTGTTGCCGGGATATGGTGTGGATGGTCGATTGTTAAGGGCTGTGCAGTCACTTTACTATGACTGTAAAGCCTGTGTGCGGGTAGGGCATGACCTGTCACCCATGTTTGGCGTCCAAGCGGGCGTAAAACAAGGTTGTGTCATGTCTTCCTGGCTGTTCATACTGTATCTCGACAGCTGTTTACAGAAGCTGAAAAATAGCTGTTTGGGTGTGAAATTGGGTGACATAAAAGTTAATTGCATGCTGTATGCTGATGATGCAGTGCTTATTGCACCATCAGAAGCAGAACTGCAGGCATTAGTCACGTGTATGAAGGAGGAATGTGAAATTAAAGGTCTCCGTTTGAATGCTAATAAAACTAAGGTTCTAGTATTTGAAAAGGACGAAGAGAGAACGAAATGTGAAATATGGGTAAATCAGGAATGTCTAGAACAGGCAAATGAAATTGAATACTTGGGGAGTGCTTTCAGCCGGGATGGAAGATGTGATTTAGATGTGGATAGGCGTGTCACTGCCGGAAACAAAGTCAATGGTGTCCTGAATGCATAAGTAAAAAGGCAAGGCGTGGTGAAGAGTGCACGCCTTGCAATACATAACGCAGTGTTGGTACCGACTTTGTTATATGGCAGCGAAACCTGGGTATGCCAGAAGAAGCATAAAAGCAAGTTGAATGCAGTGGAGGTGCGATCTCTTCGTAAAATGTGTGGCGTTACCATAGCCGACCGAAAGCGAAACGAAGAGATTCGCAATATGGCAGGATTGAAAGATGACCTTATCACAAAAATTGATAGGGGCGTACTGAAATGGTTTGGGCACGTTGAACGAATGAGTGAAGACCGAATGGTGAAGAAAATATATAGAGCGAAAGTAAATATTAAAAGGTGTCGATGTAGACCGAGACTAACTTTCGAAGACCATGTGAGCAAATTGCTCGAAGAGGGGAGGGTCAAGAGTACTCGGATACCTAGACGTGCATGTATGAAGAAGTTAATGAACCTGAAAGAAGCGAAAGAGGTATGTAAGGATCGTGACACTAGGCGATCTGTTCTCTCTGGCTACCCCGTTAGGGATTGTGCGTGAAGATAAGTAAAGTAAAGTAAAGTAAAATTATAGTAAACAGATAGAGTGACGGAATACGCGAGTACGGCCAGCAAAGCAAATATAAATGCGACTGTCATTACTAAACGAAGCGTCAAATTCTCAATACGCGGTTAATACGTAATTCCCTTTTAACAAGAAGAATAGGGGATATCGTATCACAGTTAAGTACCGATATTTTTATTATGTTAATAGTTAGCCAGTTAACACTAAAATTATTTTTCTGAAATAGATATATTCAGTACAAGTAGAGCGTCAAGAGATAGATTCTTTGTAAACCAACAAGAAACTATAAGAAAATATAAGAGTATAAGGTACGCAGTCCTTGTCGACACACTCCCAATCTTGAAAATGATGTTGACGAGAGACTTATGGAGGATAAATGCGACAACTGCTTGGGACAGATAGTTAGTTAGATGCTTTGCCGGTAATAGAACTAGTTGCCGGAATTCTAATTAAACTACTATTTAACGCTGTTATTTTGTGAAACCGTATTCGAGCCGACCCATTCATGCTGCAACCATAGTATAGCTGCAGCGTGGCTCTACCACGTGAAGAAGTAAAGTGATCTCTACACGTTTAAGTACTCATTCTGCAGGGTTTTGTTATATGTTGTATAATACTCCGGTGTGTGTTCATAATTCTTCTCCTTCTAAGCGGCTTGACCGATATTGATACAAAGCCGGTACAAATAGCTAATATTTAAATAAAAGCTAACACAACCTGAAAGGCTGTTAATAAAGGGTTAAAAGGACAGTCGAGTGAAAACCAACATAGGCCTCCCGTGAATAAAACCACTTATAAGGTAATCAATATTACCTTATAAGAGTGAGTTTGCTTCGCAAGCAGGTTGGCAACTGTAGTTTTTATTATTTGCAGTTGTTATCAGGAAGATAGATGCTGTTGCTGACCTCCGTGTTTGTTTCCTTCAGTTGCGGCCTACGACATCCACGGAATAATGATAAGGCGTAATGGAATCTCTTACGCCTCCAATATACGGCACATGTTTACCTAAATAAAATGAAAATGAAAATTAAAAGATTACAGCTTCAGCAATACACGTTAATATTTTATAATTTATAATTAAGAATAATTTATTCACAACTTCCAATCAAAAACAAACATATTCATTAAAAAGTCGTGACCACTCAACGAAATACAAAGAGTACTGAACGTCTCGACGGCTATTCTAGCTGTGAAATTTTCCAATATCTCGGCCCTTAGGCGATTGATGGCTAGAGTAGCGATACAAGTGAAAACGCCTGATAACCTCCAATATAAAAGTAATTGAAAAAAACAACTTACATTTTTCGTGTAATTTGATAACAAAATTAAAAACGTGTTTGTTGGTGCTATTCAATGTTCAAAGACATAATATTATATAACGTTCCAATTTTGTTTGTAGTAGCGGGGACAAACAAGCATGCGGCTCACCTGATGGTAAGTGACTGCCGCCACCCGTGAACAACCGCAACACCAGTGGAATTGTAGTTGCGTTGCCGGCCTTATAGAAAAAAGTAAGCTCTTTTCTTGAACGTAGGGACGTTCAAGAAAAGAGCTAAAAAGAGTCGTATCGGTCCGAAAAAATCGCTGGTGATAAAAATTCCACAGAGAAATTGTGAGAAGTAGAAATCTCCTAGTAAAACGCACAGTGGTGGACCACTAAGCATCCAGATGTTGTGTGTGATGATTGTGCAGAAGGATGGTATTATGAATATTGACGCGATGTGCGTTCATGAAATTTGGTGGTCCAAGTGGAAATCTACCCCGCGGTAGATGCGATAGAAAATGCAAAGAAACGCACCGCCAGTGAATCGAGCCGATCAGAAAGAACATGGTCGTCGATGTTTTCAACCGCTTTGCGCTGGATGTGGTCAAGTAGAAGGAGCTGACACTGAGGTGCCCCGGCCCAGAGATGAGAACAGTATTCTATGTGAGGCCGAACTTGCGCTTTATAAAGCTGCAAGTGATATGCTGGCACGAAATATTGTCTCGCTCTGCTGAGCACGCTAAGCTTTTTAGAGGTCAATTTGGCCTTTCCCTCCAAGTGACCACAAAACTGCACACTATTCGATATGTTGACGCCGAGGATTACGAGGCAGCAAGTGGAGTGCCTTGTGACGTGTGATAATTTCCCTATGATATATGTGCGTAAGGTAACACAAATAACCATGAATTCTTTAAATTATCATACACATAATATATTTTTATCGTAGCACATAAATAACGTTGTTGAAACATTAAAACTCTTTTTCTTTTTGTTTTTTCGCTTTACATTCTATAGAAATATTACAGTGTAAATTACACATACAAATAAATAAAATTGAAACGTCTGTTCGCATTGTCAAAATGATGGCACTACTCCGAAATCGTGGAGCAGAAGTGCGGTGGTCTTGTTCTTTAAGAAAGGTGACAACGCTCTCTTGAAGAAATACAGACCGATTTCCCTTCTGATCCGCGTCTACGTGTTGGTTTCGAGAGTCATTACGAATCGTCTCGCACGTAGACTCGACGACTTCCAGACTCCCGAACAAGCCGATTTCCGAAAAGGCTTTAGTACCATAGACCTCATACATACCTTTCAGCAAATTGTACAGAAGTCCGAAGAGTACAATCTGCCACTTTGCCTGGCGTATGTGGACTATGAGAAAGCCTTTGATTCCGTCGAAGTTTGGGCGGTGCTACAGTCTCTTCAGCGGTGCTAAGTTGACTGTCGGTATATCGAAGTGCTGAAGTGTTTGTACAGTAGGGCTACGATGGCTATCCGAGTACAGAACCAGAGTACGAAACCTATCCAACTGCAGAGAGGTGTAAGACAGGGTGATGTCATATCCCCGAAACTCTTCACCGCTGCGTTGAAGACGTTTTCAAGCTACTGGACTGGAAAGGATACGGTATTAACATCAATGGCGAGCTATGGAGAGGGCTATGCTCGGAGTTTCTCTGCGTGATAGAATCAGAAATGAGGATATCCGCAGTAAAACCAGAGTGACCGACATAGCCCAGCGGATTAGTAAGCTGAAGTGGCAATGGGCCGGCCATATAGCTCGAAGAACCGATAATCGATGGGTAAGAAAGGTTCTCGAGTGGCAGCCTCGTATCGGTAGGCGTAGTGTAGGGCGAACCCCCACTAGATGGAGTGACGACCTGGTAAGACATGCAGGAAGTCGATGGATGCAGGTGGCTCAGGACCGTGCTTTGTGGCATTCCTTGAGGGAGGCCTATGTTCAGCAGTGGACTTATGAAGGGCTGTAATGATGATGATGCTGATGATTGTCAAAATAATAACTTATTACTAACTGCGTATGAAAGTATATACGGTAATTATGGCAAAAAAAAATTTTAAAAATGGCTGTCTGCCGTCTGTTTGTTCCGGCTTACCTTCGATACGGCTTGATCGATTTTCGATAAGACTTACTAGCAGATAGCTAGATCTTATATGAGTAACTTAGGCTACTTTTATTTTAGAAAGACAATTAGGGTTCCGCACAAAGAATTAAAATCCATTAACCCAAAAATTAGAATCCAACCGTAACAAATTCCACGCGGGTAAAGCAACGGGGGAATAGTCTTCTTCTTAATTCAAAACAAACGTCAGAAAAAAGAAGTCCCAGTACAATTAGTTGACTTATATAAAACTGTAAAAGTCAAAAGGCTAACAAAATTAACATTACAGAATAAAGATGAGTCAGACCACGCTCGAAAATAATGCCAGTATGAAATAGAAGCTCGATTCTGCTGTGTTACGTATGGCGAGTGTAGAGAACCGGAGTTCTTTTTTCTGATAACTGAAACTTTACTGGTCAATGAATTTCGTTTGGGAGCATACCGTAACATAAGTGAAACAAAGTGATGTAAATTAAAAAAACTTAAATTAAAAGTGTTTTTGTGGAATACTGCTTTTAACATTTTACCTGTCTGCGAAAAAGACATAATAGTTAAACAGTTGAAATGTTCATATATGGCCATGGGACAGGAAAAGGGTTAATATGCAAATTGTGTTATAAATCTAATAAAGAAGTTATCATTTACAACGAGTGACTTGCTCTGACTTTGCCCGCGTAGTATCTGATAATGTTGTGTTATTTAGATTTAAGATATTCATTCGTTTTTTAGAAACCCCTAATTTTTCGTAAGAATTTTGAAATTTTTTTTTATTTTTTTATATTTAATTTTGCTTAAATCACTCCTGACATTGTTATCTACTAACTGATAAAGTTTTATTGCAATCAGTTCAATCATTTTGGAGATTAGCCCTGTTTTGACTAGCAAGCAGACAGGCAGACAGATAAACATTTTAAAGTTATTATTTATGTATTATTGAACTGAGGGCGTTATGTGCGCGCAATTGCACATAACACCCTCAGCTCAAAGTTATTAACAATAGGGCGGTTATTTCGGTATAACAAACAGACACTTTAATTTTATTTATATGTATAGATAAACCGTTTATAATCTCGCTAACGCAAAGTATTAAATATGGAGAGGGACGCACCACTGAACTGTCACGGCTTACTGCTTTTTTAAACATCTTAAACACTGTTCCGTTTGGTTTACTTATTTCATATATTTTTTTTTACAACCACAACTAGATAAGACACATTTTATATACGAAATGAAAGCGGAAATTATTTTCACTTATATCTTTCGGGTTTCTCTAATTTTTTATTTGTATCACTACTTCAGAGACCAAACGCCCGAGGGCGTAGATATTGGAAAAGTTGACAGACAAAGTATCCAACGCGACTTCCACTGATTTTTTTACCTTCGTCGAGCCGACACCAATATAAAAGTTTTTAACGCTTCTGAAAGAAAATAAATTGGCAGTAAAGAGTCAGTGATATAAAATATATGTTTTTAATACAAAATATGTTCAACGTAATGATTCATTATGTTAACGCGAACATTACATATTTCAAGAAAATATTTTTACGTATTTTGTCACATACATTAATTTATTAAAATATTGTAACGTCGGTATTATAAAATAAGTTTATATGCTAGCGCATATGCATAGCGCATAATCCGTAAAAACCAGTTTCATTAAAACAAGTTTAACAATTTCTTTATAAAAAATTCAAGTGGAAAAGAAGCTCACCTGACGGAAACGGGCTCCTGCAGTCCATAAGTGCATTGGTTAATTATGACATTGGGATGTCGAACACCTCTGGCCCCGTGACAATCGGTGCTGTAAATGTGTTAGTAAAAACGTCGAGAATATTTAATAAGTTGATCCCCCTCCCCCCTTCCAACACCGTACGCGAGTACGAGACGTGTATATTTTATATAAAAATGTACTAGCGCCATTTAGGAATGATTGTAATATATGTGTGCCGGTTGCGGCAGAGACTATCGCTTCGTGGAGTGTATTAAGCGCTGTATATTTTCTAAACCAAAGGCTAAATATATCAATACGGCGAAGATACGCAAAAAGTAAAGTAGCATTTTAAGTTGTCAAGTTGTTTTATTTCATTTTCGTCCGCGGGGATCAAACCCGAGTTGCTAACGTACTGTAAAATTACGACAACGCTCGGTCTTTACCATATCATGGCTGAAATGTGATGTGATGTGTGATGTGGCCTACAATAAAAGGCATTACAAAGTAATTAATGGGAGCACATACTTTCAGGTTGTGATATATTCAAATTTCTAGACTACCTCAAGAGATTTTTTGAAATGCAATGTATAACGGAATGTTTTATTTCATGATTTATAAAAATTAAAAAAATATATTAAAGCCTGGCGATAAATATCCAGACTAGATTCAGCTTCAAAGTTGCAACAAGTCTGGTACTGCCATCGTCTATCTGATTAGCAACGTGACGACTATGATAAATCCTGTTTCCAATGGTGGAGACCCCTGTCCAGTCTAGTTTTAGTTACTAACATTAAAGTTATGCGTGTCTGTGGTAATACATTTCTTTAAGCTCTATTATATAACACTTTCTTTTTTATTCACTAAACAATATCTACGCAAAAACGTTAACAAAACAGGTCTATAAGTACACAAGGAATACAAATTAACCATCACAGGTTACCTACACAATAGAATATGCCGTAATACGCCTTAATAAAATTCATTTTTGTGATTTCATATTTATATGAAGGAAAACAGTCACGTTTAATTTACGCATAATGCCTATTTACACAAAATGTCGGCAAAATATCTATTATACAATCATAAACTAATTTGAATAAAACTCCACAACTTTAAATAGAAGAGATAGGTAAATTCTTTGTGTTTTGAGATTTAATTATATAAAAAGACAATCACATTTAAATATAGTAAAACGTCTGACATTAGGTTTCGACAGTACGATCCCACAATGGTAGGGTGCGGGCTGCGAACTTAAAGGTCATCAAGAGTTCGATTCCACCATCCGACTAATGTTAAGAACCACTCCTATCACAATGATTTCAATTGTACCAGAAGTGAGGAATATTAGTACCTAATTAATACTTGTAGCATATCTAGTATTTAAAATTACCTCGTCGCCATCATTATCGTTATCATCACAAATTAGGTGATGAAATTGTCAATTTGTAGAACTTTGCATTTTTCTGACGTAAAAGTGTTTTTTCCAGTTAATAAGATTTACAGGTAGCAGATGAGATTAATGTTTGGTTAAAAGTTGGTACGTATAAATCTAGTCGTTTCTAGGCTAGTGACAAACAAACTTACAGTCCACGTGGTAAGTCTCTACTAAGGTCTACTTTAGATAACTGTTGAAAACGTGTATAAAAACATAACTGGAACCACACAGGAATTACACTATTATCTAATATTAAAAAAAAATTTAATAAAAATACAAACGCTGTCTTCTAAGAACTAAAAAGTATTTATTAATTTCAAATTCCGAAGTCGGCACTAAGGTACAGTGTATGGAAGAAAAGAGCCTCGACTTCAGTATGTGAAATTATTTTGTTATTTTTTAGTTCTTTGAATTCGGCTTTTTTCTTTCTATTTTAACTAATTTATGCCTAAAAACATGAACCTTATTGTCTTAGCGTAACGTACAGATACGATATTTCAGTGGTGCAGTGGCTTAGCAATTGATTACTACGCTCAGGGCTGTGGGCTCGAATATGCGGGGTTAATAATAGCTGATATTCTTACTGCCTACAAATAATTGTTTCTGGTATGGATGTTTCTTATGGAATTTGTGTATGTTAACTTCCTCCACGATACAGGAAAATATCCTAGTGTGGGGGTGACGTTTTATTTAATAACAAATAAAATACAAAATGAAATGTTAAAAATTCCGTATAATTTTTTACTCTTTAATTTTATTACTCAGATGTTTGACGTCCCAATGTCATAGTTAGTCCGGCTACCTTCAGTTTTTGAATATTAATTTTTGTCCGATTTACGCAAAACCTTTCAATCATTTCATCAACAAGAAAAAATTTATAATTCGTACATATTAAGTACTAGTAATTCGTACATATGCCTGTAAGATCTCTTGGCTCCTGACAGACAAGATAACTGGCGTAACCATCTCGTTTACGCCAGACCAGCAACGGGAAACAACGTCAAACATTTGAAACACCTAGTCCAGCGATTCTTAACCCCCAAAGGCGGTGTATGTGATGGTTACAGCTCCAACTATTTGAGGCAATAAAATTATAATGTATACGCGGAATTTTCAGCCCCGCACGACCACTGTTCGACTGTGGACTTTACCGTCGCCAGCGCACTTTCCGGATCGATACGACTTAGGGATCTTCAAGAAAAAGACCTACTCATCTCTAAAAGGCCGACAACGCAACAGCGATTACCATGGTGATGCAAATGTCCATGGGCGACGGTGATTACTTACCGTCAGTTGAGACATATGCTCCTCTGCCTTCTCTTCCATAAAAAAAATGTAGCATTTCCTAGTGACGTTTCTTACAACGACAGAGAAATGTTAATAAGAAATATTTATATTATTTTATAATGACAGCTACAAATATTTCAAATAAAGTTTAATAAGTAGTAGTAGTATAATAACCCAGTATTTCTACATACCAGACTGAAAATAAGATTGTAAATGTATAGGCACAAACTGAACAAACCTAGACATGAAATCTGATCTTGTAACATTTTACTGTTCCCAAAGGAGGCACTGAAATGGTATTAGAAGGAATATTTTCCATAACAGTCTGACCCTACGGCAACCTTTATTGTATTGCTTTGAAACTAAATCTCTCTGAGACCTTATCACGTTAAGTTGTTATAGCGAAAATAAAATTTGGTTAGAATTTCGTCAACTAAAAATAAAAAATAAATACTATTGACGCTGCCTCAGTTTTAGGAGAAGTGAATAAAAATTCAGCAACATTTATATCATCGTTATGTTAATACGTGGACATCGAATATTGAAGTACAAATCATTTTTTAGTATTTATTACTTAATGCGGGGCATTAATATTGTTTTATTCTAAATGTATTTTGAAATACTTTGTAAATTTGGAAAAACATATTAAATAAATAAAATTTAAGTATCTGTTTGTAATTTCAAAAACAGCTTTTTACTAAATGCATATGAAAGTATACACAATAAGTACTTATAAAAAGAAAACAAATTAATTAAAGTAAAACTACTATGACGGATTTTGTCGCGTTTAATTTCTTGATTATTAATTCGGGAATTAAATTCAGGTGCTTTCCCGCACCCATGATCACGGAGGACTGAGTTGAATTACGTCCCGGTGTACCTTCAGCTTTTTAATTATAGTCAAATTTAATTACTACCTATGATAAAAAGCTTAAGGTACTCCGAGTTAACACTGACCGGGTGAACACCCGAAACGTCGGTAATTAAAAATCAAGAAATTAAACACGATAAAATCCGTAAGAGTAGTTTTAATCAATGTGTAGTGTTAGTAGTTATATTTACGCGGAAGTATAAGACATCATTATAAAAAAAAATCTAATTTTGTCTGCCTGTCTGCCTGTCTGTCTTAAATCCCTGTTAAAAGAAAGAGGAAGTCTGTGACCAGCAGTGGGAGGTATATGAGCTGTATAATTTTAACCTGATTATGTATTATATACTTATATTATTTTCTGTGTTAAACTATTCATTAAATGTGTTGGTGTAAGCTTCCCTGCTGTAAATTCTCCTGTTCTAGGTTGTGGTCTATTAACAGGTCATTAAATCAGATATCTACAACTTCAAAAATATCTTTTCTTCCATGAAGTTACTTACTGTGGAGCAGAAGATGTGGACATCCCGCACATAATACGAACGTGAAATAGCAGCACAATGCTGCAGTGTTATGTATGGTGTATGACTAGAAGTAAACCCCTTTCACCGAAAACGAGGCATTCCGTCTAATTCTGGAATGCCTCGGGGATGACAACGCCCCGAATAACCACGGCAGCTCAGGGGCTAAGAGCTAAATGTTTTCATAGTACGTGAGCAGCCCAGGTTCGATCTACGCCGGCACAAATGAAGTTGTTAATTGTAATTTAATGTGCTGATTTATCGAGTGCTCGGTGGTAAAGATAATAATTCGAGAGTAAACCCGCATGGTCTAAGATATAAATAAGTAATTCGAGAAATGTGAAGTCTGCCAACGTGCAGTGAGACGTATACGTATAGGCTGTAAGTTTACTATACTTTAAGGAAACGTTGAAGACCCACGCTTTAAAATAGCAGCTTAATGCTGTTGTGTTTCGTATGGTGAATGAAAAAAATGGAGACCATTTTCAGTGAAAGCGAGGTGAAAATGTATCTGCATTCTGATCCTTAATTGAGAATTGATGTAGATGTCTATGGGCCACAGCGAAGACTTGCAATCAGGTGGTCTGTGTGCTCGTTTGTCACCCTTTAACTTATAAACAAGTGGTGACATGACAGCGGATCTGCATTTTGATAAATCAAAGTGCCAAGGGGTACAGCATTTACTTACTGTCAGGTAGATTATTTGCTAGTTTCTTATCCTTATTTCTCTTTTAAAACTCATACCTAAACTCATTAACTCAACAAATAATACGTTCTATACTGCTATGCCTGAAGGTACATGTGTATGTTTGAAATATTTAGTATTTAAGTAGTTACAATATTACTTATAATTCCATTATTAAAAATTTATTAAAGATATAACTGTAACATAAAGATTCACACTGGCAACATTGACGAAGTTCAAAATTGTAACTGATCTGTCATTACGAAAGTTCCTTCAACCAAGTACTTAGGGATCATTAGAGATCAACGTTTAACTAGGCATGAACATATCGTTAGAATAACATGTAGATTTAGAAAATTAACGTGGATTTTTAAAACGCTTGGACATATTAATTCGGATACGCTCATTAACAAAATTTATGTAGCATTAGCTCAATCGTTAATAACATACTGCATCACTGTTGATAACTTTCTCGAACGTTTTGTATTGCGCTTGAAGAGCGGGAGTCTCTGACACAAGTACTTCAGGGTACTTAGGAGATTGCTCCCTACCCTATGCATATCGTGCAATACCAAATAATATTAAGATTATTATTATATTAGAACTATTATTAATTTATGTTTATGAACCTTATGGTGGAGGTGTATAACATCTAATTCCCTAATAATATTTAATAAATAAATATTTCAGTGTCCTAAATGTTTCAAGTACGGAGCGATCTTGTAAAAAAACGAGCAGGCAAGTTATGCCTAGAGCCGCTAGCATCATTAATTAAATTGATACGTTTCGCATACCTTAATCATTACGCTTCGCAGTCGGATCAAGGATCGCAGCTGCTGACGTTTCGTCGTTTTGACGCTGCTTGTCATCGCTGGTCTCTACCTATCGTATATCTCTTTTGTCTGGAGTAAAAAAGACGGCTATAGCGCCATTCATGGAATTCCATAAGCAACACCTCACCTCAGCTTATTCCGTGAGAGCGTGGTCCTACCAAGGTTGAGTCGACCCATTCGTGCTACAACTAATAGAGCTGCTTCGTGGCTCTACCACGTAAAGAAGACTGGTGACCCAATTCTTTAATTTTTCGGAAAATCCTTAAGAGGGGATATTCGAAAGAAGCGCTTTGTGCCAAACCGTCACTAGGCGATGCAATGTTTGGGGCGGGGGCCATTTGCCGTATGCTTCGGGCCCACACGTCGCGATAACGCGAATATTTTTTATCGCGTTATCGCGATTTATTTAGCCTTGTATTCGTGATACTTCGTCACTTCGTGCGAACGTGCAAGCACATCGCTTTGCTGTTGGTTTTCTTTAGCATAAGCGTTCTATCGCGATGGACTTCGCTTGTGCGGCCACACTTCGGTCTGCCCACAGGTATCATGGGTAGCAGGTGTGTCAAATTAAATTGGGGTTGGCTACGTATTTTAGGTAATGACAATTTGCTTAAGTAATAAGAATTTTATGAGGTATTTCTATTTTTTAATTAAATATTGTAGGCGTATAAAGCTGCCAAAAACCTAATAATAAGTAAAAAATAGAAAGAATGCATATGTCCATTTTCGTTTTCATCGTATTCATTATTCCACTTACATTGGCCCATTGTTTTTGCAGGTGTATAGTATAGGATATCTTCCGTACAGTAGGATAATTCGGGATTGTTCGTCGTAAGGGAGAGATTACCAAACATTAAACTTCGCAGTTACACTGCTTTCTTGTTAGTACACTTCGTGCAGTGTATAGGATCGACATTTCGCTCGAACTCCGGCGTAAAATTAACAAAAAGTATTGTTTATATTTTTTACAAATACTGCATGGTCATCTATCCCGGATGACCCGTACGCTCGATAAGGGTACACTTGTGATAGGGATGTTCGATGATCATCGATGTTCGATGATCATCGATGTTAGAAATTGAAACATCGATGTTTTAACATCGATGTTGCCACATGCTAAACATCGTAACATCGATGATAGCACATGTCAAACATCGAAACGTCGATGTCAATGAGCCTATAATGGAGAAGATAACAAGGTTACAATATTAAACTTTTAAGTACGTATGTAAAATATCTAGACCAAACACATAATTCTAGTTTTTATTTCACATCGATCTGTGCGCTATTACCGAAGTTATAGGCGTGGAAAATTTACTTACATTTTTAAAATCTCGCATGTGCCGGCGAGTAGCGCGTGACGTCATAGGTTCCATGCGGCCGCGCCGCCATACCGTTCCAGCGCGCCGATCATACGTTTGTAGTCATTGAGTTTAATATATAAATCAATGTTTGTAGTAATATTTCGCGGGTGAGTTATTTGCCCTCGTGCGCTCTGGTGTTTTTAAGTATTTAATGATGGAAGAAGGGTTTCAAAAGGTCAATCTGACAATCTTACAAACGTGACATGAGGTGGCGGAATATTTTCTAAGAAACAAAGATTTTGTCGCGGCTGAAATACGCATAAGAATAAGATAATATTTTATAACCTAGGTACCCATTATTACATTAATACTTCTGGGTTTCATTTGCTAATGATGAGAATAAGTATAACACAAAAATACGTAAACATTCCTTACCTACCTACTTACTATCTGTCTCTAACTAGTTTTGTTTTCTTATTCTTCATAAGTGTACCCTGACCTCTTTGTGGTTTTTATGGTTAAAAAAATTCCTGTTGTATATAAAGAAATTTACTACAATATACCTTCGGTGTATAAAAATATGATTTTATCTAAAAATCAGATGTTAATATTAATAGAAAAAGGGTCGCATTATAATTATGATTAAAAGCATAGTTATATATTCTTCAGGCAGGGGATCAATGTCAATATTATCATCTAGAGTAGTAACAGGATCTAGAACATATATCTATGCTCAATTTCTTGTGAAGTAGTGGCAATCGCATGTGCAACTGTTTCTGACCTAGATTTGGCCTTTAGTATTGATAGTAAAAATATTTGGGGTTTTTCTGTATACCGATTTTGACAAGCAAACTAGTGAGGCAAAATATTTTTTTTAAGTTTGAGGGGATCACCAACTAGTTTGTACTTCACGTAGTTTACCATATCGTTTTCGACCTAGAACAAAATACAAACTTATTTAAAGTCTATAAAAAATAAGGAACCTCGTAATTTGTATTCCAACAATATTTAAAATATGTACCAACTATGTAATACATAAAAATAGGACTACACGAAAAAAATTTAAGTGCTCCACTTCATAATCAAACTTCTTTCATTATTTGCGGCCCGCAAATTATGCAGGTTAAACAGCTCTGCGATGTGTTTAGTTTTTGCTCGAAATATCGTAAAAATATAAAAACGTTTGTTAACATATTCTATATTTTAATCTTTATATTCATTATAAACATTTTAAAATTTGCTGCAAACATAGGTAGGTATCTAATCTTACGAACTCACGACAGGTCATTGACATCATGATTGACGTCATGATTACATAGGTAAGTACTTTACCCAAGTTTGGATGTTTATTTACACTGAAGTAGTTTTAGTTAAATATGTAGGTATTAGGTATTGTTTCTTCTTGAAATTACATATAATGATCATTAAGCGTGGAAAGGTTCAATGAATCGTTAGTTACTTAAACACTGCGACTCGAGTAGGTACCAACATGCCTAATAGAAAGCATTTACTACCAATAACCAAGAGCTATCATGTGAAGATTATTATTATTTGAATAATTACATCGAAATGATCCTTACAACAATATGCTACCGTGTTTGGTCCTAAAGGATGTGCTCTTCTCATAGCATTTGTCCATTTATTTCTGATGGTAGGGTTTCTAGGCACATTAAAAACAACTTTTCAGGTGTTTTTGTGGCCGTATTTTTACATTGAGACACAGCACAATATTTAATAGATGGTGCCATGTTCTATAATGTTTCTTGTTAAAAATATATAGCAAGTAAATCCGCGCGCGACGGGCACATTCAAGTAAATGTTTTGATTTTCTAAGTGCGCGTCGGGTCTCTCGCACGAAGATGCAAATCGTGACGTCATCAACGACGTCGCTCTCGGCCCGCGGCTTAGACCGAAAATGTTAACTTTGCGCCTTTATGTCTCGGTCAGTTTTGAAGATAAAAAAAATTAAAAACACGGTTATTCTCGTAATTTTTTGTAGATTTTTTTGGTATATAAAACAAAAAATGGTTATCTTCTCCATTGATTAATAAGAACTTGTGAATAATGCGAACCCGCGAAATCAATATCAACTAAATATTTCATTTCCTATTAAAGGTTTAAAATTTTGAATAATTTAGGATTCTTAAAGGCATCAATCACCTGAAAAATATCATTATGTTGTGTCAAACTCCCTCTCAAGTGTGAACCGTAATGTAACAGTGGTCACTGCTTTCGTTTTATTATTCTGTGGTATCATTGTTGCCTAATAACTATTTTACATAAATTGATATACAAATAATGTTTTTTCTCTTGCTGTCTATACATACACAATTTTGAAACAATATGAATACACACAATCCAATTATATTTAGCTGTTTCTTGAGCTAATGAGTATATAATTTGCTTGAAGTTTATGAAAATAAATCACTGGGCGATTGTGAGCATAGAAAATTTCATAGTGCATTTTACAGTGCATTTTAGAAACGGCTGTGGATACTTACTGTTTGGGCTGTCTGAGAAAAAATAGTGAACAAAGATGACGGAAACGTCTAATATTTTGTTTTTGTGAAGTTTGCTTAATTCGCCCTCTATAATCATATTTTTTTATTTCGCGAATGGAGTGGTTAATATAGAACCTACGTCTAAATCGTAAATTAGGTCTCATAGTAAACTTTTTCTTAGATTTTTTGGTTGTATAGAAATTTGAAGATCAAAATAATAACATTAATCATTATCGGCAAAAAATATAACAAATGAACTAAACATTTGTTAAGTTTTTCCCATTTTTTAAATTACTATTTAGCACTAAATGTTTCATAAATTTCTTTCATTTTATTAATAATAAACCATAAACTGCACTATTAATTTTTTTCATCTAATTTTAACCTACTAATTAGGTACATGTGCAATAACATCGATAATGGCCAACATCGATGTTTTAAGTAGGATAAACATCGGACATCGATGTTAAGCTGTCGATATCAACATCGATGTCATCATCGATGTTTCTGCAACATCGATAATCCCTAACTTGTGACTAACAAAACGCGCGACGCCCGCTCGACAATGGTACACATACGCCTACTAATAATTTATGAGGGCGAACCCGACAAAAAAAGGTTTGTAATTAAAAATTATAACAAAGTTATACTGAAATATATAATACAGACATAGACAAAGACATACTCTTTAATTTGGTACCATAATCTGTCAATGTCACATAAGAAATAAACATAACTCATTCTGACGTAACGGTTCTTTACACCAGTAGTGTGCGTGGTAGTGTGTAGCCAGTGCTTAGTTATTTATTCGTTTTTCTGTGTGTTTTAGGAATAAAAAGGTGAGTGTTATTTTTTTCTATATTCCTTGTAATATAACAAACACGTAGATATATAATTTGTGGCGTGAAAAGTGCCAAAAGTACTTCGAAATCGAGAAGGTCCATTTTAGCGGTTGTGTCAAAAATGTGTTATTTTTTCAATTCTTATTTATTTTTAGTGTAAAATGTAACTAAAAAATAGTTTTATAACATATTTCAAATAACTTGACGATGTATTTACTTCAATATTCCAAAATATATTTGAAATATTGTTCGAAATTCCATACAGATAAAAATTAAATTCGTTTTTTTAATTTTTTTTATATTTTGGTATGAGTAACAAATAGAAACACATAAAACATAAAAATATACATATTTCCAAACATTTCCATACAGATTTCTCCAAAAACAAACGTGTAGATTTCAAATTAGTAATAATTTTGTGATTAAAAGTGAAGTATCTACTACTAATATGCTATAAAGGGTAATTTACGAATTTTATTACAATTTGTAGCAACTAAAACTAATTTTATTCGATAGTTTATAACACTCAACAAGAATTCCTGTAAGTTTTATCCACAAATATTGCCTTAAAGTGAAAATATAGCAAAAATTGCAAATTTGCAAAAAATTTGCAATTCCCGCCCTTTTAGGTCGCAAGCCAACAGGAGTTTCGAATAACGTCGCCTTCCGAGCATACAGGCTGGAGAGATGGCCATACATGGTGGTTATGTGATGGCCATATAAGTAAACGTAATGTGTAATATTAAAAGTTATATTATTAATACATTTAATTGGTGATTTTATACTACCTAATTATTTTTAGTAATAAGTTACAATATTTTATTTTTATATCAATATAAAAGAAAATCATTAAGCTCATGAAGGAACTGGACTCAATAATTATTGAAGTCGACTATGGACGCTGTTTGAAAGCGAAAAAGACCTATACACAAAAATTTTTAACGGGTATCGATAGACGATATTTGTGAAATAACGATAAATAAGGATACTAGGGACAATTTTCTATATTCGAAGAAGAAAATAAAAAAACTCGCTAGTACATTAAAACTATGCAAGAAAAATCATTAACAAAGTTATTTAAAAGTAGTGATGAAGATGGAAAATCAATATTATGTAATTCGTCTGATAAAAGAAGGTGGAAACAGAGAATTGTACAACTTTGTGACAGTAAAGAAAATTATTATGAAAATCAACTCAAATACTCAATAGAACTCTTTTTGAATAGCACCGAATTTGATAATAAGTGTTCATTATGTGGACAGAAAAGATAATGAGCCAGGGCTCAAATACTTAAAGAAAAGAGCGGTAATAATGCAAGCTCACCAACTGGAGCCTGTCTCCCTTGCTACTACTATCCCGTGATTTGGAAAAAAGTTAAATTATGAGACTATTTACGTAAAATTCAATTTTTTTATGTGATATTCCAAGAGTTTAATGTAAAAAGTTCAAATAAAAGTTGTTTTTGGTAATTAATCTTTATACTTTTATTTTACCGGCTTCTTAAAAAACTATGGCCAACTCCCCCGGACTTACCCAAGCAGTATAGTCGCGGCGTTAAAGAATAAACCACCCCAAATATTCCTTAAAAAACATAAAGCATAAACACAAAAATGTTTAAGCCTAAACTAACTGTAAGTACTGATTATTTGAAGTTAAGAAAAATGAAACTATTCAGCCTCGGATGAAAATGTTAGAAACGCTTGAGAATACGTTTTAAATTAAATCCTTTCTTTAATTAAGCGTTGCGTGGATTTTTGCTTCGCTCTTAACCATTTCCATTTAAGCTGCTTTGTTTTGATAAAGAATGAAAGATCATAGTTTAATACTATGATCTTTCATTCTTTATCAAAACAAAGTCACTCCCGTATTTAATTTGAAACTCTGTCCTATAAGAATCAACAAGGAACACAGCTTCACAGTTCACATCATTAAAATTTCATAACATAAAACAAATTTGAAATAGCTTGGTAGCGATCACGTCATTCCCAAGGGTTATTATCATACATAAATTCTACATTATTATGATAACACTTTTTATACCATTTTCGGCTAAATAGGTTTTAAATCTTGGTGATATGGTAATTAATTCACATTTTAAATGACCTATAAACACAGTACAGTCAGTTTACTGTACTTATACTTGCGGTGGTTGACATTTTACGTCTAGTGGAAACATTAAAATGGTAATACCGCCATCTATCGGAAGTCATACGAACTTGCCAACTTTACTTATAGTCGCCTCTTACAAAATCTACTAAATGAAATGTGGCGAAGCAATGTTACGTCGCCATAATGCTGCTGAAGTAACAACAATAACCCGTTACAGCATATCAGTAGTCAACTGCTGAACCAAGGCCGCCTCCAAGATTGCCTCATAGGGGCTGTAACTATACTGGCACTCTTCATCCATAGAAGATATAGGAATAAGTGTGGCACCTACCTACTCTAACGAGCTCATAGGCAGGAAATGACTCCTCCCACCTGGTGAGGGTAGTTTTTACTCACATTATAAAATATTTACTGCCTCGTTATTCTAGCGATTAGTAGATGTTTGCCACAGTTACCATACTTGCCAGACCGTATTGTGACGATAATTTTAATTTTTAGTGGTTATTGAGAAGACACTGCTGCCATCTGCTTTTTTCCCTCTGCATATAAATAAAAATGCAAAAAAATAATCCCGTAGGTGTCGTAAAAGGCGACAAATAGAAGTAACTATGTTTGTATAAAAATTAAAAATTAAATGTAAGAACTGTGAATATTAAATAGAATAACTGCTGATAGATCTAATAATTTAAAAAAAACTTATTTCTGTGAAACATCAAATACATTAAGTAATCATAATATAAATTTAGTAACAGGGTACAGGTAAGCCCGAAAGATATAATAACTAATAAAAATTACAATATTATTTTAGACTGCATCGCAATACCTGCAGCATACACTGATTTAGTATATTTCCCTGAGGAACATTATTCCGGAAGTTAAGGTATTCACAAAGTCAATCGGCTCTGTATCTATTTTAGAACATCTGTAATATTACCTTACTCCCTTGACTGCGAAGCAATACTACAGTTATCTTTCTCATTTGCTTTAAGAAGATCTGCATGTACTACTAATAATATATATATATATATATATATATATATATATATATATATATATATATATATATATATATATATATATATTATTTATTTAAAAAAACTTTATTGCACTTAAAATGTACAATTGGCGGACTTAATGCCTTTAGGCATTCTCTACCAGTCAACCATGAGCTAAGCAGAGAACTTTAGCAGGTGCCATAAAATATGTGGATAATTTATACGTAAATGTAAATATATAAATAGACATACCATAAGTGTAAATACAAAAATAAATATACACAACTACAATTAACCTAAGTAATATATGATACATTTCATACATAATGTTTAAATAGTACATAATACATACATTTTAAGTATACTTACATACGAACATAACTAAAACAAATTAAATAATTTAAAATGTCAAGTCACATATAAGCAGAAACAATTATATATATATATATATATATATATATATATATATATATATATATATATATATATATATATATATATATATATATATATATATATCATTTTATTTTTGTTAATTTTATTAAGTAAGTAAATGATATCCACAAAATAAGACAAAAGCGGCTGAAGCAACAGCGATGCCTTCTTCAGTGGCATTGCTCCATCGCTGAAGGTGGCAAATCAACTCACACGACATCAGCTGCGCTACGCTTAACAGACTGACTCAGTGGCTCGGAGTTTGGGCAAGCTCGTGTGCTTGCGCGTACAGATCAACACGGGCGGTGCAGCGCGTGATAGCCACCGCCGAAAAGGCGCCATTAGTCGTACGAGTGCGCTAGCTCGGTATGCAAAGTAATAAATAACAAAGAGAGCATTGGTAGTTCCTATAGATTGTAAATTCTGGACTTTATTCGTTACAAACATACAAAAATAATAATCTTTACTCTTTATAATATTACTATAAATTATAAGTTCTGTAAATTAAAATAATTCTGTAAAGAAAGATATTTAATTGACATCGAATTTTTTTCTGAATTGGTGCATCGTACGTAAAAAAAATTACGTAACTAAAAATGTTTGTTCTTGTGAATCTTACAAAACGCTGTATTGCAAATTGCGTAAATAATAAAGAATAAAACTAAAAAGTCCCTGTTTGTCCCATAGTTAGGTACTTACTGTGTGTGTAAATTCTCACAAGACTACTCCGACCGGTCAATCACTTCACACCCGTAGTATGTCGGTTTTTCTTAATTATGTACGTACCCCATACTTTCGGACAATACATTGACTATGATATTATTTGTGGTCTCTGTGATTGCACTACTATGTACATTAGAGAAGAGGAGAGTTTATCACTTGCCTAGAAACGTATAAATGATCATTTTGCCTAATGTAAATTAGTAAAAATGCAGCCTATTAGACAGCCTCTAACAAAAAAGTACCTTACAAAAAAATTTTCCTCAGAATAGAACTTACCACAATCGAGCAGCGTTCTTGAAATAAACTCTCTTTGAAATAAATTTTACCACTTAGGTAGTATTTATTTCTTTCCCTAACCATATTCACATTTATAGTCGCCTAAACAAAAAAATATTTTTTTTTGTATCGCAAAAGGACGAAAATGAAGCAATCACAATACAAATATTTTTACGTAAAAATAATTTTTTCCTCAATTTATACACACATAGTTTTGTACGGGAAATAATTTTTAGATTAGTTTTTTTAACATTCTTTTTAAATTAATATATTGACTTATTTTAAAATTTTAAAACTGCGGTAACTTGTAAACGAACCCAACAAACCTACAAAAAATGTTTTAACGCTTAGAATTACTTTATGTCAAAGTTCTAGTGAACAGAAATACATGAAGTTTCAATAGTTCTTTTCGTAATCGGCCTTAATACATACCACAACATCATCTTGCAAAAAACAATTTTCTTTCATCAAACCAATTCTCATCCTGTCATTCAAATTTAGCCCTTAAATACTCCTTCATTACCGCATTCTTCTGACACACATACCTTTCACTACCATACATTAAGGTAGTAACACACCATTGTAAATTGACAAATGGCATATATAAGTTTCAATACCAAAGACTATGTAATCACTACCTTTTGATTAGTAAATTTTAGAGTCTTTTGATTATATATATATATATATATATATATATATATATATATATATATATATATATATATATATATATATATATATATATATATATATATATATATATATATATATATATATATATATCCTATACCTTTAAACGAGCAATTCTTGTATATATGTATATAAATATATATTCGGGATCTCGGAAACGGCTCCAACGATTTTCATAAAATTTAGTGTCCAGGGAGTTTCGGGGATAATAAATCGATCTAGCTTGGATTTATTTTTAGACAATGTCTTTTTGTCCGTGTTTTTAGGCAATGAAAAACTGCTACAATATCGTTAGAATAAGAAGGTAAATTTTGACGGATAGTTAGTGATTATAAATAGCTTAATTGGTATAATGGTCGGTCACAAAATCGTAAAACCCTGGTTCGAGCCCAGACCGATCGACTTTTTTTAACTTTTTTTTCATCCTTTCTTTTTTGAGAAAATCTATTTTTTCGAGCCCTTTTTTTAGTATTTTTAAAAACACGAAAATTTAAATTAAAATAATTGCACTCATGATTTTTCATTCAAATAACCAGTTCCGTTTTTTCTGTTATGTCGCTAAGATCAAAAAATATTATTTATATTTCATCAGTATGTAATTTGTATCTAAATATAATTTCCAAAACACACAAATTAAAAAAAATCGAGCGAAAAATACCGAGCAAAGCTCGGTCAACCAGGTACTATATATATATATATATATATATATATATATATATATATATATATATATATATATATATATATATATATATATATATATATTCTATATCCGCACGTTCCGCAAGGTTGTCACCTCATCGACCCGCACCGACCGCTCTGCTTTGCGATTGCCGCCAAGTGCCGCATCTCAGTGCTAAGGTCACTGCGCCATGGAGCCGTCAAAAATGATTTGAATGATAATACTTCTTATACGAAAGCAACAAATACTAATTCAGGAAAAACTACATGTAATTTAAAAAAATATTTTCCAATTTAAAAATAGTATAATATTGTCAGCTTGAAAAACAGTTTGTATTATATTTTAGAAAGCCATTATCAGTTTCATAAACTGTTTCAAGGTAAGATACATGCTCACTCAGTGAATTTCTGGTTTTGACTCATGCGAGTACTCAATGACAGGTTAATTAAATCAAATTTGCCTTTGTGATTGCGTGAGGGAGGTAAACGTACGGTTGCTCTGTGTCAATGTAAGCAAATATAAATAGCGTACGTAAATGTTCATAATATATTATTGATATTTAAATAATTCTGTTCTATTAAATTATAACATGAAATTAACGTATAAGAGTCACCTTATACTGTATTGAATTATTTTTATGAGAAAAGTATTGCAAATTTTATTTTTATTTTATTTTATTTTTTATTTTTTCAAGGGAAACATACATAATTTAAGTCTAATACATAACACATATTAATCTTACAATTAACAATAAAGTTTCCACAGATAAGTAACTCATCGACAACAAGCAAACATCATAACATACTTAGGTGTGTAGAACTAAAATTAAAATTAAAATTAATAACGTTTAATGTCGTATTCGTCTTCTTTATAACAATTAAGGAAATAAAAAACGGTAGCCAACCTGCCTGCCAAGCTTGGCAACTGTGGCAACTACTCTCTCCAAAGTTCTAATCAATGGGGTGACCTATCGTAGCCAGTGGACTTTTGATAGTTTTAATTAGTAAATTCAGATTTGATCTATAAATCTAGTTACAAAATTCTGTACCTGATTGCAAAATTCAATAATAAAATACAAAATGTTATATTATCTTTAATATTTTTTGAAATCTCTTTAAGATTCAATTAAATTAATTTTCGGTATATTAATTGTAGAACTATTAATAGTGAAAATTACGCATCGCAGTTGAAAATCTACCATGTCAAAATTTTTCTATTTAATTATAAATTCACCAACTACTATTATCATTGTGTTTAAAACCACACAGACGGTGTCTTTCAGATAAATCAGTAATAATAAAAACCTGATTCTTCAACCGACTTCAAAAAAGGAGGAGGTTCCTTTTTTTGAAGTGTGTACTTTTTGTGTGTTTGTTACCTCAGAACTTTTAATGAATCTTTGTTTATTTGAAAGCTATTGCTTCTCATGTATGGAACCATCCATATAAATATAATCAGGATCTGACCAGTAGTTTTTGAGTTATCTTAAATAATGCGTATTTATCAGAATGTCAGAATCGTTGCACTCAATAGCTCGTAAGTCCTCGCTCGCGAGTCTATTTAGGTGAAGGTGTAGACGGCTGCAGGGCCAAGAGCATACACTTTCAGAAAAAAAAAATTAAAAAGTATAGAAAAGTGGATACCAGTGCTCGCTGAGTTCCTTTCTCTGTTTCTTCTCTGGTCATAGGACACTCATTTCGAAATGGGTAGTCAATTTGAAAATAAAAACCAAAATCAAAAATCTTGAAAAACACGCTACGCATGTAAAGGTTGTAATCGAAATCTGATTCATTAAAATCTGTAACAATAAGCGGCGACACAGACGCTAAATGGGTAAATTATTATGTCACAGACAATAATCACTTTGTTATGTTAAGTTGTAACGTTAAATCAGTCGTTTCCTCCTAAACGTAACAAAACTATTCCGTTGTATTTGAAAAACCCCCGAGTATAAGAAAGTATGTGACGAAAGATAAAAATAAAAATGTATTTTAAAAAGGGTTGATTTATCGCGAGGTATTCCACAATATAATAACAACCCTAAGAAAATCCGTTGCAAGTAAACCTCTCACCCTAAACGAATAAACCCACCATAAATACCGGTATTTACGATCGAAGTAAATACCTGCTCTGTTTCGTGACGGGTAAAAAAATAATCGTATTTTGATTTTCTTACATGAAAGTTATGAATATATTTTATTTCATCTAATTTCTGTTCTTATCCATTGCTAACAATTGTACTTCAAATGTCTGTCAAATATTTGCAATTATAATGTTTTTTTTATAAAAATAAAATTATAATCGGAAGTACAGTCCATCTGATGATAAGTAGCTACTGTACTTTGTAACCTACAGTCACCTTTAAACAGAAAGGGCTACAGATACCCTGTCACCATTAAGGCCTTATTTGTAATGCCTGTAATTATATTATCTCTCTATGATCTTCAGGTCGCAACAAAACATTGCAGGCGTTGCTTTTTGCCGGTATAAGCAGGTTTCCGTTTGGTGCCTAGCTAGACGAACGCCTGGGCAGAAAAGCAGTCCCATCATCTAGTTTCTTCATAATGATTTACTTCACTGCCGCGAATGAAGTAAATAGAATTTTTTTTTAAATTTTGGTGGTGATGGAAGTTTAAGTAATGTAGATAATGACGAAAATAGATTAGTTACCTGATAGAGCCACACTGCGGCTTTTATACCGACCTATTCGTGCTACCGTTACAGCGCGAATGGGTCGGCTCCATCGGAGAAGGACCACGCTCTCACAGAATACCAGTGTAAAATACCAGT
Organism: Parnassius smintheus behrii; assembly: GCA_036936625.1. Classification (NCBI taxonomy): domain Eukaryota; kingdom Metazoa; phylum Arthropoda; class Insecta; order Lepidoptera; family Papilionidae; genus Parnassius; species Parnassius smintheus. Next base: position 3,773,925 of record JAUPFT010000001.1, read on the forward strand.
GTAATATACCAGCTTAATGCTGCTGTATTTATTATGTTGAATTCGGAGAACTGGTGTCACTTTTACACAAAACAATAGCTGCCACGTCGCTATTAGAAAAGTAAGTACGCTTACCCGAATTTTTGCAAACGTTTATGTATTGAATCATCACACATACCAACCTATACGGATTTATACCCTTTTTCAAATAAAATTGTTATTAGATTCAGAGTATTTGACTGATAAACATCCAAATCCCTGAATGTCGATTCTTTTTTCATCATCATTATTACACTCATTCTCAAGTCAACTGTTGAAAAGAAGTCTCCTTATAGGAATGCTATATTTACAGCGTAATATACTAAAATCTTGCTTGTATAATATGTACTTGTACTAAGTACGTAGAGGTGCCGTAAAACATTCACTGCCCCTTTTCATCCCGTGAGTTTTGTGAGTGTTAGTGAGGCTGTTTAGATACCGAATTTATTTTAAACACTGTATTGCGTAAAAGCACACATAATGTTGATTCATAGGAGAATGAATCATAAATGAATGAACCAGGAGATGGGAACAAAAAAAAGAAAAGAGAATTAAAATATCAAAGGATTTTTTCAGACTTTTCAAAGTACTTTGAATACATATTTTTGTTGTCAAGTTAATATGGAAATTGGAAGATATTCTTTAAGAACTTTAGCATAACAAAGAAATATTTAGGGTTTCAATTTACTTAACGCGTCTCGTCTTGAGTTAAGAACGTCAAAGCACACAAACTAAATACGAAATTTGATATTTTATTTATTTGAATTCTTTTGTAAATATAACATTCCTTTCCAGTTCCTTTAACTTAACCAAACGTTTATGAATAAATTTATAAATAATTAGAAAATAATTAAAATTCTACAGTAAATTAAAAACGGATAACTTTTACATAAAACTAATATTATTCCAATTTTAAACCGTGTAGTGGTGGTACGATATTCCACTCCCTATCTGACAGAGGGAAACAAACCAGAAGATGGGCAGCAGCATCTTCTCAATAACAACTAGAAAATAAAAAAATCCATGGCCAAGCCATCTGCCAAGTGTGATAACTAGGGAAAATACCTTCTTTACGAAGTAAAAAAAATTATATCTCAGATGGACATAAGAAAAACACTTTTAACAGTTCTTAGTAATCCGTTTATTGCGATTATTTTATAGCACAGATATAGAAAGATGTCTATCGTGTTAACAATGAGATAATATTGTGAAGATATCTGACGGTAATGACACAATGATTATTATTGATAAAATAATAAGTTCCTGTGATATTTTAATAGCAACAAGTTGCAGCAATGAGCATTAACATCTTACCCCCCCCCCTTCCATTGAAAGACCTCGGCTTTCAATCTTGAAGGTCTTCTTGATTTGGAATGGGACATAGGCGCACTAAAGGTCGGCGAATGCATCCTCTTGTTGTATTGATATCTGCTACTCTCGAAATGCCGTCTGCGTCCGGAAAAAGTTTTGCCACACGTCCCAGATGCCTGCATAATGGTGGTAGCGAATCTTCTTTGATAAGAACCAGGTCTCCAACCTTAAGTTTGTCTTTACTTGTTTTCCACCTTGTTCTAAGCTGCAATTCGGATATATATTCATTTTGCCACCTTTGCCAAAAATGCTGCCTAATTTGTTCTAATCTCACGTGTCTTTGTAGAGCAGTTTCCTTTGCATTGAAAAGATATGGAGATGGCTACGCAGTTAGTTGTCTTCCTATGAGAAAGTGCCCTGGGGTGAGGCAAAGGTAATCGTTCGGGGAAGAGGATAGTGGACAGAGAGAACGACTGTTAAGTATAGCCTCAACCTGCGCAAATAAAGTTGAAAGCTTCGAAGGTTAAGTGAGAATTGCCCATAACGCGCTTAATGTGAAATGTGGCTGATTTTACACCTGATTCCCAAATACCGCCGAAGTGAGGAGCGTGAGAAGGTATAAAAATAAATTTGAAAGCTTCTTGAGTTGCAAAATCAGAAATTGTGCCAGTATTATTCTTTAGAAAAGAGGCGATTTCCTTTGATGCTGCCGTGAAATTTCGACCATTATTGCAAAATACCTCCGCTGGCCGGCCGCGTCGTGAGACGAACCTACGCAAAGTCATAACGAAACAATCTTTAGTAAGGTCGCTTACAACCTCTAGGTGTATACATTTGTAGCGTAAGCAGACAAATATGCACATATAACATTTCATAAGCCTTGCACCACGACATCTACGATTGAGTATAAAGAAAGGACCTGCAAAATCCAAGCCCACAGAAATAAAAGGAAATCCGGGTTTCAATCGCTGAGCGGTTAGGTCCCCCATTTTTGGAGTTAAAGTTTTACCTCGCACGTCGACAACTTACACACTTATAAACGGTACGCCGTACAAGATGTCTACCGTTAATAGGCCAGATAGTATCTCTTACAATAGCGAGTAATGCTTGGGGGCCTGCAAGCATACCGTGCAAGTGCTCATATGTAAGTAATAATAATATCGAATGCTTTCTCTCATATGAACAATTAGCAGCATCGATGCGACCACCAACTCTGATTAAATTTTCGCTGGATAAAAATGGAGATAATGCTACAATTTTTGACTTAGGACTGATTGGGCAATGTTTATTTAGGTTTATAAAGTTTTTAGGAAAGCTTTCTTGTTGCGAAATTTTACACAATAATAAAAATGATTTATTTAATTCATCAAGAGTCAATTTACCAACTTGCTTAGATTTTTTTATTTTTAATATTGTGAATAAAACGCAGTACGTAGGCCATAGTTCGACAGATTCTTGTAAACTTTGAAAATCTTTGGCATTCAATTATAGAAGTCTGTAATATTGTAGATAAATTAATAAGTTCCTGTGATATTTTAATAGCAACAAGTTGCAGTAATGAGCATTAACATCTGGTTTTGTGGTTTTCAATTTCTAAACTTGGTTATTTGTCCCTTAATTGAGCTACGCTTAGCTATCGATTCTCTCAATTGCTTTGACTCACTCATGATTTTAAAATTAAATGAAAAAGGTATCCTAACAGGTAAGTTTTTTTAAGTGTATAAATATTAGAGTTTAAAGTAAACAAAAATATATCTCACGCTCCTCGCCTCGAAGGCACCAACCGAACTGGAAGCAGGTGATGGATGAAGAGGCTGACCCCCAAATGAACTTGAGAATTAAGGACTCTCAGCCCTGAAACCGTTCGGCAAAATATGTTATATATCTACTATAACTGTATTGTTTTCGTTGAAAATGGTATTTACTAGTTAAAATTATAATTGAAATCTATTATAGTGATATCGTGGAGATTATTTTAAAATAAAAATACAAATAAGTTAAAGTCAATACTTATTAAGATTAAAGATTAAAGGGAAACAAGGACACTTATCTCAAATTCCAATCCTTACACGGCGAATTTGTATTTTTAGCTTCCATAGGTAATCGTCTTGTAATAATAATTAGTTCCAACTCCTTACATGAAATGGTGATAGTTTATTTTTTCAGATATTTCCGTTGAACTTTATTTTCCGTGATCATGTCGGAGTCACCAAATTATGTCTCAGATGGACATAAGAAAAACACTTAAAACAGTTCTTAGTAATCCGTTTATTGCGATTATTTTATATTACAGTTATAGAAAGATGTCTATCGTGTTAATAATGAGAGAATATTGTGAAGATATCTGACGGTAGTGACACAATGATTATTGTTGATAAAATAATAAGTTCCTGTGATATTTTAATAGCAACAAGTTGCAGTAATGAGCTTTAACAGATGTCTATGGGCCACAGTGTCCAATTACCGTCAGGTGTTCGGTACTCGTTTGCAAGTCGTATATTCTATATAAAATAAAGCACTAGAAATTTCAAAATAACTCTGAACAGTTATAAAACTAATTTTATGGATCTTGTCACATTTAATATTACTTTATTTTCCGACGTTTCGTGCGCCCATTTACAGCATCCGTGGCCACTGATTGACTATCTAATTAGTTTTTTAAATGTGTAATATTTGCGTTAACGTAAGAAATCATTAAACTGTGCAAAATTTAAATCATTACAACAAACATCGATTGATCTACTTTTTAATGAGTTTTTGAACAACTTCAAACGAAAAAGACTCATTATGCGTCGAATGTTTATTACGAATAATAGAGACAAAAACTATTAAAATGTATGCAAATTGAACCTTGACACATAACAAAGAAAATAAAAGCAAAGGTAAATTTACGTTATAATAAAATATTCATTGACTATTCATTCTGTTCGTACTTATAGTCTGTTTAACAAACTTTTTACAGAAATAAGGATGACAAAACAGAAACAGAAACTTTTTTATTCAATGTAGATTATAACAATATTTATTGAAAGTCACTGTTGCATTTACATTTTGATTCGTAATCGAAGATAGATGTTGATGTCTATGGGCCACAGCAAACACTTACCATCAGCACACAGTCCACCTGGACTGTGTACTAGTTTGCTACCCCATCAAATAAAAAAAATCTGTTAAATAATGAATGATTATTATTTATAACTTTTTACTTTTCTAAAAAATCCAGCAGGAATCTTAACGTGGCGTGTCTCGTTGATACAAAATATTAAATTATTTATCTTTATGAAAAAGAAAGTAAAAGATGTTGTCACAATATAATCAAATAACATGTATTTTTGTAGTATTTGTAATTGTTTGGTAGGTTTGTTAGCACTACTTTCTAACTTCTATTTTTAGGGTTCCGTAGTCAACTAGGAACCCTTATAGTTTCGCCATGTCTGTCTGTCCGTCTGTCCGTCCTCGCTTAATCTCTGTGACCGTTAGTACTAGAAAGCTGAAATTTGGTACCAATATGTGTATCAATCACGCCGACAAAGTGGTAAAATAAAAATTGAAAAAACATGTTTTATTAGGGTAGCCCCCCTATATGTAAAGTAGGAAGTGTTTTTTTTTTTAATTTCAACCTTAACGTGTGATATATTGCTAGAAAGGTATTTAAAAATGAATAGGGGTTACCTAAAATAATTTTTTGATAATGTCAATAATTTCGGAAATAATCACTCCAAAATTAAAAAACAATGTGTCCCCCCCTCTAACTTTTGAACCATAAGTTTAGAAAATATGAAAAAATCTGGAAAGTAGAACTTTATAAGGACTTTCTAGGAAAATTATTTTGAACTTGGATGGAAACAACAGTTTTTGTACAAACTCATAAGTGGAAACACTTTCTGTGACGGACGGGAAACTACGGAACCCTACACTGAGCGTGGCCCGATACGCTCTTGGCCGCTTTTTAATACATAATGTAACTGTGGTATTTCGTAATTGTAACATCACACACCGACTTGTCAGTGAAGTCACAAGGCTCCAAATGAAAACTAGCGCTTCCTTTGCAGCATAATGCTGAGTTGGAGACCTATTGGATATCACATTTAAATTTTAATTTTTTGTTTTATTACTAATGATGTGCATGTAAGTACTGCTTCTTAATTATTAATGCGTGATCAGTCTTAGACTGGCGCATGCAATATTTAGCCTCTTGCTCTTTAAATATTTTTTTTTTTAATTTGTGTAAAAAGTGTCTATCAAATAAATAGTTCTTTCTCTCTTTTTTCTTTCATAGTCGAGCCAAACCATTCGTGATACAAGCTTAATAAAGCTGCACCGTGACTACAACATAATACTTACTAAGGTATTTTGTGTAAAAACGCATATTGTTAAACTTATATATATATATATATATATATATATATATATATATATATATATCATATATCATATATAAAAATGAAGTTTTATTTTCTGTTTTATCCGAAGTAAAAAGAACACTATCGTACCCTCGTCAATGTCGAAAAGATAAATGTTACCTGTGACGATAAGGAAGTACATCCTGTACCTACATCCTCTTTAGCAACGTCTTGTTTTGGTTGTTCTTTACTTGTTTCAACATATTCGCGTTAATTAAACTAATCCACTAGTAAGCAAAGTGTAGGGTGGCTCACCTCTAAATGAAGTGATGACTTGGATATGCCGTACGTCGATGGATACAGGTGACTAAGGACCGTCTTTTGTGGCATATCTTTGGCGATCTTTTTTAAAAAGGGCAAGGCCCCGGGCGAGGATGGAATTACAGCGGAGCTTTTGAAAGCGGGTGGAACACCGGTACTTGAAATCCTTCAGAAGGTCTTCAATTCCGTCCTCCATGGTGGCACTACTCCGGAGGCATGGAGCAGAATCGCTCGAGGACCTTAACACTATGCTCAATGACCTCAATGGTGTCTCCCAACGGATAGGTCTTAAGATGAACATGGACAAAACAAAGATCATGTTTAATGTCCATGTCATACCTATGCCGGTAGTTGTTGGGAGCACTATGCTCGAAGTTGTTGACGAGTACGTTTACCTGGGACAAATAGTCCGACTAGGTAAGTCCAACTTCGACCGAGAGGTCAATCGACGGATTCAACTCGGCTGGGCAGCTTTAGGAAAATTACGACACATGTTCTCGTCAGGTATACCTCAATCTCTGAAAACTAAAGTTGCCAGTCATGACATATGGATCTGAGACGTGGTCCTTCACTGCTGGCCGTATGAGGACGCTCAAGGTCGCTCAGCGAGCTATGGAGAGGGCTATGCTCGGAGTTTCTCTGCATGATAGACTCAGAAATGAGGATATCTCGAGCTCGAAGAACCGATATCCGATGGGGAAGAAAGGTTCTCGAGTGGCAGCCTCGTACCGGTAGGCGTAGTGTAGGGCGACCCCCCACTAGATGGAGTAACGACCTGGTAAGACATGCAGGAAGTCGATGGATGCAGGTGGCTTAGGACCGTGTTTTGTGACATTACTTGGGGGAGGCCTATGTTCAGTAGTGGACTTGTGAAAGGTTGTAATGATGATGATGATGATGATGATTATTTTATTACTTTGTATCTCTATCTGATAGGTGGCGGTGTAATATATATAAATAAATAAACTTAAGTATATATAAATAAATAAATTTTATACACTGTAATTTTTTTTAAAGTAAAGGTATTTATCAGGTTTCTGAAAAGAACGTTTGTGACATACAAACGCACTACTACATATAAGCATAACTAACACATGACGAGGTGATCACGAATGTGGGTATGCCATCCTAATAATACAATTCGAATAAATAAAAGTCAAGCAGGAAGCCATATAGAATAGCAAGCAGTATAATGTATGATTTATAAGGACTTCAATAAAACTTCAAACGTGATGGGATAGCGTCTTATAACAATAACTTAATTTTGAAATTGCGAAAAAAATACCTAAGTATGCACGCAAGCGATGGCACCTTTTCGTTTATTTTTGTTCTGATTTTTCCTTTTTACGTATTTTCTTTAACGTGCAGTTTTGTCTCAGGCAGTATGTTTATATAGCAAAAAGTTCAAAAATGCATTTGCAGTCTTAAGCGGTAACAATAAGAATTACATATAAATTAGTTTAGCCAGTTTTGTTAACAGCACTATCAAAGAGACAACAAAGGGAATACTCGAGGAAACACTGTTGTATATTTTATATAAACATGATATAGATAGAGTGGCTAATTTGTCCCTGTTGAATGTAATAAGTTTTGTTGTTTTTAGCAGTTTTATAAAAATACACCAATCTTGATTTGTCTCCATTCTTTAGTTTCATATTCAGATTATATAGTTGGATTTATCTTATAAAATCTAATTATTTATAATCATAGCACTGATTATAAACAATTAGATTTTATAAGATTTTTTTAATTTTGATGAAACTTAATAGTTTATAAGAAGAAATGAAGTTTTCTTATCAGAATAACTTTCTACGGCTATTGAAATATTTACATTTTTATTTAAAACAAAAAGATTACGAAATGTTTTATATTTTTTATTAAAGACCGTAAAATAACCTATCATTCTTCTATTTACCATATCAGAAAATTCTTAGTAGCTTTTTAGATATTTGATGATCTTTACGTGGTAGAGCCATGCTGCAGTTATATTAGTAGTATAGTTGCTGCACGAATGGGTCGGCTCGACCGGGGAAGGACCACGCTCTCACAGAATACCAGCGTCAAACAGTAGCTTAATGCTACTGTGTTTCGTATGGTGAGTGTAGAGAACCGGAGACCCTTTTTACTGGAAACGAGGCATTCCACCTAAGTCCTCACGGGTGACAACGCATCTGCATTTTGATTCGTAATCGAGGATAGATGTAGATGTCTATGGGCCACAGCAACCACTTACCATCAGGTGGACTGTGTGCTCGTATGTCATCCTATCCTATAAAAAAAATATAAAATATCCCTCGATTGATATGTTTACTTTAAATGTTCTCATTAATTAACTTGATGTGGTACGTAACAAACCAGACCGTTACCTGTTACTTTACAGCCTATCAAAGTCTACTGCTGAACACAGGCCTCCCCCCCCTCATAGATTGCCTCATAGGGAGGATATTTACTGTAGTTGCCACGCTCGGCAGGCGGGTCTCTTCGTCGATATCTTCTAGTTTGTTTCTCTGTGTCGCCACCTACGACACCCACGTGACGATGATGATTAGTAGATATTGTGTGTTCATAGGCACCTATATTAATAATTATTTTAATATTCTCGATTAAGAATTGAAGAAAAATGAACAAAGATACAAATACGTCACCCGGGGACTATCTGACTGGACTGACTTGACAGTTCTTCGCTTCTGCACTTAAAAGTTAAGATTCGAAGATAATGTGTTCATAATAGAAAAATTTAAGGTTGCATTAATAACTAATCTTAATTTTGAATTGAGTGATTATTTTTATGTGGTATAGCCATACTTATATTATGGTTGTAGTGCGAATACAAATTGTATAACTTCTTAGTAGAGCTTATTCAATTTGTAACAATTTTAGGTTTGTTTAGTAAAAGTTGTTTTTTTATTAAGTTTGGATCTATTTTGCTTGGTCCTGACTGGTAACCCCGTACACTGTGTTATAAATATTAAGTATTTGTGACAGAATTAAGGACTTCAAACCTGATAGTAAGTGAATTATTTGGTCGGTAGATTTCTGCATCTAAAGGACAAATAATTGTTGGAGAAAAGAGAGGTACGCTAGGCGAGGAGCTAGACAAGACACAATATTTTAATATTATTGCTAATCATAGTAAGATTATTACTACATTATTAACTTTTACATAATTACATTTTTAATACAATGCTGTCATACAAAGTAAAATGCTGTAATACAGTGTCTTTCTATTTAGATTATTAATATTTACCTCTGCTGCAAATTTCTCCGTGAAATACGTACGAGTCGTTCTCATCGACTTCGTTTAATACTTGGTATGCAGAAATTGTTAGCAAAAATATTCATTAATATTAAAGACCTTAATATAATTAATAGAATCAGCATAACTTTTTAGAAATCCATTAAAGAACTTCAAATAAATTAGCTAAAATCCTGATGAAGCGTCTTATCCAGTTTGAAGAGTCCCTCCAAACCCCCTCAATTTCGTGCACTATCCTCTATATAATATGTCACTACCAATCCCAGTACTCTGCTTATAAAGAAACACCACCGTCGATAATATGTTAAGCCTATAAACAAAGCATCATCATAGATTTTGCGATAGCTGACCGCTAAGTAATCTTAAAGGTAATTTCCTTGTCTTCAAACCCTCTCAGATATGAAAGGAAGCATGTACATATAGGTGCTGTAACTTTACTTTATATTTTATTAAACTTCTAAAAACTTCGGTCTTGTATTTTTAATTAGTATTTTAACATTATATGACAAATGGATCAAATTGATTGATTATTTTACAGTTGGACACTGTATGTCATACTTTATTCTATAAAAAAGCTTTATAAACATCCGAAAACATAAGAGTTTATAAACGCTACAGCATCAAATACGAGATTGTTCCTTTAAATTACCGGACGCTCTTTGTGGAGCTAAATTGATTTCTTCAATCGGCATGAGCAGCAGTTTCAATGAAAACGTTTGTCTTCAGCGACTTAATACTCGTATATACGTTTGCATTAACCACCCAATAGCAAGTACAAGTTCATTTACATAGTTTTATAATGTGCAATATTTATTACCAATATATAAAAAGTTCAAAAATTTAAATTATCATTCAGTCCCACTCCCGCGGAATAGTGCCAAAAACTCCTGGCTGCGTTTCCTCGCTGATTGGCTATACTTAGCCTTGAGCGAGAAAAAAACCAGCCCACTTCTCACCAAAGCGGCTAATACTCGTAACAAGAGTTAATTATATTGGAATATTAGGAAGTCTGATGGTAGGATGACTATTTATAATATAACCCAGGAAAAATGAGTAATGACAAATCAAACAAAGTCAAATTGGGTTATGTTATTAATAGTGATTTAAACTTCATTATTCATCACATTGTCTTACCATTATGAATAAATATATATGGTTGCTACGTAAATGTTGATAAAACCTAACATAACCTAACCATGTTAATAACCTAAAAAAATTTGGAAACCCGAAACCCTTTTTACCGGAAATGAATCATTCTATCCAAGTCCTTAGCGGTGACAACGCATCTGCATTTCGATTCCCAATTGAGGATAAATGTAAGTTTTTGTGGGCCACAGCATACACTTACCATAAGCATACTGTGTGCTCGTTTGTCACCCTTATTCCATAAAAAATATACCAAATGCGACCGTTGTAAAATGTGAAGGAAGATGTGAAGGAAGAAAAATCACTTTGCAGTACCTATCAAATAGCAGCAATGGAGTTTTGCGCTAGAAAGAAAATATATATTTGATAAAAAAACTTAATTCCCGTTATTTTTAATTGATTTTATTACTTTTTCCAATAAATAACGGATTTTCTTTAAAAATCCATTCAATATAATTATTTCAATAGTTATTATAATTTGCCTATATATTTGTAATATATTTGACATTTTTTGTAAACTATTTGTACATTATAAATAATGCCATATGATATAATAATGCCATTATAAATATTATGCAAATCACTTGGTTCATAACATATCTAATAACAAAGTAAAGATAGACAGCGAAAAATGTTTAAATAGATCATTACAGTCGTCACATCTACTTAGGAAACCTCCAAGAAATACTTCCATAAATTAATTACATTTTGATAGATTTAATACATTTTAATGGATTTTTATTGTAATATTAAGGCAAGATTTTTATTGTTAAATTATTAATTTATAGCATATTTAATAAATTAATATAACCATTTTGGGATATGTGTTTCAAGCTGGCAAATTTCAAAGTGAATCAAGTTTAATTTACTTTCGTATTTACATTGCTAGCGACGCAGTTGTACTCATTACTACTCCGATTGATGGTATTCTCCGCGCTAAAGGAAAATTAATATCTGGCCGAAATTGACCAATTATTATGACAAAATTTTTATGTAAAATTTTTGGAATGTATGTATTGTTTTATATAAATTCCTTAGGGAAGCCTTAGGGAATGTTGCCTATGGCATTCATATTATAACTTTAGTGTGTTGTTATTGCGTTTGCCCATGAATACTCTTGAATAAAAAAAAGGTATTGAACAACATAACAGGCACATCTAGTAGTTTATAAAACAAATAATAAGTACTGGTACAGACAGTTGAAATTTTGTTTTATTAATTTCCAAGTGGGAAGGAAGTGTAACGGGTCCAATTTTGCAAATTGGAAATTTTAACATATCTCCACGTTTCAAATAGCGGATTTTCGATATATCGATCATTACAAATATATTAACATCGGAGTTTTACTTATAACTTTATTTATGGATATATCGAAAATCCGATATTTTGATTGTATTAATTACACTATATACGCCTGATTCTATTAATTACACTGTTTGTTTGTTTTATATAAACATGATGTAGGAATAGTGGAAAATTTGTCCCTATTGAATGCAATAAGATCACACGTAGGACCCTTGTCTATGTCTGAAGTGTGACATTTAATGTAGTAAGAAGCTTTAGGTGTAATATATTTATTCTCTAAAGATCTAAGTTCAAAATCTCCATGTCTTATACAACGCCGTAGTACTATTATCTATTCTGTGACTATGCGTTAAATTAAATATATATGTTGTTACATTTACCGTTACAGGCTATTAAAGTATACTGCTACACATAAACTTTCCCCTTATATTGCCTCATTTATATTGCCATTGCCATATTTGCCGTAGTTGCCACGCTTGGCAAGCTGGCTGGCAATCGCAGTTTTTAATTTAAGTCATTATTAAGACGATGCAACAGCTTTAAGCCATCCGGAGATGGGTAGCATCCCATCTCCTGATGGGGTAGTGGATAGGGTAGTGGATATTCTGACACCGCCCTTACAATGTTTGTACCTACGTATATATATGTAACTAGAGATCTGCCCCAGGTTCGCACGCGTAATTTCTAGATCTTAGCAACAGGACCATTTACGGAGTCCAATTGTGAAACTAAGCTACCTAGGGAGCCACTCTAACACACACAAAATTTCATCAAAATCGGTCCGCCGTTAAGGAGGAGTTCAGTGACAAACACATGTACAGAAGATTGTACTTATATACTGGTGGCGCGGCGTAAGAGAATCCTCTACCCACAACTCATTTCGAATTAATATTCCATCAACGCAATGGGGTCATATGAAAACTTTTTCAAAGTTGAATAGTCCGATCAGTTTTTTTAATAGGTGAATAAACCTTTAAAATTTGGCGCTAAAAGAGTAAAAAATGAATTTTGTTTCTGTCTTAAATCCGTGCAAGTTACTTAATTCACTGCCAGTATTGCTAAAATTTATAGCAAATGTTCTAGGTTATCTATCTATGCTCTCGTGTATGGTTAAGGCACAGTATATTAAAATATATATTTTGGAACACTCCTATTTTATTGAAACTCATTTAAGGATTCCTTGTGGCAAAACTTTTTACACATTGTAGAGTCACTTAAATGGATTAGCTCGACCTTGATGGAAGAATACTAACAAGGTGAAATAGCAGCATTAGGATGTTATTTTTTGACTGATGAATAACGAGAAACGAAGACTAGTTTTAATAGAAACGAAGCAATCCATCCTCGTCCTTAAGGATGACATCGCGTTGGCATTTTGTTTCTCATTTGAGAATTGGTATAGGTTGTGTGATCTATGAGCCAAGGCATCCACTCACCATAAGATGCTTTATGTACTCGTTTGTCACGCTAATTTCCATAAGAACAAAAACTTACGAAAAACTTAAATGTTTAAATAACTGAAAATTTATAAGATAATAATAAACAGTAACTTGATTAATTTTTAACCTTATTTTTGTCAGCTTGTCTACAATTCAATAATAAATTTATTGCATTGTAAAAAAATGTATATTTTATGTCAAAATTTTAGCAGTGCACACCACATGCTTATTAAGCCAACAACTGGATATAGCCTTTTTCAGGATGCACATACCTTCTAGTATGCATTTTGTGTATACATTACAAACTACCGCCTATCGATGGTGAACGTGAAGTTGATACCTTCGCACTGGTAACGCTGCCCATCACTATTCTACTAAAGTTGCGCTCTGGGCATGCGTTCAATGTCCTGCATCTGCATATGACGGCTCCGTGGCTTAGCAATGAGTTGCGGCGCTAAGGGCAACGGGTTCGAATTATGCTCGGAACAATTATTTGTATGGCTTATAAATAATAGTTCCCGGTTTTGGATGTTTGTCTTCCCAACGATACAAGAAAGAATCCTAGGGTGGAGGGGAGTAACGTTTCAAAAAAGAGCCAGAATATATTTTTACAAAAAATATAAAGTCAAATTTAATTAGAAGTTGGCAAAAAGAGTAGGTGAAAGAGGGGGTGAGAGGAGGTTAAGCTCTGTTAAAAGTAAGAAAAAATCGGAGCAAAAGTTAATTAAAAAGTTAAATAAATATTCTTTATGTTTTTCTTTTGACACATCTTAGTTCCTGGTATTTAAATTGGAAATTAGAAATAGAAAAAGAAACGTTTTTATACAAACAATACTCATGAAATTCACTCTTACGTTTAATATACAACTGGTTTGAAAAATACCTTTTTTCCTGGAAAGAATCAGCAAAGAATGAATAAAATAGAATGGTTTTTTCTTTATAGATTATTACATAATACTTATTGAAAGTAATTTTTTTATTTACCAGTAGTTCGAAAAATACGTCTGTTCTGGGAAGAACTACCTTGGCATAATTTTTTTTAACATATTTCAGTTTACAATAATTTTGTACAGTTTTTTTTAAATCGAATTCATTTAATATTCATTAAAATTATTGTAAACTGAAATATGTAATATATATGATGAAGGCGATCACCTCATTGCTAAGGGCTATTTTCATTTACGCATCCTTTGATATTATAATAACCCTTTATGTACACATTTTTTCTTTAATAAAGCATTTAAACTAAATTCTTGACAATTTTAGTAAATTTTTTGCACACATGTTTTGATTCAGGTCATATATAATAACACTCATTTTTTCTTTCTCTTCATTTCTTTTAAATAAGATTTTTTTAGCTACTGTTTCTTTTAAAAGACTAACAGAACATTGGCAGCCGATCGATGACGCGCTATAAATGAAGCAAACATTTTAAAGCCTTTATCGTCTTGGTATGCGCACTTAATTTGCAGCTAGTGGAGATTAATTGCTACCTCTTACTATTGTAGTTTTTCTCAAGACTCTACCATTAATTTTATATCCGTTGGAAAATTTAAGCACATCTTAGATGGCTTCATCGTTTCATGTAATGAAAGACGAGGCAGCATCTTAGCGCAAGTCATAAAAAATAAATCAATAAACTTAAGATTGTAGTTTCTGTTACTTTAATATTTGTGAAGGAAATTTTTTGTCTAGATAAAGCAAAATGTAAACGGAAAGACAAGCCACATTAGATCGAGAATAGGACACAAGTGAGTACTATTAGGACTACTACTAATAGGTCCGGAGCAGGCCTGCTAGGCCTGCTCCGGACCTATTCCGCAATGCGATTGTGTAACTTTGATGAAAACTGTTCCTAGTTGGCTTATTTTTGTCATTTAACGCGTTTGTGTAAATGATTTAGTAGCGATTATTCGCCGGAGTATTTTTACACAAATGTGTAACGCAAAGGAGGGTAATGTGTTTGCAATCCATATATGTATGTGTGTACACAAAGGAACAATCATACGTATGTATGATTGTTCCTTTGTGAGCTCTAGAGATCAAACGCGTGGACCGATTTTGATGAATCTTATGTCAATTAATTTGTCTTAATCATGTAATCAAGAGTCACTAATGTTTTGGCAGCAATCAATTTTAATATGGCGACAATCAGACGCCATATTGTGAAAAAAATAATAATAAAAGTCGACGAAAAATGTCAAGAGAATAGAATATGTTTTTGAAAATATCGTCACGAAAAAATACAAAGTAGTAGCGAAGTTGTTTCCATAATACAGCAAACGATACCTACTTGTGTTTCACAATCGCAGTGCTGGCTAGAAGTTCGTTTAAGTGGTATTGTTACCAATGGTATTTTTATCTTTTTCAATTGTTAATATATTTTCGCTATTGATAAATGGACACAAAATATCTCCGTAATTATCATATTATATTGGTTCTACTGCGGTTTTCCTCATTTCTGAGCTTACCACGCAGGGAAACCTCGAACAACCTTGAGTTTCCTCATACGGTCAGCAGTGTGAAATTTATGTACTATGTAAAAAAGACTATTATACGTCTCACTGCTTGGCACAGGCCTACTCTCATTTCTGTGAGAGGTTTAGGTTAAGGAAGTATCCGCCGCGCTGTCGACGATGAGAAATCTAAGTGCAACATCTTAGAAGAATATTTTAATGAATATGATAATGAATAATATCAGCCATTTTATTATATTAATTATATTTCATTACATAATGAAACGACTCGTTGGTCTATTGGACGTTAACGCGGCTGCTGATTATGACGTCCTGAGTTCGAATCCTGTTTTAGTTGGTGTTGTGCTTGATCTCTCTCCGGTCGTATCGGATTGTCGTTACACCGGACTATGAGAGTAAGGGAATAGAGGATGTACTTTTGCATAGACATAAACTCGGGCGGGCACTATAATCCAGCCAGCGGAGACAGGTTCTCTCTGTTGACACTGGCTATGGTGACCGAAATTCAGTCTGGATTTTATAATGTTTAGTTCTATTTTGATATTTAATTGTTGATAAAAAGGCATTGTTTAATATTTTAATGATCGTGAAACTTCTGAACGACTTGCTCGATTGAGGTCAATTTATTTAATATATTTTGTAAAGGAATAGGAAGTTAATCAGGCAATACTAGAAGTTGAGAGGTGGCGCTTTAGTCAAGTTATTAACATATTCTGTTTAAAAGGATCAAAATATAAATTTAAAAAAGTAAAACCCCACTTCGAAACCAGAAAATAATTTCCTCATAATATCTTCTGAAGTCTGTGTTAAAACAAAAAATTCTTTTTCGTAAGCTGGTATAATGAATTTTTTTTATCCTCTTTAGTTATTAAAGTAATTTTTACTATTAGAAATCCATCTAAATAGTTATATTAAACATCATCTCCTATTTTCGCACTCTTAAAGATCGATTTTTTCTTTAAGTTCATACGAGACCATCCCTAGAGTATTGACTTTAAAAAAAGACAAGTTACAATCAATTCACAAACGAAACAGTTATACTTAAAGCCAAATAAAATATATCCTATACTATTAAACGAGCAATTCTTGTGTATACTCTCGGGATCTCGGAAACGGCTCCAACGATTTTCATAAAATTTAGTGTCCAGGGAGTTTCGAGGATAATAAATCGATCTAGCTAGGATTTATTTTTAGAAAATGTCTTTTTGTCCGTGTTTTTAGGCAATGAAAAACTGCTACAATATCGTTAGAATAAGAAGGTAAATTTTGACAGATTTTTAATGATTATAAATAGCTTAATTGGTATAATGGGCGGTCACAGAATCGTAAAACCCCGGTTCGAGCCCAGACCGACTGACCGACTTTTTTAATTTTTTTTCAAGTTCCTTTCCTTTTTGAGAAAATCTATTTTTCAAACTCTTTTTTTAGCATTTTTTAAAAACACGAAAATTTAAATTAAAATAATTGCACTCATGATTTTTTATTCAAATAACCAGTTCCGTTTTTTCTGTTATGTCGCTAAGATCAAAAAAATATTATTTATATTTCATCAGTATGTAATTTGTATCTAAATATAATTTCCAAAACACACGAATTAAAAAAAAATCGAGCGAAAAATACCGAGCAAAGCTCGGTCAACCAGGTACTGAAAAATAATATGACAAATTGTGAACACCCTCCTTTTTTAAAGTCGTTTGAAAATGTCTCACATTAACAACATATTATGTTTGTTTGGTTCCAAAACGGAAAATAGCAAAATCTGGACTCGATTAATGAAAAAATTAAAAAAAAATCATTTTTAAAGCGAAATATTTGGACTTATGCTCATTGCGCTACCTACGGGAAAGGAAAGAACAACGTATGTCGAGCTAGTATTTTATTATAATATTTTAAACAATGTTTAGTCTTAATTTAACGAGAAAAATAGAACATTTCTGTGTAGACGCAGCGTTGTTAGCAGTCCTGATGCAAATTAAAATGTATAATTCCGCTGCATCATAAAATTTCCAGTGTACTCGAAATATAGGGCGGGATGTCCTGTGGGATTGACATTCAACTTAATTTATTCACTTTTCTACCAGTCATTCATGTTCAACAGCCTAAACGCAACCTAGCACAATGGTTGGGGCATTCTGTCAGTTCAGTTTTTTTAAACAGGCTTCAAATAACTGCCAAGGTTTACGGTCCTCCCTATCTTAAAGCCTTATTTATATCTTGCCTCTCTCTGAATACAATATTGCACATATCGCGATGCGGAGAGTTTGGGCTACATATTGACTAAATAAGGTTTATAATTTTTTGACCGCTCTAATGTACCTGCACTAATACCTGAAGAAAAGAATGTTTAGAGAAATCACTCATAAATGGGCCCGATGCTTTCAAGTTTTACTTACTTATGTACCGAAAAGTTCAATGATTTTTTTTAAGTTGCCATAAGATTCAGAGTCTGCGGCAACAAAAATAATAATGTCTTCCAGACCGAATTTCGGTCACGTCGATCAGACTACACGGAGACTAGCCATCTGCGCAGAACAGGATTATAGTGTCGAAGTGTCCAGTGGGAGGGCAATCTGCCACGATCAGAGAGAGAGATCAGGCACAGGTCCTACGACTTCACGTGCTTTTCGTGGTACGGGAGAGAAAAATTACCAACTTCCTAACCCCGGGTCGGAACTGCAAGATCAACAGTTATGTTCACGACCACTAGAGCAATGAGGCAGTCAAAAGTTCTTTGCTCCTGATACCTGTACATGTCCTATATATAAGAAATTTTAAGAGTCCGCCTCTTAAAATTTCTTAAACTAAATGTTTCATTGATGCGTAATCTATTTGTTTCCAAATTATAAAAACCATCAAAAGATAATGGAATTGGTTTCAAAATTACTATAATCTTAGAGCCATGCGTAGTAACCGATTTCATACGAAATCACAAAATGTGAAAATAATATGTTTGAATTTTAACTTTGAATGATGAAAGTATTACAACTTTTGAATGGGAAATCATTGAACGATCAGTTAAACTTTTGACAACATATTTAGGCAAAGTTTGTATTTAACACTTAATAGTAACACTTGTATCTCCTGTGATCTAAATTCAAACAACTGTGTTTGTAAAGTAACGATGTATTCTTTCCATACGCCACCACTACAATACACTCACTAGTTGTTAGTGAGTGTATTGTATTGTTATACGTAACTGACGAATTATAATTTATACAAGTATATAAGTATGTTTTTGGTTAAAATATAGCCTAGATCACTCCTGGCTTTTCTTTCTGTTTCATAAAGTTCTATTAGAATAATTCCAGTCATTGTGGATAACATCTCGAACACAGAGAAAGACAAAAAATTTTAAAAGCGTGATGGAAGCCACTTTAACTTTATTCATATGTGTGTATAGATTAACACACACATATACAAAACTACAATGTGTCTTACAACACTGCTTAATTTTTTTACAGTGTACAAGATCAAAACTCACTAATTAAGTTTTGAAGGAAATATAAAAGATTGAATTTTAAAGCAACGGGAACGGTGATTCGCTTCATTTTTTTGAAAAAAATCGTTTGTTTACACTAAAACCAACAAAGTCAAGCAAATATAATTTAACGGAATAGAGAAACTTGAATATTCATGATGTGTTTATTCCAATGAAACAACGCAGCTAGCGATATTTTGACCTAAAAATCCGTACTGAATAAAATATTAAAATGAAATCCATGTTATGAAATCCTGCTAGCAAAATTATTACTATTTTTCCACGTCATCATCATCATCAAAATTACAGCACTTCATAAGTTCACTGTTGATAATAGGCCCCCCCCCCAAGGAATGCGCTTCAAAGCACGGTCCTAAGCCACCTGTATCTATCGACTTCTTGCATCTCTTACCAGGTCGTATATGAAGTATCTAGTGGTGATGCAGGAGGGAGACACAGTTCGCTTACTGGTACGATGCTACTGCTGAAAGTTGTACTTAAATATAAAACGTAAAAGTTTGAAATTACGTCGCAGCTAGCTGCAGCAATAATGGATTGGTTTGACTGAAGAAAAACCACACTCTCACAGAACACTTGTGTCATATAGCAACATAAACCTTCTGTATGTTTCCTATGGTTTGTAATGACAAGCAGATACACGACAATACCAGAGAAAAGGCATTCTTTCACTGATAATTGATAGGATCAGGCGTTACTTTGTGGAAATCCATTATAATAAAAATATTAATTACCTTGTAACCTTTCGCTAACTAAATACAATGATGTGTCTTACCTGGATTGAAGAAACTTAGCTTACGGCGGCTGATATAGCGATCAGCCGCCGTAGAGTCTACATCACGTATTATCGTCGATGGTGTGTCTTACCCGGAGTACTGGTGTTGGAAGTATTGGTGCCGGGAGTAGTGGTGTTGGGAATAGTGGTGCTGGGACTAGTGGTGACGGAGTTAGTGCATGCAATTGAGGGAGGGCGGGAGGTGCTCTTCAATCCAGGTAAGACACATCATTGTATTTAGTTAGCGGAAGGTTGCAAGGTAATTAATATTTTTATTCTTTCACTGCATGAGAAAGCATCTGCAATTCGATTTTAAATAAATGATAAATCTAGCTGCCACCATATAGAGGCGGTGTAATAGAACCCATTCAACAATCGTGTATGAAAAGTAAGACAAACAGTAGACGAACAGCAGCGCCTTCCATAAAACATCTTAAAACAATAACAACCTGCGACTGCCAACTATGGTAAATGTATCTGATATTGGACTACTGATTGACTGTAATGAATTTATAAATGATAAAAAAAATAGATTTAAATATTTATAGGTCGGAGAATCCACTTCCCATAAGATTCAAGTACTTGTTCATATCTCTTACTTATATAAAAAAAATAACAATACATTAATTTAATGAACATATTATATAAATAATAACGAGGGCGTAAAATAATACATTTTCGGTATATTTATCTTTCTGCAAGTCATTTTTAGATATCATGATGCGTATTAAAATTTATAATTCCCGAGAAGTATGAATTTTCTAGAGCTTCGGATTGCGGAGAGTAACGTCCTGGGGGATTGGGATGTAAATCCAGTTGCTTATTTCTTATCCAGCGTTACTATATTTACATAGTAATATTTATTTATTAAAATAAACCTCAAAAGAAATTACAAATAATGAAAAATCTCTTTTTGTATGACCAATGTAGTATAAAGGCTTAGGAGATAGCGTTCTGCGGGGCGTGCGGCGTTTGACTAGTCATGTCAGGTAAACTCAGTGGCCAACTCCGCTGCACTCTCTAAAAGAAAGCGCACTCAGTTTCCACACTAAATCTTTGCGCTATATAAACATGACTCATAAAAATGAGTTGATATGTGACTCATAACAATCAATTGAGGAAGAAATAGTCCTAAAAACAAGTTCAGCTATAACCACTAGGTATAGTGGTGATTAAATTGTACGTTATGAAGTGCTAAGCTTCAAACTTATAAGCTTATAAGGTACTTTTTTGGGTGCATCATGGAACATATACTATGATATTGTATTATTAACTTTAAAAAGATACAAAAAATAATACCCGCGAAGTTTCTTTCTCAGTTTCTCTAGTCAGAAAAACCTCATTTAAAAATGGTAATTGATGTGAAACAATTACATTTGACAAATGAGAGTTTATTATCCATTATCCTAAAATGCCTACAAAATTCCTCTCCTGAACATAGAGGCACCTAAAAGAGGGTGTTTTGTCTTAGTTGCCACTCTTGGCAGGTGGTTTCGTAACGGCAGTATTTCGACCGGATATGGTGAGTGTAGAATACTGAAGCCCACTTTTATCGGAAATGAGGCATTCCATCTTAGTTCTCAGGGTTGATAATAGCATATACCCTGTACGCCAAGCCATGCTCACTTTCGATCGCGCAATACCAACCTTACGCCCGCCAAGTAGTGATCGAATTAGATCAGAATTATGTAAACATGTCTACCTATGAAAAAACTATTTTTTCGTTTTAAACAAAACCAAAGACACTATGCAATAGATATTAGTATCAAAGACAAAGATATGCTCTTTTATTTTAAACCATAACCTGGCAATGTTTCTTAGAAAAAAAAAAAGAAATCACTCTGAACTTCCGGCGTTCCACGTGTCACTTTGATGAAGTTGCTCTGTCTTTTTTATAGAATTTTATATTTGTGTCTGGACTAAAAACGAAAGTATTATACTTTTTACATTTCTTGTAATATAGTCAACACGTTGATATATAATTTGTGGTATAAAAAGTGAAAAGTAAATTGCCAAAAGTACTTCAAATTCCGAAAGGCCTGTTTTGGCGGGCGGGTTATAAATGTGTTATTTTTCAAATTCTCATTTATTTTTAGTGTAAAATGTAAGTAAAAATAGTTTTCCTACATATTTTGAAATAACATGACGTTGTATTTATTTCAAATTCACACGAACATATTTTAGAAATATTGTTCGATATGTCACAGATAAAATATTATTTTATTTTTTTTTTTTAATTTTTTAATATTTTAATATTTTGGTATGAGTAACGAATGGAAACACATAAAACATAAAATATACATATTTCCAAACAATTTCATATAAATTTCTCCAAA
Source organism: Parnassius smintheus behrii (assembly GCA_036936625.1). Taxonomy (NCBI): domain Eukaryota; kingdom Metazoa; phylum Arthropoda; class Insecta; order Lepidoptera; family Papilionidae; genus Parnassius; species Parnassius smintheus. The sequence continues at coordinate 3,796,148 of JAUPFT010000001.1, forward strand.
AACAAAGGTGTAGAATTCAAATTAGTAGTAATTTTGTCACTAAAATTGAAGTTTATACTACTATTATGCTATACAGTGTAATTTATATACTTTATTACAATTTCTAGCAACCAAAAATAATTTTATTCGATAGTTTATACATTCAACAAGACTTCCTGTAAGTTTTATCCATAAATATTGTCTCAAAGTGAAAATATAGCAAAATTTGCAATATTGCAAAAAATTTCCTAACCTAGAAATTTTCCCGCCAAAAAGGTCCCGAGTGAACGGGAGTGTAACATGTCGCGCGCTGTCAGAGCGTAGAAGATACCATAGCATCTACTTACACACACACATATATATATATATATATATATATATATATATATATATATATATATATATATATATATATATATATATATATATATATATATATATATATATATATATCTTCAAGGTTTACGGATGCGTAGCCGATCGCCTCTGTCTGCATACCTGGCGTAAATGAAACTATTGGACATATTTATCATAGCGGCATCTAACCATACCCACGGCACAAAATGAAGTTCCTTACACCGCTACCTAAACTAAACTTGGGGCTAATTAAATATGTGATTAAACAGCAAGACTCCTTAGTTTGTTAATGATATAATTCCTTCTGCTGACTAATGTTTGTCCGTTAATTAATGTTCTGTGCACGTAAGCACTTAATTACTAAGATTGTATAATTCGTGCTAACCAATCCAACTGGAAAGCTGACAAGGGATTTCACTTCAAATTCCACCGTTGATAGTGATTTATATTCGAAGATATAAAATATACCCTTCGAATTATAATAGCCGAAGACAAAGAAAGTTGATTAATAAAAAATATTGGATTTTGCATTAGTCTGCGTAAAAAACATTACATTTATATAAAAATAAAAATCGATTGTATTTTAGTGGAGTAATTGCCTTCAAAATTCAAACAAAAATTGAAGCGTTTATTATATTTCCATACAGGCAGATTCGCGGGCAGAAGTGGGTATTTGATAAATAACCGTTTTGAAATGTAATAAATCAGTATAGCGCGGCTGTCATATAGATAGATACAGACAAGGTGAGAAAAAAGGGGATAAGTGAATTTGAGTGTAATTCGAAGGAATTATAGTAAACTCGTTTTTAGGGTTACGTAGTCAACTAGGAACCCTTATATACCCTTATATATTGTTGGAAAGGTATTTAAAAATGAATAGGGGTTTACTACAATCATTTTTTGATAATGTCAATAATTTCGGAAATAATCCCTCCAAGAGTAAAAAACAATGTGTCCCCCCCTCTAACTTTTGAACCACAAGTTTAGAAAATATGAAAAAAATCTGAAAGTAGAACTTTATAAGGACTTTGTAGGAAAATCATTTTGAACTTGGATGGAAACAACAGTACCCACTACCGGGAGCAGTTTCAGAAGCGCGGAGCGCTGCTGGAGCGCGAACATAATGGATACCCACCTTTAAACTCATAAGTGGGAACCCTTATTGTGACGGACGGGAAACTACGGACCCCTACACTGAGCGTGGCCCGACACGCTCTTGGCCGGTTTTTTATTTTGCGTTCATACAGCGAGGAGCAAATCTCATGCAGAATTTAGTAACATTTTCACAAACTAAACTTATAAGTGGTACGCTGCAGCTACGTTATGCTGGTAGCACGAATAGGTCGGCTCGACTGGGGATGAACCACACTCTCATAAAATACCAGTGTAAAATAGCAGTTTAATACCGCTCTGTTTCGAATGGTGAGTATAGGGAACCGGAGAACCTTTTTAACGCACTAATTCTCTTAAGTAATGACACTGATTCTCTTAAGGATGACAGTTACATTACAAAGAGTCTATTATAAGCCTATAGAATTTCTTAATTTTTCCGTTTATACTAAACAGTGTGTGAATGTGTGGAGGTCTGGTAAAACTATCGCCCCTCGCCACCCTGCTGGATGCCAGTCGAGCGCCTGCCTGCCGCGGTTATCATTTTTCAACAAATACCATTCGGCAAGAAACACGTATTACTACATACTAAAACTTGATTTAATAGATAAGATACTTTTAGTTTTTATTTACAAGTAATAAACGCAACACAAATGTTTTTTTATAAATTAGTATGAAGTGAAATAAGATTAAGCAAATATGAGGTTCGTTTGTATCTACAATAATTTTCACAAATTTGCTAAACTTACACGTTTATTTCTTTTAAAAAGGGTTACCCTCACACTAGGGCTTTCTCTTGTATCGTAACGACAGTTCACAAACATAAGTTCATCAGACAAACATCCAGACCTAAAACAGTTATTTGTAGGCCATACAAATACTTGTTCCATGAAAGATTCGAACCCGCGGTCCTCAGCGCTGCTACTCATTACTAAGTCACAGCACAGCACAGCCGTCATGTTATAAACGAATAACTTTAACATAGTAAAAGTATCACCACTTGCCCACCCCGATGATAGTTTTACTATGCGAGTCGAGCGCTTGTCCGCTGCGGTTATCATCTTTCAATGGATACCATTTTGCAAGAAACATGTATTGCTTCACGCAAACATTGGATTTAATAAACACGACGATTTTTTACGTGTAATAAACGCAACATAAATGTTTTTTATTCATAAAGTTGTACTGCAGTGTAGCCCGTTCTGATGCGTTGGCTCGATCACTAGACGGTCAAGGATTCCCCGTCACCACTAATCACAGAACCACTAGTAGTGTAGCGGTAATGGGAGCAGTGATGCTGGAATTAATGGTGACGGGAATAGTACATTGAGATAGGCTGCATGGTTATCCTCACACTAGGTAACACACATTATTTCAATTCATTACGCGAATCTTAGTTAATTATTTTTTATTTTTTATTATAAGAGCGTTGTAGCCCATCTCCATCTGTCGCATGTTACGACTCGCACTGAATGACACGGGCTCGTTAATATTCTTACACCGCTACTCGACAAACTTGTAAGTAGTTGGAATAAATCAATAATACCTATGAACAACTTCAGACAAAAATGACTACTTACATACCCTTCGTTATAGCACAGAAATACGCTATCGAATACTAAACACACCTACATGAGTACCGTCTGTTACAGCCTCTAAACCAACACAACAGTTAGTGCTCTAATAATTTCTTATTTACGCGAATAAACTACTTTTATGGATTTTATTGTATTTAATTCTACTTATTTTAATTCCCGATACTTCGGGTGATTTGTAGCATCCATGGTCACCAGGGGCTATACTAGACTAACAAAGTATATAATATGTTTAAAACCAATTGTTAATCTATTGCACGCCGATGAGGCAACTGTTGATACTTTTAATCATATGTCATTTATAACCATTGTACAGAGTAATGCAATAAATGAATTATTATTATTATTAATATTAATAAAGTATGTCGAGTATCTTGACAATCCTTGCATCCCATAATTTCTGTAAATAAAGGCGTAACTAAAGTCGAGTCCAAGAGATGGTAACAAGCGGATCAGTTAATCAGCCTTCCGGCAGAACACAAAAGAGGTCTATTTTAGTATCGACAAATCGCTTTAGCCGGTTCATCGTAGCATCAATCATTGAACGTACCCGCTTTTCGGTAGCCAGCCCATTGTCGGCTCTCATAGAACGTACGAACGATCAATCATCAATTTAATTAAAAAGCCGAGCAGTTAAACCATTGTTCACGCCGATAAATGATAGAAAAAACCCTCCTATTCCAGCCAGATATCGTAACAAATCTGGCATTTGAAAATATACTATAATTTTGTTAAGTTATATATGTTACGGAAGTTGTAATTTAAATGACATAAGAAATTTTTGCTGAGTAATGGAGGCGAGAGCTTAGGAACCCAGTCCACAGTGTGTATTTAGTCTTCTATTCCATATCCCACTGTCGTAAGAGACGACTGAGGGAATGAAACAGGAAGTGGACAGCAGCACCTTCTTAGTAACAGCTCGAAATGTTTAACAACTGCGGTTGCTATATTAATACGTGGTAGAGCCACGCTCCAGCTATATTATGGTTTAGCAGGAATGGTTTGCCTCGATCGGGGTATGACCACGCTCTCACCGAATACCAGCGTACAATAGCAGCTTAATGCTGTCTTTCATATGGTGGGTGTAGAGAACCGGATACCCTTTAATTGGAAACGAGGCATTCCATCTCAGTCTTTAGGGGTAATGTCTATGCACCACAGCGCAACCACTTACCATCAGATGGACTGTGTGCCCGTTTGTCACCTTTATTCAAAAAAAAATCTCCCGTATAATTTAATCTATGGGTAAGCCAATACGTAACATAACAGTATTAAACAGCTTTTTCACGTTGGTATACTGTGAGAGCATGTTCCATTCCGGTAGAGCCGACCCATATGTGCTGCTATCCTTATGTAGCTGAAGCCTGGCCCTACCACGAATAAAAAGTCATATATATGTATAGGTGGGCTGTCATCTCCAAAGCTGTTCAACCTGTACGTAAATGACCTCATAGTGGAGCTCAGCAGCATGCGAGTCGGATGCAAAGTGAGAGGTGTAAATGTAAACAATATTAGTTACGCGGATGACATGGTGCTGCTGGGCCCCACTACGAGTGCTATCAGAGAAATGTTGAACGTATGTGAGAGCTATACTAAGTTGCACGGTCTGGCCTACAGTGCCAGAAAAACCGAATTTATGGTCTTTAAGGCCGCCGGTAAGTGTCCCGAATTTATACCTCCAATTTGCCTCGGTGGAGTGGAGCTGAACAGAGTTTTTAAGTACCTGAGAATTTAAGTACCTGGGCCACGTACTTACCGACGACCTTAGAGACGATTTAGACATAGAACGGGAGCGTAGGGTTTTGGCGGTCCGTGGTAACATGCTGGTACGTAGATTCGCTCGTTGTACGGATGAAGTCAAGATTACGCTTTTTAAAGCATTTTGTCAAAACATGTACACGAGCAGTCTGTGGATCAGCTACACCAAAGGATCGTTAAACACCCTTCGCGTCCAGTATAATAATATCTTCAGGATGATGTTGAAGCTTCATCGTTTTTGTAGTGCATCTGAAATGTTTGCGCAGGCGAGAACGGATGGTTTTCAGGCACTCATGCGCAAGAAAGTGGCGTCATTAATAAGACGCGTACGGGGAAGTGACAACAGCATCCTGAGGATGGTAGCAGATGATCCACATGCACCTATATTAAGGAGGTATGAGCGGACAATGTCCGGATTTGTTAATTATTTAAATTAAATTATGATTATAATATAGTACTACTAACCCCTTACTATTAGAATTAATTACTAACCCCTATGGACCTATATTGTCTGAAAATAAAAAGATTTGATTTGATTTGATTTGATATATACTTCTCATCAAAATAAATCGAAACACCTTGCAAATTTATGTTTTGTAAGGATTATCAGTTTTTTTTATTATTTACGAATAGATATCAAATGTAGCTTCATAGTGAGTTTTATGGGGTTTACAAATTCTAATGTTATTGTTCTAAATTCATATTAAATTTTCATAGGTTTCATGTTTTCTTTAATGAGTCATTTTTATTTTGTAAGGAGAACGAAGGCAATGAATGAAACAACACACGTAGGTGAAAAAAAAACTGAAAAACTTTTATTAAAAAACGTTTTATAACTAGTGTTCCCTCCTCGAGCTCTTATCACCGCTTCCATCCGGTTTTTCATCGATCGGATTAGAGTTACGATGACATGCTGTGGTATGTTGTCCCATTCTTCCTGAATGGCACTTTTCAGCTGGTCAAGTGAGTACTGGGCAGGATCTCTCGCTCGCATTTGCCTCTTTAGTTGATCCCAGAGATGTTCAATTGGATTCATGTCCGGGCTCCTTGCCGGCCATTCCATTATGGAGATACCGAATTCGGTAAGGTAATCACGTACGACGCTCGCGGTGTGGGCTCTGGCGTTATCGTACATAAATGTGAACCCGTTGCCGATAAAGTGTGCATAGGGTATCACGTGAGGCTCTAGACACTGTTCCACGTACCGATGACAGTTCAAAGCTGGTAGACGTAGCCCAGACACGAAGACAAGCTCTGTCTTACCGTCGGCGCTGATTCCTCCCCAAACCGTCCACGAACCACGAACATAACTGACCCTTTCTTTAATGCAGCATTGTGCAAAGCGTTTTCCATCTCTTCTGTAAGACCTTTTACTTCCGTCATTACCATACAGCATGATTTTACATTCATCAGAGAAGAGAACTTTGCTCCATTGGAGGTATGACCACTTTAGGTGCTCGCGTGCAAAGTCAAGGCGCGCTCTTCGATGGTCTGCAGGTAATATTGGTCCATTTGCTGGCTTGTGTGGTATCAGTCCACGCTCCTTCAATCTTCTTCTAATTGTAGAGTCACTTACAGCGACCCTTCATACAACTTGAAGGTGTTGCTGCAGTTGAAATGCATTAAGGCGTCGGTTTCGTAAACAAGTTGATACAATAAATCGATCACCTGTCTCAGAAGTGACCCGATTCCTGCCAAATCCAGAACGGTGCGTGAACATACCGGTCTCTCGATAGCGGTTGTAGACTCTGACGAACAGATTACAGGCTTAGATGCAATGTTCGAGCCACAACACGCTGACTACGTCCCGAATCCAGCAATGCCACCACTTGGGGGCTTCTGTGGGCGAAGCATCCATAAGTGTTAGGAAATAGAACCTTTTTCAGACGTCTTAAAGTTACAGTAAACAAATTAAAAACAAAAATGTTAAAGATAAACGCAAGTTTATAGTTTAAACGTGAAATGGTCTCCAACTGTAGACGCACATTTGTCTCAAAATAGTGATTCATTTCATATAGAGGATAAACAAATGAAATTCTAATTTTGAATTTTTGCTTACCATTGTAATAGCCAGATTGCCAGCTATACAACAACGTTTTTTTTTCATGGAATGAAAACTCTTTTGTATTAAATTAGGTGTTTTAATTTTTTAACAAATTAAAACGAAGGTGTTTCGATTTTTTTTTGATGAGAAGTATATATATATAATCATGTCATTTTACAACATAATAATCGTGGTGTGTACAAACATAGTTGGTTATTACGCCTCACAACAAGGCTATTTCAGAATTTTAAATCCATTTTTGAAATTTTTTTAGCTAGTGCTTGACTACTATCCAACCTGACGGTACGTGATGTTGTGGACAAAGATGGTAATGTGCACTGTCATCGATTAGTAAAAAATATTCTTACTTTGTATCTATCTATCAGCTTTTATGCTCAATACAATTTTTGTCATTTATATGACTTTAGTAGATTCAGTTATATTTTATGTTCATCATCATTTCAGCCAATTACAACAGTAGTTGGTAATTCTGGGCCACGTGCATCCATCGAATATCTGCATATCTAACCAGACCGTCACTACATCTAGTGGGGAGCTGCCCCACACGTCGCTTACCGTTACGAGGTTGCCACTGTATGATTATAGCGCTATGGTGAATGAAATGAATAATGAATGAAAATCATTGCCAGAAAGATCTCATGACTGTGGTATAACCATCTCTTATAGGAAGCACGTAAAGTAATCGTCAAAATCGTTTCTATAACTTTTATAATTATTTAGATTTTTTAATCGTTCGCCTTGCGTCTTTTCATTTAAATATGATGTGGTGAAATGTTAATTTGATAAGTCATTGCGCTGCACCATGTTCGGCTACATCACCACTTATCCTGTTATTTACGTATATTACGCGAGTTAGTTACGCGCTGGCTTACAATAGAAAAACATACTCATTTTTTTTTAAATAATAATCATTGTTAAGGCAAAATATTCTTGCTATCACATCCTATTATATTAAATCGTTAAATGTTTCTATAGAAAACCACAACAAAACAATCGTACGGTATTACACATCATACGGAAGCCATCCATCATATTTATAACTGAAATTCACGTATGGTCTACACCGTAAATTATTATAACATATGAAATCTAATTGAATTATGCAAATAGTTTCCCTCTGAAACAACACTTAAGTTTTTTTTTAAATATATAGAATAATGGTTACCGACGAGTGCATAGTCCATCTGATTGTAAGTGGATTCTGTGGCTCATAGATATCCACATCTATTTTCGATTTAGAATCAAAATGCAAATGCGTTGTCACACTTTAGGACTAAAATGGATTACCTTGTTTCCAATAAGAAGGGTCTCCGCTTCTATCAGCATACTAATGAGTATGCTGATAGAAGGCTGTACTGTACTGCTTACTTACATACATACATAAACACTCACGCCTGTCACCCAGAGGGGTAGGCAGAGACTACAGACTTCCATTTGACACGATCCTGACACACCTCTCTCGCCTCCTGCACATCCATACACCCACGCATGCATGCTCGTCGGTTAAGGGTACTCCTAATTTGGCCCGTTTCTCAATAAATCGCCAATTTGGTCGATAAATTTTCGCCTAGGACGTCCTTTTCCGACTCTGCCCTTCACTTCTGCAACATATATTTTCTTTGTCACTCTTTCCTCATCCATTCTTTCCACATGACCAAACCACCGAAGCATTCCTTTCTTAATCCTGGTCACAACATCATCTTGCAAACCACACTCTTCTCTTATCACACAATTTTTCACCCTGTCATTCAGATTCAGCCCTAACATACTCCTTAACGACCGCATTTCTACTGCATTTATTCTACTCTCGTGCTTCTTCTGCCATACCCAACTTTCACTACCATACGTTAAAGTAGGGACCAACACAGCATTGTGAATTGTCATACGTGCCTTTTTTGACACATTTTGACTCTTCACAATAGAGTGTGGGGCCCCATTTACTCTGTTTCCTGCGTTATTTTGTTTACTTCTACTGCTATATAAAAGTTGTAATTCATTGGTGCTAAACGATTAATTTAAATTGTATAATGAATATACGAAAATAAATTGCAAATCTGTAAGAGAACTCATAAACCTATAAAATCAATAAACCGTTTACTCTTCACTTCCATTAATTTGAGAAAGCTAACAACATAAGAGGATAAATATTAGAGGGTGCTAATGGAATGGCACCTACTATTTTATCAGATTCGCGCCCACAGTCTTGATTTCTTCTTTCATTTAATTTTCCGCAAAAACGAGCAAAAGGTGTTAGATGTGAGCACATCTCTTGTGATTAAATTCGATTATGCTACATCGATTGATTATAAAAGCAAAATAATTTAGCGACTAAGTGAGACGTTTTAACATGCTTTTATTAGCTTCGCGTGTACATTACGTCTATGTATCTATGTAACGTAACGTAATAAACAATAACTTTATCCTAGTATCTTGATCAGGATCACCAAGATAAAATTAAGTTTACTTAAACTCTTATATTATTTTAAATCAATTTTAATTCAAAGACTGAATATATATATATATATATATATATATATATATATATATATATATATATATATATATATATATATATATATATATATATATATATATATATATATATATATATATATATATAATATATATATATATATAACATATGGCAATTATATCGTACCTTATATCAGTAACTAGCGAACTGCCGTGGCTTCACCTGAATAGAATCTAACAATGCGGCTTTATTTAGATTTAAGATAATAAGAGGCCGTTTACTTTATCGATATAAAAAAAAGAAAAAGATGGGTCTATATAACGCCATTTCACGATGTCATTTAAAACTTCAAAAGATTTGAATCACTGATATAATATGAAGACGTAATGCTTTAGCAATTTTTTTTAATTTTAAGTAAGCATGTCATTATTAGTTTTTATGTACAACTAGTAAAACTCCAGAATGTACATTAGTAAAATGGCGTTAAAACAAAATTCCATCCATAAAAAAGTAGTTTTCTGAACTGAGTGGATAAAATAATTTCTCGTAGCTATATTCGATAATATAGTTTAACTTTATCTATCTACACTTAAATTTTATGCGTACTTCCATGCGCAAAGAGGGAGGCACTCCAACTATAAATTTTAGCAGCCAAAGAGATCCGTCAGCACCAACAATTTTAACAGGAGCTTATTTCACGCAAGGCGTGACGTTAATTTTTGTCTCAAATGCCGTTATGTTTTGTGCCTCACGTATAGTATTATAAAGTGAAACCAATTATATTATTATTGTTACATATAATATTTAGTTGACTTTTAGAAGACGAGAAACGTTTATTTTCTCTCCCCAAACAAAGTTACACTTAAAGATATAAATGAGTAACAGTTAAAATAACAACTTTGGCTATGCATTGCAGGCTAATCAAGTCTCCGCCTCTTTGATATATGCTATTAGTGTCTAAACAATAACAAACTAAGGCTAACTCTAAAGTTAAACATGTGTAAAAGTCAAGAAATAACTTTTCGTTGGTGTATGTGTGTGTGCGTGTGTGTGTCTGTGTTCTGTGCGGAGTTTGAACCCTAGGCCTTACAGCGTTGCAGTCAAGGTTTTAGCCACTGTGCTAAAGAGCCAGCAATTGAATATTTTCTGGGGGCTAATTACTTCATTTTGTCTTATGAGTGTCGACAGAGGTGACTATAGGAATGCTAGTGGGATCATATGGCATCTAAGAGATGGCTGTAACTTCCATCCAACCGAAACTATAAACAGAGCCGTTTTCAAGTTATAATATTTTTTTAAACATAATTGGCACAACAGAGTGTTAATTTGAACTATAGATAGCTACGCTAATTTAAGAGCCTTTAATACTTAAATTCCTCAAAAACGGTTTTATTTTGTTGCTAAAATCAGTTTTATTGTTTTTATGAACGCATACGCGCTCGCGAGGGCCGGCGCGCCGCTTGTATGTATGTTTTTTTTAAATTATTTCATTCATTATCATTGTAATTGTGTGATAGAGATTTAAGTAGATTTAATTTAAGGCCAAGGCCCGGCGAGACAGGTTGGTTTAGATTAGCACTTTGGCTGCGTTATGTTTTTTTATTGAGTCCAAAATAATAGGGTTTCTAGTCTTCGTATTTTGTAGATAAAATTGAAAAAAAAATATCTTTGGTTGTACTATTTGTATATGGTTATTTTTAATACAAATACGTATAGGATATTAAGAAAAAAAGAAAAAAAAAGTAAAAAAAAACACTTGCCTGATATTTTTTAATTGTATTTCTGTCCGCCAAAATGAGTGAAGCTAACGAAGAAATTCGATACATTCTGAAGTTTTATTACAAAAAGGGGAAAAAAGCGACACAAGCCGCGAAAAATATTTGTAACATTTATGTACGTAGTGCAGTGTCAGAAAGAGTAGCACAAAGTTGGTTCAAGCGTTCTCAGTCCGGGAATTTCGATGTCAAAGTTGAAGATCGCTCTGGTCGCCCACATACTGATAAAGTCAATGCCTTTTTTTTAAAGTGGAGAAATATCGGCATATTAGGAGTTACGACATAGCCAAAGAATCGAGGATTAACCACAAAACAGTTTCGATCTATTTGACAAAGTCTTGCTATACCAAATAGCACGATTTTTGGTACCACACGATCTCATTGAAAGAAACCTAACGAAACTGAACCATTTTTGAAAAGATTGATCACCGGTAATGAATAGTTGATCACCTACGACAAGAACGTGAAAAAAAGGTCATTATCAAAGGGTAGTCAAGCTCCACAGACTGTAGCAAAACCCGGATTAACACGCAATAATGTGATGCTGTGTCTGAATCACGCAATAGTGTGGGTTCGGAAGTGCATCGTTTATTACGAGCTTTTACTGTCAACAGCTAATGAGATCAAGCATGAAATTGAAAAATAGACGGCCGGAATTGATCAACAGAATAGGAGGGATATTTCATCTTTGGCCACTTAGCAAAAACTGAGAGCTTGGTAGGGAAGTGTTAATGCATCCAACATATAACCCTGACCTTGCACCCTCAGATTTTCACCTGTTTCGCACTCTTCAGAATTTTTGTGTAGTGTTAGGTTAACAACAAGAGAAGACTATCAAAACTACTGGTCGCATTTTTTTGATCAGAAATCCCAAGATTTCTACAGCAACATGATTACATCACTCCCCATAAGATGGCACTATGATATCGTACAAAATGGCACATATTATATATTAAAATTAAATGTCATTAAACTGTAATATATATATAATGATGAAAAATATATGAAGTCTTGCATTTGTTTATAAAATACGATGAATTTTTTTCCTGCCTAGTAAGTATCTTTAATTTACACTTGTGATTATGTGACTTAAAAGGGCAACCTAGCACCAGCTATGATGACGTTACAAACTTACATATAACATACCATTATATTTCAGTATTCGACCAGCGCTCTTAGTAACCAACAACTTTCGAAAGGCGACTAATAGTATAAATCCCTTTGCTACACCTCGGTACAGGTAAAACGAAATTCCATTCCTGCTCCAACAAATCAATTTTTCCGGTTCATCGTATCATCCATCATTTATCACGGCCACCGGCTTACCGCTTGCCCATTGTTGCGGCTCAAAGAGCGTACGTAACATCCAATCATCGATTTAATTAAAAAAGCTGGAGTTAAACCATCGTTTCTGTACGATAAATACGGGGGAAAATTTCACCAAACTAATCTGCTTAAATGGGCACTAAATCTAAAGAGGTAATATGCAGTCAATATACTCACAGAATACCAGCGTAAAATAGCAGCTTTTTGTACGGTGGTTATAGATAATCGGAGACCAATTTTTCTGGATACGAGGCAATCCATCTTCATTCTCAGGGATGACAAACCATCTGCATTTTGATTCGTAATTCAGGATCGATGTTGATGTCTATAGGCCACAGCTTACCATCAGGTGGACTGTGTGCTTCTTCCTCATTCAAAAAATGTCCCACTGCTGGGCACAGGCTCTTCATCTTCTACGTGGAGTTTCCAAGTGAGTTTACTGTCTATAATTGTACCTATAAATTTACTGCTGGTAACCTCTTCTACAAGTAACAGTTGTTTTAGGTAACAGAAATAGTTGGATATACACGACACTAATAAAACACGTTATTTTAGTTTTGTTTAAATTTATTATCAAATTGTTATTGTCAAGCCATTTATCATTTCACATGCAGAGTCATTAAATTCGTTTTGATAATTGGGAGATAGGAGATTGCTAATGTATATTAAAAATTAGTAATTTATTGTTATTTCATTAAATAATTACAGCTTAACAAAGTGTACAGCTAAACATAGGGCTCCCTCGTAAGAGAGAAAATATGACATAGTTTGCCGCTCAGCTTGCGGGTTAGCAAATAACAAGATTTTTAATGATTTGAGTTGTAGCTAGGAAGATACTGCTGTACGTTTACTTTTTCAATACCTACTTTATATATATTTATCCCATAATAATTATTATTTACTTATTAACTAAACAATATTTATTGTTTCTGAATTACAAAAATAAAAATAAAATTAAGAAAGTATAAGGAATATCCGATATTTGTTTATATAACATTATATTTGATTTCCGAATTTTTGATTTCGTTTTTTTTTCAAATAAATTATACTGTTGGGAACTTAGGGTTCATGACAATAAAACCTACCGATTGAATTACCAAAATTAACACTTTTTTGTCAGGTACCAGACATCAACTTAGGCGCGCAACAATACCTAAATCTAAAGGAGGCCCTTTAAAATTCGTATACCAACAACTCCTGATTGATTACATCTGCCACAGTTTCTCAAATCATCCAGGGTTGACTGGCAGAGAATGTCATAAGGCATTAAGTCCGCCCTTTATATCGCTTAGTATATAAGGTGTATAATAAAGATTAAATAAATAAATAAAAATAAAAACTCCATTCCATATATACTGTTTGTGATTCGGAATTTTCATAGCGTAATTTAGGCTTCGGTGTGTTTTGCTTGTGGTGCGACGACAGCGCCGCTACAATCTTAACACTTATTTAATCCTTTTTGGTCCTGGGAAATGAGCTTTTACTTTTTATTAAAAGTTTAATTTGTCGGTGTCAGACCGCCTCTTTGATCTAGTGGTCGCAAGCGCGATTGCTGATCTTGAGGTGAGGATGAGTTGTTGGATTTTCCTATCAAGAAATTGTTAATAGTTCGGAAATAGGAAATTTGGGAGTAGGTCCTGCGCATAATCTCTCTCCGGTCTTGTTGATTACCATCCCATAGGACTATGAGAGTGAGAAAATAGTAGTATGCACTTGTAATCCTGTCCTGCCCAGATCGCTAGTTTCTGCTAAGACTGGCCACCTTGACCGAAATTCTGTTAAGGTAGCCTGGAGGCCACTTCTGGAGGATATTATTATGTTTCACCTACGCTGCAGCATTACCGCGGAATGGTTCACACGGACTATCATCACACTATTGTAAATTGAGAACAATCTCATTCATTAAAATTGAAATATCCAAACAATAAAAGCAACCGCTAATCAAGTACATCAGCGAATAAACTCAAACAAGAAATCATTTCACGCTGGGAATGCCACTAATTTTGCCGCGAGTTAAAGTGCAGTTTTAAATGCTCCTCATTTTACGCGTCACGAACAGATCACTTGTAAATAAAGTTCTTACTCATTACCGCCTATGTGCCTTTGAGTTTACGATATTAACACGTTCCCCGTGGCACTGATTTATCTGTTCTTTCCATTACTGCGTTACGAGACGTTTGAAACCTCGTTCTGAACCAGAGGTTGTAGCGGCACGAGGCTTAATAAACCCCACCGCCCTCAATAAACATGAGACAAAAATCCTTTTTTTGGCGCCAAATAAGGCGAATCGTGTGGATTTTGTCGCGATTATCATTAAGAATGAGTTGATTAACTATAAATATAAATCTGCCGCCGCCTGTGGGCGAATTATTTAGTTTAGATTATATAGGTAAAATAAAATGTGGGGTCTTATGTACCCCATACCGCACTGAAAAAGGGCAGTTTTTCATATTGTTTAGTGATGGGAAAAATATCGATTTTATTTAATTGTACTTATGGATGCTTTCTATTAAAACAGGGCAAACAATAATATTTTTGCAACCGATACATTCTGTGAGAATTTTCTTTGCTATTTTGTCAGCCTCACGACTTGATAAGAAGGTGCGAAGTTTTTCGTAGCATCCTACACATCTCAATTTCTTTGATCCTTTTTTGAGAGGATGTGGATTGTTTGGAGCGGGTTGTGAAAAAAAAACTGATAGTGTATTTTTGAAGCGGGTTGATTAGGTGTAGCGATTATCGGAGCATTTCTATACATAAGTATGGGATCGTTACGGCCTGTGTGTGTTTTGGTTTTTTGAATTTATTTGTTATATTCCTACATAATTATTTCACTTAGACTAAGTATAATTTGTAAATATTCATTGGAAACTTACCTGTTTTTCAAATATTGTTAACTTAGAATTAGATTTACCACCCAATTCCTCTTCATCATCAATAATATTATTAATTAACTTTCTTCGGCAACGTTTCGACATCTTATTATATCGTCGCGGGTGTAGCGTTTAACGTTTTGCACAACACTAACCGTAACCGCGTAAAGCTAGCGTAGGGTGCGGTACGAGGTGTGCGGGGTACGAGGTGTTCGCAACCTCGTAACGCACTGTATTAAACTTTCATTTATTCAGTGCGATACGAGGCCTAAAAAATCCGGTATTAAGGTAGATATACCAAAATACTCGGCATCAATAGCACATCTCAGATATATAGTTATCTCTTTCCTAGAATGAAGCAAACTGAAGTTACGCTTCTCGCACGACAGAGAAGTTTAAGTTTTTCCTTACCGCTATAACGACGAGACACGGACGAGGTGTTTCAAGCCTCGTTTCGCCGTCAAAGTGTTAACAATATGTTTGGAGTGAATTTTAACATCTATTTTGCATTTTTTAAAGATATAAAAAGTTGGTTGTTGGCGGTCATCGCCAAATACAATGTAATTCAACGTTTAAAATGAAATTTAATATTTTTTTTGGTACCAACGGGATCAAACCCGGCTTGATCGCGCACTTTGAAATTTAAAAGTATAAAAAGGTGTTAATAAGTATGTAAACCAAAGGATGTATGTGGCTCGGGATCTTGCTTTGTGGCATTCCTTAAGGAGGCCTCTATTTAGCAGTGGACTTCTGAAGGGTTGTTATTATGATGGCGATGACAGTGAAAAGTATGCCTATGTATCTAGAATTTTTCTTAAAAAAGGATGATTGTAAAAACATGAACATGGAATGTTCTGTCAATATTTGTATCTAAAAGTAGACAATCGTTTTTGGGCCAACTAGAAATTTTAACGACACTTAATGGTATTACATAGAAAATATACTTACTTATTTTAGTAAAATTATGGCATAAAGATTTTATAAAAATCTAACCGGAATCAAAATTTTGTTAATATATAAAAGAGCGTTAGTATGAGTAACGATTTAAATTTCTTTTTAATACACTATTTCTGTCATAAAAGGGCTGAAGGTTTAAGCAAATTGCTTGCGCTATAACCACGCGGAATTCTTAATACCACGCAAGTTAATAATTAAACGCAGAGTTGCTTAGATTTAACAAGCTTAGATATAAAGACGCTCACGCGTACTATTTTTAATATAGCTGTATCCAATTAGTATCGTCAACCGATGTAAAATATATGTAAGTTTACATTCATCTTTTTCATGACCACGTAAACTTGACAACCTACTACCTATTGAACAAGTGCCTCTCCCGTTTATGTTTGTAAGCAAGCAAACTCTCTCAGAATTAGTCGACACGCCTGGCGATTATATTCCATACGTCAAACATCCTTTTTACGTTGCTCTCCTGGATGGAAGATTTAGGTTCATACGTAACGTTCTTGCCGTAAATGATAATATGATTGCGTTGTCATCTCTTGGAAACCATGTGTTCTTTCTGGAATATCCAATAGTATCACTGACGTAAACGTAGGGATAAAATTCTCATAGATTCTGAATAATGGCACCGCTGCCATCACTTGGCATACATGCAGACATGCGTCTGCTTGCATGTGCGAACATATACATACACACTTACACACTCAAACACACACACACACACACACACACGCGCGCGCGCGCGCGCATACACACGGAGAGTTTAAAAATTTTAATGTATTATAATAATACGATATATTATTTATAACACTGTAGGTGGTTAAGTTATAAATGAATTAATTATGTTACCTATATAACACCTGTTACAAATTTAATATGCAGTAATCCAGTTTAATTACAAATAATCGGTTTCTCGTACGTCAGGTACCGACAAGCAATTCTAAGCTATTTGGTATAAACTTGATAGTTGATGATTGGAACTTAATACTTACTAGTAAGATAATGATAACTACCTTCAAATTATACAATCGAAATGCAATCTGAGTATTAATTGCATTGTGTGATGATTGTGATCTGAAATAATTCTATTTTATTGGATTAGAGTTAAGGTATTAAAGTGAAAAAATCAATAGCTGACATTTAAATAATATGCACTACGTACAAAATCATAGGCCGAGACTTGGTCGTTCGCAACAAGCGTTAGAGCCCACGAGCTCAGACTTACTTAGTCTGTGCCATAAAATGGATCTTTGTGATACGTGGCACACACATATACACGCCTTGCACTGCCACAATTTTTGTTTACTGAGTCTGTTTTAGATTTAAACGGCTCCAATGACCTAAACAGACTTTTTATCACCGAGAAAAAAATGTTTATGCTAACTTTGAACATATATCTGAGAGAACTATTATTTCAAAAACATGTTTTAAAAAACAAATCACCGAAACAAATGATAAATTAAACTCTATAAATAGCCTGCTAGCAAAATTATCAGTATTTTCCCACGTCATAATCATCATCAACATTACATCCCTTCACAAGTCCACTGCTGAACATAGGCCTCCCCCAAAGTACGCCACAAAGCACGGTCCTGAGCCACCTGCATCCATCGACTTCCTGCATGTCTTACCAGGTCGTCACTCCATCTAGTGGGTTCTCGCCCTAAACTACGTCTACCGGTACGAGGCTGCCACTTGAGAACCTTTTTTCCCCAACGTTTGTCCGTTCTTCGAGCTATATGGCCGGCCCATTGCCACTTCAGCTTACTAATCCGTTGGGCTATGTCGGTCACTCAGGTTCTACTGCGGATATCCTCATTTCTAAGTGTATCACGCAGAGAAACCCCAGCATAGCCCTCTCCATAGCTCGTTGAGCGAATTTGAGTGTCCACTACGGCTGGCAGTGAAGGGCCACGTCTCAGTTCCATATGTTATCACAGGCAATACGCACTGGTTGTACAATTTCGTTTTCGGGTTTTAAGGTATACCTGACGACAAGATGTAAAGTAATTTCCCGAACGCTGCCCAGCGGAGTTGAATCCGTCGATTGACCTCTCGGTCGAAGTTGGACTTACCTAGTCGGACTATTTGCCCGGGTAAACGTACTTCTCAACAACTTCGAGCTTAGTGCTCCCAATAACTACCGGCATAGGTGTGACATGGACATTAAACATGATCTTTGTTTTGTCCATGTTCATCTTAAGACCTATCCATTGGGAGGCACTATTGAGGTCATTGAGCATAGCGCTTAAGTCCTCCAGCGATTCTGTCATAAGGACTATATCGGCGGCAAATCGAAAGAGAGTGATGTACTCGCCATTGATGTTAATACCGCATCCTTTCCAGTCCAGTAGCTTGAAAACGTCTTCCAATGGAGCGGTGAAGAGTTTCGGGAAAATAACCTCACCCTGTCTTACACCTCTCTGCAGTTGGATAGCTTTCGTACTCTGGTTTTGTACTCGGATGGCCATCGTAGCCCTACTGTACAAACACTTCAGCACTACGATATACTGACAGTCAACTTGGCACCGCTGAAGAGACTGTATCACCGTCCAAATTTTGACGGAATCAAAGGCTTTCTCACAGTCCACATACGCGAGACAAAGTGGCAGATTGTACTCTTTGGACTTCTGTACAATTTTCCGAAGGGTATGTATGTGGTCTTTGGTGCTAAAGCCTTTTCAGAAACCGGTTTGTTCGGAAGGCTGGAAGTCGTCGAGTCTGCGTGCGAAAGTAAAAAAAGTAAAGTAAAGTTACAGCCTATATACGTCCCACTGCTGGGCACAGGCCTCCTCTCATTTCTGAGAGGGTCTCATATCTGCGTGCGAGACGATTCGTAATGACTCTTGAAAACAGCACGTAGACGCGGCTCAGAAGGGATGTCGGTCTGTAGTACTTCAAGAGAGCATTGTCACCTTTCTTGAAAAACAAGACCACCGCACTTCCGCTCTACGCCTCCGGAGTAGTGTAACCATGGAGGACGGAATTGAAGAGCTACTGAAGGACTTCAATTACCGGTGTTCCACCCGCTTTCAGAATCTCCGCTTTAATTCTATCCTCGCCCGGGGACTTGCCGTTTTTAAGGTGCTGGAGAGCCATTCTAATCTCACTTAGACTGACGTCCGGAATGTCATCGAAATAATGTCGGATAAGAATTACTCTCGGATCGTTACTCACACTTGCGTGTGGCTCCAACGATGATGTGTACAGCTGCCCATAGAACCTCTCAATCTCACTCAAAATCTCAGGTGTTTCAGAAACGATGCCGCCACACTCAGTCTTCAGCTTTGACAGTTGGCTCTTCCTGGCAGACAGATCTCTTGCAAAGACTTTGGAGCCCTGGTTCCGCTCAATCGCTT
Organism: Parnassius smintheus behrii; assembly: GCA_036936625.1. Lineage (NCBI taxonomy): Eukaryota > Metazoa > Arthropoda > Insecta > Lepidoptera > Papilionidae > Parnassius > Parnassius smintheus. Next base: position 3,815,778 of record JAUPFT010000001.1, read on the forward strand.
CTTTAATACAAGCTGTATTGAACTGTCGTAAGTCCTGCCGCATGCATTTGGAGATCTGTCTGTTCAGTTGCCTGTATGCTGTCAAATCTGTTGACGATTGCAGCCTCATCTCCCGTCTAACAGCCATGAGATTAAGAGTGTGATCGGAGACCTTTTGTGTTCTTCTGCGGCCGGTCTTGCAGAACTTAGCTACGACCGCATGGACAGTTTCCACGAGCTTGTCATTCATATCGTCCACTGCATTGCAATCTTGTAGGCACTGAAAGCGGTTACGTAACTCGAGCTGAAAGTTTTCGGGATTCTGGATTAGAGCACGAGGGGGACGGAGCGTTGACTTCATTAGACGAGACCTCTCCAACTTAACGTTTAGGTTCAGTGTGCCTCTAACCATTCGGTGATCGCTGCCAGTTTTCACCCTTGCGATCACTGAGACATCACTGAACAGTTGGCGTCTGGTCGTCATAATGAAGTCAATCTCATTTTTTGTCGAACCGTTGGGGCTCGACCAGGTCCACTTCCTGTGGGGCCGCTTCTGGAAAAAATAGTTTATCATAAAGATTCCCTCTTTCTCCATAAAGTTGGCCAACTGCTGGACCCTTCGGTTCCGTTGCCCTACTCCAAATTTCCCTAACTTCAGCTCACCGTTTTCTCTTGTGCCTAGTTTTGCGTAGAAGTCTCCCATCAACACTTTGTAGTGGGTTTTGGAGGAATGCATGGCTTTGGAAATATCCTTATACATTTCCTCCACCTCCTCATCGGGATGTGCCGAGGTTGGTGCGTAAACCTGTATGACCTTCAGCAAAAACCGTTTGTTGATTCTGAGTATCAGGTACGCGACCCTCGTCGACACACTCCCAATCTTTACAACGTTGGTGACGAGAGACTTGTGGACGATAAATCCGACACCTCCTTGGGACAGATGGTTGCCCTCCCGGTGATAGAACAAGATGCCGGACTTGAGGATTACCGTGTCCTCCCCCTCTCTTCGGACCTCGGATAATCCTATAATATTGTTGCGCGCCTAAGTTGACGTCTGGCACTAGCGCCATCTAGTGTCGAGTAACAGAGCGAGGAGAGCTTTCCAGAAAATGACATGACTACATGACAAATATTTCAACCAACAGTGCCATTTAGTATCGAATTGAAGAACTTTCAATTCGATACTAGATGGCGCTTTCTGCAAGCCCCACACTCGAACTTTCGCGCCTGATCGGTTGGCGCGCTTTTTTACTTGAATATTCTGGATGTTTCGGTGAAAAAGGTGTATTTAAAGGTTCTGCAATACGCGATCGAGGCAGTATTAAATTTGGCGTGATAAGCGAAGCTTCGGAGCGAAATAAAGTGAATCAGTGTGATTAATTATTAGTGTTTTTAAGTTTTAAATGGTGTAAAGAAAATTAAAGTGTAAATTGTGGTAATTCAATCAGCAGTTTTTAATTGTCACGAACCTCAAGCTCGTAACAATTGGTGTCAGAAGTGGGATTAAATCATGCTGATTTTACCTAAGGAGGGAACGGAGGGTGTCCGTACCCCTCAAGTCAACGCCAGCAGGAGACGGACCAAAAAAAGATTTGGTGGTGCAACGCTGCAGGCGTCGGAGGGCCAGCCACCGGCTGCAGGCCCGTCAGTAGCTCCTACATCTGCAGCACCTGACTTAAGCGCTTTGATGGTGATGCTGCAGGAACAGGCTCGCCGACAGGAGGAGCAGGCCTGTTGGTTAAAAGAGCAGCAGGAAGCACAAGCCCACCAGCTGGCGGAACTGGCACGCCGATTGGAAGAGCAGCTGCGGGGCGGACAAGAGGAACAGGCTCGTCGGTTGGAAGAGCAGATGCTCCTCATGAAGGACCTTCACGCTACCTTCGGGAAGGAGATGAAGGAGGTAAAGGATATGGTTGCTCAACATGACAACCGCCTGTCGGAAGCTGAAAATCGAATCGAGAAATCTGAAACCCGAATCGACCAAGTGAACAATCGGGTAGACAACTTGATGACTGACGTGAAGAAAACGCTGGACGACCTTAAACTACGGGATGGAGTCACAGCTCCCGTAGTAGCTACAACACCTTCGCTACGTGGGTTCAAAGTGCCGCCGTTCGACGGGACTTCTTCCTGGTCGGCCTGCAAAATCCAGTTCGATGCTGTCATGAAAGCGAACGCTGGAATAAAAGTCAGGCCATGACTGCTCCCACGCTAGGCCTACGTGACCAGGCCTTAACTGTTCTGGAAGCTCTCGGAGAGGAAGTGACTTATTAGCAGCTCCTTGAGACACGTCTTTCGTGCGCAGCTTAAATATCGCATGCAGCGCATCAATGAAAACCTGCAGCAGTGGGCTCTAGAGGTGGAGAAGCTGGTGCGAAAAGCATACCGGTCTGTACCTGCGCTCATTGAAGGGAACCTGGTGCAGACATTCATCGACGGCATCCGCGACCATGAAGTCAGAAATGCTGTGATGTCTAATCATCAAGGGCGGGGTCAACGGAATGCCGTGTAAACTGACCATAGACACTGGAGCCTCTCGTACGGTTGTTAGTTCCCAACTTATAAGTCAGTGCCTTGGGGACTCCGAATACAACGAGAACGCATTATTTTGTAACAGGCAGTGTATACCCGTCCGTGGAGAGAAGGAGATGGAGTTAAAGCTAGGCAACATGATCTACCTGCATAATGTCATCGTGGCTGATATAATGGACGACTGCATCCTGGGCCTAGACTTTATGAGGAATAATTGTTGTGAGATCGACGTTAAGCAAGGTGTTTTGAAATGTCGACAGGAGGAACTTTTTATGGAAGGTGCGTTACCAGGGAACGTGTATAGCATTAAGAAGATTGTTCTTCCGCCGAGATCGGAAACGATTGTGCCAGTTAGTCTTCCTCGGAACCGTGGACAAGCTAACCGTTGTGTACTTGTGGAATGGGTAAACAATGACCTTCCATGGAAAGTAGCTCGAACCTTGTTCAGAACCGCTGACATCTCAGGAGTACGTGTGCTAAACTTTTGTGCTCAGGAACAGATTATAGAAAAAGGCACACTGGTTGGTACTTATTAGGAAGTGGATTGGTTACGTCGGTGCTAATATCTATCGAGTGGGACCCCCAGCAATGATTCACAAACGAGAGTGACCACACTTTTGGAAGACTGTCGCAGCGTTCTCTCCTCGAACAAAATAGTCAAGGCGAAGAAGTTGTTACTCAAGTACGCCGATATATTCTCATCAAACGATGCTGACATAGGAAAGAAAGGCTTAGTTCAAAACAAAATAAACACAGGAGAAGAATTACCTATCCGTCAGCGGCCAAGAAGATTGCCGGTAGCACGTGAAAAGGAAGTGGAAACCATGATTGAGGGAATGGTGAAGGATGGTGTTATTGAACCTTCATCTAGTCCATGGTGTTCTCCCTTGATGCTGGTAAAGAAGAAGGACGGCAGCATGCGGTTCTGTGTTGACTACCGCCATCTGAACGACGTTACAAAGAAGGACAGCTATACTTTGCCAAGAATTGATGACACGCTGGACATGCTTACAGGAGTAAAGTGGTTTAGCACGCTGGATCTAAAAAGTGGCCACTGGCAAGTTGAAATTGACTCTAAGTACAAGGAGAAAACTGCGTTCTCGACGGGAAAGGGTCTGTGGCAATTTAAAGTAATGCCGTTTGGATTGTACAATGCTCCAGCAACGTTTGAAAGGCTGATGGAGCTTGTACTTACCGGGCTAATTGGCGATGCCTGTCTGGTCTACTTGGATGACATCATCATCGTGGGCCGTACGTTTGAGGAACACCTTCAAAACCTGGAACGCGTGCTCATGATGATTCAGAGTGCCAACCTCAAGTTGAGTCCGAAGAAATGTTCACTATTCAAACGGCAAGTCAACTTTTGGGGTATGTAGTGTCGAAGGAAGGTATCCGCACGGATCCGGAGAAAATCGCAGCAGTCAAGGTTTGGCTGGTTCCAAAAGACAAGACGCAGGTTAGCATTTTTGGGTTTGTGATCCTATTACCGGCGATTTGTGAAGAACTTTGCAGATATAGCCAAACCTCTGCATAAGGTAACCGAGGAGAAGCGACATTTCTGCTGGGATGAAAGTTGCAATATCGCATTCCAGAAGCTCAAGGCCCGTCTGCGCAAAACACTTGTTTTGGGATACCCTGATGCAAACAAAGAATTTATAGTTGGCACAGCCGCAAGGGATATAGGACTTGGCGGTGGGTTGTCTGTATTTTGATTCCTAATTGAGGGGAGATATAGATGTTCATGAGCCACATTATACACTTACCATCAGGTAGACTGCATGCTAGTTTGTTATCATTATTCTATACAAAAAGCAGTGCCGTGACTGTGAATTAGCGAAGCTTGGCACTAGACTACATTATTACACATGGGAAATCTGCTCAGAATTTTTATCCTATACCTTCAAACGAGCAATTATTAATATATAAAATACCGCGGAAAACTCGGTCATCCAGGTACTACTTAAATTTAATTATACTATATATATATTGCGTCGTTTGTCTAGTGGTGGTACATGCGGTTGTTGGTCATCAGGTTTTAGGCTCGGTGGAAGTTGGAAGCACGTAAAGCCACCCGCATCCTGCCCTGATCTTTCTCCGGTCGTGTCGGATTTTTTTTACTTAATTTATTACTATATATTTGTTAATAGATTACTATTATATAGTATATAGATTACTATAAATTAGTTAATAGAAAATGTTGGATTGTGCATCACGCAAAATCTTCCTAAACAATTTTAATGCGGTTTTCATCATGTTCTTATAGTGAAAACCTCAACAAAGCAAAACTTCACCAATTTGGCGGAGTAATTCTGCGCCATCACCACCAGCAGATGGCACAGTGTAAGTTGTCGATGAAAAAAGTGCTAGGTTTTGCCTTATAATATGCTGTAAGTAGATAAGAAGGCGAGTAATTTTAAATTATTGTGAAGCATATAACAACAGTTTGGCTCAGAGCCACGGCTAAAACGATAGGGCAGACTACTTTCTGGTCTATCGTTTTCGCCTTAAAAACTAACTTAAAAAACATTCGGTTTTATTCCACTGAAGCAATGATTATTCCTGGTAGAGCCATGTTGCAGCTATATTATGGTTATTGCAGAAATTGGTCGGCTCGACCGGAGAAGAAACAAGCTTTCACAGAATATCAGCGTAAATTAGCAGCTCAATGCTTCTGTGTTTTATATGGTGAGTGTAGAAACCCGGAGACCCTTTTTACTGCATAGGACTAACATGGAATGCCTCCTTTGCAGTAAAATGGGTATCCGGTTCTCTACACTCACCATACTAAACACAGTAGCATAAAGTTACTATTTTACGCTGGTATTCTGTGAGAGCGTGTTCCTTCCGCGGTTGAGCCGACCCATTCGTGCTACAATTGTAATACTCTATATATATATATATATATATATATATATATATATATATATATATATATATATATATCGTTTTGTTATATAACTGCAGCATGGCCATACCACGTATTTTGATTATTAATTGAGAAAAAAATGTAGATCTTTATAGGCCACATCATCTACTTACCATCGGATAGGCGGTATGTTGACTTGTCAACCTTCTTCTATACAAAAAATTGAACTTTGTAAAGCGAGATTGGCTTACAGGAGCTGAAGACTGCAAACTAGGACTATTATTGAACTTTCAAAATATTGCGGGTTTTTATTAAGCTTACGCATATTTTATAATTATAATAAATGTTATATGTAATAAAACAAAATAAAACTCGCAAATCACCCCAGGTTTGATGGATAGAATCAACAATGTAAAATAACTCAGATTGGGTATTTTAAATAATCAAAGAACATTAATATTATATCAATATTTCGTATTTTTCAAAAACAATCCCAAAGTTTTTACGGACAAAATATACGAGAACAGCCTAAATCACTTCAGTCTGAGTATTCTATCTATTCGTGAAGTTTCGTTACAATCGTTTCTGCAATTCTGAGAGACAGACAGGCAAAATTTTTAAATTGATGCTAAGGCATCAATTTAAAAATTTTGCCTGTCTGTCTCTGGCGTGATGGCGTATAACGCCTTCCATTCAATAATTGGCGGTTACATATCTTGATATTACAGACAGACACTTCAATTTTATTTACATGTATATTCTTATTAATTATATTACGATATTTTATTTATATTAGCTTATATATCTATACATATCAATAAAATTGGATTTTCTGTCTTGACCATATTGTAACTATTTAAAAAAAAAGTTTTAATGGTATTTGATTATCTTAAATCAAAGGAACGCCATATTAATAGATCGTATCCAGGCGACGCCGGGGTGCGTCGCTAGTAAATTATAATTTTTATTCCACTTTCATGTAAACTGAACGTACGTTCCGGATCCTAAGTTTATGACACGTATAACTTCTTTGGGTGGAATTCGTTCTATAACCCTACTTCATACAAACGAGCGCTTCTGACCCTTAGTGAAATTACTTTCATGTTTACTGTACGATATTTTCTAGATACGTCGTTCCCAAATTCTTCGATTTAGGACATTTCAACCTTATTTGTAAAGAATAGGTATAAATGGCCAACAGATATTTAAATATTACAGTGGTTAAGACCCTGAGGATGATTTATCTTTCTAACGTTTATTTTTTAATAAAATATGGGGATAGGTTAAGGGTGACAAACGAGCACACACTTTCAACTGATGTTAAGTGGATGTTGTGGCCCATAGATATCGACATCTATCCTGGATTAAGAATCAAAATGCGGATGAGTAATCCTCCCTGAAGTCTAAAACTACGTCGAAATGCCTCGTATCCTATAAAAATGATCTCCAGCTATCTATAAACACAGCAGCATTAAGCTGCTATTTCACGTTAGTATTCTGTAAGAGCATGGTCTCTCCCAGGTCGAGTAACAAAGCCCTAACACGACAAACACGTTAGATGATTATAATAAAAGACAATTTAAAAGTAATGTAATGTTAACCGTAGCAAATAATTTAAGAAAAAAAACTCCAACAGCAAAGAACATTTCGATCGTTTCTATACTGATTTCTATTATTTAGAAAAAACTGAAGGTCTGATCGAAACAGTTGCCGGAACTTTTGCCGGCAGCACTTTCAATTTCGGTGGCTCTTTTACTACGGGCCAACGTAATTGACGTTTGTATTTGTATGAATTAAATATAGTATTGCCAGCTTGAAAAACAGTGGTCATGTCAACCGAATCTACACTGCACGAGTGTAGATTCGGTTGACAGATAAGGCGTAACATACAAAAACTTACTCATATTAAAAATCTCGTTTTCGAAATGTGCTGCAAATTTAAAGATTAATTGTATAATATTTCAGAAAACCATTATCAGTTTCATAAACTGTTTCAAGGTAAGAGTCACGCTCACTCAGCTAATTTCCAGTTTTGACTCATGCGAGTACTGAATGACAGGTTAATTAAATCATTAAATCATTGCCTTTGTGATTGCGTGAGGGAGGTAAACGTACAGTTGCTCTGTTTCAATATTAGCAAATATAAATAGCGTACGTAAATGTTCATAATATATTATTGAGATTTAAATAATTCTGTTCTATTAAATTATGACACGAAATTAACGTATAAGAATCACCCCATACTGTGAAAAATATTGCAAATTATTAACGTTTAATGTCGTATTCTTCTTCCTAATAACAACTAAGGAAATAAAACATGGTTGCCAACCTGCCTGCCAGGGGTGGCAACTATGGCAACTATCTCTACAAAGTTGTTATCCAGCGAAATTTTTATAGTTTTTATAGGTGAATTTACCTATAAAAACTATCAAAAGTCCGCTATTTGATTTAAGGACATAAGATTTGCTTTAATAAGCAATTTGATATTAAAAATAATCAAATCTCGTTACAAAATTCTTCCATATCTAATTGCAAGATTCAATAATTAATTACAAAATTTAATATCATCTTTAATATTTTTGAAATCTCTTTAAGGTTCAATTAAATTAATTTTCAGTTGAAAATCTATCATGTCAAAAATTTCTATTTAATCAAAAATTCTTTTTTTTTTATAGAATAGGGTGACAAACGAGCACACAGTCCACCTGATGGTAAGTGGTTGCTGCGGCCCATAGACATCTACATCTATCCTCCATTAAAGATCAAAATGCAGATGCGTTGTCACCCGTGAGGACTGAGATGGAATGCCTCGTTTCCAGTAAAAAGGGTCTCCGGTTCTCTACACTCACCATACGAAATACAGCAGCATTAAGCTACTATTTCACGCTGGTATTCTGTGAGAGCGTGGTCCTTCCCCGGTCGAGCCGATCCATTCGTGCTACAACTATACTACTAATATAACTGCAGCATGGCTCTACCACGTAAAAAATTCTCCAATTACATTACATTATCATTGTATTTAAAACCACACAGGCGGTATCTTTCTGATAATTCAGTGATAATAAAAATCTGATACTTCAACTGACTTCAAAAAATGAGGAGGTTCCTTTTTTAAAGTCTGTACTTTTTGTTTGTTTGTTACCTCAGAACCTTTTCTAGGTAAACCGATTTTAATGAATCTTTATTTATTCGAAAGCTATTTGCTGTAATACATAAGTGGCCACCTTTAAACAAAAAGGGCTACAGACACCTGATCACCATTAAGGACTTATTTGTACTTCCTTTAATAATACTAACTCTCTCAGATCGTCAGGTCGAAACAAAACATTGCAGGCGTTGTATTTTGGCGAATGAACAGGTGAGAAGAGAAAAGCAAAAGCAGTCCCACCACCTGGTTTCTTCATAGAGATTCTTCATTGACTGTCACGAATGAAGTAAACAGGTTTTTTTTTTAAAATTTCGATGGTGATGACAGAATACAAGTCTAAATAAGGTAGATAATGATGAAAATAGATTAGTTACGTGATAGAGCCATACTGCAGCTATATTATGCATATAGCACGAATGTGTCGGCTTCATCGGAGAAGGACTACGCTCTCACAGAATACTATTGTAAAATGCCAGCTAAATGCTGCTGAGTTAAGTATGTTTACTACAGAGAGCCAGTGTCACTTTTACTCGAAACTATAGCTGCCACGTCGCAGCTATAAATGTAAGTACACATACCCGAATTTTTGCAAATTTTTGTATTTAATCATCACACATACCAACCTATGTGGATTTATACTCTTTTCCAATTGATATTGTATTTAAGTTGAGAGTGCTTAAGTTATAGACATCCAGATTCCTAAATATCTATTCTTTTTACATCGTCATTGTTATAGTCCTTCTCAAGTCAACCATTAAATAGAGGTCTCCTTACAGGAATGCCACTAAACACGCCTCTGAGTCACATACATCCATCCATTTACAACATATACTAACATATTGCTTGTATAATATGTACTTGTGTTAAGTTCGTAAAGGTGGCGTCAAAACATTCACTACCCCTTATTATCCCGAGAGAGTTATAAGAGGTGACCGAGGGTACCTGAACCAGAAGATGGGAACAAAAAAATACCAAAGGATTTTTTTCAGACTTACAATGTACATACTTCGAATACATATTTTTATTGTTAAGTAAATATTTAAATTGGGAAATATTCTTAAACCGAATTCCCAATTCAAATTTTAAATTCATTTAGCTGGTACATTTTAGTTTTGAAAACAGTCATTCATTCGTTTTTTCCTCATTATTTTTTTCTTTGGCGTCACTTATTACCGCAAAATGGAAAACATGAAATATCGGTATATTAACTACCCATAATACATAATTAGTACCCATAACACAAGCTCTGCTTAGCTTGGGACTAGATGGCGTTGTGTGATAGTTGTGGAATATTATATTATATTATATTATATTATATATCGGTATATTAACGAGTACGAGTTCTACCGTAGCATCAGTGCTGCAGAAACAACTCGAAGGATAAATGATGTGTACGGTGCTGTTGTCGCAAAAGAAAGCACGGTAAGTTTGTGGTTTCAACGAAAATTTTGACCTTCAGAACCAACCCCGTGGGCAGCCGGAGACCAAAGTGGAAAATGAAGAATAAAAGGCTATTGTGGAAGTAGATCCATCATAAAGCACTTCTGAGATAGCTGCAGGCTTTGCGGCAAGTGATAAAACTGTATTAATCCACTTGAAGCAAATCGGTAAACTAAAAAAACTTGAACGAGGGGTACCTCATGAGTTACATATTAAACATCCTTAAAAAAATAGATAGAAGCGCTACAGCATCAAATACGAGATTGTTTCTTTAAATTACCGGATGCTCTTTGTGGGGCTGAATTGGTTTTCTCAGTCGACATGAGCAGCAGTTGTAATGAAAACTTTTGTCTGCAATGACTTCATAAATACGTTTACGTTTAATCACCACAGTAGCAAGTACAAGTTTATTTTCGTAGTTTGTGTATGCACAATATTTATTACCATATAAAAAATATCAAACAGTTCCTACTCCCACAGTATAGTGCCAAAACCCCTGGCTGCGTTTCCTAGCTGATTGGCTATATTGGTTGGGCTGAAAAGTTCGTATCGTCTCTATGAGATGGCGCCACTAGAATAAAATCCATATCATTTTTAGGTAGTACCAACCTTCAAAAGAAAAGTGTATAAATTTGACAGCTGTCTGATTATTAGTTTGTGAGATACAGCATTTTGAGTGAAGCAACTTTTGTTATTTTGAAAAAAAAATGGATAAAAAGGAATTTCGTGTTTTAATGAAACACTATTTTTTGATGAAAAAAAGTGCTGCTGATACCAAAAAGTGGCTTGATGAGTGTTATCCGGACTCCGCGCCGGGCGAAGCAACCATTCGTAAGTGGTTTGCCAAATTCCGTACAGGCCATATGAGCACCGAAGACGATGAACGCAGTGGACGTCCAAAAGAGGCTGTTACGGAAGAAAACATAATAAAATCCACAAAATGATTTTGGAAGATCGTAAATTGAGGTTGATTTGTATAGCTGACACTCTAAAGATATCAAAGGAATGTGTTGGACATATCGTTCATGAATATTTGGGTATGCGAAAGCTATGTGCAAAGTGGGTGCCGCGCGAGCTCACAATCGACCAAAAACAAGAACGTGTCGATGCTTCAGAGCAATGTTTGGAGCTGTTCAACCGCAACAGAAGTGAATTTTTGCATCGATATGTGACAATCGATGAAACATGGATCCACCCCTTCACTCTGGAGTCCAGTCGGCAGTCATCTGAATGGACTGCACGCGATGAACCGAATCCAAAGCGTGGAAAAACTCAACAGTCGGCCGGTAAGGTTATGGCGTCCGTATTTTGGGATGCACATGGAATAATTTTCATCGACTATCTTGGAAAGGGAAAAACCATCAACAGCGACTATTATATAGCGTTGTTGGAGCGTTTGAAGGACGAAATCGCGAAAAAACGGCCCCATTTGAAGAAGAAGAAAGTGTTGTTTCATCAAGACAATGCGCCGTGTCACAAATCGATGAAAACGATGGCAAAATTGCATGAATTGGGCTTCGAATTGCTTCCGCATCCACCGTATTCTCCAGATTTGGCCCCCAGCGACTTTTTCCTGTTCTCAGATCTCAAGAAAATGCTCGCTGGAAAGAAATTTAAAGCCGATGAGGAAGTAATCGCCGAAACAGAGGCCTATTTTGAGGCTAAACACAAATCGTACTACAAAAATGCTATTGAAAAGTTGGAAGATCGCTATAATCGGTGTATCGCCCTCGATGGCAACTATGTTGAATAATAAAATCGAATTTTGCCAAAAAAATGTGTTTTTCTATAAAACGATACGAACTTTTCAGCCCAACGTTACTTAGCCTTTGAGCGAGATAAAAACCAGCCCTCTTATCACCAAAGTGGCTTATTATACTTGTAACAAGATCTAATTATGTTGTAATATACCTTGTCTAACTGTATTTCATCCCTGTTAGATCTTATCATAGTTTCATCTCCTGATCACGTGTCAAAGCATGGTCAATGTGCAGCTGTGGCATTCTCTCATCATGACCTCATCTTTCTTTCATATAAAATACGTACTCCTAAACTTCGAGGCAAGTTACTGATGCTACGGAATTTTAGTGGGATGAATATAGAACGTTTACAAGACGATTCCCGGAATGCTAACTGGTCTGCTGTATACTCTGCAGATTCTATAGACTTAAAAGTGGAAACATTTAATTACATTTTGATTGACCTTTATGACACCCATGCACCAATCAGACCAGTTAAAGTTAAACACTCCCCTGCACCTTGGCTAACAGACGATATTAAATCACTGTTAAATAAGAAAAATAAAGCTAGGCTTATTTATAACAGTGATAAATCGGACCACAATAGAGACAAGTATAGGAGCATACGGAATCGCTGCAATACAATTTGTAGAGACGCACAACAACGCCATGTTCAGAGATCAGTCGAGAACGGAGACCCTGCAAAAATTTGGAAGTTTCGCAGATCTATAGGAGTCGGAAAATCTAAAGAATCTACTATTTCGAATGAAGACGTTGACATTGAATCATTAAATCAACATTTCTCATCTACCTCTTCGTTTTCAAACGATAATATAAAATCATATACTTTAAACAATCTGTCCAAAGCATCAACTCCTAATTTCTCGCCGTTCACCTTCAATCAATTTTCCGACTGTGATGTTAAAAAGAGCGTTTTGTCCATATCGTCAAGTGCCATCGGATGTGATGAAATTAGCCGTAAAATGATCGTCCCCCTGATTGACATTATTCTCCCTATCTTAACTCATATTTTCAATTACTCCATATCCTCTGAATCCTTTCCTCGAATTTGGAAGGAAGCAAATATCATTCCTTTTCCTAAAAAGAAGAACCCCTGTTCTCCCTCAGATTATCGACCTATATCTATCCTTCCATTCCTTTCAAAAGTCCTTGAACGTTTAGTCTTTGCACAACTTAACCTCTTCCTAAATAAAAACTCCCTTCTTGACTCCTTTCAATCGGGGTTCAGACTTGGTCATAGTACGGTTACAGCGTTACTTAAAATCACAGATGATATTCGTTGGGGTATGGACCAAAAGCAGCTCACATTACTTACGCTACTGGATTTCAGTAATGCTTTTAACACCGTCGATTTTGATGTATTGCTGAGTCTGCTACGCTCTATTAACATATCTCCAGCGGCAATTGAATGGTTTCAAAGCTATTTGCGTGGCCGCCGGCAGCGGGTTATGGTAGGGGGTGCCACATCTTCGTGGTGTGAACTAACTGCTGGTGTACCACAAGGTGGCGTGTTGTCTCCTCTCCTTTTTTCTGTGTTTATTAATTCTGTTACTTCACGAATTTCTTCTCTCTACCATTTGTATGCAGATGATCTTCAAGTTTACTCCCATACATCACTCCAGAACCTTCCCAATGCCATCAATGACACTAATATGAATCTTGCTGCAATACATGATTGGAGCAGGTCGTTCGGGCTCAATTTAAATCCCAATAAGACCCAAGCCATTATTGTTGGAAATAGTACTGTAATTTCCAGAATTTGTTGGGATAACCTACCACCTATTGTTATTGATGGTGTTGTGATACCTTTTAGCAAATCTGTAAAAGACCTAGGATTACACATTGATCAAAATCTTTCTTGGTCCCTACATATTAAAGAGTCCAGTAGAAAGATGTTCGCGGCATCATCTTCCTTACGACGTTTGCGTAACTCATTACCGATTCCTACTAGAATTTTACTGGCACAGTCCTTGTTACTCCCTATCCTTGATTATGCTGATGTATGCTATTCTAATCTTACTGAGGATCAATTAAATAAACTTGAGCGTCTTCAGAATTTCTATTTAAATATGTGTTCTACTTAATATATTTCATTATCATATCTACTATACTTGATAAGGTTTGTGTATATATGGTATGTATATAATGTGTAGCTATAATGTGTTATAAAAATATTTACAAATATGTATATGTATAAATATGTATGTGTATAAATATGTATATGATTATGTATGTATATATTTATATGTATGTATGTATATATATGTATATGTATATATATATATATATATATATATATATATATATATATATGTGTGTGGTATGCATGATTTTTTATCTACTATTTATGCACACTTCTATATTTTTGTATGTAAAACATCTCCTTCACCAAGGTTTGCCTGGAAGAGATCGCTGTTTAGCGATAAGGCCACCTAATTGTACATAAATTTATCTATAGTTTGTTGTTCTTTGTATTATTGTGTGTGCAATAATATAAAGAAGTTTGATAATAGGATGGTAGGATAGCTATATATAATACTCGGGCAATATGAGTAATAGTAATTTAAACTTCATTATTTATCACATTGTCTTGTTATTATGAATATTGCTACGTAAATGTTTATAAAACCTAACATAACCCTATCATGTTAATAAATTTTAAGACAATAAGTTAATAATAACAAAAGTATAACAAATCTGAAATAAACCTAAGGAACCGGAAACCCTTTTCGAACACGAAAAGGAAACGAGGAAACGAGTCATTATATCTGAGTACTTAGCGGTGACGATGCATCTGCATTTTGAATCTTTATTTAGGATAAATATAGGTATCTAGGGGCCACACCATACATTTACCATAAGCGTACTATGCGCTCGTTTGTCACCCTTATTCTATAAAAAAATATAACAAATGAAATTAACTGGTGTAAAATGTGAAAGAAGGGAAAATCACTTTGCTTTTAAATTTTTTTTTAATATTGCCATTTGCGACATTTTTCAAGCTACCTGGATATTATCAATAATGCCCTATTAATCACTTGGTTCATAACATATCATATTTAACAATGGAGAAAATATAGATAAATAAAAATGTTTAAATAGATCTGAATGTTTGAATAGATTTGAAGCGACAGTAGCCTAATGGCAGGGCGCTGACCGCGAACTCAAAAAGGTCGTGGGATCAAATCCGCCATTCGACTACTGGCGTGAACCACTCGTAACACAAGCAATTGATGCTTACCATGAGTGGTTAAGACGGTTCCCCTAGCGAGAGACCTTGAGCTTTCGGTCCCATACAATCCACGCGCTCTCGCTACAATATATCACGGAAAAATACGCCCGAATATTTGGAATTATTTCAATTAAAAGAGATAAGCGAACTTAAGAAATTAAATAAAACGTGTAGAATATAGATTTTTAAATTATCTATCCATTAGTGTAATTCTCAAATGATTAGAGCATTTCCTTTAGCAACAGATGCATGTAATCAATAATTTTAGTCATTTTTTAAAAGTGGATTTTAAATGTATTCATAACACATAAAAACAAATTAGAATACGTGGTACGTTAGAAAACGTGAAATGTGATGATAGGATATCGTACATTAATAATGTGCTTTTAGATGTAGCTTATTTCTCATAATTAATGAGATAATAGTCTCTGAAAAACGCACTTTTGCTAGGTTTTGGTCAGGGTACCGCCTTAAGGGAACTATTAGTAATGTTTATAGCATTGTTAATATTCTTTAAAAAAAAAGATCATCACCATCATTACAGCCGCCACATCCACCTACGAAACCTTCAAGAAATGCCATAAATTAATTACATTTTAATAGATTTTTATTGTAAAATTAAGGCTATTTATAGCGTATTTAATAAATTAATATAACTGTTTTGGGATATGTGTTTCAAGCTGGCAAATTTCAAAGTGAATCAAGTTTAATTTACTGTCGTATCGCATTATTAATGACACAGGTGTACTCATTACTCCTAAATTTGATGATATTCTCCACAATATAAGGAAAATTAATGTCTAGTTGAAATTTGACAAATGTAATGACAAAAATTTTATGTTAAACTTTTGTATGTATTGTTTTGTACAAATTTCTTGGGGAAGTCTTAGGGAATGTTGACTATAGCATTCACATAGCGTGTTGTGCGTTTGCTCAGGAATGCTCCTAAAAAGGTGTTGAACAACATACCAGGCACGTCTAGTAGTTTATGAAACAGATAATAAGTACCGATACAGATAGTTAAATTTTGAGTTATTTTACTTTGAAATTAGGACACTTTATTGACGCCGTAAATAGATCAGGAAAATATCGACATCTAATTAAATGTATAAAATTAACATTACGTAGTGAATATTCCTAAACCGCCACTACCTCATGTGACTACACGGTTAAAAAGATTGGAACATAAGTTTTGAAGGTTAAGTTTAAGTAAGAGTTTTCGGATAAAACTTGCTCGTAATAAGAAACACTACAAATTGCTTCACGAAGCTTTAATAACATACGCATAACTTATGCCACAAGAATTTACCGGTAACCTCAAATACCGCGGAGCGCAACTCGCTTGTGTTCTAAGAGGTTAGAAAAGTTGTTTTTTTATAATTGATAACAGGAGTAACGTATCTCACGATTACACATATTTATTTACAGGGTAGACCCACATACGTGGCAGAGCCACACTGCAGCTATATTAAGGTTGTAATCATGAATGAGTTGACTCGACTGGAGTAGTATCAGGTTCTCACAAATACCAGCGTAAAATAGCAGCTTAATGCTGCTGTGTTTCATATAGTGAGTGTAGGGAACCAGAGACCCTTTTTCATGGAAAAGGCAAGCTCTCTAAATCCTTAGGGCGATAGCGCATTTGTATTTTGGCTCTTAGTCGAGGACAAATATAGATCTCTGTGGGTTACCTATGGGCATGTTTGTCACCCTTACTGTATAAAAAAAACGTTTAAGCACATAAAATTTTTATTATTGTATACGATTTAAGAACTTCAAATTAGCTCACCGCAATATATAGCTGCCAACGCTTCAACCTACATGTGACGTCATGATGCTTTTGACAAATCCTCTGAGCATTGGTTGTAATATATGTAATCAGTCAATCCGTCAATCAGCGTTCACAATCAACCGTGCTTTTTTAAGTATAGCGTTTTGATAAAAACAATACATATAAAAATATTTACATGTACATATCTATTAATCTATTAAATTATCACGAACTTCGCGATATAATATTCGGAATTTAAATTTACGATGAAATAACACGAACCGGTGCGGTATATTGAGGTAGCAACTCTAAAGTACCGGACCTTTTGCCACTTTGAACTGATGGTACCACTACAATTATAATGAACTTCAATGAACTTACTAAAGTATGTCTATTGAAGTACCGATGTAATAAGCTCTGTTAATAACTCCTACTAAGCATTTAAGTTTATGCCTTGCCCTTTTCTTCACATAGTGGCTGTCCTAAGAGGCGCTAAGCGAATTTATAAGGTCACTCTGGTTCTACTGCGGATATCCTCATTTCTAATTTTATCACGCAGAGAAACTACGAGCATAGCCCTCTCCATAGCTCGCTGAGCGACTTTGAGTGTCCTCATACGGCAGCAGTGAAGGACCACGTCTCGGTTCCGTAGGTTATCACTGGCAATACGCAATGGTTGTACAGCTTAGTTTTCAGGTTTTGAGGTATACCTGACGAGAAGATGCGTCGTAATATCCCGAACGCTGCCCAGCCGTGTTGAATCCGTCGATTGACCTCTCGGTCGAAGTTGGACTTACCTAGTCGGACTATTTGTCCCATGTAAACGTAATCGTCAACAACTTCGTGCTTAGTGCTCCCAACAACTACCGGCATAGGTGTGACATGGACATTAAACATGATCTTTGTTTTGTCCATGTTCATCTTAAAACGTTGGGAGGCACTATTGAGGTCATTGTGCATAGTGATTAAGTCCTCCAGCGATTCTGCCATAAGGGCAAATTGAAGGTGAGTGAGGTACTCGCCATTGATGTTAGTACCGTATTCTTTCCAGTCCAGTAGCTTGAAAACCTCTTCCAATGCAGCGGTGAAGAGTTTCGGGGAAATAACGTAACCCTGTCTTACACCTCTCTGCAGTTGAATAGGTTTTGTACTATGGTTCTGTACTCGGATAGCCATCGTAGCCCTACTGTACAAACACTTCGGTACTTCAATATACCGACAGTTAACTTGGCACCGCTGAAGAGACTGTAGCACCGCCCAAATTTCGAGGGAATCAAAGGCTTTTTCATGGTCCATATACGCCAGGCAGATTGTACTCTTCGGAGTTCAGTACAATTTGCCACAGGGTATGTATGTGGTCTATGGTACTAAAGCCTTTTCGGAAACCGGCTTGTTCAGGAGGCTGGAATTCGTCGATTCTGCGTGCGAGACGATTCGTAATGGCTCTCGAAAACAGCACATAGACGCGGCTCAGAAGGGACATCGGTCTGTAGTTTTTCAAGAGGGCGTTGTCACCTTTCTCACTTCTGCTCTTCACCGCACTTCTGCTCCACGCAACACAACAAAACGTAGTGCAACCATGGAAGACGGAATTAAAGATACTCTGAAGGACTTCAAGTACCAGTTTTCCACCCGCTTTCAGAAGCTCCGCTGTAATTCCATCTTCGCCCGCGGACTTGCCGTTTTTTAGGTACTGGAGAGCCATTCTAATCTTGTTCAGACTGACGTCCAGGATATCATCGGAATAGTGTCGGATAAGACTTGCTGTTGGATCGTTACTCACACTTGCGTGTGGCTTCAACCATGATGTCTACAGCCGCCCATAGAACCTCTCAATCTCACTCAGAATCTCAGGTGTCTCCGAAACGATACTGCCACATTAAGTCTTCAGCTTTGACAGTTGGCTCTTACTGACAGACAGATCTCTGGCAAAGACTTTGGAGCAGTATTGAAGCTGCGCAAGTCTCGCCGTATGCATTTGGAGATCTGTCTTTACAGTTGTCTGTGTGCTGTCAAATCTGTTGACGATTGCAGCCTCATCTCCCGTCTAACAGCCATGAGATTAGGAGTGTGATTGGAGAATTTTTGTGTTATTCTGTGGCGGGTCTTGCAGGACTTAGCTCCGACCGCATGGACAGTTTCCACGAGCTTGTTATTCACATCCTCCACTGCACTGCCTTCTAGGCACTGAAAGCGGTTACGTACCTCGAGCTGAAAAGTTTCGGGATTCTGGATCAGAGCACGAGGGGGACGGAGCGTTGACTTCATTAGACGAGATCTCTCCAACTTAAAAGTCAATCTCATCTTTTGTCGAACCGTCGGGGCTCGACCAGGTCCACTTCCTGTGGGGCCGCTTCTGGAAGAAAGAGTTCATCATAAAGAGTCCTTCTATCTCCATAAAGTCGGCCATCTGCTGGCCCCTACGGTTCCGTTGCCCTACTCCAAATTTCCCTAACTTCAGCTCACCGCTTTCTCTTGTGCCTAGTTTTGCGTGTAAGTCTCCCATCAACACTGTGTAGTGGGTTTTGGAATGCATGGCTCTGGAAATATCCTCATACATTTACTCCACCTCCTCATCGGGATGTGCTGAGGTTGGTGCGTAAACCTGTATGACCTTCAGCGAATACCGTTTGGTGATTCTGAGTATCAGGTACGCGACCCTCGTCGACACACTCTTAATCTTTACAACGTTGTTGACAAGAGACTTGTTGACGATAAATCCGACACCACCTTGGGACAGATGGTCGCCCTCCCGGTGATAGAACAAGTTGCCGGACTCGAGGATTACCGTGTCCTCCCCCTCTTTTCGGACTTCGGATAATCCAATAATATGCCAGCGCAACTTGTCTACCTCTTCTTCCAGCTCCAGTATCTTCCCGTCAGTCCTCAGGGTGCGTGCGTTATATGTTGCCGGGTCGAGTCGTCGTAGGTGGCAACCGAACCTCCACCAGAGATTCTTAGCACCCCCTGCCCCGCCGTTACCATGGTCGCCACCGTAGTCAGGAATAGCGGGGCCGCCGGGGACTGGGGGCCATTTGTTTGCGTCGTTATTCATGGGGGGATATTTGACGTAGTTGCCACACTTGGCGAGCGGGTTGGCAACCGCAGTTTTTTATTATATTATTGTTGTTATTAGGAAGATGCCGCTGCCCAACTCCTGTCCGTCTCCCTCTGTCGCCTCTTACGACACCCACGGGAAGATATAGGGTAGTGGATATTCTCAACCGCCACTACACGGCTAGTTTAGTTATTAACAAATTCTATATTCAAAAATGGCAATTAAAAAAAAAGTAAAAACCAACATCAAAAACTAGAAAGTAATTCCCTCATAGTGGTTTCGTATGTGTTAAGACAATGTAGCAAAAAAATCTTCTTTAAACACTATAATTAGGATTTTTTTTTATTTCTTTCAGTTATTGAAGTCAGTTTATACTTTGTTTTTATAATTTAAGTTTTTAAATTTATGAGTAGGTGCAGTTTATGGCAACATTTAGAGGGCCGTCTTAATAGTTCTATTAACCATCATTCCCTAATTTCGCACCCTTAGTGAACGAATTTTTCTTTAAATTCATATGAGACTAATACAAGAGATTTGATTTAAAAAAGACAAGTTAAAATCATTTCATAAACAAAACAGTAATACTCAAACATAATAAATGAAAAATAATATGACAAATTGTGAACATCCTCCTTTTGTGAAGGCGTTTAAATGTCTCACATTCATAATATACCTATTACGTTTTGGTTCCAAAATAGCAAATCGCCAAATATGGACTCATTTTATGATAAAATTAAAAAAATGCAGTTTTGAAGCTACATATCGGGATTTGAGCTCATTACGTCTACGGGAAAGGAAAGAAAAACGTCTGTCGAACCAGCTAGTATTTTATCATGACATTTTAAACAATGTTTCTGTCTTAATTAAACGAGAAAAATAGAACGTCTCTACATTGACACAGTGTTGTTGGCAGTCCCAATGTTAATTATAATTTAAAATTCCGCTGCATTGGAAAACTTCCTGTGTTCTTGAAATATATGAGGATGTCTCGCTGGATTGACATTCAACTTAACTTCTTTACCAGTAATTCATGTTCAACACGATTCTGAGTACAACAGCCTTTGAATTGCAAATTAACACAATGGTTGGGGCATTCTGTCTTTTCAGTCTTTTGAACAGGCTTCAAATAACTGTCGAGGTCTACGGTCCTCCCTAGCTTAAAGCCTTTTATATCTTGCCTTCTTTGAATACAATATTGCTGATTTTGAACGAGATGCGGATAGTTTGAGCATTCATTATTTTTGCATGATTTTATTTCATTATTTTTACACGTCACTAATACCTGAAGAAAAGAATATTAGAAAACACTCATAAATGGGCCTGATGCTTTAAAGTTTTATTTACTGCATCTGTGGCAACAAATAATAATAATAATGTCCTTCAGACCGAATTTTGGCCACGCCGACCAGACATAACCTAGACTAACCATCTGCGCAGAACAGGATTATAGTGTCCAAATGTATGCGCAAACACAACTACACGCTCTGAACACTCTCATAGTCCGATGGGAGGGCAAACTGACACGACCGGAGAGAGATCAGGCACAGGACCTACGACTTTACGTGCTCTGCGGGGTACGGGAGAGAAACAACGCCAACTCCCTCACTCCGGGCAGCTTCCTGCTGTCGGGACCTCATGATCATCAATCACTTTTACGATCACTAGAGCAATGAGGCAATCAAAAGTTCTTTGCTCCTGATACCTGCACATGTCCTATTGCGGACTCTTAAAATTGCTTAAACTAAATGTTTGATTGATGCGTAATCTGTTTGCTTCCAAATTGTAAAAACTATCAAAAAACAGAATAAAATTGGTTTTAAAAGTACTATAATTTTAGAGTTTTGCATAGTAATCTGATTTTATAGGAAATGTAGGTACTTCCGACAAAATATTTTAGCAACTTTTGTATTTAGTTACAAATATATGTTACACTTTTATCGCCGGTGATCTAAATTCAAACAACTGTGTTTGTAAAGTAGCTATATTTTTTTTTCGTACCCCGCCACTACACTACACTCACTAACAATATATTTATACGTAACCGACATATTATTATAATTTTTAATAATAAATGATTTTAAATCTGAATTATTGATTAAATCCAGTAACACATAAACATTTTTATTGGAAAAATTTTGAAACGTTATCATTCTATACGGGTATAAATAAAACTACGATAAAAATCCTGAATTCTGATTGATTTAAATATTCATTAAGATCTAAATGTATTCTTGGTGTGCCTGAAGGCATCCCTGGATATTACGCTACAAATAAAAATTTATAATTCAAGAGAAATGGGAATTTACAGGAGCTTCGGAAGGCGGAAATAACGTTCTAAAAGATTTTGGAATTTACCCTATATTTCATTTTCCATATTTAATAATGCTGGAGATGAAATAATTACTGGTATATTATATAATGTTTAATTTGTACACATATGTACTCGATATGGATATGGACTCGATACTAGCGACCCGCTCCAGTTTAGCCTGGCTAGCATAGGATATTTAGATGTAAGATAGTTAAAGACCATTTATTTAGAGTGGAAAAACTCAACAGTCGGCCGGTAAGGTTATGGCGTCCGTATTTTGGGATGCACATGGAATAATTTTCATCGACTATCTTGGAAAGGGAAAAACCATCAACAGCGACTATTATATAGCGTTGTTGGAGCGTTTGAAGGACGAAATCGCGAAAAAACGGCCCCATTTGAAGAAGAAGAAAGTGTTGTTTCATCAAGACAATGCGCCGTGTCACAAATCGATGAAAACGATGGCAAAATTGCATGAATTGGGCTTCGAATTGCTTCCGCATCCACCGTATTCTCCAGATTTGGCCCCCAGCGACTTTTTCCTGTTCTCAGATCTCAAGAAAATGCTCGCTGGAAAGAAATTTAAAGCCGATGAGGAAGTAATCGCCGAAACAGAGGCCTATTTTGAGGCTAAACACAAATCGTACTACAAAAATGCTATTGAAAAGTTGGAAGATCGCTATAATCGGTGTATCGCCCTCGATGGCAACTATGTTGAATAATAAAATCGAATTTTGCCAAAAAAATGTGTTTTTCTATAAAACGATACGAACTTTTCAGCCCAACGTTACTTAGCCTTTGAGCGAGATAAAAACCAGCCCTCTTATCACCAAAGTGGCTTATTATACTTGTAACAAGATCTAATTATGTTGTAATATACCTTGCCTAACTGTATTTCATCCCTGTTAGATCTTATCATAGTTTCATCTCCTGATCACGTGTCAAAGCATGGTCAATGTGCAGCTGTGGCATTCTCTCATCATGACCTCATCTTTCTTTCATATAAAATACGTACTCCTAAACTTCGAGGCAAGTTACTGATGCTACGGAATTTTAGTGGGATGAATATAGAATGTTTACAAGACGATTCCCTTAATGCTAACTGGTCTGCTGTATACTCTGCAGATTCTATAGACTTAAAAGTGGAAACATTTAATTACATTTTGATTGACCTTTATGACACCCATGCACCAATCAGACCAGTTAAAGTTAAACACTCCCCTGCACCTTGGCTAACAGACGATATTAAATCACTGTTAAATAAGAAAAATAAAGCTAGGCTTATTTATAACAGTGATAAATCGGACCACAATAGAGACAAGTATAGGAGCATACGGAATCGCTGCAATACAATTTGTAGAGACGCACAACAACGCCATGTTCAGAGATCAGTCGAGAACGGAGACCCTGCAAAAATTTGGAAGTTTCTCAGATCTATAGGAGTCGGAAAATCTAAAGAATCTACTATTTCGAATGAAGACGTTGACATTGAATCATTAAATCAACATTTCTCATCTACCTCTTCGTTTTCAAACGATAATATAAAATCATATACTTTAAACAATCTGTCCAAAGCATCAACTCCTAATTTCTCGCCGTTCACCTTCAATCAATTTTCCGACTGTGATGTTAAAAAGAGCGTTTTGTCCATATCGTCAAGTGCCATCGGATGTGATGAAATTAGCCGTAAAATGATCGTCCCCCTGATTGACATTATTCTCCCTATCTTAACTCATATTTTCAATTACTCCATATCCTCTGAATCCTTTCCTCGAATTTGGAAGGAAGCAAATATCATTCCTTTTCCTAAAAAGAAGAACCCCTGTTCTCCCTCAGATTATCGACCTATATCTATCCTTCCATTCCTTTCAAAAGTCCTTGAACGTTTAGTCTTTGCACAACTTAACCTCTTCCTAAATAAAAACTCCCTTCTTGACTCCTTTCAATCGGGGTTCAGACTTGGTCATAGTACGGTTACAGCGTTACTTAAAATCACAGATGATATTCGTTGGGGTATGGACCAAAAGCAGCTCACATTACTTACGCTACTGGATTTCAGTAATGCTTTTAACACCGTCGATTTTGATGTATTGCTGAGTCTGCTACGCTCTATTAACATATCTCCAGCGGCAATTGAATGGTTTCAAAGCTATTTGCGTGGCCGCCGGCAGCGGGTTATGGTAGGGGGTGCCACATCTTCGTGGTGTGAACTAACTGCTGGTGTACCACAAGGTGGCGTGTTGTCTCCTCTCCTTTTTTCTGTGTTTATTAATTCTGTTACTTCACGAATTTCTTCTCTCTACCATTTGTATGCAGATGATCTTCAAGTTTACTCCCATACATCACTCCAGAACCTTCCCAATGCCATCAATGACACTAATATGAATCTTGCTGCAATACATGATTGGAGCAGGTCGTTCGGGCTCAATTTAAATCCCAATAAGACCCAAGCCATTATTGTTGGAAATAGTACTGTAATTTCCAGAATTTGTTGGGATAACCTACCACCTATTGTTATTGATGGTGTTGTGATACCTTTTAGCAAATCTGTAAAAGACCTAGGATTACACATTGATCAAAATCTTTCTTGGTCCCTACATATTAAAGAGTCCAGTAGAAAGATGTTCGCGGCATCACCTTCCTTACGACGTTTGCGTAACTCATTACCGATTCCTACTAGAATTTTACTGGCACAGTCCTTGTTACTCCCTATCCTTGATTATGCTGATGTATGCTATTCTAATCTTACTGAGGATCAATTAAATAAACTTGAGCGTCTTCAGAATTTCGCTATTAGGTTCATATTTGGCCTCCGCAAATATGATCATGTTTCTGAGTTTTGTACTAAGCTCAAGTGGCTTCCTATCAGACTTCGTCGGAATACTCACATTCTATCTCAACTGTACTGTGTACTATTTGATCCTAAAACACCGAAGTATTTAAAGGAAAAATTTGAGTTTGCGGGTGCAAATAAAGATCATTCCAGATTATCCGATAAACTTATTTTGCGAATGCCTGCTCACAATTCAAAATTTTTTAATTCTTCCTTTTGTGTCAAAGCAATTAAGTTATGGAACTCGCTGCCTTTAACAATTAAGAAAGCCCAAAACATTGAGTCTTTCAAAAAAATGGTTAAAAATTATTATTTAAATATGTGTTCTGCTTAATATATTTCATTATCATATCTACTATACTTGATAAGGTTTGTGTATATATGGTATGTATATAATGTGTAGCTATAATGTGTTATAAAAATATTTACAAATATGTATATGTATAAATATGTATGTGTATAAATATGTATATGATTATGTATGTATATATTTATATGTATGTATGTATATATATATATATATATATATATATATATATATATATATATATATATATATGTGTGGTATGCATGATTTTTTATCTACTATTTATGCACACTTCTATATTTTTGTATGTAAAACATCTCCTTCACCAAGGTTTGCCTGGAAGAGATCGCTGTTTAGCGATAAGGCCACCTAATTGTACATAAATTTATCTATAGTTTGTTGTTATTTGTATTATTGTGTGTGCAATAATATAAAGAAGTTTGATAATAGGATGGTAGGATAGCTATATATAATACTCGGGCAATATGAGTAATAGTAATTTAAACTTCATTATTTATCACATTGTCTTGTTATTATGAATATTGCTACGTAAATGTTTATAAAACCTAACATAACCCTATCATGTTAATAAATTTTAAGACAATAAGTTAATAATAACAAAAGTATAACAAATCTGAAATAAACCTAAGGAACCGGAAACCCTTTTCGAACACGAAAAGGAAACGAGGAAACGAGTCATTATATCTGAGTACTTAGCGGTGACGATGCATCTGCATTTTGAATCTTTATTTAGGATAAATATAGGTATCTAGGGGCCACACCATACATTTACCATAAGCGTACTATGCGCTCGTTTGTCACCCTTATTCTATAAAAAAATATAACAAATGAAATTAACTGGTGTAAAATGTGAAAGAAGGGAAAATCACTTTGCTTTTAAATTTTTTTTTAATATTGCCATTTGCGACATTTTTCAAGCTACCTGGATATTATCAATAATGCCCTATTAATCACTTGGTTCATAACATATCATATTTAACAATGGAGAAAATATAGATAAATAAAAATGTTTAAATAGATCTGAATGTTTGAATAGATTTGAAGCGACAGTAGCCTAATGGCAGGGCGCTGACCGCGAACTCAAAAAGGTCGTGGGATCAAATCCGCCATTCGACTACTGGCGTGAACCACTCGTAACACAAGCAATTGATGCTTACCATGAGTGGTTAAGACGGTTCCCCTAGCGAGAGACCTTGAGCTTTCGGTCCCATACAATCCACGCGCTCTCGCTACAATATATCACGGAAAAATACGCCCGAATATTTGGAATTATTTCAATTAAAAGAGATAAGCGAACTTAAGAAATTAAATAAAACGTGTAGAATATAGATTTTTAAATTATCTATCCATTAGTGTAATTCTCAAATGATTAGAGCATTTCCTTTAGCAACAGATGCATGTAATCAATAATTTTAGTCATTTTTTAAAAGTGGATTTTAAATGTATTCATAACACATAAAAACAAATTAGAATACGTGGTACGTTAGAAAACGTGAAATGTGATGATAGGATATCGTACATTAATAATGTGCTTTTAGATGTAGCTTATTTCTCATAATTAATGAGATAATAGTCTCTGAAAAACGCACTTTTGCTAGGTTTTGGTCAGGGTACCGCCTTAAGGGAAATATTAGTAATGTTTATAGCATTGTTAATATTCTTTAAAAAAAAAGATCATCACCATCATTACAGCCGCCACATCCACCTACGAAACCTTCAAGAAATGCCATAAATTAATTACATTTTAATAGATTTTTATTGTAAAATTAAGGCTATTTATAGCGTATTTAATAAATTAATATAACTGTTTTGGGATATGTGTTTCAAGCTGGCAAATTTCAAAGTGAATCAAGTTTAATTTACTGTCGTATCGCATTATTAATGACACAGGTGTACTCATTACTCCTAAATTTGATGATATTCTCCACAATATAAGGAAAATTAATGTCTAGTTGAAATTTGACAAATGTAATGACAAAAATTTTATGTTAAACTTTTGTATGTATTGTTTTGTACAAATTTCTTGGGGAAGTCTTAGGGAATGTTGACTATAGCATTCACATAGCGTGTTGTGCGTTTGCTCAGGAATGCTCCTAAAAAGGTGTTGAACAACATACCAGGCACGTCTAGTAGTTTATGAAACAGATAATAAGTACCGATACAGATAGTTAAATTTTGAGTTATTTTACTTTGAAATTAGGACACTTTATTGACGCCGTAAATAGATCAGGAAAATATCGACATCTAATTAAATGTATAAAATTAACATTACGTAGTGAATATTCCTAAACCGCCACTACCTCATGTGACTACACGGTTAAAAAGATTGGAACATAAGTTTTGAAGGTTAAGTTTAAGTAAGAGTTTTCGGATAAAACTTGCTCGTAATAAGAAACACTACAAATTGCTTCACGAAGCTTTAATAACATACGCATAACTTATGCCACAAGAATTTACCGGTAACCTCAAATACCGCGGAGCGCAACTCGCTTGTGTTCTAAGAGGTTAGAAAAGTTGTTTTTTTATAATTGATAACAGGAGTAACGTATCTCACGATTACACATATTTATTTACAGGGTAGACCCACATACGTGGCAGAGCCATACTGCAGCTATATTAAGGTTGTAATCATGAATGAGTTGACTCGACTGGAGTAGTATCAGGTTCTCACAAATACCAGCGTAAAATAGCAGCTTAATGCTGCTGTGTTTCATATAGTGAGTGTAGGGAACCAGAGACCCTTTTTCATGGAAAAGGCAAGCTCTCTAAATCCTTAGGGCGATAGCGCATTTGTATTTTGGCTCTTAGTCGAGGACAAATATAGATCTCTGTGGGTTACCTATGGGCATGTTTGTCACCCTTACTGTATAAAAAAAACGTTTAAGCACATAAAATTTTTATTATTGTATACGATTTAAGAACTTCAAATTAGCTCACCGCAATATATAGCTGCCAACGCTTCAACCTACATGTGACGTCATGATGCTTTTGACAAATCCTCTGAGCATTGGTTGTAATATATGTAATCAGTCAATCCGTCAATCAGCGTTCACAATCAACCGTGCTTTTTTAAGTATAGCGTTTTGATAAAAACAATACATATAAAAATATTTACATGTACATATCTATTAATCTATTAAATTATCACGAACTTCGCGATATAATATTCGGAATTTAAATTTACGATGAAATAACACGAACCGGTGCGGTATATTGAGGTAGCAACTCTAAAGTACCGGACCTTTTGCCACTTTGAACTGATGGTACCACTACAATTATAATGAACTTCAATGAACTTACTAAAGTATGTCTATTGAAGTACCGATGTAATAAGCTCTGTTAATAACTCCTACTAAGCATTTAAGTTTATGCCTTGCCCTTTTCTTCACATAGTGGCTGTCCTAAGAGGCGCTAAGCGAATTTATAAGGTCACTCTGGTTCTACTGCGGATATCCTCATTTCTAATTTTATCACGCAGAGAAACTACGAGCATAGCCCTCTCCATAGCTCGCTGAGCGACTTTGAGTGTCCTCATACGGCAGCAGTGAAGGACCACGTCTCGGTTCCGTAGGTTATCACTGGCAATACGCAATGGTTGTACAGCTTAGTTTTCAGGTTTTGAGGTATACCTGACGAGAAGATGCGTCGTAATATCCCGAACGCTGCCCAGCCGTGTTGAATCCGTCGATTGACCTCTCGGTCGAAGTTGGACTTACCTAGTCGGACTATTTGTCCCATGTAAACGTAATCGTCAACAACTTCGTGCTTAGTGCTCCCAACAACTACCGGCATAGGTGTGACATGGACATTAAACATGATCTTTGTTTTGTCCATGTTCATCTTAAAACGTTGGGAGGCACTATTGAGGTCATTGTGCATAGTGATTAAGTCCTCCAGCGATTCTGCCATAAGGGCAAATTGAAGGTGAGTGAGGTACTCGCCATTGATGTTAGTACCGTATTCTTTCCAGTCCAGTAGCTTGAAAACCTCTTCCAATGCAGCGGTGAAGAGTTTCGGGGAAATAACGTAACCCTGTCTTACACCTCTCTGCAGTTGAATAGGTTTTGTACTATGGTTCTGTACTCGGATAGCCATCGTAGCCCTACTGTACAAACACTTCGGTACTTCAATATACCGACAGTTAACTTGGCACCGCTGAAGAGACTGTAGCACCGCCCAAATTTCGAGGGAATCAAAGGCTTTTTCATGGTCCATATACGCCAGGCAGATTGTACTCTTCGGAGTTCAGTACAATTTGCCACAGGGTATGTATGTGGTCTATGGTACTAAAGCCTTTTCGGAAACCGGCTTGTTCAGGAGGCTGGAATTCGTCGATTCTGCGTGCGAGACGATTCGTAATGGCTCTCGAAAACAGCACATAGACGCGGCTCAGAAGGGACATCGGTCTGTAGTTTTTCAAGAGGGCGTTGTCACCTTTCTCACTTCTGCTCTTCACCGCACTTCTGCTCCACGCAACACAACAAAACGTAGTGCAACCATGGAAGACGGAATTAAAGATACTCTGAAGGACTTCAAGTACCAGTTTTCCACCCGCTTTCAGAAGCTCCGCTGTAATTCCATCTTCGCCCGCGGACTTGCCGTTTTTTAGGTACTGGAGAGCCATTCTAATCTTGTTCAGACTGACGTCCAGGATATCATCGGAATAGTGTCGGATAAGACTTGCTGTTGGATCGTTACTCACACTTGCGTGTGGCTTCAACCATGATGTCTACAGCCGCCCATAGAACCTCTCAATCTCACTCAGAATCTCAGGTGTCTCCGAAACGATACTGCCACATTAAGTCTTCAGCTTTGACAGTTGGCTCTTACTGACAGACAGATCTCTGGCAAAGACTTTGGAGCAGTATTGAAGCTGCGCAAGTCTCGCCGTATGCATTTGGAGATCTGTCTTTACAGTTGTCTGTGTGCTGTCAAATCTGTTGACGATTGCAGCCTCATCTCCCGTCTAACAGCCATGAGATTAGGAGTGTGATTGGAGAATTTTTGTGTTATTCTGTGGCGGGTCTTGCAGGACTTAGCTCCGACCGCATGGACAGTTTCCACGAGCTTGTTATTCACATCCTCCACTGCACTGCCTTCTAGGCACTGAAAGCGGTTACGTACCTCGAGCTGAAAAGTTTCGGGATTCTGGATCAGAGCACGAGGGGGACGGAGCGTTGACTTCATTAGACGAGATCTCTCCAACTTAAAAGTCAATCTCATCTTTTGTCGAACCGTCGGGGCTCGACCAGGTCCACTTCCTGTGGGGCCGCTTCTGGAAGAAAGAGTTCATCATAAAGAGTCCTTCTATCTCCATAAAGTCGGCCATCTGCTGGCCCCTACGGTTCCGTTGCCCTACTCCAAATTTCCCTAACTTCAGCTCACCGCTTTCTCTTGTGCCTAGTTTTGCGTGTAAGTCTCCCATCAACACTGTGTAGTGGGTTTTGGAATGCATGGCTCTGGAAATATCCTCATACATTTACTCCACCTCCTCATCGGGATGTGCTGAGGTTGGTGCGTAAACCTGTATGACCTTCAGCGAATACCGTTTGGTGATTCTGAGTATCAGGTACGCGACCCTCGTCGACACACTCTTAATCTTTACAACGTTGTTGACAAGAGACTTGTTGACGATAAATCCGACACCACCTTGGGACAGATGGTCGCCCTCCCGGTGATAGAACAAGTTGCCGGACTCGAGGATTACCGTGTCCTCCCCCTCTTTTCGGACTTCGGATAATCCAATAATATGCCAGCGCAACTTGTCTACCTCTTCTTCCAGCTCCAGTATCTTCCCGTCAGTCCTCAGGGTGCGTGCGTTATATGTTGCCGGGTCGAGTCGTCGTAGGTGGCAACCGAACCTCCACCAGAGATTCTTAGCACCCCCTGCCCCGCCGTTACCATGGTCGCCACCGTAGTCAGGAATAGCGGGGCCGCCGGGGACTGGGGGCCATTTGTTTGCGTCGTTATTCATGGGGGGATATTTGACGTAGTTGCCACACTTGGCGAGCGGGTTGGCAACCGCAGTTTTTTATTATATTATTGTTGTTATTAGGAAGATGCCGCTGCCCAACTCCTGTCCGTCTCCCTCTGTCGCCTCTTACGACACCCACGGGAAGATATAGGGTAGTGGATATTCTCAACCGCCACTACACGGCTAGTTTAGTTATTAACAAATTCTATATTCAAAAATGGCAATTAAAAAAAAAGTAAAAACCAACATCAAAAACTAGAAAGTAATTCCCTCATAGTGGTTTCGTATGTGTTAAGACAATGTAGCAAAAAAATCTTCTTTAAACACTATAATTAGGATTTTTTTTTATTTCTTTCAGTTATTGAAGTCAGTTTATACTTTGTTTTTATAATTTAAGTTTTTAAATTTATGAGTAGGTGCAGTTTATGGCAACATTTAGAGGGCCGTCTTAATAGTTCTATTAACCATCATTCCCTAATTTCGCACCCTTAGTGAACGAATTTTTCTTTAAATTCATATGAGACTAATACAAGAGATTTGATTTAAAAAAGACAAGTTAAAATCATTTCATAAACAAAACAGTAATACTCAAACATAATAAATGAAAAATAATATGACAAATTGTGAACATCCTCCTTTTGTGAAGGCGTTTAAATGTCTCACATTCATAATATACCTATTACGTTTTGGTTCCAAAATAGCAAATCGCCAAATATGGACTCATTTTATGATAAAATTAAAAAAATGCAGTTTTGAAGCTACATATCGGGATTTGAGCTCATTACGTCTACGGGAAAGGAAAGAAAAACGTCTGTCGAACCAGCTAGTATTTTATCATGACATTTTAAACAATGTTTCTGTCTTAATTAAACGAGAAAAATAGAACGTCTCTACATTGACACAGTGTTGTTGGCAGTCCCAATGTTAATTATAATTTAAAATTCCGCTGCATTGGAAAACTTCCTGTGTTCTTGAAATATATGAGGATGTCTCGCTGGATTGACATTCAACTTAACTTCTTTACCAGTAATTCATGTTCAACACGATTCTGAGTACAACAGCCTTTGAATTGCAAATTAACACAATGGTTGGGGCATTCTGTCTTTTCAGTCTTTTGAACAGGCTTCAAATAACTGTCGAGGTCTACGGTCCTCCCTAGCTTAAAGCCTTTTATATCTTGCCTTCTTTGAATACAATATTGCTGATTTTGAACGAGATGCGGATAGTTTGAGCATTCATTATTTTTGCATGATTTTATTTCATTATTTTTACACGTCACTAATACCTGAAGAAAAGAATATTAGAAAACACTCATAAATGGGCCTGATGCTTTAAAGTTTTATTTACTGCATCTGTGGCAACAAATAATAATAATAATGTCCTTCAGACCGAATTTTGGCCACGCCGACCAGACATAACCTAGACTAACCATCTGCGCAGAACAGGATTATAGTGTCCAAATGTATGCGCAAACACAACTACACGCTCTGAACACTCTCATAGTCCGATGGGAGGGCAAACTGACACGACCGGAGAGAGATCAGGCACAGGACCTACGACTTTACGTGCTCTGCGGGGTACGGGAGAGAAACAACGCCAACTCCCTCACTCCGGGCAGCTTCCTGCTGTCGGGACCTCATGATCATCAATCACTTTTACGATCACTAGAGCAATGAGGCAATCAAAAGTTCTTTGCTCCTGATACCTGCACATGTCCTATTGCGGACTCTTAAAATTGCTTAAACTAAATGTTTGATTGATGCGTAATCTGTTTGCTTCCAAATTGTAAAAACTATCAAAAAACAGAATAAAATTGGTTTTAAAAGTACTATAATTTTAGAGTTTTGCATAGTAATCTGATTTTATAGGAAATGTAGGTACTTCCGACAAAATATTTTAGCAACTTTTGTATTTAGTTACAAATATATGTTACACTTTTATCGCCGGTGATCTAAATTCAAACAACTGTGTTTGTAAAGTAGCTATATTTTTTTTTCGTACCCCGCCACTACACTACACTCACTAACAATATATTTATACGTAACCGACATATTATTATAATTTTTAATAATAAATGATTTTAAATCTGAATTATTGATTAAATCCAGTAACACATAAACATTTTTATTGGAAAAATTTTGAAACGTTATCATTCTATACGGGTATAAATAAAACTACGATAAAAATCCTGAATTCTGATTGATTTAAATATTCATTAAGATCTAAATGTATTCTTGGTGTGCCTGAAGGCATCCCTGGATATTACGCTACAAATAAAAATTTATAATTCAAGAGAAATGGGAATTTACAGGAGCTTCGGAAGGCGGAAATAACGTTCTAAAAGATTTTGGAATTTACCCTATATTTCATTTTCCATATTTAATAATGCTGGAGATGAAAGAATTACTGGTATATTATATAATGTTTAATTTGTACACATATGTACTCGATATGGATATGGACTCGATACTAGCGACCCGCTCCAGTTTAGCCTGGCTAGCATAGGATATTTAGATGTAAGATAGTTAAAGACCATTTATTTAATTCATTTGCGTTTGTTTTAAATGTCTAAGTTTTCGGTAAAAATTTAGCCTTGATCATTGAACAGGCATTGCTCTCTACTTTATGACTTTTTGACTGCTTTTTTCATTACAATCATTTCCGTCAATCTGAAGAATATCTCGTACAAACAGACAGACAAAAATTTTAAAAAGCATAATGGAAGAAAACATATTTCCAAACTACAGACAACTTCTATTTTATTTATAGTATGTATGTATAGATTATCATACTAATGTATATGTCTTACAACACCGTTTATTTTGTTTAAGTGAAGATCAAAACACAATATAAAATTCTAGGGGGAAAGGGAGAGAACCGGCGGACGATGCAGGCGGTATCGAGGAGCACCGCCTTCTGCATTTAGACGCGAGAGGCTGACTGGGATTAGCCCGTTTGCAGAAACGATTACAGGAATAATTTTAGTCGGCAGGCCACCCCACATGTCGGTCACCTCGTGAACCAGGTCTAGATATTTTGTTCGTTTATCTGTTTCGGCTTTCACGAGGTTCTCGTCATACGGAATGGTAATGTTGACCAAAAATATCCTTGACTGTGCCCGGTCCATCAGCACAATATCAGGCTTATTCGCAAGAATAGTCCTGTCTGTGATGATGGTCCTGTCCCAGTAGAGCCTGGCGCGATCATTTTCGAGCACGGCTTCCGGCAAGTACCTGTAATACGGCAATTTCCGGTCCACGAGACCGTATTTCAGAGCGAGCTCCTGGTGTAAGATTCTGGCTACTAGGTTGTGCCTGTGCAAGTACTCAGAGTTAGAAAGCGCCGAACAACTGATTTACTATTTTTATTATTTTTGGGATATCTGTATAGTTTTCTCATCTGGTTGGGTTCTATAAATATATAATTATAAATTAAAATGAGAAGATAAATATATATAAATATCAATAAATTAAAATAAATACAAAAAATTCCTCATCGTCCGAATCAACCACAACCGGAAGATCCGTGGCGGCTTCTAGGCGTGGCAGCTGGTCTGTCGCCTGAGGAGCCGCATCCCCAGCCGCAGCCAATTTATTCGATGAGGGGATGGCCTCACGTCGTAGTCGTTCGAGCTCGCCATCATCAAATATTTTCGAGCGTATGATGTACCGAACTCGGTCTGCCAGGTTTTGTTCCGTGACGGGAATAGACGGCTCCAGCTCAGCAAAAAAGCAATGCATCCGAGCCCGATACGCTATCCCTGCAGTTTCTTCCCCTTTCATCCTATAGTACGCCCGCAATGCGTTTGCGTTCATATCTCTTGTCCAACGCATGCGGCGCATTCCACCAGCGACGGATGCCGCTTGCCGAGTCCAAGAGGACCCTGCCGACATCAATCCGTTTGGTGGGGATGATGGATGCTGGAGGCTGCTAGGTGATCTTGCAGCTCCTCGCGCTCAGCTGGCGGTCTGCATGCCGCCGCGTCCAGCGCCAGCTCCAGACGCGCCCTGGCGACCCCCAGGCAACGACCTATGCGCTTTCTATTGCAATCCATCATCCATTTTTAGGCGCCAATTAACGGGAGACGCCCAGGCCCGGCACCGTTTTATTGTATCATTGTACGGCCGTAAGCACAAACGGGCCTTTGCACCCTAAGTACTGCCGAGGCACGGCGCTCACACCTCAAGAGGCAAGGCGCTGCTGACTGCACCGACGTAGCAGTTTTGTCACTTAACTGTTTCGTCAGCGGGCGATGGGGTCGTCACTTCCATACGCCATATATTATTATTATTATTATGGGGTATATATATATAGTTTTCTCATCTGATTGGGTTCTATAAATATATAAATATAAATATACATAAATATCAATAAAAATACATAAATAAATAAAGATCCAACCAGATGGAAGCCCTCGGCAGGGGAGACCAGACGGCCGAGGGTTAGGAGGAAAGGGAAAGAAACCCGCGGACATGCGGACGGTATAGAGGAGCACTGCCTTCTGCATTTGAGCTCGCACAAAGCTACTCTCTGATGAGACTGGTCACCGTGACCGAAATTCGGTCTTGAGGATATTATAATGTTCACTGCAGCGTTGCCACTTGGACGATCATCAAATTATTTTAATTGAGAACAATCCCATACATTAAAAGTAAAATTTCTAAACTATAAAAAATAACTGCCAAACGGGCACATCCGTGTTCAAACTCAAACAAGAACTCATTTGACGCTAGGCCTGCTACTCATTTTGCCGAGAGTTAAAAGTGCAGTTTTAACGTTTCTCATTTTACGCGTCACGAACAGAGCAATTTTAAATAAACTTATACCTCTTACCGTTTATGTGCCTTTTAGTTTACGATAGTAAAAATTGCTTGCAGTGGTTTTTGACTTCTATTTTTCATTTCTTTTTAATTATTTTCAAGATATTAAAACTTACCTAAAATTCGCGTATTAAATGAATGATGTGTCTTACCTCGGTTGAAGAGCAGGCCCCGCCCACCCTCAATTGCGTGCACTACCCGCGATTTTATAAATATTTTATTTTTTTAAATTGTTAACATAGCAACGTAATATATAACACCATATTGTTGGGCACTGGCCTTTTCTTAATTCTGAGGGGTTTATATAATAGCATACTGTTGCCCATTCTCGCCGAAGGCGTGATAAAATACAAATTACAATTTTGTTGGTACCGGCGGCGATCAAACCCGAGTGGCTCGCGACCCTTGAAATTCCAAAGTAATAAAAAATGTCAGTAAGTATGTAAGTCGATGGATAGACATGGCTCAGGATCGTGCTTTGTGGAAATCCTTGGGGGAGGCCTCTGGTTAGCAGCGGACTTTACGGTAAAAGGTATGCATATGTGTCTTGTGTTTTTCTTAAAAAAAAGGGTGATTGTAAAAACATGAACACGGTATTTGTATCTAAAGGGAAAAAGGAGGAAAGGATTTGTATCTAAGAGGAAAGGAAGAAAAAAGGACAGCCGTTTTTGGGCCCACTAGAAATTTTAACGACACTTAATGGTATTACATAAAAAAGATACTAATTGTATTATAGCAAATTAATGGCCTAAAGATTTTGAAAATCTAACCCTAATCAAAATTTTGTTAATATAGAAATGAGCGATAATATGAGTATCAAATTAAATTTCTTTTTAATACCTAATTTCTACCATAAAAAGTGTAGAATTAAGCCTTACACTGTGTTTGGTGGTATTTCTTGTATTCAATTATCTCAAAACATCAAGTGAAAATGAGCTGTGGTAGCTCATATGGTTAACGCTCGCTGTAAATATAACAGAACGCGAGTAACCCGGGTTCGATCCCCGTCGGCACCAATGAAATTGTTAATTTCAATTTTAAGTGCTGATTTACTACGTGCTCGGCGGTGAAGGAAAACATCATGAGGAAACCTGCATGTCTGAGGAATAAGGAACAAAAATATTTAGATGACATGTGAAGTTCGCCAACACTTCCTTGCCCAAAAACTCTCCAAGAAATGAAGGGAGGCCCAGCTGTGGGTGGCTGTAACTTTATGTCAGAAATTAAGTTGTAGAAGTCAAGTAATAATGACATTAATTGTATAATGAACAATAATTATCCAAACAATATTCAAAATTAGAAAACATGCAAAAAAATTCATTCGGGAATTATAACGTGCTGCTTGAGATCGTTACACTATAAGGAAAGACTCTCAGCATACACACAAACTTAGATTGGTTTTTCTTTATAAGGTCCTTAACTGTGCCATTGGTTGAATTACTTTTCCTAGTTGGAATAGTAATCTCCATTACTTGTGCTAAAAAGAAGGAAGCAATAGATAGAAAATTAATTTTCATAAAATCATGGTACATAAATTATTAAATAATGTGGAGTTAGTACGTTTTGCCGCAGTTGGCATGCAAAAATTTATTTTAATTTAATTTTACTAGCTTTAACTGCACTCTAAAATAAGTTTTAATTTGACAGTTCCGTAACCCAGTGGCTTAGCAATAAATTAAGTCCCGCAAAAACACGTTTTTGTATGGCCTACAAATAATTGTACAAGGATAAACATCCAGACAATTATTTGTAGGCCATATAAAACACTTGTTCCGTGCGGGATTCGAACCCGCGGCCTATAGCGCTGAAACTCATTGCTTGACCACTACGCCACGGAGCAGTTTATTGAAACTCTAAAATTATCTAGTGTAAATATGACAGAAATATGAAAATGTTAGTAACAACTGAACGAGAATATCCAAATTTGAATGTCCTTCTATTCTATGCTATTAAGACAAATGAGCTTATTTCGTTCATCGAGTCGTATAGGACTCTCATCTCTCGTAAGGAAATGAATCGTTTTATATTTAGCTGATAACAAGATCTTTAGTTAAATGGTCGACCCTTTACAAGTACGGCTTTTAGTAAATAATTGTGTGAGAATAAAATAAAATTGTTCTTTATTATATAAAACCCCTGACGAATGGACTATGAGAATATCTGTGAAATTTGGTATTAAAAAAGAATATTTTTTAAATTCCTATTAGAAGTATTTGTGTTTGTGAAAAATAACCAAAATGAAACAAACCTAAACACAAAAATCTAAATACATGATTCAAAACTACATATAAATTAATTTAGTCATTCTGGAAATAAGTTCTGTCGGAAAAAGGAGATGTACAGCATCTGCAGTTAAATATTAATAAAAAATGAGATTACAACCAGCAAATAAAATTTATTACTTTAAAAATTAATCTTTATAGTCAACGAAATTCACACCAAGCATGATTCTAGTACATCCGCACGAGATGAAATTGTATTTTTTGAATATAGTAATGTAGTAATGAAAACGTAGGTTATTTTTAAAGTATAATTTCTGAACATTCATAATATAAGTACGAGATTTAAATGCACTCGTTCGTACTAAATTATAATTCCAGCAACGCGTTCCCCTTTCGGTATATATAAACAACACTGTTAACACGCTATTTATAGTAATTAACTTGATTAACGTTCGCTGTACCCTAAAATCGAGAACTTAAATAATTTTAAGTAAATAAATTAAAATAACATTGAGTAAATAGTTATTTTTTTATATTTTAATAGTATCATAGTAGTAAAGTAAAGCATTACCCTCACACTTACGTTCTCCTGTATGGTGAAGGCATTTTACATAAATAAATTGCACAGTTATTTCTAAAGGCCATACAAATATCTCTCTCATGTTTCAGTTTTTCATGGGCGGCGGTATTCACCATCAGGTGAGCCACAACTCGTTTGCACTTTTTTATATAAAAAATTACATTGCGGGTTCAAATTCTGCACGGAACAAGTGGTTGTATTTTTTATAGACTAAGGGTGACAAACGAATACACAGTCCACCTGTATATCTAGACTATCTCACTAGTAGTATCCTTAATTGAGAATCAAAAAGCAGATGCAGTGTCACTCCCGACAGAATACTTCGCTTCCAATAAAAAGGGTCTCCGGATCTTTACAGTAACATACGAAACGCAGCAGCATCAAACTGCTATTTTATGCTGGTATTTTGTGACGGCGTGGTTCTTCACCAACCGAGCTGTCTCATTCCTGCTGCAGTCATAATATAGCCACAGCTTGGCTCTACCACCTCGATGCAAATAACTTAGAAATGGTTGTTTGATCCTAAATATTTGTTTATGTGAAAATTTTAATTATAAAACGCCTTCACGATACAGAATTCAATCCTTCTGTAAGAGTAGTAACCTTTTATTTTAATTAAAATACAATAAGACGTCATGTAATAGCGGCGTATAGTATACAATACTCAATAACAATCCCTGAGCGAACGAAATCACGCACGCACGCACGCACACACACACACACACACACACACACACACACACACACGCGCGCGCGCGTGTTTATGTGTGTGTGTGTGTGCAATGATTGCAATGCATGCAATGATTCTGTATTTGTCAATGTACGTTAATAAAATTAACAATAACGTATGGTTGCGCGGCAAAAGAAACGGGTACTCTCACATTTTGTTCGGTTGGTTATTGTTCGCCAGTGTCTCTTTCCATCCTATCCACGCATTCCATTCCACACGCACTTAAAGGGGGGGGGGGTCTAGAATGTGACGCGATTTTTTGACAATTAAGAAACGCGCCCCGCATAAATGAAGGGTGGAGATGGTAAACCAATAAAAGAGCCAGCGTTGCAGCCGCTCCTTCTTCTTGCATCGTAGTTGAAGACCAACAGTAGTTGTGTTCGCACCTCTGTGGCAGTCCACCAAAGAAAATCAATCCAGCATTATAAGGTTAAGGCTCGACCCGGGAATTGAACCCGAGACCCCTATCGTCGCAACATTTCTCTGGTCATTAGCGCGAACAACGTATATCATGTTTGAATACAGAAGATTTTTATTTTGTATTTTCAACAACTAAACTTATTTTAAGCAGATAGTTAATTGTTTTATGATTTACAATAGGTAAGTTACAAGCTGCGTGTCTTCTTTCTTTTCAATGCGATTTGACAGTATACATTTCATTAGCGTCTTAAAGTTCGTTTTCGATATTGGCGTTGTAGACGTCGAGCACACGTAACGTCGTTTGTAGTCAAATTAAAAGCACCGAGTAAAAAGGACCAGAATACCAGCGTAAAATAGCAGTTTTATGATGCTGTGTTTCGTTCGGTGAGTGAAGAGACAGTGATTGAGGCACTACATCTTAATTCTCAAGGGTGAAGGTTAATAATAAAAAAAAACCGGCCAAGAGCGTGTCGGGCCACGCTCAGTGTAGGGTACCGTAGTTTCCCGTCCGTCACAATAAGTGTTCCCACTTATGAGTTTAAAGGTGGGTATCCATTATGTTCGCGCTCCAGCAGCGCTCCGCGCTCCTGCAACTGCTCCCGGTGGGTACGTGCGCGAACATGGAGCGTGCAACATTGCACGCTCCGCGGCAGGCGCTCCGACTTTCCATCCAAGTTCAAAATGATTTTCCTAGAAAGTCCTTATAAAGTTCTACTTTTCAGATTTTTTTCATATTTTCTAAACTTCAAAAGGTTTCTAAGGTTCAAAAGTTAGAGGGGGGGGGGACACATTGTTTTTTAATTTTGGAGCGATTATTTCCGAAGTTATTGACATTATCAAAAAATGATCTGAGTAAACCCCTACTCATTTTTAAATACCTTTCCAACAATATATCACACGTTAGGGTTGAAATTAAAAAAAATCACTTCCCACTTTACATATAGGGGGGCTACCCTAATAAAACATTTTTTTCCAATTTTTATTTTACCACTTTGTCGGCGTGATTGATACACATATTGGTACCAAATTTCACATTTCATTAGCTTTCTAGTGCTAACGGTCACATAGATTAAGCGAGGACAGACAGACGGACGGACAGACATGGCGAAACTATAAGGGTTCCTAGTTGACTACGGTACCCTAAAAATGGAGATGATTTTGAGAGTAAATGTAGATGTCCATGGGTCACAGTTCTTACCATCGGGAAGAAACTGTGATCGTATATGAAACTTATTCTAAAAGAGATAAACTCGGTGAAACGTAGTTGAGTTTTCAAAAAGAGCGATATCTATACTTGGGCTCTCCTCATGTGTTTGCTATTTGTAAAACTAATTACCATTAGAAAACGAAACCCATAAAAAAATATATTAAAAAATCTACAAATGGCAAATTAAAGTAAATCCTAACCACCCATAACTCCTTTTCCCTCGAACATAACCAATTGAAACTTATTTCGCTCAGGGTTAGGAAAGCTCGTCCCTTACAGGTAAGGCCCGGCAATAAATTAAACCCTCATAAAGAGGCCATATCATAAAGTTTTGTTTCGCTGCTCCCGGATTGCTATTTTTAAAAACCAAGGACTCAGGTGTTCTTAAATGTATAACAAGATATTGGTTTTTAATAATAATATGTGACTAAATACATTTTCACTCCTATGAATAAATTTTCATAGGAGTGAAAATGTATATGTATGCGTAACAGCATTCACTATTCCATTTTAAACTTGTAGGTGTTGTTATGGTAAGAGAGAGAAGTTATAAAGAAGATGGGCTGTATATCTTCCAGAAAATATTGTACCAGCCCAATTGTCAAGTGTAACAACTATATCCCCCTCTACGAAGCAATCTATGGGCCTGGCCTAGGTTCAGTAGTGAATTTTGCTTCACTGCATTCGTGTAAATATAATCTTTGACTGATTTTGAGCTCAGGTGAAGTCAGAAAATTCTGGGGAAAAAATTAAAATTTAAGATAAGTCTTTCTTGTCCATTACCACAACAAATACGTAGGCGGTCCCATAATGAATTGGCCTAACTATGAACCAATGAAAGAAATGAAACGAAACCAATTATTTT
Source organism: Parnassius smintheus behrii (assembly GCA_036936625.1). Classification (NCBI taxonomy): domain Eukaryota; kingdom Metazoa; phylum Arthropoda; class Insecta; order Lepidoptera; family Papilionidae; genus Parnassius; species Parnassius smintheus. Next base: position 3,857,854 of record JAUPFT010000001.1, read on the forward strand.
TCAATATAATCACCATGAATACTAACACACTTCTGACATCTGTGAATCAACATCTCTAAACCTTTATAAAAATAATCACATTTTTTATCCTCAAAATGACTGAAGACGGCCGCCTGCAACTCTTCATCGCTTGAGAATTTTCTTCCTCTTAAGTCCCGCTTTAAATTTGGAAATAAATAATAGTTGGACGGGGCTATGTCTGGACTGTAAGGTGGATGTTGAACTTCTGTAAACCCGCATTGACGAACTGCATCCTTCGAAACACCAGCGGTATGAACAGGGGCGTTGTCATGGAGCAACAGGACACCTTTAGACAGCTTGCCTCTTCGTTTTTCCTTTATCTTGTCTCATAATTTATATATTAAAGAAGCATAATATTCGCCGTTAACGACTGTATTACGTCCTTTAAAATCCACCATCAAAATGCCTTGAAAATCCCAAAATATTGTGCACATCAGTTTTTTAGTCGATTGTTGCACCTTTACTTTTCTAGGGGGCTTTTCACCCTTATAACGCCATTCCATTGACTCGCGCTTGCTTTGTGGATCATAATACAAGATCATAGTTTCGGTCACTAGCCGCTCGATCACAGTCTTTGGATTTTTGCCACAAAGATCCAAAAACTCCGAAGCACAGCGCACTCTTTCCTGTCTCTGTACCGCTGAAAGAAGTTTCGGTACCCATCTTGCACTCACTTTTTTCATGTGAAGAAGTTCATGGATCGCGCGATGAACGGTACTCTTAGAGAGCCCAAGCCTTGCTGCAATTTCTCTAATCTTCAAACGGCGGTCACTCAGAACCTCCTCTTCGATAAGAGCAATCGTTTCGGGAGTGAGCACTTCCACAGGTCGACCGTCGTGGCCAAAGTCTTCGACGGTTTCTCTCCCGAGGCGAAACTCTTTCACCCAATTTTTCACTGTGCTATAGGAGGGGGCAGACTCCTTATATACGCCATCCAATCGTTCTTTTATTTGGGCAATGGATAAACCTTCTTTAAACAGAAACTTTATGACACTTCGATACTCAGTTTTCGACATTTTGAAAAAATACGCGACTCTCGTTATTCAAATGCCTGTTAATCTAAGACTAAGCATTTCTAGTCGATGCATGTTTCTTATATTATGTGCACGAGAAACGTACTATTTAATGCAACACAACACGTAGCGACATGTCGCGTTGAACTATATCAGGCCAGTTCATTATGGGACCGCCTGGTATATTATTTATTTCATCGTGTATAAGCTGTTAATGGACACCTGGAGCCAACTTCACACAAAGAAGGCTTCAGGTGTGTTGTCATCTCTGAGGGTCAACATCGAATACGTCTCTCTCGACTATTTAGACGGCAGAAATAGTTAAGCGGAGTAGGAACCATCCTACCCTGTCGGATACATTGGTAGAAAAAATAGTCGTACCACTGCGCGAACAAAGTGAAAAATAAGCAGCTTAAACAATAATACCTACTATTTATTATGTTCTTAAATCTAATCTCACTGCTTCTAACAGATTAACTTTCCACCGAACACAATAAGTACTTCTAAACTAAAGCAATTAGTAAATTATAGAGTGTAGTGTAAGATTGTCCTCAAACTAAAAACAATACAGACATCTACATTTAACCTCGATTTGGTAGAGCCGTGTTGCACTTATACTGTTGTTATAGAACAAATGGCTATGAATAGCTCAACCGGAGAAGGACCACGCTTCACGGAATACTAGAGTAAAACAACAGTTCAATGCTGTTGTCTTTCGTATTGTGAGTGTAGAGAATCCGATTTCTATCTACTGGAAACCAGGCCATCCAGCTTAGACCTTGGGGATCACGACGCATCAGTATTTTGTTTTTTATAACATAAGGGTGGCAAACGAGCACACAGCCCCCCTGATGGTAAGTGGTTGCTGTGGCTCATACACATCTACATCTACTATCGATTACGAATCAAAATGCACCTGTGAGGACTAAATGGAATGCCTCGTTTCCGGTGAAAATGGTCTCCGGTTCTCTACACTCCCACAATACAGCAGCATTAAGCAGCTATTATATTTTGATTCTGATGACTATGAGCCACAGCATCCAGTTACCATCAGGAGGAATGTGTGCGCGTTTGTTACCCTTATCCTTAAAAAAATCAACACATTGTCTTTGAAACACAAAATTATTTAAATAAAATAAAATAATTTAAAAAAAAGAAAATTTGAAGTATACTGTAGTTAAATATTATATTATATACTCTTATCTTCCAGAAATCTGTTTTACCATCCTTGCGGAATTGAATCGTAAAATCTTTTATCCTTTCACTTGAATGAATTCTTTGAACTATTCATACATGTCACAAAAGATATTGTACTTACAACTCGTTCAAAGTTGAAATTACTCTGAATATATACTGATTATTTTTCTTATACAATAAGCCGTGATATCTCAGTGGCTAAAAGTTGACCGTATGATTTACCGTACACATGCACCCTAGGTTTGACCTCCGCCATCAATGATGAAGTGGTTTATTGTAATTTAACAAAACACTGAAGAATCAGTTTCTTAATCCTTTTCACAAAACCGTCGTGCAAACCATACTTTTTACAACTTGTTTTTTTTTTTCTTGTTTTCTTTTCTAAAAAACGTTACCCATACACTAGGATTTTCTCCTGTATCGCGGGGGCAGTTTACAAACATAAATTGCACAAGGACAAACATCCAGACCCAGAACAATTATTTATTATAGGTCATACAAATACTTGTTCCGTGCGGACAACTTATCATTCACAATCACATCGAAAATACTTCTTAATGTCAGTGACCGCATTTTTAAAGCATTAATTTTACTCTCGTACATTTTCAGAAATAGTCCCAACACTTTTTTAAATTTGTGTCTATCGTTATCATCATCCTTTAAAGGGTAAACTACTCCAAATTCTATCGCAGTAAAAGAGGCACCGCAGAAATCAAGTGATTACGAGATTTATCTTTGAAATGAAAATCTGATTCAATAATATTTTTCCCTATTTTATTTTATAGTATTTTATGATGAAGATAATGAATAAATATTTGTTTTAAACGAAATTCTGAATTTTTTTAACTAAAACTTTAAATATATCAAAGAGAGAATAAAAACAGAGTAAAACAAATTAGTATAAAAGCAATTGAAACTTTTGTCGAAACTTTCACGTCGCGTGGTTCTTTTATTCTTCAACAGTTCTTTTATAAGCGGCTCACACGATTTTCTTCCTAAATATATGCACTCTCTATCTGTATCAGATTTCTTTCGGAAAATTGTTTAGTGTGTGTTAATGTAGTTTTATAATAAAACTGAAGTGATAAACAAATTTCCAGTCCACGGGCACCTGCAGCCAACTTCAAACAAAGAAGACCTGTTATTATTTCAGATGTACCTGTTAGTGAATAGCCTGTTATTATACTGAATTGATACTCCCCAATACAATGTGCAAGTTATTTAATTATAATAAATGTTATATTTATATTAAGGACTGGCGTTCCGCCTCGACTTCACACAGGTGATTTCTGAATGTTGAAAAGAGTGTCACGTACCGTATCCAATTATGAGTATAAGGTATTCAGGGTCCATTCAAATACACTCAGAAAAGTTCGTTAATATCGTTGTTTTTATTCATAGAAAGATAACTTCGCCAAAACACGATAATCAGTAATCACATCTCCGAAAGGAGTAGTGTTCTGTGAATCACATATTAAGTGTATTTAATGTTTTCACTATAAAACCGACCGGTTCCGGCTTATGACATCTTCACAAAATATGAATAATAAGATAATTTTATTTATATACAGTGTACTGGTGATGGGAAACAGCATACAAGTTACAAGAGGGCTAGTACTGATGCCTTGTCAAGTGAAGTGATCAAGGACACACTACAATGGAAAAGGCCCATGTCCAGCAGAAAACTTTTATGGACTGATGGAAAAGAAACAAATAGAAATATAATTTAAAAAAACGTAATTTAATAAACATAACTTAAAAGAAACAACTTCATTAGTATGCTATAAAATAGGACACCGTCTTCACTTTTAACTCGTCAGTCCAGTTTATTTATTGCAAAAATACATGTTATTTACTATTATCATTATATCTATAATGTTTGACGACTCCGTGGCAAAGTAGCTTAGTAATGAGTTCCGGCGGAACAAATATTTGTATGGCCTACAAATAGTTATTTGTGTCTGGACGTTCTGGACGTTTGTCTATGTATGTAAACTGTCTCCACTATACAGGAGAAATCCTAGTGTAGTAGCCCAGGTAAATTTTTTATAAAGAGAAAATGTTCAAGGAAATACATTTTTATAACAATTCTCAAAAACGTATTCCCAAATTTATTTTTCTTATCAGTATTCATTTAGCAAAATTTAGAATGATTAAACAAAAAGTTTCAAATTAAGTTACGGTATCATCGAGAGCTTCGCAAGTTTATGAATATCTTTAATATTATATTGTTAGAGGATAAACTTTGGAGACTTAAACGCAATTTAAAATATCGACGTCGAAAAATTTCTTGTGATTATATTGAGTACCCGGTTGACCGAGCTTTGCTCGGTATTTTTCGCTCGATTTTTTTAATTCGTGTGTTTTGGAAATTATATTTAGATACAAATTACATACTGATGAATTATAAATAATATTTTTTGATCTTAGCGACATAACAGAAAAAACTGAACTGGTTATTTGAATAAAAAATCATGAGTGCAATTATTTTTATTTAAATTTTCGTGTTTTTAAAAAATACTAAAAAAAGGGCTCGAAAAAAATATATTTTCTCAAAAAAGAAAGAAACTTGAAAAAAAAAATAAAAAAGTCGGTCGGTCGGTCTGGGCTCGAACCGGGGTTTTACGATTTTGTGACCGCCCATTATACCAATAAGCTATTTATAATCATTACCAAACTGTCAAAATTTACCTTCTTATTCTAACTATATTGTAGCAGTTTTTAATTGCCTAAAAACACGGACAAAAAGACATTTTCTAAAAATAAATCTTAGCTAGATCGATTTATTATCCCCGAAACTCCCTGGACACTAAATTTTATGAAAATCGTTGGAGCCGTTTCCGAGATCCCGATTATATATATATATATACATATATACAAGAATTGCTCGTTTAATAGTATAGGATTTATTCGTCTGCAAGAGTTAAACAGATATACCTTGATGTGACCTGTTTTATTTATTTTTTAATTTTACAACAATATTTGTATAATTAATTCATTTTGTTTTTATAAAGTTGGCTATCGGAGGACATGGGAACATCCAAGTCACGAAAGATGTTCAATCCAGGAGTATATGAGAGTGGGTGACAAGAGAATAAGGGGTGAAAACGCATCTGTATTTTGATTCTTAATTGGGGGTAGATGTAGATGTTTATGGCCTACAGTATCCACTTACGATCAGATAGACTGTGTGCTAGTTTGTTATCATTATTCTATACAAAGGGCAGTGGCGTGACCGTGAATTACCGCAGCGTGGCGCTAGACTACATTAATACACATGGGAAAAATGCTCAGAATTTTTATTACATTTAATTATTCTATATATTAGTAATTAAATTATATTGCCTCGTTCGTGTAGTGGTGGTACACGTGGTTGTTGATAATCAGGTTTAGGTTCGAATTCCAGGTCGGGTCAAAATCACTAATTGTGTTTTTCTGCCCGGTGGAAGTTGGAAGCACGTAAAGCCGCCCGCGTCCTGCCCTGATTTCTCGCCGGTCGTGTCGGATTACTATCCCATCTGACTATGAAAGTGAGTGAATAGGGATTGCGAGTTTTACGATTATAGTGACACTTGGTCGCTATAATCGTGTCCTGCACAAACGGATAGTCTCCGTTTAGACTGGCGGAAATTCGGTCTGAAGTACATTCATTCATATTCATCATACCATATTGTTATATAAATCCTTCCCTTCCCTTCCCTTCCCACACACACACACATACACGAAGACACACACACCACAGACACACACGAAGGTTCCACAGACGAAGTAACGACGAATAATGAATATATATATATATATATATATATATATATATATATATATATATATATATATATATATATATATATATATATATATATATATATATATATTCATTATTCATTATTCGAAGCTATTCTATAACTGTTGCCGATTGTTTCAAAGGATACTCTAACATCATCATAAATATTGTATGGATCGATATTTTCATTTGATGTGGACATGACGTACGTAGAGTTATTATGATACTGATGATGCATTGAATACATTTTTTTGTTTTACTCGAAATATTATTGAGATTTAAACATGATTGTAGAAAACACTGGATATAAGGTAAATTTAAAAGGTCGTATGAATTTTTTCTGTAGCAAACTATTAAAATAGACGTCATTTATGAGTCGCTCTGCTATATAAGTAAGGCTCATAAAAACGAGCAAGCATAGTGTCCATTATTGTTTTTGAGGTAAGAAAAGGAAACAGAATAATGTTTCAAGAAAGTTATTCTTTTAGCTATTTTATAGTAATAAATATAACCAAGCAAGTACACAATCTGCTTGATAATGAGTGGATGTTGTGGCCCATAGATATCTGCATTTATCATCGATTAAAACTCAAAAGCATTGTCGACCCTGAGGACTAACGAAATTGGACAGCCTTTTGACTAGTATACACTATACAGTGTCTCCGTGTTTCGTCACACACCATTCGAAAAACAGAAACATCGTATATTTGTATTGTATTGTTTGCATTTCACTCTGTTATTCTGGGTTAGCGTGGTCCTTTCTTGGTGCAGACGCCATCGTACTGAAACTATTATGCGGCTGCAGCGTGGCTCTATCTCGTAAAATGCAGCGTGACTTATCACATAAATTATTCTAATTGTACGTATAATTTTTAAATTGATCAAATGTGATTGCAGCTTTGGACAATCCATTATCCTATCTAAGATCAAGTTCCGTAGTGAATTAAATGTTAATTTCAATTAGTTCTCGTGGTTTTCCATAAATGATACAACAAAATTTTTGTATATTATTTATTTAATCTTTGTATGCATACAAAAGTGTACAAAAAGACAAACCTAATACCTCATTTCTCAGCCAGTCTAATTTCAAGTCCCACTGAGAATACAAATATGGTGTCAAATGCAAAATTTTGGAAAAAATATGTTAACAAACTTTAATAATTCATATTGTTGTAACTAATATTGTGGGTTATTAATTATTTTCACACTATAAGTCTGCGGGTACATCAATATTTTAGATTACGTCTAGTTATTTATTTTTACTTATATGTTTAACTAGAATGTAACATTGTTTAAGATAATTAAAATTAATATAAATAATGTTTATAATGTAAAAACTTACGTCTTAATATGCAATTTTATTAAAAACTTGTAACGGAAACCACACAAGAAATGCCATCAGGTTTAGCACTGTTAAAGCCTATTAAAGCTAGATGTCGTCGGCTTGAGGGACAGCCTTGGGCACAAGAAATGTGTCAACCTATTGGGAAACCTATTGGGAACCGAAAATTTTCTATTTGAGATTTGTAGTAGCACCATCTTTACATACTATAGGTAATGAAGTCATTTGTTCGAACTAAAACTTATTGACTTTCAAGGTGGTAAGTACAATCGACGCTAGATGGCATAAATACAAAACCTCAAGTTATGATATATGTAATAAATTTGTTTATTTTTAAATTTTGTTCCTAATAATACACAATTTCATCTTACTTTACATGTCTAAAAATAGAGATTGTAACATTTATTTGTTTTAAAATTAAACTTTTACCTATCTTATACTTATAATTTACATTTCTAGAATTTCTCACTTCATCACGCAGAAACGTATAAATGATCAGTTTTGCTAATGTAAATTAGTAAAAATGCAGCCTTTTGGGCAGCCTCCAACAAAAAAGTACCTTACAAAAAAATATAACCTCAAAATGTGGAACGTACCACATTTGAGCAGCGTTCTTGCGATAAACTTTCTCGTCTTTGTTTGGCCACTTAGGTAATATTTATTTCTTTTCCTACGCATATTCACATTTACTAGGTGGATTTAAAAGTACTCGGCCTAACACAGATCCATTCAATTCTAAAAATCAAATCTACCCACATTATTTAGTTCAGTTCAGACTAGTTCATTGTGTGAAGTTCGAAACGTGTGCGATAATTAGTTGTGATTTTATAAATTTATTAACAAAGTAATCGGACATAATTTCCGCGAATGGAGCAAATCGAGCAGCGTGCCGTCATTAAGTACCTCCATAAGAAGGGGCTATCATCAAAAGCCATCCATGATGACATGGTCAGTACATTAAGCGATTGTGCTCTGTCATATTCATCCGTCAAAAAATGGATAGCAGAATTTAAGCGTGGTAGAGAGAGTGTGAAAGATGAACCCCGCTCTGAAAGGCCTTCGACGTCAACAACTGACGAAAATATTAAAAAAGTACTTGATTTAATAATGGGAGACCGCAGATTAAAAATTAGAGAGATAGCCGAGATTATAGGCATCTCTTATGAACGAACTCAAAACATCATTGTCAACGAGTTGGGTTTCCACAAGGTGTCTGCGAGGTGGGTTCCGCGACTGCTTTCAGTTGAACAAAAAAGGACGCGATTGACTATTTCACGCGACTGTTTGGAGTTATTTGAAGCCGATGCAGATGATTTTTTGAATCGTTTTGTTACTATGGATGAAACATGGGTTCATTACTGTACACCGGAAACAAAACAATAATCAAAACAGTGGAGAAGACCTGGTTCACCACCCCCTAAAAAGGCTAAGTCAATTTTGTCGACAAATAAGGTGATGGCTTCACTATTCTGGGACTCGAAAGGTGTGATTATGATTGATTATCTTGAAAGGGGTCAGACTATAAATTCTGATTACTACTGCACCTTACTACGTCGTTTACGAGAGGAAATAAAAGAAAAACGTCCAGGAATGCTCAGAAGAAAAGTCCTGTTTCATCAAGATAACGCCCGTGTTCACACGTCAGTACAGTCAATGGCTGAAATTCACAACTGTGGCTTTGAACTGTTACCGCATCCGCCGTATTTACCTGATCTGGCACCATCAGACTTCTTTCTGTTCCCTAACCTAAAAAAGCACTTGGGAGGTCAAAGATTTTCGACAAACGACGAGGTCAAAGCAGCTGTAGACGCATATTTTGACTCTAAGGAAGAATCATTTTTTTTCAACGGCCTAAATGCTTGGAAGGGGAGGTGGCAAAAGTGTATTGAACTTGATGGTGATTATGTAGGAAAATAAAAATATAACTGATTTAGTATGTGTTTATTTTCTTGGTTAGGCCGAGTACTTTTCAATCCACCCTCGTAGTTACATGTAAACCACTAAATTAATGAATTTCAATAAAAACATAGCTAACTATTGTCACCTTACGCCACACATCGAAGTGCCTGGTAATTTATGACGGCAAACTTTTATCTGACAATTTACAATATTATTACTAGGCGTTTGTAATTAAAACGAATTATGTTAACATTTTTTTAAATTAATTACCTTCGGAATGACAATACAAATATTTTTATGAAAAAAATTTTGCCCAAATTTATAATCACAGAGTTTTTGAATAAACAAAATCTTTACCACCGAGTATTCGGTAAATCAGCACATTAAATTGCAATTAACAATTTCATATTTGCGTAGATGCTCTCACATGAGAACCAAAAACATTCTCACGTACTATGAAACTACCAAGCACTTAGCCCCTGAGCTACCATGGTTTACCGGTACACTGTCATCTTCAAGGCATTCCAGAATAAGATTGAAAGCTTCATTATCGGTGAAAAGGGTACGGCTATTTTGCGTTGGTATTATGTGTGGGATGTGTCGTTGCGAGGTCGAGCTGATTCCTTCGTGCTACAATCATAATACGCTGTAGCGTGGCTTTACCATTTATTTTAGGTATTTTATCTTTTATCAATGGGACTGACATGTTAAAAATAACGTAAGTCCCTAAATTAAAAAAGAATTAAAAAAAAGTGACTTCACGGAAGACAAGTTATTTTTGGAGTTGTAGATATGTGATTTAATGAGCTGTTAATGGACACCAACCTCGAACAAGATAATTTAAAGCAGGAACACTTACCTCAACTTAATCAAGAATATTTTACACAGATTATAATATATATAAAAGATAATTAGGTTAAACATTATACAGCTCATATACGTCCCACTGCTGGGCGTAAATTAGCAGCTCAATGCTTCCGTGTTTTATATGGTGAGTGTAGAAACCCGGAGATCCTTTTTAATGCATACAAAGCATTCCATATTAATTCGCAGAGGTGAAAACGCATTTGCATTTTGATTATTAATTGAGAAAAAATGTAGATGTTTTTAGACCGCATCATCCACTGACCGTAGGATGGGCAGTGTGTTGACTTCTGAACCTTATTCTTTGCAAAAAATTGAACTTTGTGAAGCGAGATTTGCTTACAGGAGCTGAAGACTGCAAACTAGGACTATTATTGAACTTTCAAAATATTGCAGGTTTTTATTAAGCTTACGCATATTTTATAATTATAATAAATGTTATATGTAATGACTCGCGAATCGCCCCAGCTTTGATGGATAGAATCAACAATCTAAAATAAGTAAGTTTGGGTATTAAATAATCAAAGACCATATATACCATATCAATATTTCGTATTTTTCAAAAACAATCTAAAACTTCAGTCTGAGTTCTCCATCTATTCGTGAAGTTTTCTTGCAATCGTTTCTGCCATTCCGAAGGACATACTGCTCGGACATATCGCGAGACAGACAGGCGAAATTTTTGAAATTGATGGCTTAATGGCCTATAACCCCTTCAACTTAAGAAATGGTAGTTACATATCTCGATATTACAGACAGGCACTTCAATTTTATTTATACAGAAATTCATACTAATTATATTATGATATTATATCTATACATATCAATAAAATTGAAGTTTCTATCTTGCCAATATTGTAACTATTTAAAAAAAATGTTTAAATGGTATTTGATTATCTTAAAAGAACGCCCCATTAATAGATCATATCCGGGCGATGCCGGGGTGCGTCTCTAGTATATTATAATTTTTATTCCACGTATGTAAACTTAACGTACGTCCTAATCCTAAGTTTATGATACGTGTAATTTCTTTGGGTGGAATTCGTTCTATAACCCTACTTTATACAAACGAGCTCTTCTGACCATTAGTAAATTTACTTTCTTGTTTACTGTACGATATTTTCTAGATACGTCGTTCCCAAATTCTTCGATTTAGGACATTTCAACCTTGCTTGTGAAGTATAGGTATAAACGGCAAACAGATATTTAAATTTTAAAGTGGTTAAGACCCTGAGGATTTATATTTCTAACGTTTATTTTTTAACAAAACATGGGTAGGTTAAGGGTGACAAACGAGCACACACTTTCGACTGATGTTTGTTGGATGTTGTGGCCCATAGATATCGACATCTATCCTGGATTAAGAATCAAAATGCAAATGCGTTATCCTCTCTAAAGACAAAATACGTCGAAATTCCTCGTATCCAGTAAAAATGGGTCTCCGGTTATCTACAATCACCATACGAAACACAGCAGCATTAAGCTGCTATTTCACGTTGGTATTCTGTGAGAGCATGTTCCCTCCCAGAAAGAGCCAACCCATTGGTGCTACGACTAAAATATAGCTGTATCATAGCCTTAACACGAAGATGTTAGATTATGATAATAAAAGAAAATTTGTAAGAAATGTGATATTTACCGTAGCAAATAATTTAAGAAAAAAAAACTCCGATAGCAAAGAACATTTCGATCGTTTTTATACAGATGACCATTAGTATAGAAATAACCGAAGGTCTGATGATTGATGGTCTTGATTACTCAGAATCAACTGCGTATATCATTACTGATTTTTTCACGCAGAGAAACTCCGAGCATCATTCTCTTCATAAATCGCTGTATGAGTGACCGTAATTCTATGGTAAATGTTACCACAAAGTCGAAGTCGATAAATGCAGGTGCCTTAGAACCGTGTTTCATGTTTGTCTATGTATGTATCTATGACTGACTATTAGAGGGATGTAATGATGGTGGTGGTGACATTAATACAGCACAATATTAAACCCTAAAATACTTAAAAATGAAAGAAAATGCAGTTTTATAACGAGAAGAATGTAGAATCAGCTTTGGGCTGTAACGATGGTGATAACGTGAAATTGTATGAATACGAGCGAGTATATTTGTTTGTACATAATATGGAACATAAACACTCACGCCTCTCACCCAGAGGGGTAGGCACAGACTACATACTTCCATTTATCACGATCCCGATATACCTTTCTCGCCTCTATATGGAATCTTCCATAATATGGAATTAAGTATTATACATATTTATTAATTTAGTTTACGATTATTTTAAAGTTTATTTTATGTTTTTGTGATAAACGTGATCGAGCCATGCTACAACCATAATATTAAGATTGTAGCACGAATGGACCGACTCGACCGACGAAGGTTTGGTCCTTGTAGTCTCACAGAATACCAATGTAAAATAGCAGCTCAATGCGGCTGTGTTTCGTGTGGTGAGTATATAGAACCGGAGACTCTTTTTGCTGGAAACCGGGCATTCCATTTTAGTCCTCATGGTAATAACGCATCTGCATTTCGATTCTCAATCGAGGATAGACGGAGATGTCTGAGGGCCACAGTATCCATTTATACATCAGGTGGACTATACGCTCGTTAGTCAGACGTTATACGATACGGAATTTATTTCTATGTTACAATTTTTGTTATTTTACTCTTGTTTATTCTGATACAAACAATGTTTACACTTTGAAATAATACTAGTTTTTACGGATTTTATCGCGTATATTTAACTATAAATACCCAACGTTTCCAGGAATCCTGATAACACCTTGAGCCATACTGTGTATAGAAAAAAGACCCATACAGATAGATATTTAAACGGTGATTCTCACCACTATCCTTCACAGTTAGCTACCGTGGGTAAATCTTTATTTCAGAGAGCACGAGGGATCTGTGACAGTAAACACCTGGCTGCCGAGCTCCACCTTGTCAAGCAAGTTTTGCATGACAACAAGCTTCGGCTTCCGCGCCTACCTCACAGTGAACGACTTCATCTTCTCTACCAGGTGATTTTAATGCTTTTAGAAAATTCATCTTGGCTGCTTTAAAATCTTTGCATAACCAAGTAGATCTTTTGGGAAGAGAACTGGATCGTAGTGAAATGCGTCGCCACAGAAAGATGATCCTACTCCATGGAGTTCCTGAAGAAAAATCTGAGGATACTACCGCCGTCATAAGTACACTTATCAGCACTAAACTCCTAGTCCCAGGTTCCAGTAAAACATCCATAAGCCGTTGTCATCGTCTGGGACGCCCTTCTGATAAATTTTCCAGGCCTGTAGTTGTCAAATTCAGCGATACTGTGATGCGAGACAAGGTTTGGTACTCCAAAACCAAACTTAAGGGCACAGGTATAACCCAGTCTGAGTTTATAACAAGGAGGCGCCACAGTGTTTTTCTAGAAGCCAGGCGAAGGTACGGTATCACCAAATGTTGGACCAGGGATGGAGTTATCAATATCTTTACTCCAGATGGCACAAGGCACCAACTTGAGACCTTGTCTGAGCTTGACGCATTATGCAACGGGTCAACTTCTGCTTCACCCGTTTATCCTATTGTGGTTGAGGCAAATAAGGCCCCCGAAGATAAAGGTGCACCACAGCGTACTAAGAGGGCCGGTAAAAAATGAACTTTTTTGTAAATAATTTTATTCTATATTTTATTAATTTTTGTAATTCTGTTATAACTTTTCTCTGGACTTCATATTTTAGTTTTCTTTTTATCATTATATCTTCATTTCTTTTCCTTGTTAATTGTAGATTAGATAGTAAAATGTAATGATTAATAATCTCTCTTTGGAATGTTTATTATTTAGTGTTATAATTTTTCCTGTATGTTGGTAATTGTTATTGTAATCTTTCTTTGGAATGTTTAGTATTAGTGATAAAAGTATATTGTAAGGTAGATAATTGCTAGTTAACGTACTGTAACTTTGACACTTTGACTCATCTGACAACCTCTCACTTTTGCGTCTATGTTATATTAACGTTCCGTTTCGTCACTTATTGTTAAGTGAATTAAACATTTCTTTCCATAATGCTGGCAGGTAGTTTAACACTCCATTAGTCGCGCGTTCTACTATTGTAGAACAGGCATGCATTTCGTGGGATTTTAACATTAATTGTGGGTGTCTAACGCACACACTCATAGTATTCCTCTATTACTAGCTGGTGGTCACAATTAGTACCCTTTCAGAAAACTGCGCGATCGCACTTATTAGAAATTTCGCACCAAAACTAAAATTCTAAAATTCAACAATACCAAATATGGCGTGGGCATTGTAGACAAAATTTGTAGTATTTATGACATCTCTAAAAACTCTAGGCGACGGCCACTTACCATTTTTTTTAATTTAATGAATATATTAAGTGCTATAAACGGTTTTATTGTACATACAATAAACAAGGCCTACAGAAATGAGGCCAGGAAGAATTTTTTATATGAACTTGGTTTTCACCTAGGCGCGCCATGCATACAACGCAGAATAAATATTGAAAGTATTCCAAAATCATTGAAAATGAAAGGGAAAATGCTTTTGGGCATGAAAGAGCCATCGGAATTACAACCATGCCCAGCACAACTCCCCAATACAGGTCAAGTCGGGAAATGTTCCTTTTGTGGCAGAGCGCGCAATAAATCCACTAGAAAACAATGTGACACCTGTAAAAAGTGGATTCGTCCTAAACATCAAGTTCTTCAATGCCTTGACTGTTGTAAAAATGATAAAAACTGTGTGGAAGATATGAGCGAGTAAAAAAAGGAGACTTAGAAGGTTTGATGCCAAAAAATCATTGACTTTTCTCAAAATTCACAAGAAGTCTGATATTAAGTGTCTAATAAATGGTAACAGTTATGTTTCGTCTATTTTAGTTTCTTATTAAAGTTTGTTTTCATATGATATTGAAGTATTTTTATATTTGTTTATTGTTCCTGTAAAATCTTTACACGAAATAGTTCTACATATGTAGAGCGCGCGAGCACTCGCGTCCCAAACAGGGGCGTGACTAATGGAGTGTTAATGATGATTAATTTATTTTTGAATTATTTATTTTATAATTATGTATATTATAATACATACATATAATAACACATATTTACTTAGTTTTACATATATTTAGTAATCAGATATAATTTAATATGATTTCTTCAGATGATAGTGTTCGGAGTTCCAATTCCTTCGCCTTTGATTCTGCCTCTGATGGATTAAGCAGTATTGACAGCTTTGAAAGCATTGAACCCTTAAATATTATGTTAGATTCAACTTTTCTGAATCTAACAAAAACTTTAACGTTATTCACATAAATGCTCAAAGTATTCCTGCTCATTACCCCGACATGTTGTCAAGTTTTAAAAGCAAAAACATACACGCTATCCTTGTTTCGGAGTCGTGGTTAAAACCATGTCTTCCATCAACTTCCTACTTGCTTCCAGGTTTTCATTTGATTCGTAACGACCGTACCGATCGGGGCGGTGGTGGTGTTGCCATTTATCTGCGCTCACATATACTTTTTTCAGTAATTCAAGTTTCAAATGGTTCGCAGACTGGAAACAAAGCTGAATTTCTCTTTATCGAAGTTCTTCTTGGTCATACAAAATTACTTCTTGGAGTTTTTTACAGTCCCTCTCTCACTGTCGACTACTTCACCACGTTAGAAAATATTCTTGACAATCTTACACCTATCTATTGTCACAGTATTATTATGGGTGATTTTAATACCCGTCTTTTAAAAAACAACGCTAGATCAATAAAACTTAAATCTACTTCTTCCTACTTCTGTCACACACTTTTTCCCGAACTGTGCCCCTTCTCTTCTCAACATAATGTTTGTGTCTTTACCTGACCATATTCTTAAATTTGGGCAACATGCTGCTGATTCTTTTTCCTATCACGACTTTTTATACTTGTCATACAAAATCCGACCCCTAAAGCTAAGTCAAGGATACTACTTCAGCGTAACTTTAGTGACTTGGATTTGGAGCAGCTTTTAAATGACGCTGTAAAGATTGATTAGAGTGTAGTCGTCAATGCGTCTACTGTTGATGAACAGGTTGCTTTGTTCAACTCTCTGTTAATTCAGCTTTACGACGTTCATACTCCTGTTCGTCCAGTGCGTGTAAAGCATCCTCCCTCTCCTTGGCTGACCGATGATATAAAAAAATCATCCACATTAAAAATTGTGTCAATGCTAAATACAAGTCAGTCCCTAGCGATTTGAATAGAGAGAAGTATAGATTAGTACGGAATCGTTGCAACAATCTGTGTAGAAAAGCACAACGACGCCATATCCATGAATCAGTACAAGATCCTGATCCTGCTAGGGTCTGGAAATTTCTTAAGTTCTTAGGAGTTGGGAAATTACGACAAAATCTCACACACCATAACCTTGATCTCAATCAACTTAATTTGCATTTCTCATCTTCGTCTTGCCGATAAAGCAAAACATAGTACTTTAGATTTTCTTTCAAAAGCTCCCACTCCGGACACCCCTGCTTTTAATTTTAGCCAATTTAACAGTTGTGATGTTAAGAGAGCCATAATGTCCATCCATTCAAATTCGATTGGTAGTGACTGCATTAGTCGGAAAATGGTCATCCCTCTTATTGATCTCCTTTTACCTATAATCACGTCTATCCTGAATAAATCACTGAACTCTGCTTTTTTCCCTTCAGCTTGGAAAGATGCATTTGTAGTTCCTCTTCCGAAAAAGTCAAATCCTTCTAGTTTTTCCGATTATAGACCTATCTCTATTTTGCCTTTCTTTTCCAAAGTTCTAGAATGTCTTGTGCACAATCAATTAAGCACCTATCTTTTAAAACACAATCTTTTATATCCCTTGCAATCCGGTTTCCGTCCTGGCCCATAGTACGACTACTGCACTTTTACAAATCACTGATGATATTCGGTATGGTATGGAGAAACAAAAGCTTACTATTCTCACGTTGCTTGATACTAGTAACGCGTTTAATACTGTAGATTTTGATATCCTGTTAAGCATCCTACGCTCTCTCAACATATCTCCAACTGTAGTTGACTGGTTTCGAAGTTACTTGTTTGGTCGCCGACAGTGAATTCAGGTACAAGAGGTTTTTTCCACCTGGATTACTACAGCTGCTGGTGTACCACAAGGTGGCGTGTTGTCTCCTCTCCTTTTTGCAATTTTCATTAACTCTATAAGTCATAATTTGTCCTCTTCCTACCACTTGTATGCTGATGATCTCCAAATCTATACTCAGTCCTCTCTTGAAGATCTATCTAAAGCAGTTGACACTATTAACGCTGATCTGACTTGTATTTCGAATTGGAGTAAATGTTATGGTTTAACGATTAATCCTAAGAAAACTCAGGTCATTGTCATCGGTAGTTCCAGATTAATTGGTATAATTGACTGGTCTTCCCTACCCCCTATTATACTACACTGCACTCTAATCCCTTATAGTAACAAGGTTAAAAACCTGGGGTTGTATCTTGACTCCTGTATGTCTTGGACCTCACAGGTTAATGAGGTCAGTAGAAAAATGTTTGCTGCGTTAAGCTCTTTACGTAGATTACGTAATTTCCTACTCACAGCAACTAAAGTTACGCTCGCCCAGTCTCTTCTTCTGCCTATCCTTGACTATGCTGATATTTGCTATCTTGACATTACCGAGGAGCAACTTAATAAGCTTGAGCGCATTCAAAATTTATGCATTAGATTTATATTTGGGCTTCGCAAATATGATCATATCTCCGAATTTCGCAAACAGCTCAAATGGCTCCCGATCCGCCTTCGCAGAAATACTCACATTCTCTCCGCGTTGTATAGTGTGCTGTTTAATCCTTCTACTCCTCTTTATTTAAAAAACCGTTTCCAGTATCTTTCTCTTACCCATAATCGGTTACTTCGATCCTCCATCAATTTTTCTCTCTCTACACCTTTGCACTCTTCTTCCTTTTTCAAGAAATCCTTCACCGTAACCGCTGTGCGATTGTGGAACTCCTTATCTCTCCATATTCGTCGTGCTAAATCTCTTCACTCCTTCAAAATTCTTGTTAAATCGTATTATTTAGAACGCTATTAGATAAATTACTTTACCTTTCTCTTACTCTTTTCATTTAATCTATTATATGACATTTTATATATAACTTTCACTTACTTTTATTTGTATGTATTATTGTATTTTTTTATTATTATTTTGTATGCCCCCCTCTATTTGTAACTTTTGTTTGCATCATTCCTCTATGCAAAGGTTGTCTGGGAGAAATCACTTTCGGTGATAAGACCGCCTATTGTACATACTTTAATTATTTTTAACTATATTGATGTTTCTGTATTGTGGTGTACAAAAAAGAATAAATAAATAAATAACGAGTGAAGCCGGCCACAGTCGAGCGTGTACCTGCTGTACTGCCATATGTTAGGGAGTCACTGTCAAGATTGGCTACATATTGAAGCGTGCTTCCATCAAAACATACCAGTCGCCGAAGAAGATTGGGCAATTTTTACCATCAGTCAAGTGTAACGTCCCTCTGTAAGATGCAGGAGTGTACAAGCTTGATTGTGAGTGTCGTCTCTCCTATATAGGACAAACTAAAAGATCATTTAAAACCCGCGTTAAAGAGCATATAGCTGATGTGAAGAATCGCTCCCGTCACTGCATTAGATTTGATAGACCACAAATCCTCGCTAAAGAACACCGATTCCTTCCAAGGATGATTCGCGAGGCTATTGAAATCAAAAAACATCCTAATTCCAATAGAGAATATAGCTGGGTTCTACCATCTGCTTGGGATCCTATAATAAATAAAATTAAATCCCAACCCAAGCATATAACTACAAGACTTTAAGATACCATAAGTTCATACAGTGTAGATCGGAACAAAAGTTAAATTTTTATCTATGGCAACCGCTGTTAAGGGGAAATATAATCTCAAATGGCTTAGCAAGATCCTTCGTTATGCCGAAAATATTGTAGCATTAATTTTGAAATAAATATATGGTAAATTGAGGATTAATGTTAAGGATTATGTTAGACGAAAACGCGATTTCGTAAAACTTTCGCGATAGAAACAAAATCCAATGTTACCTCCAAAATAAACAATAAACCGCTGTTATTCATAAAATACTTTAAATAAGATCATGAAACTTTGCATACTAACTGAACTAACTATAAAGCAGTGCTTATGTTATTTACTTTTTTTTAAATACCATTATTTTCACTGTAAAAAGAAATTACCTAAACTATCGGCGCGTAAGCTTGATTCCTGTCACCCCCTTACGATACTAACGGGGCGACAGGAATCAAGCTTACGCTCCGGCTTTTGAAGGGAGAAGTTGTGTCGCTTACGATCAGAATACACATTACGCAACAGGACGACGTAAAATTAAAATGGTAAATAACCGTTATAAAAATAAATAGCGACAGGGTTGGCGTAAAGAAACAGGCATAAATATGATAAACTTAATGAAATAAATGTCTAACGACCTTTCTACTTACAGTATTAGTGATTACAAACATGTCGGTACATATAATACGACGCGCGGGCAAGTGAGGACGAAATTAGAATGAGCTGACTTACTCTATCCCCTTAACTATGACATTTGGACGTTGAACATCTCAGTCCCCCCCGTGACCATGGGTGCTGTAAAGCGCTCGAAACGTCGGGTATTTATAGTTAAATATACGCGATAAAATCCGTAAAAACTAGTATTATTTCAATGTGTAGTGTTCGCGTAAATATAAGAAATCAAAATTTTTACACCTACTTAGTTCTGTTTTCACATCACCCGAAGGTAGAGAATACCTCAGGATTTAGTTTGCGCGTTATAAGTAAAAATAAAATAAAATAAAAAATAATGCTGATGAATATAACTCATAATCAACCTAAAACATACTAAATTTATTAAGCCTTTGTTATTTTGAAAAGGATGCCTACGCGGAGAATGTAGAAACAGCTTTGTCTCGTAAGATTTCAATGAAAAATTTTATTTACCTATATTGTATTGTGCTGCTTTCTAATTAAAATCACAATACCCACCGGGATGCTTGTGGGGACAGTATGCTCGGGTGAACTTTGCACTCATGTAATCAAATTCCTATGTAAAGACTTTTGATTTTATGATGATTTTTGATTATATCACAGTTCAGTTATCAGTTAGTCTGTTTATTATATTTTTTTTTAATAATTTTTGTGACTATTGTTGAAATAATAAAAAGAGGACACTAGATGTGTCGTTTATATCACCGGTTCTTTCTAGTTCGCAAAGAAATATTAAGCGTAAATTTTCTTCATTTATTAACTTAAAATCATTACAAACCCTTTCCAAAAACATTATCTGAAAATCGACTCAGAACCACAGTGACGATTGAGAAGGGCAGCATAAACAGTACAAGATATATTGCCTCTAGTATTAGTCATATTTTTAATACAGAAAACCTAATACATATTACGATATACATATGTGAAGTTTTCAAATGTTTTGTTAAAATTCTACATGAATAAAGATATTGGATTTGATTAAATTTTATTAACCTAAGAATAAACTAAAATCAAATATGTATATATGTATATATATATATATATATATATATATATATATATATATATATATATACTGTTTTCATTCTTCGGAATTTTGATAGTGCGATTTAGCTTCCACATGTTTCGCTTGTGGAGCGACGACGGCGCCGCCACAAACTCGAACGGTCTTTGAAGTCAAGTATGAGCAAGGCCACTAGATACACTTAACTCTGATGAACTTGATTAAATTAGTAGTTTGTGTGTCGCAGTATGTGTTGTTAGAGCTATAGTGAGTATCTGACGCGTATTTATATGAATAAGATGGCTATGAAGAGCTACGAATTACTCGTTATCATCATCATTACATCCCTCCACAAGTCTCCAGTTCAACATGGGCCTCTCCCAAGGAAAGCCAAAAAGCACGGTCCTGAGCCTGCATTCATAGACTTCCTGCATGTCTTATAAGATCGTCGCTCCAACTAGTGGGGGCCCACCCTACACTTCGCCTAACGGTACGAGGCTGCCATTCGAAAAACTTTCTTCTTTATCGGCTATCGGTTCTTCGATTCTAGCTATATGGCTGGCCTATTGCCACATTAGCTTACTAATCCGTTAGGCATTATCGGCTACTCTGATTCTACTTCGGATATTCTCATTTCTAAGTCTCTTTTACGAATTGCTACCAATAACGAATGCTATGTTCAGAAATATATCAGTGAAGTCTTCCAAATTCACTGGAATGCGGTTTTTTACGTGGTAAAGCTATCGTGCAGCTATATTGTGGTTGAAGCACGAATGGGTTTGCTTGACCGGGGTTGGACCAGGCTCTCACAGAATACCAGCGTAAAATCGCAGCTTAATTCTGCTGTGATTCATATGGTGAGTGTAGAGAACCGGAGACTCTTTTCACTGTAAACGAGGCATTCCATCTCAGTCGTCAGGGCTTGCAACGCATCTGCATTTTGATTCTTAATTGAAAATAAATATAGATGTCTACACATCCACTTACCATCAGGTGCTCTCGTTTGCAACCCTTATTCTTCAGACACAGACACAGACACAGACACACACACACACAGACACAGACACAGACACACACAGACATAGACACAGACACAGACACAGACACACACAGTCACACACAGTCACAGACACAGACACACACACAGACACAGACACAGACACAGACACAGACACAGACGCAGACGTAGACGCAGACGCACTCAGACACAGACACAGACACAGACACAGACGCAGACGCAGACGCAGACGCAGACGCAGACGCAGACGCAGACGCAGACGCAGACGCATACGCAGACGCAGACGCAGACGCAGACGCAGACGCAGACGCAGACGCAGACACAGACACAGACACACACACAGACACACACACACACACACACACACACACACACACACACACAAACACACACACACACACACACACACATCACACACACATACACTAGTATCTGATGTGAATTCGGTCTCACAGAATACCAGCGTGAAATAGTAGCTTAATGCTGCTGGTGTGGAGAACCTGAGAACCTTTTTACTGGAAACGAAGCATTCCATCTTAGTCCTCACGGGTAACAACGCATCTGCATTTTGATTCGTAATCGAGGATAGATGTAGATGTCTATGGGCCACAGCAGCCACTTGCCATCATGTGAACTGTGTGCTCGTTTTTCAGGAGAGGTCCTATAAAAAAGTGGATGCTCGGGCCTAAAGACATCTTCATCCATCTTCTATTAAGAATTCAGATGCGGTTGTGTTGTCCCCCTTACGGGCTAAAATTAATTTCCAGTATATAGCATCCCTGGTTTTATACACTCACCATAATATGAAACACAGCAGCATTAAGCTGCTATTTTACATTGGTATTCTGTAAGAGCGGTCTTTTTACGGTAGTCGACCCATTCATGCTTGAACCGTTATATAACTGCAGTGTGGATCTATCACGTGTATGAAACTTACCCCAAAAAGTCTCAACCAATTACGCCCTGAACTACCATGATTCGTTTCTGACGATATAATTAAAAAGTAACTTAATGGCCAGTGCAGACAGTAACTGACAAATATGAGATTTTATTAGTAAATAATAAGGATGATACAACAGTAAGGGAGGCACAATATTTTATTTCTGTTGTCAGTCTTTCATTGTACGTTAATCGCCGCTGTGTCAAATATATTGTGACTGCAATAACTCTGAGTTGAACTAGTTATTATATTTGCCGTGATATAAGAACTTATAAAACTAAAATTAATTTAATGCTTAGTCACTACTTTTTAATTTATATATAACGTTTTTTCTTAAAGCAAACTTTACTACTATTAAACCTTTGGCTGTGATATAGGTGCACTACTGGATATAAATTATAATAATGTTTTTAACAAAACAAATTCTTATTTAAATGCTTTAAAAAGAAGAAAATAAACTTTAAATTAAATCAAAGCCGTCAATTTGTTACATTACACATTTTGTATGATATTCATATTTAGCTATTTTATAAAATACAATATTTTTTCTCAGAATTACCTACGTAAGTTAATATTAAGTTATATATTGTTATTTATGTACATACGCTGCGTGCTAAATAAAAGATTTTAACAAGTCTTTTTATAATGTTGCAATCATGACTTTAAAGTTCTTCATCACCTCACTGGGCAGATTGATTCACTGGAGCTGCAAAGAGGTGTCCTTTGTCCCTGCATTGATGGATTGCATATACCATGGGAAGTGCTCAGAGGAATCGAAAAAATCTCAGCCCCTAAAATACACCATCGCACATCGCAGTAAATTTGCGATACCATACATACTATCTAGACACTTCACGGTCTACCACTTTGGGATTTACAAGATGTTTTCCCTTCTGTAATTTTTTTAAATAATTGGTACCAACACTATACTTTCTCGTATTGATGCGACATGGGGACCTTTAACTAAAGAGCCATTTTCAAAAGGCCGGCAGAGCACCTGCGATTCCCGTGGTGATGCAATTGTTAATGGGTTGCGTTATTTACTACTATAACATACTATCAGGTGAGTTTGACCTCTCCCGCAAAAAAAATAGGTAGGTGAGCTCATATCCCTTAACTTTTGTACTGATAATACTGTACTTTGTCATCAGCCTATAGATTTTTGAAACAGTTTTTAAAGGAATTGACAAGGGGGCGAGAAAATATTCAATCAATCCTCCTGCTTCGCGTGATGATTAATGGCTGATACAAAAAAAAACCCGTATAGTGACGGTGTAAGAATATCCACCAGCCCATATCATCTCGAGTGTATCGTAAGAGGCGACAGAGGTAAACTAATCAGGGGATGGACAGCAGCGTCTTCTTAATAACTACTAAAAAATAAAAACAACTATGGCAAACCGCCTGCCAAGCGTGGCAACTATGGCAAGTGTCCACCATATGAGAGGCCAATGTTTAGAAGTGGACTCTTGATAATCTGTAACGGTAACGGGAATAGTAAAGGAAACAAAACAAAATTGAGATATATTTTAATTTAAAAAAAAACCCTGTATTCCAAATTCTGTAGCAATATTGTAAAGGCTCATTATATGCTAAAGCTTTTAGCCACATCTGTCTCGCGAAGAAAATACACTATCAAAGTAATGGCAACATCATTTTCTATGGAGAAAACACACATTATTTTGTAGTGCAATTATAATTAGGTGAGCTTCCTATAAAACATTTTCTTCTATCCTTAGCTAAAGGTGGATCTTTCATCTACATCATCATTTTTAAAACCTATACTCTAACTAGAACTAGATTTAACTTAGACCAGGGGACCGCGGTTCAGCCATCCACTTGACCGCATCCAGCGACGCGAATCATTGATAACCGAGTTCTTTCTGATCGTCTTACTGGCGCTGCAAAGACGTATTTCATCTTGCTATATTTTTGACGCGATCGCCACAGGGAGTGTTCTGAGGAATTTTTCAGATTAATTTAGGCCATCCTATTCCTCCCCTGCATATCGCGACACCATCCAAACCATCATGGTTGGGATGGTGTTGCCAATGGATGTTTGGCGGTCCGCTATTGTGAAATTTACTAAAAGTTTTCTTCCTCGAACGAGTTATTTCATCTTTCTAGAATAATCTATACTAACCAACATAGCTCACAGTCCATCTGATGGAAAGTGGACGTTGTGGTCCATAGACATCTACATTTATCCTCAATTTAGAATCAAAATGCCAATGCATTGTCACCCCTGAGTCTTGACTAGGATTTAATGCAGGTGCAGTTTGTCTCTTCCATTAAAAAGAGTCTCCGGTTCTCTAAGCTCACCATAGAAAACACATTATCATGAAGCAGCTATTTTACACTGGTATTCAGTGAGAGCCCAGTTAAAGCCGACCCAGTCATGCTATAACCATAATATAGCTGCAGCGTGGCTCTACCACGTAAACTCTTTGATATAGTCGTTCAACCAAACATTTGAAATGGGAAAGGAAGATTTTCGATTGGCAGCCTCCTACAGGTAACGCCACTGTAGCACTGACGCCCGTAAAAAGAGGTGTACAAAAAGACTGACCTTATACCTCAGGGCATTTCCCTGCCAGTCTAATATCAAGTCCAACTGAAAATATAAATATGGTGCCAAATGCAAAATTTTGGAAAAAATAATGTGTTAACATACTTTAATAGTTTATATTGTTGTAACTAATATTGTAGGTAATTAATTAATTTCACACTATAAGTCTGCGGGTGCATCATTATTTTAGATTATGTCTAGTTATATATTATTATTTTAACTTATATGTTTAACTAGAATGTAACATTGTTTAAGATAATTAAAAGAAATATAAATAATTTTTATAATGTAAAAACGTACGGCTTAATATGAAATTTTATTAAAAACTTGTAACGGAAACCACACAAGAAATGCCATCAGGTTTAGCACTGTTAAATTACAAGCCCATTAAAGATAGATGTCGTCGGCTTGAGGGACCGCCTTGGGCACTAGACATGTGTCAACCTATTGGGGACCGAAAATTTTCTATTTGAGATTTGTAATAGCGCCATCTATTATATACTATAGGTAATAAAGTCATTTGTTCGAACTAAAACTTATTGACTTTCAAGGTGGTAAGTACAATCCACGCTAGATGGCATAAATACAAAACCTCAAGTCATCATATATTTAATAAATTCGTTTATTCTTAAATTTTATTCCTAACAATACACAATTTCATCTTACTTTATCAGTCAAAAATAGAGATTGTAACATTTATTTGTTTTAAAATTAAACTTTTACCTATCTTATAATTTACATTTCTAGAATTTCTCACTTCATCACGCAGAAACGTATAAATGATCAGTTTTGCTAATATAAATTAGTAAAAATGCAGCCTTTTGGGCAGCCTCCAACAAAAAAGTACCTTACAAAAAAATATAACCTCAAAATGTGGAACGTACCACATTTGAGCAGCGTTCTTGCGATAAACTTTCTCGTCTTTGTTTGGCCACTTAGGTAATATTTATTTCTTTTCCTACGCATATTCACATTTATAGTTACATGTAAACCACTAAATTAATGAATTTTAATACAAATATAGCTAACTATTGTCACCTTACGCCACACATCGAAGCGCCTGGTAATTTATGACGGCAAACTTTTATCAATTTACAATATTATTACCAGGCGTTTGTAATTAAAACGAATTATGTTAACATTTTTTTTATTAATTATCTTCGGAATGACAATACAAACATTTTTATGAAAAAAATTTTTCCCAAATTTATAATCACAGAGTTTATGAATAAACAAAATTTTTAGATATAATTACTTAAAACATTTTTATTGGTATATTGCCTTATTTATTTTATTTGTTTTACCGCTTAGAATTACTTCAGATCAAAGTTCTAGTGAATAGAAATATATGAATTTTCGCCAGTACTCTTCATATTCAGCCTTAAGAATCGAAATGCAGATACATTTTCACCCCTGAGTACTAAGATGGATTACCTCGTTTCTAGTGAAATTGATCTCCATATTTTCACTCATCATACGAAAGAACTTTATTTGCTTAAAACATGGTACATCAGATGATCAATGACGTGGAACTGACATGTTTTTCCATAATTGGCATGCAAAAATGATATGAAATACAGCTAATTACACAAACCCAATGTTATATTTTAAATTTATTGCATTACTTTAAAGTTTGGTGCAAACATTATTTTTGAATTCAAATATTATGTACAATTATATACTTATACAGATCCACTCTATTTGAATTCTTATACAATAAATTGTTCATAAATTATTAATTTAATTATGACGTTATTGTTACATAAATAATAGAAAATATTGTATGAGATTAATTAAGCCATTATTATTTTAATAATTAATAATAATAATGGCTTAATTTATTATACAGTATTAATAGACAGTATTATTAGACAGTATAAATAAATTCATAATTTTGATTAAAATAAAATGATAATTTACAAATCTCGGGCTATTATGCAAATATTACCTTTTACCTTAATACATTATTTTACATTTTAATGAATAAATAATCAACATGAGTTACTAATTGTTTTTAGAAATAAAATGTCAATGTTTATTAATTCCTTAAACTAAATTTGATATTAATGTAATAATTTTGATTTGTAATTAATTATGTACATAGGTATTATGTTAACTCAAAAAGAAAATTTGTCTTCGTAGAAGATGATGAATTATGGTTTTTATCGTTGAAATCCCATATAGTTTTTTCTAATTCCAGCAGTTCTAAAAACTTGATTATATTTTGGTTACTCCACTCGAAATACATTTTGGCAGATCGTACTTATTTAAAAACAAGACGGCACGAACATCCGTTCGTAAATGCGCGAAGTGAGCGAAGAGAAGAATAAAGAATGTGAACACTCACTGCCGCTCGCGCTGCCCGTCCTTTGACTTCCGCACGAAAAACCGACAATCGAGGGAGCGTTGGGCAGTGGCAGCGGCAGCGGCAGTGACAGCGCGACCAGCCTGTTTACATACTGGGCTGCCCACTTCCCTGATCACTTCCCTGCCCAACAAGGCTGAATGTAAATTGGGCATTAAGGTCAAACTGCGATGGAAAATATTCCCTCTAATACCCTTTCAGTATCTCCTTTGGAAACAGTAAAATGTTACAAGATCAGATTTCATGTCTAGGTTTGTTCAGTTTGTGCCTACACATTTACGATCTTATTTTCAGTGTGGTATATAGAAATATTTGGTATTAAAATTCACTTGATATATTAACATTTCTTTGTTGTTGTAAGAAGCGTCCCTAGAAAATGCTACAATTTTTTTATGGAAGAGAAGGCATAGGAGCATACGGCTTAAATGATGGTAAGTAATTACCGTCGCCCATGAAAATTTGCAACACCATGGTAATTTCTGGTGCGTTCTCGGTCTTTTAGAGAGGAGTAGGCTCTTTTCTTGAAGGTCCCTAAGTCGTATCGGTCCTGTTAAATATGTGCACGGGACAAGTGAAACTATGCTTAGTTGAATAAGCACTGCTCTTTATTGGAATGTACCTATTATTATAAGATGGTCGCAGCCATCATTATACCTACATATCTACATATACATAACAGGTCCAGAAAATCCACAGTTGAACAGTGGTCGTGCGAGGCTGAAAATTTCGCGTATACATTATAATTTTATTGCCTCTAGTTTAAAGTCTGTGATTAATTATAAAATGTACGTGCTTTCTAAAACATATGGATAAAACATTACCCGCCTTATGACTCCGGGCAGCAATTAAGAATTTCTTAACTCAAAAACCTTCTAACCGATTTTGGTCCAACACGGGATTAGAACCCGGGGGCTCATGATCAGCAGTCACGGTAACAACCAAAAATCCAGTCAACATATAATATTTTTAACCCCGAAATACTACATATTAAAGTCAGTCGTTGCCTTTATAAATGCGAAAACTGAGTGAACGAATCATAGATTTTATAAAACTTTACTGCCGGCGGAAAAGATCTTATCTATCCTCAAGTCACACTTAAAATTATAGTTCTACCTCAACTTTAATAAATAACATAGATTTAAAATATACATTATAATTAAGAATAATTTTCGTCGTCAATTTCTCTAATTAGCAGATGGTTTCTTAAAAACGCTTAAATCTTCTTTGAACATCTTAAAAAGTTTTAAATAAATTTGGAGAAATGGACCGCCTTTCAACGAGTTTTTTATTACACGTACCAAATTAAGATTGATTATTATTCAAGTTTATGGTATCAAAAGCCTAAAATTATTCTATATAAATTTGATTATTTAGCTGAAGTGGCAATGAGTTGGCCATATAGCTCAAAGAACCGCCCAACTATAGGGTAGAAAAGTTCTCGAATGGCAGCTAGCTACCGGCATACGCAATAGAAGGTGGCCCACAACTATATGGAGTGACGACCTTTTTTTATAGAAGAGGGGGCAATCGAGCATGCGGCTCACCTGGTGGTAAGTGACTACCGCCGCCCATGAACAACCGCAACACCAGGGGAATTGCAGGTGGATTGCCGGCCTTTTAAAAAGGATTAAGCTCTTTTCTTGAAGGTCGCTAAGTCGTATCGAACAGGAAAAATCGCCGGTGGTAAACAATTCCACAGAGAAGTTGTACGAGGAAGAAAACTACTAGTAAAGTACACATTGGTGGACCGCTAAGCATCCAGATAGTGAGGATGGTATCTTGAATTTTGACACGATGTGCGTTCATGAAATTTGGCGGCTGAAAATATCCGAACAATTCCTCAGAGTATTCCCCGTGGTAGATGCGATAGAAAATGCAAAGGGATGCAACATCACTACGCAGCGCCAGTGAATCGAGCCGATCAGAAGGAACTCGGTCATCGATGATTCAAACTGCTCTGCGCTGGATGCGGTCATGTGGAAGGAGCTGGCACTGGGGTGCCCCGGCCCAGAGATCAGTACAATATTACATGTGAGGCCGAACTTATGTTTTGTAAAGTTACAAGCGATGTGCCCACATGAAATACTGTCTCATTCTGCTGAGTAAGCCAAGCTTTTTGGAGGCCAATTTGGCCTTTCTCTTCAAGTGACTGCACTGTGACGAAACTGCACACTATTCGATAAAAACGACCTGGTAAAACATGCAAGAAATTGATAGATGCGGGTAGCTTGGGCCCGTACTTTGTGACATTTCTTGGTGATAGCCTATGTTCAGTAGTGGACTTGTAAGGGGCTGTGTTGATGATAATTCTTTAGTAATCAACAAACACTTGAAATCACACGTCTCGGCACCGTAGTAACTAAAGGTGCAGAAGCGCAGAATTTCTCACCAGCACGGAATACGTTTTATGGTCTGCAAATAATCGTTTTTGATTTGAAGTATGCCTCTGTGTAAAAGTCAACTAGTTAAAAAATGAGGTTTTCAATTCAACTGTATGTTTTTAATCTATGCCCCTGTATAATCCCTGTAGAACGCTGCTGTATGTCGTATGGTGAGTGTAGAGAACCGGAGATCTTTTCTACGGGAAAATAAGCATTCCATCTTAGTCCTCAGGGGTGATAACGCATCTGAATTTTAATTCGTAATTGATAATAGACGAAGATGTCTATGGACTACAACAACCACTTACTATTAGGTGGACTGTGTGCTCGTTAGTCACCCTATCTCATAAAACAATCAGCCCGGTGAGCCAGGACCCCAGCAGCTGCCACCCAGCTGAATTGATAATTTTTCTTTCTCGTACCTGTGTCTACACATTAATCATATCATCATATAAATTACGAAGGCTCCGTGGCACAGTGGCTTGCATTGAGTTACGACGCTGAAGGTCACTGGTTTGAATACCGCACGCAACAATTATTTGTATGGCCTATAGACTATTGTTCCGGGTCTGGATATTTGTCATTGTGCAATTTATGTTGGCAAATTGTCTCCACAACACAGAACAAAATCCTAGTTTGGTGAGGGTTACATTTGTTTAACAAAAAAAAAACAAGAAAGCAAAACACATAGCATAACATAACATAAACACTCATGCCTGTCACCCAGAGGGGTAGGCAGAGACTACAGACTTCCATTTGGCACGATCCTGACACACCTCTCTCGCCTCCTCCACATCCAGGTTAAGGGTACTCCTAAATAAAAATACATTTTTGTTAATATTTAAATGTATAATCTAAATCATTTGTTGCTCGCAATAACGTTATTTACAGTACATGAAAGTTGTAGTTCCTGATAAGTAGGTGGTCACTCCCTATCTAGTTGGTATAAAGGCAAAAAAAATTTGCGGTCTTATTTGCTTTAACTTATTTGAGTTAGGTAAAGCAAATTAGTTAGCTGAGCTAACCTAACCTTTCGCCGTGAATTTGAAATGGGAGGAGGCGAGAACCCAGCGTTGCTTTGGGCCGTATAAAACATGTAATATTGTTGATGCCTGCGGTTGGAATCTCAATTAGAGCCAACGTAATTTCTGAAAAAATACTACTACTAACTACTTATAATGGACTTTTTATAATATTGCATACTACCTCTAGCAGTAATAAATGCATTATTGAATGGTGAAAAGTTGAAAAGTACGAGTGTTATTCAATAGTATTTCCTCTTATTAATAATATTCCTTTCATCACGTATTTTTACCGTAAAAAAAAACAATCAATTCGGTTTCATATGAGCGAGTTGCGTGACCTTGACATGTCAACAGTAAAGCACAACCTTCTTCGCGTTCGAGGCGTGCAATACAGGTTTTCGAATCTTGCTGTTTTGCGAATGTCCTCGTGTATATTTCACTATTCATATTACACACACAATTCATATTAGTTATAGCACGAACATATACTACCATACCACAGGACCCCTTTTTTACTACTAGATTTATGTTTCGTCGCTCGCTTTTTTCAGTTTTAGTCTTTAGTCGCTTTTAAGAACTAACAGCCGACTGGTAGCACTTATAAAAGTTTCTAATTTATATAATTTCAAAGTATCTTGAATAAAAGGTGCATTAAACATCCTTCTAACCTAAATCAGCTCGGTGAGACAGGACCCCAGCAGATGTCATTTTTTTTTAGTTTATTTAAGGACCAGTAAACAGCTTCAACAAAGGCTTAATAACTACAGTCTTAATCCTAAAATTTGAGTTTAGTGAAGCCAACACCACCAGCCTCAGATAATGATTTATAGGTTAAACTACAACAGTGAGAGATGTGAAGGAGGACTTAATACATAAAATGCAATATTACATAATGAAAAAAAAAACTGTTAACATTTTAGTTTTGATTTCAAAAAATTATATAATTTAAATTATGTTTTTATTTAGTTTTTAGTTAACACGACTCATAAGCTTATTAATCACTTTGCTTCTATATGAGTTAGCACTGTTATTAAAAATGTCAATGTCCCAAAAGTGATCATTATAATTTTGCATTAAGCGATACAACGGCGCTCTTTTGCCAGCATTGGTTCTACACAAGGGAAGGGCAAATGTTCGGGAGCATCTTGATCTTACACTTGATCGAGTAGGTACACGATATCGCAATTTATTTATTACAGGAATGCAATCATATCTATTATGGCAAAGGTCAAATAATAACATTGCTACTAATTGTTGTCGTCTGAGCTTTAAAGTTAACATTTTGTATTTATTTAAAATAGCATTATACGAACAATATTTATGCTTATATCTATAGAACATTGACTTAAAAAACTTTTTTTGTACCCTCTCAATCTGATCGATATAGACATTATAAAAAGGATTCCACAAAGCAACAGTGTATTCCAACTGAGAGCGTATCAGTGCCTTATACAAAAAGATATATGTTGCTGGGTTGGTGAAATCCTTACAGGCTCTCATTACAAACCCAAACATTTTAAGAGCTTTATTACATATTTGTTCAACATGTGTATCGAGTGTTAATTTACTGTCAATGGTAATGCCGAGGTCACAAATAGAATGTACTTTTTCAATAGTAGAGCTGCACAGGGAATATGATTGTTGATTAAAATTAATTTTCTTAGTGACAGTTAACATTTTGCACTTATTAATACTAAGACTTAATTTATTTTTTATACAATAAGCAGAAAAGCGGTCCAAGTCATCCTGGAGTCTGAGGTGATCATCATTGTTACAAATGGTACGATAAATTTTAAGGTCGTCAGCATATAGTAAAAAGTTACTGTGCTGAAAACAGGAGTCAATATCATTAATAAAAAGTATAAATAATAGTGGTCCCAATATAGATCCTTGAGGTACCCCGGAGGTGATAGACGCAGACTCTGATTCGTAACCATTAATAACAACTTTTTGCGTGCGGTTAGTTACGTATGATTTAAACCACCGCCAAAGATTGCCACGTATACCCTTGAAAGCAATTTTATCAAGTAGGATTTTGTGATCAACTCTGTCGAAGGCTTTACAAAAGTCTGTATAAATACAGTCAGTTTGATGATTAGAGTCTAAATTTTCGAATAAGTCCGTTAGATATATTAATAAATTGGTAGTAATTGATCGTCGTCTTACAAAACCGTGTTGTTCGGGTATGATTAAATTATGCAGTGAGGGATATATAGAATTAAAAATTAATCGTTCGAAGAGCTTCGACACAGCTGACAAAATAGAAATAGGACGGTAGTTCTCAACATTTCGTTTTGAACCACACTTATATACAGGCACTATTCTAGCAGCTTTCCATATGTTAGGACATATACCTTCACTTAAACATTTATTAAAAAGGAAACACAGCGGTTTAGCAATATTAACTGCTGTATTTTTCAGAAATACTGGTGATATATTATCGGGCCCCATACCCTTGTTTGTATTTAACGCCTGTAACTCTTTAAGAACTTCATCCTCTGATAGTATGGTAGATGTTAAATTAATGTGTGAATCAGGGCATTGTGTAAAGTCGATACTATCAATATCATATTCAGCTGAAACTGAAGATGCTTCAAAGGTTGAGTGAAAAAACATTGAAAATAGGGTACATGCTTCTGTAGGATTAGTGGCGTTATTATCATTATAGTAAACATTGTCAGGAATACTAGCAGTATTTTTACGCTTTGATACATATGTCCAGAAATGCTTTATATCTTTTTTAATATTATTTTGAATTGACGACATGTAGTTTTTATATCTTATTGCACACTCTTTATTAAAGTACTTTCTAAGCCTAGAGAATTCGTTATAATCATAAGAGTTTTCATATTTTTTCCACTTGATCCAGGCCCGCTCTTTACGTTTGAAAGTGTGAATCAGAGTGGCGTTAAACCAAACAGGGAATGAAGATTGTTTTAAGATTTTTGTAGGTATAAACTTTTTAATAAAACCATAAAGTATTTCGTAAAAATCTATCACAGCCTCTTCAGCAGATTTACCTGAGAACATTTCGTCCCATGGTACCTTGGAAAGCTCATTATTTATGACGGGGTAGTCAGCATTTCGAAAACAAAGCTGTCTTCGTGAAATCTTTGGCATAGACTTGTTATCATGCATAAAAGGCACTAAAGCATAAAAAGTAGGATGAAGACTATCCAATGGTAACAAATTGTAAGGAGCATCCATAATTTTACATTCTAAAATATTTGATATAAATAAATCTAAGGTGCGGTCATTTAAATTTCTAAAGTGATTAAATTGGAAGCTGTCCGTCAAAGCCATAAAATTAATTAAGTGCCTAGAAGATAAACATGCGTTACTATAAAAGGTAGGTTCTAGATAATTATCTTTAGGAAGCCAATTAATCGTGGGTAAGTTAAAGTCACCCACCATTAAAAATTTACATGAGTCTAAAGGTTGCATGACATAACATATGTAATCTAGGTAAGTACGGTATACTTCATTATTTACAACGGGTGGAATATATGTAGCGCATAACAGAAGCTTATTAGAACCCGAACCTATAAGTATCATGGTATGGTCAACAATAGAAGGCGGCTCGGGGAGAGCGTGAGGCGCGGAGGGCAGGCCGTATGGCACGGCAGCAAGTGAGCTGCGCACCGCTACTAATACGCCACCGCCGTCTTTACGGCCGGTCGCCGTCCGATTCCGATCGCTGCGAAATACTTTGTAACGTTGATCTATTAATTCGTTATCATAAATGCCACTATGAAGCCAAGTTTCTGTCAATATTATTATGTCATAGTCGTGAAGTAAAATATTTATAAAAAGAGTGTGCAACTTAGTTCTTAAGCCTCGACAGTTCTGATAGTAAATTGATATGTTTTTTATTTCGGGATCCATTTAATAAAAGTTCATAATTTATTCAGTCTTTCATTAGAAATATTGAGAAAAAAAATAAAATTAATTTTCGATACACATTTTAAATTAAGAAGATGAGATGAATTTATAAAATTTCTTTTATCATTACGCCGTATTTGTGTATAATGATTAATGACTAAAGATATCCTAATTATATAGTTAATGTTTTGTGTATAACAATAAAGTATTAGACAGTTTAAAATTTTGTTGCATAATACATAGTATATTTTATAGTATATTTTTATAAAATAGTCTAGAACATAAGTTACTGACCTTTTTGTAGAAGTAAATGTGCAAACAACATGCTTATATATCAGTATCCCCCATATATCAGTACAAAAATGTAATTATAAAAATAAACGATAAGAAAATAAAAATAAAATTGATATCAAATTTCTATTACAAATTGTTCTAAGGCTTAATTTTTTTAAGATCCTGTAGTGAGCGTATTGGTAAGACAGGAGATGAGTCAGTTTTTCGTACCAAAACTGTACCATTCTTGTACCAAACATATTTGTAGTTACATGTTTTGGCCTTTTCACGGGATTCTTGAAAAATCTGTTTATTTTTTAAGGTTAGGTGTTCATTTATATATATTTTATTCGATGATCCAGTAATAGACAACTGTTCTGAAGTTAAGCCTTTTTTAGCACGGTACGAAGCTACAAAATTATCACGCAAAATTTTGGACTTAAATTTTATTATGGGATTTTTAGGTCGTTTATCGTTTTCACCAATATGAGGAACCCGATGGGCCAAAATTATGTCGGATGGTTGGATTTGCTGGTTTATTAGCACGCCAATATTAATAATAACTGTAACAAGATTTTCTCCACGGCGCTCAGGCAAATTTGATATTTCAATGTTACAATCACGTGCCTGTTGCTCCATCGCAGCCAGTTTGGTCTCCATAACCTCTAATTTGTCAGATAAATAGTTGTCTTTAGAGACTTGACTTTCTACGGTCTTAAGCCGTGTATCAAACGATATTGACTGCTCATTAAGA
Source organism: Parnassius smintheus behrii (assembly GCA_036936625.1). Classification (NCBI taxonomy): domain Eukaryota; kingdom Metazoa; phylum Arthropoda; class Insecta; order Lepidoptera; family Papilionidae; genus Parnassius; species Parnassius smintheus. The sequence continues at coordinate 3,893,728 of JAUPFT010000001.1, forward strand.
TCGGATAAAGTAGTATCGACCTCCGACAGATGATTATTTAAATCCGTAATACCTTGTTTTAAATTAATGTTCTCATCTCGCAGCTCAGATATGGTTGTGTTTAGGCTTGATAATGAGTGGGATATTTTAGCCAATTCGTTGGAAATCGTGGAGGTAACTATATTTGTAATAGTTTCCTTAATTTTTACGTCTAATATATTAAAATGTTCGTCAATCAGTGTGGACAGAAATTCCGAGTCATACCCTCCAGTGAAACGCTTACGTGTATTTACATAACTAGCATCCGATGTAGTTAGACTTATGTCTGGGTTTGATGGGCACTTAGGCGGAGTTCTCTGTAACTTGGACATTACGCACAGTATACTTGCGATATGAGGCAGAAATAATAAGACAGAGATATTACACTTTCGCTGTCTTGAGGGGGTGACGTGCGGGCTCCCTTTAGTTGCAACTCACAGATGCGATGCAAGAACGAGATAAACACAAGTATTAACACTGATGAGTAGTAATGTTACACCGTACAGTAAAAACTCTTAACTGGGTAGTCACAAAGTTCAATTTTAATTAGTCACTATTAAGAAATTATTTAGAAAAAAGATGTACACGTCCACTTTCAACAACTCTCACTCGACGTATAAAGTATATCATGGAGTATTGACAATCGTTCTCTCTCGTACGTATCTCTACGCAGTACTCAGACTTTCATCTCACTCATTTGAAACCTTTATTTTTTATAGAATAAGGGTGTAAAACGAGCACACAGTTCACGTGACGGTAAGTGAATACTGTGGCTCATAGACACCTACATTTATACTCGATTAAGAATCAAAACGCAGATGCCTTCTCACACCTGAGGACTACGATGAAATGCCTCGTTTCCAGTAAAAAGGGTCTCCGGATCTCTACACTCACCATACGAAACACAGCAGTAATAAGCCGCTATTTTACGCTGGTATTCTGTAAGAGCGTAGTCCTTCCCCGGTCGAGCCAACCCATTCGTGCTACAACCATAATGTAGCTGCAGCGTGGCTCTACCACGCATAAAAAAGGAGTATTTGTTATTATTTAAAACAGTTGTCTTCGTGGAATTTTGCAAAAAAATTTTTATTAAGAAATTTGCCTCATTTCAGAGTGCCTAAGTTTCTGAGGACTTTAGCAGACAGATACACATTGTTATTTTATGTGGAGAATTATCATAGTAACTAACAAGAGATTGCCTTGATCTTCACCTTTAGAAGTTACGTAGAAGATCACAGTTCCAGAGCTATTGCATTAACTCTGCTATCCCTTACCGGCCTTTCTTAAATTGTTTTGCATTTCCCATAGTTGCAACTTACCACAACCACGGGGCGAAATGGGGCGATCGTCTTGTACCATACCACATGGCATGATGTGTAAGATTGCGGTACCATTACAGCATAAATTAAAACATTTCCATTTACCTTCTTTGTCATGTTTTTATAAGGCTGAAGTAACAAATGATCATAAATCTCACATGATGGCAAGTGGCGACTCCGGTCCATGGACTCCTACAGCCAACTTTATAACAAGAAGGTTGCAGATGCATTGTCACGCCAGAGGATTTAGATGGAATGCCTCACGTCCTGTAATTATGTAGACTTTTTATATCCTTCAGACCAGAACACAGCAATGCAAGCTCTACTATTTCACGGCAGAAAGAAATATGTATACATATATATATATATATATATATATATATATATATATATATATATATATATATATATATATATATATATAATTTACTATCATTAGAGAGAACTTCTTGGGTAACCTGTTGTTGAGAAAATAGTATATAAAACTTTTTATGACGGGGACGAATACTGGCTTTAGCTTTTATGCACAAATGAATCTTTAGTTTTTAGGTCTGCAAGAGGTTACCACTTCGGATATTGAATTCGGAACTCATATTAATAGCATTTTACATATATTAAGATTGCTATATTTACTATGTGACAACAGTTGAAGAATTACTTTCACCTAATTTTCTGTTGGTGTGATAAAATTTTACTGGATGTAGCAAATATTTATAACCACAGCCGCGGTCTTGCAATTTAGCCTTTAGAGCGCAATAGTTCGCGCTTTAAAGGCTCTTCCACTCACTCGTTATTTTAGAGTTCCGCACCAAATTAAGCATAATGAAGCCATGCTACGGCTATATTAGGGTTACATAGAAAGACAGCCGTGGTAGCTCAGATGATTAACGCTTGCTGTAAATACAACAGAACGCGAGTAACCCGGGTTTGATTCCCGCCGGCTCCAATGAAATTGTTAATTACAATTTTAAGTACTGATTTACCACGTGCTCGACGGTGAAGGAAAACCTCGTGAAGAAACCTGCATGTCTGAGGAATAAGAAAAAAATACTTCGAAGACATATGAAGTTCGCCAACACGCATTGGGGCAGCGTGGCGGACACTTCCTTGCCCAAAAACCCTCTCAGAAATGAGGGGAGACCTGTGACCAGCAGTGGGACGTATATAGGCTGTAACTTTAGACAGACACAGAGTACCAGCGTAGTAGCTCTATACTCACCATAGGAATCCTGTGGAGAATATAGAGAACTGGAGACCTTTGAGTAGAAACGAGACGTTAGCATCTTCTGCATTTTGACTCTCGATTGGGTTAGATGTGGATATATATGTCTGTGGTCACAAAATCCACTTACCATTAGGATGAATGTATGCTCGCTTGTCACCTTTAATCCTAATTTCCATCTCAAGTTATTTGGTATGTCTAGTTTTTTATATTCCTTTTTTAATTTCAAAGTCACAAAGTAGCTTATTATTCATTAATTTGTTCCTTTTGACTGAAGAGATAAATGGACTGACAATCCACCTGATTACCATCAGGTGGATGCAGCTTATATAACTTTGCTTACTGCAAAGTTATATAACCTTTAAGAAAATAAGGCTAAAAATGAGTTGTTACTTTTGAGGAATTAGATGGAATGTCTGCCTGTAATTGTAGTAATTCTCTATATCCTTCATACCAGCAGAAATTGGTAAGAGGGTGGTACTCACTTAGAGGCAGAGGCAAGTTAGTTGTCTCATAAGTTGTATGCGCTACCTCTGAGTCTTAAGGTGACAAATGTCTCACAGGCTGCAACTATACCGGTTCTGTTCACGCCTTATATCGCAACACAGCAGTGAATGTAACTGTCACAACCCAGACGGACATGTGTTGTGTCTTACTACTTGTCAAATCAAATGTCAAATGTGTCTTACCACTTGTCAAATCAAATGTCAAATGTGTCTTACCACTTGTCAAATCAAATTTCAAATGTGTCTTACCACTTATCAATTTATCAATTTATTTTTATTGAATCTTAAACAATGTGCGCGAACAAAAGGCAGACTTAACGCTATAAACGTTCTATGTTAATTAACCTTAGGGTAGTCATATAACTTAAAGAGGTTACAGAAAAGCACAATAGAAATATAAAAATTATAACATATGACTGAGACTAAACCTACGTACATACGTAAGTCTACCTTATGCCTACCATACCATACCATACCATATGTAAAGTCTTACGCAAATATATAAATATAGACGTACATAAGTATTTCACTTTTTTATTTTTGTTTCAGTTTCAATAACCTACATCAGCCGTTTGCCATACGCTCATTTTGCATTCATAAGCATATTTAACTTAAAAATATCTAAGCATATCCTATAACTTGTTTTTAAGTTTGTTTTCTCCTTGTGACTCGTCCTTCAAGGCATTACTTGGAAAATGAGGATAAACGAATTAATTGCTGAATTTTAACAACGCTTTTATATTGCTTTTTTAGTAACGCTATTACAAATTTTGTGAGCGCTCTTTCCGTTTTGATGACATATTAGTATCTTATTAACCTTTGATAACAGTATTAAAGTTAAATATTACATAGAATTTGTCATTACAGTACTCTGCTTTACATATCCCTGCCTCATGGATTGTCATATTATAGCCGGATTTTGCCGTGTCACGCATTGTAAGCGGGGTAGCAACTATAGTGTTTATTTTTACTACTTTCAGTGCTGCTAATCATATAATGATTCAGTTTCTCTCTGTCACCTCTTACGACACGCACGGGATGATGTTCAGTACTGGATACACTGCGCCGCAACTGCATAGCGCCTTAACATTATTAGCCTAGCTATAAAAAATGCATAAAATTTAAGTGACAAACTAAATTACAGTTCACCTGATGGCAAGTGGTTACTGCAGCCCATGAAAATCAGCAACCGACTGTAAGCAACGAGGGCTACGGATGCGTTGTCAGGTCTTCTGATTTAGATCCCTCTTCCTGTAGTTATACTGGCTCTGTATACTATTTAGTCTTGATCACAGCAGTTCAGGCATTGTTTCTTGGCAGCAGAAATAGTTCAATGGGACCTCACTCAGAAGGACTCCAAGTCATAAAGGAAGTCCTAAAGAACAGAAGAAGAATATTAATTATCTTATCAAATTTACTTAAATGCTGCAATATATAAAAACTGTAGAATTATATTCATAAATTTTCTTATATATGAGATGAGCAATTCTTGAGCGCATTTTCAACGTTAACTTTTAACTGTGGATATGGGGTGTCACAGACATTTTGCAGTTGCTTATTCCTTAGAATAACCTATTTGCCACCACCCCTCGTGGGTGGGCGACTCAGTAGCTTCTAGTGGCGTCACCAAACGCTCGATGAAGGAGAGGGTTGTACCGTCCAGTGCCATAAACGTAAGTTACACGTATTTAAAGTTTAGGCGGGGTATGTGAGACCCCATGCCCATATTTCCTTAAGAAATAATATTATACCACCTTTACTTCTGTTTTAGATTTTTGTTGTTTAAAATGGACGAAAATAGTCGACCAAGCTCTTCCAGATCAAAAATTAGAACAAAAACATGCAGTATAAAGACCGACAAAAATATTGCGTTCAAATTATACGTCAATGCAGTATAAAGACCGACAAAAATATTGCGTTTAAATTATGCGTCTAATGGTAATATTTTTTCGAATTATTGACTTAAGTGGTATCAATGCTAGCATATTACTTACGAGATAACTCACATGTGGGGTTGGATAGTTTGATCATGGGAATTATTCCGATGGTCATTTCTACAGTTGAGTTAATCCCGGTCGGCCCCTAGGGTAACACGAGGCGACTAAGACTCCGTGACGGACGACGACGAAGGTGGGTACTCCTGGATATTAACCGTAATATCCGCTGATTTATTTGATTGATGAGATTTATTATTCCATTTGCCCTTAACCCTTGGCCATTTGATAAACCATCATTACAGTTTTTGAAAATACGAATAAAGAAGACTTCTACTTTAATCTGAAGTTATCCCATATTGAATGTGATTTATGAGCAACAACTGCGTTACGCGCGCTCCTTTGTCTGCAATTTAATTTAGGTTTTTTATCAAGTTTTTGCCTACTATTTACTTTTTTAGTGACACGCCTACTACTAATGCTTAATTTAATAACTATAAGGTTAAATAATGATTATAATTTTTCCTTTACAATTTTAACAAGCTGAGGATCACTATAATAAATAAAATTAAAAAATAAACATTTTTCTTATCAAACTCGTAAGCGCCGACTGTAATATTTTGGCATACGTAAAAAAATGGAATAAACTATTTACAACTAAATTACATTAGATTACATTATTGGTACTGCAAGTAGAGTAATATTGGTAATTGAGGTTACCATCTCAATAGCCTACATTCATAGTAATTACCAATCGTATTGCGCAGGAAAGTCAAGTTTGTTGTTTTGTGCGTGAAAATACCGAAAAACGAATTTTCCCAGAAATAAGACCTAGAAAATAAAAATGGGAGATTAATTTTTCACCTCCTTTATTATAAATTTCATCAAAATCGTTAAAGCCATTTTCGAGAACGCAATTACAAACAAATATATATAAATATATTTGCTTGTTATCGCTGTAGTGGCGGTGTGAGAATATCCGCTAACCTATATCATACCGTGGGTGTCGTAAGAGACGGCAGAGGGAAACAATTCAGAAGATAGGTAGCAGCGTCTTCCTAATAACGACTAAAAAAACGTGGCAACTATGGCAAATATCCTTCCTATAAGGCAATATATAGGGGAGGCCTACGTTCAATTAGAAACTTCAATGTGAACTTTAGTAGACTGTAACGGTTAACGGTAATATGTACTTAATATTTTGTTTTATTATAAATTATAATATTTATTTATTCAATCACAACAACAAAAGTAACATTATATAAACACAGTTAACTACGGGTAACATATTCCTCGTTCAATAGTATAGGATTTTCTTTTAATTTCTTACCGCACTTTGTGGTAAAAATAAAAAAATAAAGACTAAAAATAAAACTTAAAGAAAATTAATTTCTTTGCGACTATACAGACTCAGATACAAAGTGCTTGGAAATAACTAGAACAACGTGCTTCCGGTGCTCATCCAGTAATTTTAATACTTCAGGAAACTCATTTGCTGCTTGTTGCGATTTCAATAGCGCGAATAAAAAGCGGGGTGCTTTTATGGGTTATGGGAATATAATGTAATTAAATTCACAAATGAAGTTTTTTCGTATAGTTCTATATAACTTACGGCCTTTTTTAGTATTCCGTTGTTACCCAACCAGGAACCCTTATAGTTTCGCCATGTCCGTTCGTCCGACCGTCCGCAATTTTTCTCAGGAACCCTAGGTGCTAAAATCTGTAATTTAGCGTAGTCATAGATACTCAACTGTGAATAAAAATTTTAACATTTTCAATTTGGGTACCTTCCGCAATATATTATTCATTTAAGACTTCATCTTCTATATTTTTATATAAAGAGTTATTTTGCAATACACAGCTAAATTTGCAGAGAAGGTTCAGAATATGTAATAAAGGCAAACGATGTAGAAAAATAAATTTTAAAAAATCTCAAGAATTCCGTCCTTTTTATCTTTCAAATTCAACATGTGTGAAAATGCGTTCTTTTGACTATATTTTTTATATATTTACTGCAGACGCATACATTCGTAAGGGTTCATAGTAGATAGAATTTGGGATTATTTTATATAATAGCAGAAACCTTATTTAATCGTATTTTCAAAAACTGCAGTACGGTATGAGGATCATGTGAAAAGTTTTGAGCCTAAGGTATTAAAATGCTGACAGAAAAATATACAAAATTTATTTTTCTATGTTATATCATTCTATTTCAATGCACTTCTTCCATTTTTGATAAAGGACTTTTAACCTACTGAAAAAATATTCTACATCTTTGCCTTCAATACGCTCGTCTACCGCTGCCTTCATTTCGTCGTCACTCGAAAATCTTCGTCCGCGGAGGTCTTTCTTGAAAATAAATAAAAATTGCTGAGGACTAGGTCTGGACTGTATGGTGGGTGACTGATTTCTTCAAATCCACTTTTGTTCAGGGCCCGCTTTATAACTCACGCAGTGTGCGCAGCTGCATTATCCTGCAGAAACAGGACTTCTTTCGCCAGTTTGCCTTTTCTTTTTTTGAAAATCACTTGACGCCCTTCTATCAACTATGCAGCATAATTATCCTCGTAAAGGTTTTCAATTAATAAAATTCCTTCACAGTCCCAAAAAACGGTCGTGAGATTGGATGCTCTACTTTGAATTTTCGTGGCGGCTTTTCTCCCTTTGCAATCCACAGCGTTGACTTTTGTTTTCACTTTGGTTCGTAATGCCCGATCCATGTTTTATAAGTAGTGACAATGCGAGAAAAAAGCAAATAAGTATGCAAAATATCGCCGATTCGTTCCTTGCTAGTAATGCCTATAGGCCCCAACTTCATTCGCTGATTTTCTAGAAGAAGTTCCTCTACGTTTTCAGTATTTTCGTCATTAACGGCGGTTTGGCCATGACCTGGGGTCATGTTCTAATGACTCCTTACCACGCTCGAATTCTCAGATCCAATGTTTTATGGTGATAATTGAAGGCCTAGACTCGCGTAAACTGTCTACACCTCTTCAAATATTTCCGTCGGCGTTGTGTTCTTCTTTGTGAGGAATTTTATGACAGCTCTGTATTCCTCTTTCATATAATGCCGATGACTGAGACGTGATGATGTTTATGGATTAATTATTAAAAGCGTAATGATGCTAATGATGTGAAACTCTCTATGTATACTAAGGAGGGTATTCGCTAATTAATACAGCGCGAGACAATGATGAAACTTGAAGGTACTTGGGCTCAAATCTTTTCAGCCCCCACTCATATAGTTTACATCTTTTAACTTAAGTTTAAAGTTTGAATACTATTTAAAAATAACCCTGTATGCGAACCGCGACTTAAATGGCCAAGAATATAATAAAAAAGGTATATATAGCTCAAAAAATGACAAGCGTTGGGAATGAAAATTTTTTGAGTGACAGCCTCAAACTGATAAGTGAAGTGTCGGGTGGGCTCCTATTAGATGGAGGGACTACCTGGTAAGACATGCAGGAAGTTGACGGTAGCAAGCGGCTCTAGACAATGCTTTGTAGCATTTTCTGAGGGAAACCTATGTTCAGCAGTGTAACGATGATGATGAGACGAGACCTGGTAACTCAGGGAATAATGCTTGGCCTTTCAATTTCGTGCGATATGAGCAAATTTTATTCCATCCCCACAGTAAACAATGAAATTTTTCACAACATAGACTTTCATAGCTAGGGGAAATAGTCGTATGGAATAGAATAGAATATTTTTATTTAATATGGATTATTATATAATACTGAATGAAAGTAATTTTTTCCACCAGTTCGGAATATAAATCTCTTCTGATAAGAACCAGAAAATTACGTGAAGTTATTTTTTAGACATATGTAATCTTAAAATTTTTTGTACAATATTTCTGTAAATCGTAACAGAACCAGCATGTTAACGATCAACTCATTTCCAGGGGTTATTTTTATTAATGTATTATTGAAAATCATAATAAACATTTTATGCTGCATTCGTTTAATACTCGTAACATTTTAAAATTGTATATAAAACTTGTAAGAGTTCGCCGGAATTTTTCCTATCCCTCTCAAAACGGAGCTATCTCGGTAGTGTATCGGTATTATAAGAACTTACTATTATGTCTATACCCATATGTTAAAAACACCTCTATACGGTGTTAGAACTACGACTTTCCTTTATAAAACTATCAGAAGTCACATAAAACCAGTTTTATTACTCAGGAAACCAATATCTCTGTTATGTAAATATTCCCTTGTCCGATAGACTGCATAACGGTTGATAATATTTTGTTATTAGACTTGAATAAGACCGTGCTTTAGAAATGGTACTGTATGTGACCCAAAATGCTCCTATTTGTGGCTCTTTATGCAAATGCTAAATCTTTGTTCAATACGATTATCATTTGGTTTAGTATATACATATAATTAGTAAATAACTGAAATATAATCCAAATATTTCGTACAGGCACATGCATTAAAATACTATTTGTTAGCCTTTAGTATTTTTAATACGTTAATGTCATAATTTATTTTAATTCCCTAAACGTAAATAAAAATATTTTAACATCTTTTTTTGTAGGTTACGTTTTGTATACAGACACGTTGCAGTTATATTATAATTATAATTAACAATAATTCTGAAGCAATGATTTATTATATTTTACACAAATGCTTGACTTTGAATAAAACTAATTTTACGGATTTTCATTGTTCCCTAGTGATGGTGCACTATGGTGCACCCGAAACATCTGGAATGAAAAACATGTGAAATTAAACGCAAAACAAAATGTAAAAATAGTTTTATTCAATTATGAATTACCTACGTAAATAACAGCAAATTAGTTTCATAATTTGCTTGTCTGTCTTTCCATCCGATTATACTCGTAATGTGGGTATTTCCAAGGCAAGATTGAATAGGCTTTTGTTAAGCTAAGTCAGAGTATTTTAACATCTTCAGCTGCATCTCTACTTACCATCGGGTGAGATAGTAGTTAAGGAGATATAGTAAATCAGCTCAAATTCTAATTTCGCCCCCACTTACCCGCGCGTCATATGCTATGTACCGACATGTTTGTAATCACTAATACTGTAAGTAGATAGGTCGTTATATACTTATTTTATTAGGTTTATCATATTTATGCCTGTTTCTTAACGCCAACCCAGTCGCTTCTTATTTTTATCACGGTTATTTCCCATTTTAATTTTACGTTGTCCTGTTGCATAATGTGTATTCTGATCGTAAGCGACACAACTCCTCCCTTCAAAAGCCTAAGCGATACTAACGGGGCAACAGGAATCAAGCTTCAAGACGCCGATAGTTTAGGTAATTTATTTTTACAGTGAAAATAATGGTATTTTAAAAAAGTAAATGGAATTCATTTCCCTTTAGGATTCGTGACGCTATATATGTATGTTTGTAAATTTGTATTTTATTGTATATGTTAATAAGGTGCACACTTTGACTACTTCTATTTCCTTCAACTATCCTTCAATAGGCCTGCTGGAAGAAATTTCTTTATGGAATAAGCAGTGCCTTTGTACATAATTTTGTTTTTACCATTTTCCTATCAAAGTATGTGTGTACATAAAATGTTAAATAAATAAATTAAATAGCAATTATATAAATAAAATAAAAGCAGTGCTTATGTTAAATAACATAAGCAGTGCTTATGTTATTTAACATAAGCACTGCTTTATAGTTAGTTCAATTAGTATGCAAAGTTTCATGATCTTATTTAAAGTATTTTATGAATAACAGCGGTTTATTTTTCAGTTTGGAGGTAACTTTGGATTTTTTTTTCTATCGAGAAAATTTTACGGAATCGTGTTTTCGTCTAACAGTCACAACATTAATCCTCAACTTTACCATATATTTATTTCAAAATTAATGCTGCAATACTTTCGGCATAACGGAGGAGCTTGCTAAGCCATTTGAGGTTATATTTCCCCTTAAACGCTGGTCTATAATAATAAAAAAATATAAAAATATTTATCTTCTGACATGCACGCAGTTTAATGATTTCCTTTTTGTGCAAATGTTTTTCTTATAGAGTAAATGTGACAAACGTGTGCACAGTCTACCTGATGGTAAATGGATACTGTAGCCCATAATGTGTAGCCCAGTTATAAGTAATAGTTAATATATAACAAAGGGAATAACGCTCTGTTGCTCCAGTAGCATAGTAAAACTTTAAGCAGGTCTTCTCTCTTTACAAGAAGCAACTTATTATTATATTGCTGATGCAAACTGAGGAAACAAGTTTCTCAAAATGTTGACTAATCACGACTTAGCTAATTTAAGTGGTGCGCTTTAAATCGATTAAATGTCGTTATGTTTTTGAGAGACAGTTAACAATTTGATAGTAAGAGATAATTTTGCTTTCTAAAATTTTAAAAATTTACAAAACCCTGGGGTTTAACCATATGACGCTGTTTCCTTTTAAGCACTATCTTACACTGTAAAACGGTTCATAGGGGCAAACGAGACGCTTCTCACAGTATAGAAACCAGGCATGAGGCGAATTCTTCCTACAACGCTAGAGGTACTTCTCGAGCAATGGATTTCTACAAGATGATGAAAAATAATACGAAGAATATAGAAAATTTTCAGGTAGGACGACTTTTGGAAATAAATTTAGCAACATATTACGACTATTATGATATGTGTGCATACTTTAAAATTTTATATTATCAGTAGAAAATTTATATAAAGTCCTTCTTCTTCTTTATCTGTTAAAAGAGGTCTCGCTGGAGAGGTAAGCAGAGTAAAGCAAGATATTTCCTCTCTCATATTAAGTTACGAGCTGGTAAGGTATGCAGGAGGTCGATGGATATAGGTATCTAAGGACTTTTTTCTGTGTTTTTGCTGATGATGGGTTGCAATGATGATGATGATTATATGTTTGGAAAAGTTTTCAAGAATTTAAGTATATGATTTTACTATAAAAGAAAGAGAATTAAAAAAAATTGTTTCATTTTTCATCTACGTTTACATAACATTAAATTTAGTAACAGGATCTCATACACATTGAATAAAACTAAATTTACGGATTTTATTGCGTTTAATAACTTATTTTTAATTCCCGACGTTTCGGGCGTTTTATTAAATGCGATAAAATTCTTAAATATAGTTTTAATCAATGTGTAGAGTTCGCGTAAATTTATGTTCAAAATAATCATTAGGATCTTGTACACTTCCATCTTTTCACTGCTTAATTTATACATTTCTGAATGCAAAGTTACAGCTTATGCGTCTTACTGCAAATACGTTGTCACACCTGAGGACTACGAAACGTGTTTCCGGTTCTATACACTCATAATGGGAAACATAGCAACATTAAGCTTTCTGAAGGGGCGTGGTCATTTCCGATCTAGTCGACCTATTCGTGCTACAACCATAACATAGCTGCAGCGGAATTCTACCACGTACGAATTTATCATAATATATTATATATTACAACATTTAGGTTTTCCTTATTAGGATATTACTTTACGTACATTTTATTTCAAATAAAGCAAATGGAGTGAATGCAACGCAACCAAGATTTATCCTTTCAGCGACCCATCGCAGCTTTGATAAGGCTCTCAGCATTTGCACATTTTCAATGATACGGATTTTCCTTGCTATTCATGGCTAAAAGAAACCTTTTCAGTCGTATAACATTATTATGTCAGTAACCTTTTTAATTTGTGAAGCATGTGCATGACCCAACCAGCAACACAGTATAGAAATAAGCAGTAGGCTGACTTTTTTATTTGACTTTACAAATACATTTTTTATGATCAAACTTTTTCTATTATAGCGATAAATTAGAGTTACATAATAAAAAGAAAATTAACAACCAGTTCGCTTTTGATAGGTATTGAAACTGCATGAGTAGAGAACTGTTTTTAAGTTTCGTGTGAACACACACAACGCTAGGGGAGAAAGTCAAACTTACAGTGAAATTCATTATAACTATTAAAACCACAGGATTTATATTTATAGCACGCAATATTTAGTCTGTGACAACAATTATATAAACTCGTCAAGAACTGATTTATTGGTGCACGGAGAAAGCTGACACGGGTCCGTCGTCCATAAGCGCCAGCGCGCGACTGGTCAGGTTTGCCGAGCCGCCGCGCTCGCGCTTAGAGGTATCTAAATATAGTAATTAACACAATATTTTTATTAAGTCAAACTCTGCGAATTTGTCTGTAAAAATTGAGTGAATATTTGAGTACAAAATTTAAGTGTAAAATGTTAGTAGTTTAGTCATAATATTGAAAAAACAATACAAAAAGGGGTCAATTCGGGATTTTTTTCTATGAGTGAAGTTCTTTAGATTTTGTAACTGAATGCGATTTTGACTAGACTAGATCCTTAACTAACAGTATATATTTTTATCAGAATTTAAAACACTAATTTCTATGCCTCATATGTTTAAGAGAACTCAAAAGCGCGGTCTCTGCGAAATACCTAGCCTTAAGTAGTGCTTTACTATCGACACGCCAAGGTCAAGCAATTTTGTGTAACGCCTCTATCGTAAACATATTGCACTTATACGAGAATATGAATAGCCGCGTATAAAGAAAACACTGTAATTAATCCATCTAATTATTTCTGAAAATCATTTAGTTTTGTTAAAGAAAGTGAAAAAAAAACAGTTACAATAAAAGTGTATGGTGTCACGATTACTCCCAAAAAAATTCACGTATAGAGACCGAATTTTCTTATTACCTCCAGAATTACATCAACTGGTTCCCTATTTCATATCAATAGCATAGTACGCGCAGTTTGATAATATAATGATTATCAACTTTTGTAAGTTTTATAGCTGGTAAAAATTTAAAAATGCTTTCATAATATTATTTTATAGACAAAGGACAAATGTGCCATAGAGCCTATATCGATTTTATACCTTGTGTAATCGATTTATTTTGATAAACATTGTTAATTTATTCCCTGTAGCTAGGACACTAGCTGTTGTAACAATAGAACGCCAAATTTAAAACACGTAAATAATGTGTTATAAAAGTCAGGTGCAATTTAGGATTTTCCAAATATTATTTTTATTGTTATAAGTATGTGAAGTTGTTGACCAGTATGTTTATCTGGGACAGATAGTCCGACTAGGTAAGTCCACTTTTGACCGAGAGGTCAATCGACGGATTCAACTCGGCTGGTAGCGTTCGGGAGATTACGACACATATTTTTGCCAGGCGTACCTCAAAACCTCAAGATTAAACAAACAGTGCGTGTTGACTGCGATGACCCACAGATCTGAGACGTGGTCCTTCACTGCTGGCCGTATGAGGAAGCTCAAAATAGCTCAGCGAGTTTTGGAGAGGGCTATGCTCGGGGTTTTTCTACGTGATTAACTTAGAAATGAGGACACCCACAGTAGAACCAGAGTGACTGAAATAGCCCAACAGATAAATAAGGTGAAGTGGCGGTAGGCCCGCCGGAATCTATAGCTCGAAAAACCTACAACCAGTGGATAAGATAAGTTCTCGAATGGCAGTCTCGTCCCGGCCATGGAAGTGTAAAGCGGACCCCCAATAGATGGAGTGATGACCTGGTAAGACATGCAGGAAGTCGTTGGGTGCATGTGGCTCAAGACCGTGCTTCGTTGGACCGTGGACCGTTGCTCCTTGAGGGAGGCCTATGTTCAGCAGTAGACTTGAGAAGAGCTGTAATATGATGATGATTGACTACTCCTTCCCTCTCGATGTTAATTTTTGATATAACTGAAAACTTTACTTAGTTTAGTATAAGCCTATACATTATTGTCTTGAAGAATGGTAGCACCAAGGTATCTCATATATTGAATTTAGATTTTTTTATTTTCAATAGCCTTGCAAATCATCCTTGGTACGAATTTTTTTTTTGCGTAAATTTGTGATCCATCAAATCTGATCTGTATAATAATTGGGACGATTTTGGACATGTTGATGTACTGCAGACTTTCCGCAGCGTTTATTCTTCACATAAGCGATATGTCCTTTCCGGCAGGTTTTTATGGATCTTTTTGATTGTCCTACTTCTTTTTGAGTGATATTATGCTTGAAGGATGGTAAGTGAAAAATGAAAAATGAAAATAAAAAAAATGTTTATTTACAGCTAAGGTGACAATATACAATCACAATATACAATATAAGACAATAAAATGGAAGCACAGTAGTCTTAATTCTCTAATATACAATTATTATAAACTATGATCTTATCACACCAACTAAGCTGGTGTGTATAAACAAGGGTGTATAGTTCTGTGGTCCTCACACTAGGCATGCCTGTTTGGTGAGGGCCTGATACGATTTTCTTATCACACGTGGCTTTCATTAATTGACACTGGGTCGACGTACGGTTATTACATTATGTAAGCTTTTTGTTTTTAAAATAAAATAAAATATAAAATGAAATAAATATTTATATTAAGTTAATATGTATAAAAACAAGTAATTACAGGTAAAATAATATTGTTAGTAAAGAAAATACTGTTATTCACAAATATTACAATAATTAATAAAACATATATACATTAGAACTCCTATAGATACATATGCATATTACATACTGTATTCATATATTTTATTTACGTAAATATATGATAAAGATTACGGTTTAATTAGGTTTTCTGTACTATCGTAGCTCAGAGTTAGTAACCATTTTGTTATGGTTCTTTTAGCTTCCACCACTGATTTTTCTTTTATATCGCAATACTTGAGGACGGAGTTGTACACTTGAGTTCTCACGAATTGCCCAAAACGTTTAGAAAAAGCAGAGTTGATAGCGGGAGTTGGCAAGCGGAATACTCTTCGTTTCAACAATGTCTTATACTCTGGAGATGCCAGTGTACACTTATGAACAGTTAGGGAGGTCTTCAATATGAAAAGTTGTCTTACATTTAATAGTCCACTGTCCTTATATAAATCAATAGTTGAATATCTATACGGCTTTTTTAACATTACTTTTATAACCGAACGTTGCGCTCTTTCAACTCTGATCAGGAAAGTTTTTGCTGCACTTCCCCAGCAAGTAATACAGTAAGTTATAAGCGACTGGCATAACGCAAAATACACAGATCTTAGAGTATTTAAGCCCGTTATGTCCCGCAGATGCTTTACAACACCAATAACCTTCCTGACTCGAGCCGAGAGAGCTATTATGTGATTTTCAAATGTCAGTTTATCATCAACGAGGACACCGAGATATTTAATTACATCGGATCTACTCAAGGTCTCACAGGCACACGATTTGCTTGTGCAAGAAGGCTCATGAATCTTTACCACTGTTTGTTGTACTGGCGCAGTGACTGCTGTCTTATGAAAGCATAAGTACACAGTCTTCTTGGTATTTAGGGTCAAGAGATTATTTTGTAGCCAAATAAAGACCTGTTTTAGACCTCTTTCAGCACTGTACAAAGCATCGTTCCACGTTGAGCCATGGAATACGATAGCAGTATCATCGGCGTAACATATCGTTTCGGCGTTTTCCATGGGTAGGTCATGTATATCATTGATATAGACTGTGAATAACGTAGGACCAAGTATGCTGCCCTGCGGTACACCAAAAGGTACATTTTGTGGCAGACTCACAGCCCGACCAATCCTCACACACTGTTTCCGGTCCGTGAGATAGCTCTGAAACCAATCACCGGCAATACCTCTAACACCCATATAGTTTAATTTTTTTGAAAGTATTGGAATTGACACTGTGTCGAAGGCCTTGGCTAAGTCTAAGAAAACGCCAACACAGCTCTGTTTAGAGTCAAGTATTGATGATATCGTAGATGTTAAAAGGGATACAGCATCTTCAGTACATCGACCTTTTCTAAAACCGAATTGTCCTGGCGAGATCAACTGTCGAGATTCCAAATATCCGGTTAACCTTTTGTTTACAAGCTTCTCAAGTAGCTTTGAAAAAGCGCCTAATAACGAGATAGGCCTATAATTTTCTATAGCTGTCTTTGAGCCACATCCCTTATAAATAGGACAAACAGATGCAAGTTTCCAATCATATGGAAAAACTCCGCTTTCTAGGCTTAGGTTGTAGATATAGGTGAGTGCCTGGATGATCGAATCTTTTATATGTTTTATTAAAGAGTTAGCTAAGCCATCCATACCAGGAGCCCTGTCATTCTGTAATCCCATAATCATAGCACTAACTTCTTTGGGATCAGTGGGAGTCATGAAAAATGATTCTGTGAGGTTACAATTGATTCGTATTTTACTGGCAAGATTTGTCTCAGTTTTATTAATTTTATTAAGTGTTTGATTCGCTTGGTTTACTCCAACCGTTGAAAAATAGTTATTACATAAGTCAAGTGGGGAACGTGTTATATCAGAGCATTTCATGTCTAATAATTCTGTGGAATCATTTTTACTGTTGGAAAAATTACAAAAATATTTAATTGACTTCCAGAGTTTTCGTGGGTTATTCTTATTTTCGATTAGTTTATTGCTTTCAAAATCTAATTTACACTTACGCAAGAGATCAATGAAAAAGTTCCGATATCTAGTATAGGTAACCTTAAGCGGAACGTTATCTGGTTCAAGCTTTGTGCGTTGGTGAAGTCGGTCCTTATGTTTCATGCATCTGATGAGCCCCGGTGTGATCCAGGGTTTTAAATTATATTCTCTTCTGGTTAGTCTCACTTCATGCGTATGCTTATTTAATGTATTCATTAATATATTTGTGAAAATGCTTGTCGCTTCATTCACCTCTTTTTTGTCGGTAACTACAGCCCAGTCAAAAGTTGAGAGGTCTTTTTTAATTCCTTCAAAATCTCTTTTGAGAACTGTTCGGCTCGGCCGCAGGGGTTTGATTTTATTTAAATTCAGACCCAACATAACCGGATAGTGATCTGTTATATCAGACTGACAGACAATGCCGACTGGTTTCCGGCTTAGTTCAGAATCTGAAAGATAGATATGGTCGAGACATGATTTTCCTCTGGTAGGCTCTGTAATAGCCGGTAGTAGACCATATTCCGCCATAACACATTGATATTCCAAAACCTGAGTGTTTGTAGTGTCCGATAAATTGACATTCATATCGCCAGTAATTACAAGGGGGAATCTGTTAGCTGCGGAATTCATATAGGAATCAAGTGATGCCAGAAAATCTCCTATATTTCTACAGGACGGAGAGCGATAGATAGCTAGTATAGAAATCATGTCTAGAATTTGTACCGCTAAACAACTAGAATTGTTAATGCATGGTTCGGAAACCGTTGCTCTCCATATGTCCCTAACGTAAATTACAACACCACTGTTTTGGTTTGAGTTATTTTCAGATTTATAGACGTTATATCCTTGCAGCTGGTGAATATTTATCATATCATTTAGCCAACACTCTGTTAAGATTATAACATCATAAACAATACCTGTTCGTCGCATCGCTACCAAGAAATTATCAAAATTCTTTTGAATACTCCTAATATTTAAATTTATTAATTTAAAGTTATGTTCTTGAGAAAATTTGGCTTTACACAGCTCTAGTTCACTAACATTATAGCAATTAATCTTTATCGAGTCTAATTCAGATTCAAAATTATCATCTATCTCTTTTAGTTCGATAAGTTATCCAAAAACAAGGTATACCATACATATGTTAATTCAATGGCACATTTAAATTTTGCTTCACTATTTTCCCAAAGCAGTGATAAGGTGTTTGAAAGTACTGATGAGTGATCTTTGAATTCTATTCCAAATATTGTTGTAATATAGGAGTGTAGAATTATTAAAGCATTTATACGCAGTATACAAATAGTATAATATAATATGATTATTATTAAGAAGTGTATTAAATAAATTGTTATAATAAATGTATGCATATATATGTGAACATGTAAATCAATATGTATGATACTGGAGATATGATTCATAAATTTTTTCGTGATAATGTGATTATACAGTATTAAAGTACAAAAGCTTACCCAAGATTTCAATGCCGTTAAACATGTACAATCTTTTCAATCATTACAGTAAGGCAGTTGAGTGCAATTGAATAAGGTCCTTTAAAAATGATATCAGAAACAGAATAATTCAAAAAGACTGACATATATTTTGCACCACTCAAGAAAAATAGAGATACGATGTGTTTATAATAGTTTTTAGATACCCTCTTTAGTTGGCAGATGACGGTCCAGATCGTGTTTAGTTCTAATAAGTGTTGCAGCTTTCCCTTCTCGTTTCCTAATATATATTGCACCCTGGTTGCACCAGCAGAAAGCGTAACCATGGGTTTTGGCTCTCGCTCTGGCTTCGCGAAACAAAAGTCTATTTTCTTTCGTAAGTCGTTCATTACAAAAAACTAATCGGCGAGCCAATTATTCCCAGGTCTGCGCTGGTGAGGGTCTTTCTTGATTTGAAGGCTTTTAGTACCTGGTCGCGCTTGGATCGCCGGAGCAAACGCACTACGATGGGTCGGGGCATTCTACTGCCACCATCCGGAACATTAGGTGGTACAGCCAGGCGCCGAGGTCCAACGCGGGTAATCCAGTCCACGTCAACGTCTTCCAACTGTGCTCCAACTTTTTGAGCGGCCACCTTAACAATATGTTCTAGATTTTCATTATTACCTTCTGGTATACCGACGATCTCTATCTCGTTGCGGAGCCCCTGTTGTGCTTGTATATTGAGCTCATTCTGTAGATGGGCCACAGATGCGTGCAAGTTTATAATTTCCTGATCGCGTTTTTCTAGTTTTGTCAAGCGTAACTTGTTCGACCGAGATGTCATGAATGACATCTGACTAATATTCTTAAGTACTGATTCTAAGTACTGACTAATATTCTTCGGCGGCTTATAGTATGTTCTTATGGAAGCCCGTTTTAGGGTTTATCCAATCTTGTCTGTGACCCCTCTGACATATGGTAGTACAGCAGGCACACGCTCGACTGTGGCCGTTCTTTCTTTCTCATTTAAATTCAGTTAATTGATTTCCAGCAAATGGTGGAAACGATACGCATAAGTTGTAGTCTGTAATTAAAGCCTATGCCATAATACGTTTCTATTTAACTCATAAAAGCACTATTAATGACTTAATATCACATAATAGACACTTAATCGACAACAGCTTCGTATAGTTAGTGGTGAGTTAATGATTGTAATCTTCTACACAACTTTATTACTTATCATTTGTTACAAAAATAAACAATAAAGCATGAAAGTAAGTGAAAATATTTTATAAGATTGTTTTAACTATATTGATGTCACCAATATGCCTCATGTCATTGAATCCAAAGCCACTAGGTGATATTTTGTTGCATCTACCCATTTATGGTAGCAATGATTCATACATGACCAGGATAGAGTCTTAAATAATGTAAACCAGAGATGACGTGTTTACGCTATCAGGTTTAAACCAGGGTTTCATTTCGAAGTAGGACGCCCTGGTACAAGCAGAAAATACTTGTAAATATAAAAATCGAATGCAGGTAGACCTTGACATACCAAATATGAAAATACTTGGGTAGCAAATGTCCATATCTTTAATCTTTATATGTATAAGGGCACAATCGTATTTACGAATAAAAACACTTTGAAGTTCTTTTGAGTTCTTAGGAGGCCAAATATGTAAAAATTTAAATATTTGCAATTTCAGCAATTTATGTAAAAATGACTTGTAAAACATTTCAGATTGAAACATTTTTTCACATGTACGATTGTGCTCCTTATTCACTATTGGACAATACGGATTACCGATCGATTTCCTATGCAAGTATTTTAAATATGGATGCCGAGGACACGTCGTGAGCACTATGAGGCTGGGGCCATTGGCAGCCGGAACTACAATATTGTGATACTACACGAACTAGTCTGAACACTAACAAATACTTTCAGGTATTTTAAAAACCTGGTTTTCGACCTCGGTATTTTTATAGATTCGCACTAAGAAGTTGTTGAATTAAATGATATTGAATTTTGCCAAGTATATCTCATTCTTAGTGTAAACAATTGTCCATGCGTGGATTATCGCCACACTTTTACATTTTTTTATAGAATAAGTGTGACAAACGAGCACATAGTCCACCTAATGGACCCACATTCATCCTTGATTAAGTACCAAATGCACATACATTGTCAGCCCTGAGGACTAAGATGGAATGCCCGTTTCCAGTAAAAAGGGTTTCCAGTTATCTGCACTTACCATACGAAACACAGAAGCATTAAGCTTCTATTTTACCCTGTTATTCTTTGAGAGCGTGGTCCGAGTTGATCAATTTGAGCTACAACTAAAGAAGTCTAAAAGAAGACAATGACACCTAAATTCTTTGCAACTGCCTTAGCCCTGGACCCAATGAATCGTCCAAAGGAGACAATCATTTTTGAGCCCCACTAGAAATTTTAGCGGCCTGCAATAGTATCAAATACAAAAAAGATACCAATTTATTATTATATATAGCATAAAGATTTTTTGAAAACCTAAACGGAACTAAGAAATGTGAAAAAAATGAGCTGTTTTAAAATTCGTGTTCAGATCATTGACTCTGCTAATGTAATATTTAAAAAATAATTGTCTAAGAGATGTGCCAATTCGGAAAAAAATCGACTCGAGTTAACTCGAATTGAAATTCAGGTAACTTGAGTTACGCAATTCAAATTAGCTGAACAAAGCTCTGTCAGTTTGTCAGAAATTATTTTTATAATTGTTTTTCCATTCAACACAATTATTATTACTAAACTTAATAGGTAGTGATATATTTTTGGTATGCGTATCGACAATTTTCATAAAATAATATCACTCTAGCGTTATGACGTAAGTCTTAATGTTATTAATAATTTCACTATTACAAAGTATACTTAATCAATTTATATTTTATACAACATAAATTCATATTACATTATAAACATATTACGTAATATTAATAATTTAACATAATATATCAATAAATTGCTCGAACCAGTAAGTCGATTTCAATATAATAAATTGTTATTTGTTATCTTATTATTGTTATTTTGTTTCTGCTTTAGGAGGATAGGATAGGATTCTGAAAAGTAGTTTTGTTACTACTTCGGCAGCTGTAGTAGTAGTAGTAGTAGTAGTAGTAGTAGTAGTAGTAGTAGTAGTAGTAGTAGTAGTAGTCGCAATAGTAAGTTAATTTGAGTCTATTGTTTTGATATTTAAAATAAGTTGATCAAGCGTATGACGCTCCATATTAAATTTGCCGTAGCTATACCATATAATTGTTACTGAACAATTACTGTCAAATTTGCGGGTAAAACAAAATGGCGGCAAATTAAGCTGTATACCTGTACTTTGGATATCCTGTATTAACGGTTATCGAAACAGGGGTAATGTTAAGAAACTAGACTCGGAATAGTTTTTCAGCACCCATAAGTATATAGGCGCTAGAGAAAACAAAAGAGGAAACACATTTCACTAAATTGTAATATGCTTTATGTTTATTTTATCATATTTTCTGTCACATCATCATAATTAGTTTGCAGTAGTGCACTAATAAATTTAAAGTTTTTCTTTTTCTCTTATTTCGGCTTCTAAATTTGGCTACTCTTTTAACCTTGATTCTTCAAAAAAAAAAACGAGATGATATACATAACCCCTGTGCCATTAACTTTGTCATAGATACTGCGTGATTATGTCCAAAATTGTAGATTTCTAATAATCCCACACAGATGAGTTGTTTTATACGCCACTGGTCACCTTCGTTGTATAAAGGAGAAGAGCTTGCTTAAAATAAATTTCATCCATTTGGTCTGTAGGCTTCTTAACAAAACCGCACACTAAATTAAAGTTAACAGTGTCAGCTGTGGCGGTTCGAAAAATTGAATTCGGTTGACAAACTTTATTTAAAATTAAAGATAAGTGTCCAATCCATGAAATGATAAGGAAAATGGTACAATATAAACACATAATTCATTTGCACTTATTGAAAATTAATACCTAGTCAGTTTTAATTAATTAAAGTTTAGCAATTTGCAAAAGCTCGGACCCGAGGTTAACTAACGCGATAACGATAGAAAGTTGAATTGTAAATTATTAAACAATTCTTAGAGTACTATTTTGTTTAATTAGCTATTAATTATATTCAATGAAGAAATGATAACATACCGTGTTCATTGCGAAGATTTTATGTGAATAGCACCTTAAAAGTTCTAGTAAGTTCTTTTGTATCGCATTATGTGTTTTTCATTACAGCCTATAAAAGTCCACTGCTGAACATTTTAGGTTTCACCCACAGATTACTTCATACAGAGGATTTTACAAGACAAACGAACACGTAGTCCACCTAATGGTAAGTGGTTGCTGTGGCTCATAAAACCATCTATCATTAACTAAGAATCAATTTGCAAATATTATATAATTTTATAACAAAGCAAAGGTACTATTAATTAAATTGACAATCAAACTCACCTGAATTCCTCCTTCACTATTTCCATTAGCTAACAAGTAGATTATAAAAAATCTACTAGAGTACAATATTAAGTATCTTGTACTCGAATTGCATTTCTTGTCAAAATAACCAACAATTCTCCATCCCAAAGTGAGATCCTCTCGTTTACAACAGCTGTAGTTAGAGTATTAGTCATTGCACCGTAGATTAACGTTTCTGTCAGTTAAGGAATTTAAAATAAAACACATTCAAAATTACGTGCAATTTGTCTATAGAAACATTTAATTCTCGGCAAACAGGCAAACGTGGGCGCTGAGTACTCACCCCGCTTAGAAACAAGTCACACATAAATATGTAATACGTTTTATCTGCAAAATGTTATCAGTGAATTATCAATGATTTCTTATATTTATGCGAATAACTTCTGGTGTCTTTACTGCAAAAGTAGTTTTGTAGTTTCTCCAGAAGTCATCCAGAGACCTTTTTTGGGTTGCCTTCAACGTAAAAGGCCAAATTAATTAAGTTTTCATTACTTTTTTTTGTTGTGCTAAAATAAAGGTTTTTTTTCTTTCTTTCTCACTTTAGAAAAAAATCTGCAGCTACTAACCCACCAATCTATTTAATAATGTGGCAATGTGTGGAAAGGCCTTTGTTCAGCAGTGGACTTCGAATGTTTTTTGAAAATATTTAATGTAGCAAACAAAAACAATTTCAACATTTGTATTCGCTGTATACGTTCGTAACAGCTTTATTTTATCCTAACAGCCTTTTCTAATGGTTCAACTACAAATAATGATATTATAAATGTAGCCAATAATAAATAATGTAAGTTTATTTTTTGTCTCATAAATTTAGAAATTAACATGAACGTAGTGGTACATCAATTTGTGAGAAACTGGTCTATACATGGATTCCCTGTATGACAGGTTACCAGCCCCCACCGACCAATTAATAATCTAGGTAATATTAGGTGTATATTGTTACGAGCTTGAGGTTCGTGAGGACAGCCTACGACATGCACAGCAGGAAGATCCGGACATCAAGCCGATTCTGGGATGGATGAAGGCCCGTGCTACCAAGCCTAAGTGGAGGGACGCCTCAGCGATGAGTTCAACCACGTAAAAAAGCTATTGGGCCCAATGGGACAGCTTGCTGCTTCAGGATTAAGTCCTGTGCCGTAAATGGGACAATGGTCGAAGAGACAGCTGTCGTTTGCAAATGGTTGTCCCTAAAGCTAAAGTGCCGAATGTTCTACAGCTGTGCCATAATGGTCGTTCAAGAGTCCATTTGGGAGTTAAACGAACTCTACTGAAGGTCCGAGAACAGTTTTACTGGGTCCATTATCGTGACGATGTCGAGGATTGGTGTCGTACATGTACAAGTTGTGCGGCCGTGCGGGGGCCTCAGACACGTAGTAGAGGAGCACCGAAATTGTACAATGTTGGTGCACCACGGGATAGGACATCCCTTGACATTGCGGAGCCGTTACAGAAAGGCGTAAGAGGGACTCCTAAGATCGTCCAAGTGGATCGCTTGGCACGTTATCATGGGACCGATAATGCTCGGGACGAGCATGTCTTAGGAGGGGGCAGTGTTACGCGCTCCAGTCGACGACACAACTAGCGCCATCTAGTGTCAGGAACGAGAGCGAGGGGAGCGTTGCAGTTTATGACATCACAGATCTTTCGACCGACAGCGCCACCCGAAGAACTAAGTTTCTAGAGAATCTATACTCGAGCTCTCGGTACCTTGCACGTGTTTACTTGAACATTCCGGATATTTTGCTAATTTAAATAAATAGGTGGCGCAAGATGCGATCGAGACAGAGTTGAACTCGGCGACACAAGCGAAGCTTCGGAGCGGAATTAAGTGAATTAGTGTGTTCAATTATTAGTGTTTTTAACTTTAATTTGTATAAAGTTAATTAAAGTGTTAATTTAGGTAATTTTATCGGCAATTTTTATTGTCACGAACCCTAAGCTCGTAACAATATATAAATATAGTAAAAGCAAAAGTGTGTATGTGTGTTTGTATGCGTGTGTGTGTGCGTGTGTGTGTGTTATGTGGGTGAGTGCGTTTAGCGTTTTAGGGTTTATTTGAACAATTCGTTTCATAGCTTTTACTTAATAGCCGTAGGGTTACTATATTTTTTGCATTTAATTTTGACGGTAAAAATACTACACTTACAAGTGTTAAAATAAAAAAATGTACAACCAACTTCAAGATAAATAAAATGAGAACATCATCAATGTAGTTGAAGTCAGTTGAATACGTTTATTGAGGATTACTCTTAAACTACTTGATAAACATCTTGATGAAATGTATATGGTGCAATATACATTATGAGGAGCACCAGCTTTCAAATAAAAATAAGAGTCATCAAAATCGGTCCACCTAAACGAAAGTTCTGAGGAGACATAAAAATACAGTAGAATTGAGAACCTCCTCCGTTTTTGAAGTCGGTTGAAATCGTTACGTTTTTATTCGTGTTAGACCCATGCTGCAGCTATATTATGGTAGTAGCGTGAATGGTTCGGCTCAACCGGGAAAGAACCACGCTCTTACAGAATACCAGCGTAAAATAGCCGCTTACTGCTCTTTTGTTTCGTATTGTAAGTGTAGAGAATCGAAGACAATTTTTATTGGAAAAATATTCCATCGTCCTCAGGAGTGACTAGGTATTTAGCATTTTTATTCTTAACCGAAGATAAAATTATATGTCTATGGGTCACAGTATCCACTAAACATCATATGGATTGTGAGCTTACAACATCCAGTTAATATCAGGTTGATCATGTGCTTGATTTTTACTTTTACTTCTATAAAAATATTTAAAGAAATAAGAGTGAAATGCAAAAAGTTAAAGGAATTGAATCAAATTTAACATTTGGCCTATGCCTAACGCTTCGATCATTTTTTGTAAGCGCTGGATTGGATCCTACAAAAACACTTTAATATTGAAAGCTTTGAAGCCACCGAATTCGAAAATAATTTAGAACCTCTTTAATGGCTATGCAAATAGGGGACGCTTCTGTATTTTTGTACTAAAAAGCTGTTCAAGTGACTTGCTGAAAACTATTACTTGTTATGGCTTAAAAGAGTAACTAAACTGCATAAACAAGTAAAACATGTAAGTTTATAAAATAAAACAGGAAAAGTAAACATTCCCAGTCTTCACCACCGTAGCCGACTTTTTCGGATCAATACGACTTAGAGACCCTCAAGAAAAGAGCTTACTGCTTTCTAAAAGGCCGGCAACGCATCTGCGATTCCCCTGGTGTTGGCGGCTGTTCATGGGCGGCGGTTGTCACTTACCGTCAGGTAAGCCGCATGCTCGTGTGCCCACTTCTTTTCTAAAAAAAAAAACATTATTTAGAAAATATCTTTTGATATCAATAAACAAAAAATTACTAAGGAACTCGTATGAAACAAGAATCTTACATTTCACGAATTAACCTCTTGTAGTTCTACAGCTCTGAAAATTGCTATTTTTAAAACTTACTGATTGACCGTTTCTGAGTTCGTTTTTAGGGTAAAATTTGGTATCAACATTAGTCATATACAAAGCAAAAATCTGAAAACAACACATTCTAGATATTCGATGTAGATCTTGACTTAGTTATTGGTGCGGTTATTTTCAAGTACAGTATATGAAATTATATATCGACTGCTGAACAAAGGCTTCACCCGTAGTAAACATTAAATTGATCTCACCAGTTTGCAACTACAGTTCTTTTTATTTTTATTCAGTTTTAATTTCTTATGACACTTACCGGACGATGTGGAGTGGTGGGTATTCTAACACCGCCTCAACACGGTTAATCTTATTATTGCTCTAAATAATAACAGCTTACAAAAGAAAGTCAGGCAGTAACTCAAAAATTAGCTTACAAAAGAAAATCAGACAGCAACTTAAAAAAAATTAAAACTGGACAAATAGAAACAACCTAAAATAGAAATGGTTTCCATATAGTAAATATAGCAAAAATAGATGTAACTTTATTAAAGTAGACTCTGCGGGGGTTGACTGCTAGGTGAACTTAGTGGTCAGCCATCACAGAGTCATTTCCCTGACAAAGCAGAAGATAATTTCAACATAAAGATTTCTTAAATTTACGCGAACACTAGACATTGAAAAAAACTATTTATTCGGAGTTTATTGCGGTTTAATTAACTTATATTCAGTTCCCAACGTTTCGAAAAATATCATAAAATCCGTATTAATAATTTTATTCAATAATTTCAAAACTTTATATTCCAATGTAGTTTTGCACATACATTAAATAATATAAATATATAATATAAATTGAGGTTGTTGTATGTAGTGTCGAAATAACTGCTTATATTGAACTGAGGTGTTATTTGCATAGTATTAAGGCATATATAACCATTTTTAAAAAATTTGACTGCTTTTTTTGTCTGTCTATCCTGGTTAAATGGCTAAATCAATTGTTATGAAACTACAAATAGATAGGGAGCAATGCCAGAATAGAGCATTAAGGATAAAATAAATGGTATTTTATAGTTTGAAATCTAAATAACGCCACATTTTTAAATCCTATCCAGTGGAAGCCCGGGCGGTTCGTTTGTTAAAATATATTTTTGACCATTGATTTTTCAATAAGCTATAACCTGATCCTCGCGTGCAGTTAGTTCAAATTATTTAAGATTTTAATTTTGTGTTTATAATCCTCAATCAAAGCTGGAATCACTACATAATACAAATATTGCTTTAATGTTAAACGTAAGAGTTAAACTGTTTCGCTATATTCCGGTTTGAAATCGTAGAAATTGCGTTTGAATAATTTATTGCCGTCTAGTAACGGCGATAGAGATACCAGATATAGATAGAGGTGACAAAAGGAAACTTTACAAAGAGATTGGCAGCAGCATCTTCTGATAACACTGCGGTTGCCAGCCGGTCGTAAAATATGGTAACTATGGCAAACAGTGTGTGTGTGTGTGTGTTTGTGTGTGTGTGTGTGTTTGTGTGTGTGTGTGTGTTTGTGTGTGTGTGTGTGTGTTTGTGTGTGTGTGTGTGTTTGTGTGTGTGTGTGTGTGTGTGTGTGTGTGTGTGTGTGTGTGCGTGCGTATGTGTGCGCGTGTGAGCGTGTGAGCGTGTGCGTGCGTGCGTGCGTGCTTTTGTTGGGCAGAAATAATAAGTCTTATACTTCGCTCTTGTCATTGCAGCCAATTTTTAAAATATTTTTTTGCCCTAAATCCCAAGTTATTCGAATATTTCGAATTACATCTACTTATATTCTATTTTCCAAAGTATATGTATAAAAATTTACTTACATTAAAATTTGAAGAATAAAATTAACTGTATATACAAAATTAAAAAAAAAAACTATCATCGGTAAATAACAAATACAAACAGCTTAAAATTATATTTATTCACTAGTTATCATTCCATTAATTTCTGGATCTCGACATCACCTCCACCTTCCATGTCCAATTGTAAATCTGAACCATCTTGGGATCTACCCAAATACATATAAAAACTTCCATTTAAATCGATCCAGCCGTTGTCAACTGATGATATTTATTATTTTTTTAACATGCGGCAACTGACTTTTATTTAAATAGATATTATGTATTTTATTAATGCTCTAAAGACACAAGAGATCTACGAATTATGTCTTCTGCGACATTAGAATTAAGCTCTTGAATATGTTGAGACTTGAATAAGTCTTGAACAATCAAGAACCAATTTACACCTTGTGTTAATATAACATAGAGTAGCACTTCAAAATGTAGTGTAGTGGAATATGATATCCAGGCGTGAGATACTGTCCGTCATGGACATTGGATTACCTGTATTTATCTGTATTTATCTCACAACATCCACATATTTGTAAATAATATACAAATATTGGCAATCCTCTCAAATTACTTAATAACCAATTGATACTTGAATAATTTAACTGCATATAAATGATTTTAAAATGAAATCCTTGTAAATCGGAAGTGTCCTAACTAATATAAGACAATTTTTTAAGCAAATTATAACACGATAATAAAATAAGTGTAAATTACATAAGTTCAAGTTAGCAACCAGCTTATGTATTTACAAAACCTCAAAAACATATTAAGAAATATGGTCTGGAAAGCAATTAATTTGGGTTTGTCAAATTTTATCTTTGTTAATTGTTATTTTTTATTGTAAAAGGAACACTTTATGCTGCAGATTTTTTTGGAAAATAGCACTTGAGTAGATTTTTTAACAAATATTTAAATTACATAGTTGGAAACACTGTTTAGTTTGTGGTTTGTTTGTGTTATTATGTTAGACACAAGTTAACTCTCTTTCATGTTCAATACTTACTTGTCTCAGCGCATGTAATAAATTTGTTTAAATTAAACATACAAATATCGGGACATTTCATTTATTCTCAATTCACTGAATTCTTTTTTCAAATTTAGTAGTTTATTTATTGGTTAGCGTTATGTTTTCATCGCATTTGAATCTTTTTCATCGTCATGGATACGGTAAAATTTGAGAAATTATGGAATATGAGTACAACCATGCTAGTCGTAAGCGGCACGCCACATCAACGACTTTAACGAAGCAAATAATACAAACGAACGGCACCACCTGTTTAGTATTCCCGCTTCCGTTCTGTAAATTTAGATCTGAAAAATGAACCCCGTGGTCGCAAACTTTGATCGACAATGACGACTTAAAGGCAATTGTGGAAGCTGATGATACTCAAGCTGAACTAGCAGCAGCATTTGACGACAGAATCAAAACAATATTGGTCCATTTGCGTCAAATTGACAAGTTCAAAAAGCTTGACAAATGGATGCACCACGGACTCTATAACTACCAGCGCGAAGTACGCGCCAAGATGTGCCTTTCACTGCTCAACTGTTACACAAACGAAGTAATTTTAAAACGCATTGTTGCCAGCGTCAAAAAATGGGCTCTGTTTGAAAATCGCAAACTCTCAGCAATTTGATTAGGTCTTGGTTCGGCACCTAAATAATGCCCTAAACGAAAACTTCTTAACAAACGGGATAAGCATTACTGCAGATGTGTACTGTGAAAAACAGAACACATCGATGTAGAACCTCGGACGTATCCGACCAGCCTTGGTTAATAGCTCGTCCCCGCTGCTCCTACACGAAAGCGCACGACCTCATACTGCACAACAGACGGTCACCAAGTTACAAGATTTGGGGTTGAAAGATCTACGTCAACCGCCGTACTCACCAGACCTTGCGCTTACATACTTTTTCTACTTTTGCTAGAACTTGGATAACTTTTGATGAAAAAAATTCAATACCCGAGAGGCAGTACAAAATGCCTTTGAAGAATTTGTTTCCGCCCGTCTAGCTGATTTCTTCAATAAGGGCATCGATAAACTTCCACTGCGTTGGCGAAGATGAATTGATATGATGATATAATAGAAATAAAATATATAGGAAAAAAGTAGGTTAAGTTATTTCATAAAAAACCGCAATTTTATAGCTAAAGACCAAATAGATTAATGTTACAGCCCGCATATGCTACATCTAGATACGGACTATTTTAGGGCTATGGACTATTTTAGGGATTTTTTATAATCTAGTTTTATAGAGATGTATGTTTAACATGCCTTTTTTTGCTGACACTCTTCACGTAAGCGAAATATCTGAAGTGTTTACAGAATATTAATGATTTTCACTGCTTTTTAAGGTGTTTCACATAAATTTGACTCAACATAATTTTTGTATAAAATTTATACTTTAATTTTTATTTCATAAACAAACTTTATTTTTGTTGATGTTTAAAAAACACACGTGTGATCAACACAACCAATTTAATTATATATTTTAAGAAAATTTGTCTTTTACAAAAAAACCATTTTGTAGGTTTAAATAGAGTCTTAGTCACACCTGGCATTGGTCTTTGTCATTTCGTGAAGTTTCGTCTCAATCGGTTCAGCTATTTTGAAAATTTGCCGGAACATACAGACTGATAGACATACAGGCAGAAAGACATTTTAAAAATCGTTGTTAATGTCTTACTGGTATGCCAATAGCCGCCTGAGCTCAGTAAAATGTAGTTATCGTGATAGATATATAGTAAAGTAAGTAAAATTACAGCATACATACGTCCCACTGCTGGGCACAGGCCTCCCCTCATTTCTGAGAGGGTTTTAGGGCAAGGAAGTGTCCGCCGCGCTGCCCCAATGCGTGTTGGCGAACTTCACATGTCTTCGAAATATTTTTTTTTCTTATTCCTCAGACATGCAGGTTTCCTCACGATGTTTTCCTTCACCGCCGAGCACGTGGTATATCAGCACTTAAAATTGCAATTAACAATTTCATTGGTGCCGGGCGGGGATCGAACCCGGGTTTCTCGCGTTCTGTTACATACATACATATTTACAGCGAGCGCTAACCATCTGAGCTACCACGGCTCATGTAGATAGATAGATAGATAGATAATTCTTTATTGTACACCAAATCAATACATAAACGAAAGAAGAAAAAAAAATAGTGTCACAATGGGCGGTCTTATCGCTAAAAGCGATTTCTTGAAGACAACCTTTACCTTTACCATGATAGTACAGACAGACACTTCCATTTTATTCACATGTATATATTACGCTAAAAATAATATCATACTTGTATTTATAAAGCTGATAAGTAGTGTAATTTTCATTTGAATTGTCTATAGCTTGTAAGTCTCCTGTTGCTTAAGAGCTTGAATCCAATTGGAGAACTTACTAGAATCACTTCGCTTAGCAAGTGGATTGGCAAGTGTAGTGTCCCTAATTTGTGATGCTGCTTCTCGACGACAGTATAGACATTTTGTGATGCTGCTTCTCGACGACAGTATAGACATTTTGTGATGCTGCTTCTCGACGACAGTATAGACATTTTGTGATGCTGCTTCTCGACGACAGTATAGACATTTTGTGATGCTGCTTCTCGACGACAGTATAGACATTTTGTGATGCTGCTTCTCGACGACAGTATAGACATTTTGTGATGCTGCTTCTCGACGACAGTATAGACATTTTGTGATGCTGCTTCTCGACGACAGTATAGACATTTTGTGATGCTGCTTCTCGACGACAGTATAGACATTTTGTGATGCTGCTTCTCGACGACAGTATAGACATTTTGTGATGCTGCTTCTCGACGACAGTATAGACATTTTGTGATGCTGCTTCTCGACGACAGTATAGACATTTTGTGATGCTGCTTCTCGACGACAGTATAGACATTTTGTGATGCTGCTTCTCGACGACAGTATAGACATTTTGTGATGCTGCTTCTCGACGACAGTATAGACATTTTGTGATGCTGCTTCTCGACGACAGTATAGACATTTTGTGATGCTGCTTCTCGACGACAGTATAGACATTTTGTGATGCTGCTTCTCGACGACAGTATAGACATTTTGTGATGCTGCTTCTCGACGACAGTATAGACATTTTGTGATGCTGCTTCTCGACGACAGTATAGACATTTTGTGATGCTGCTTCTCGACGACAGTATAGACATTTTGTGATGCTGCTTCTCGACGACAGTATAGACATTTTGTGATGCTGCTTCTCGACGACAGTATAGACATTTTGTGATGCTGCTTCTCGACGACAGTATAGACATTTTGTGATGCTGCTTCTCGACGACAGTATAGACATTTTGTGATGCTGCTTCTCGACGACAGTATAGATATTTTGTGATGCTGCTTCTCGACGACAGTATAGACATTTTGTGATGCTGCTTCTCGACGACAGTATAGATATTTTGTGATGCTGCTTCTCGACGACAGTATAGATATTTTGTGATGCTGCTTCTCGACGACAGTATAGATATTTTGAGTTGAGAATGCGTCAGACTGTAGCAGCATGACGCATAAGATGAACAAATGCTTTCATTTTATTAAAAATTTTGAGAACCTTTTTCTATCACTTTTTTCTAGAAGCATATTCTGAATGATGATCTTCTGATGGTAAGTGAATGCTGTAACCCATGGACATCTACATTTATCCTCGATTAAGAATCAAAACGAAGATGCGACATCATCAGTAACATCACAACAGTCTATAAAAGTCCACTGCTGAATATAGACCTCCCATTGGATGATCAAATAACGGGATTACTTGCCAAGCGCGTTTGCAACAGTAGTTTTGTTTAAATTTCTAGCTGTTAGTCTTATATTTTTTTATTTGTCATTAGGAATCCGCGACTGCCCATCCATTGCATTGGTGAGGGTACCGAAACCCACGGAAATATATGGGGTAGTGGATATTCTTCTACAGCTACTACACGTAAATTTAATTTCAGAATTTTACCCCAACTATTATTGTACTCTGAATGTTGAAGAAAGAAGAGGATTTGGCATAACTAATGTAGACACCATAACCCTGTTGTAGATCATGTTGCCTAGGCCGTATGTAATTATTTATGTGCTTAAAATTATTTACAATTTCAATTCGTATAGAGTAATTAAGAGATAGACAGGGCTTGTAGATATCGATAAAGTGGAGATTAAAAGCTGGACCGAGATAGCGTCAAGTCAGTAAACAATGTAGCATCAGATAAGACAGCCCAATTATAGAGTCTATTGTTTACGTTAGTTACCGTATAGCTGTTGTTATACGAAATTAGTTTTCATTCATGATATTAGAGCTATTTCTAGAAGTGAGGCTATAATTCAGATCTTTAGTTGACCTAAAAAATTGGAGGTTGTCAATATGACTATATACGACTTTTGTATGAACGTTACGCGATATCGTCGCAAATACTTGGTAAACTATTTGTGTGATGCATTTTTTAAATTAAAGATACAATTTATTTACTTTAAAATATAAATAAACGCGCGTAGCGATTTGAACAAAGAATATACTAACTATAAAATACTAACGATGACGCTACTTATTATTAAACAGCTTTAACAGTTTCACCTAATTCAAATATAAATTAAAATCCATATCATTTTATTTTTCTACCCTTAGGGCATTTTTGCTAAACTTTAATGCGACTAACTTTAAAATATAAGAAACGGTAAAAAAAATAAGAAAAATCCACCTTCCAGCTTCTGAAGCCAGGACCTATTCGATACATTATACTCGTAGCATCGACTTCAAAAGTTAATTTCTTAGAGAAATTATTTATTCCGTTTAATTCTTGGAAGATTTTTGTTAATTTATTTGAAATAGAATGATAGATGAAAGAGTTCGCGGTTCCCACCGGCCTGCAAAGTTTGGGGACTATTGCAAATATTCTTCTTATGAAGCAACGTCAATGCGGAGGCCTATGTTTAGCAGTGGACTTTTAATAAGCTGTATTGTTAATGAAAAATATTCAGTTTTATTTGCGATGTTTTTCTTTAACGCCGAGTTGTTTTAAGTCAGCACTTACAATTTTACTTATTAATTTCTTTGCTGCTGCCGCTAATCGAACATAGGTTATTCACATATAAGTTGTGTAAAATTTACGGAAATCATACTGTACACTTCACGCTGACGCGATGTAATCGCATCCTTATCTCTATCCATCTAATCGGTTGATCTAAACTAATTAACATACACACATACATGGCACCAACTCTCACGCTTCAATGTCACTCAGAGCGTTGGGTACGGACTTGGGTGTAACATTTGACAAATACTGATATACCTCTTTTGTTTCTTTCATATCGCATATACGAGGTGTGTTCAAAAAGTAAGGTGACTTTTTGAATTTCGCGGGCAACGCACATTCGATTTTCGATTTTTGTATTTTGTTGCGTTGGTACACATGTCCGGAGCATATGTTTCAAGTTTGAAGTGTATAGCATGTTTAGTTTATTTTTGACAGTTACAAAGGTCAGACGTACTTTGGTGTGCTCGGCGATTTTCTTCTATCAAAAAAAATGGATCAAAAAATTTGCATCAAATTTTGTGTAAAAAATGGAATTACGTGCTCCAAAATACCTGAAATGTTGACAGTGGCATACGGTGAGTCTACTCTTAGTAAAATAAACGTTTATAAGTGGTACAAGCTCTTTCAAGATGGCCGAGAAGATGCCAATGACGAACCTCGCTCTGGACGCCCCAGCACGTCAACAACCGATGAAAACGTTGAAATAGTGAAGAAAATTGTTTTGGAAAATCGTCGAATCACTATCAGAGAAGTTGCGGAGGATCTTGGCATATCGGTTGGCTCTTGCCATGAAATTTTTTCGGATATTTTGGGCATGAAACGTGTGTCAGCGATTTGTTCCAAAATTGCTCAATTTCGACCAAAAGAACCGTCGCATGACAATCGCTCAAGAGCTATTGGATGATGTCAACAACGACCCATATTTGCTCAAAAGGGTCATAACAGGTGACGAAACATGGGTATACGGTTATGACGTCGAAACTAAGACTCAATCGTCCCAGTGGAAGCACACTGAATCACCAAGACCAAAAAAGCACGCCAAGTTCGATCAAATGTGAAGGTTTTGCTTACAGTTTTCTTCGACTGTAGGGGTGTGGTGCATCATGAGTTCTTGCCACAAGGTCGTACGGTCAATAAGGAGTATTACCTTGAAGTTATGCGCCATTTGCGAGAAGCAATACGTAAGAAACGTCCCGAATTGTGGGTAAACAATTCATGGTTTTTGCATCACGATAATGCACCTGCTCACTCATCGTTGCTTGTGAGAGGTTTTTTGACCAAAAACAACACTACAATCATGCCTCAGCCACCATATTCACCGGATTTGGCCCCATGTGACTTTTTCCTGTTCCCAAAACTGAAGAGACCTATGAAAGGACGAAGATTTGCAACGATTGAAGAGATAAAAACTGCATCGCTGAAAGAGCTGAAGGCTATACCAGAAAGTGATTATCAGAAATGCTTTGACGATTGGAAAAAGCGTTGGCACAAGTGTGTTATATCTGAGGGGATTACTTTGAAGGGGACAACATAAATATTGATGAATAAATAAATAGTTTTTCATAAAAATATAAAGTCACCTTACTTTTTGAACACACCTCGTATATCTATGCATACTCGTCGGTTAAGAGTTACAAAGGCTCGCACCAGTCTACCAACAATTTGGTCGATAAATTTCCGTCAATGGCGTCCCTTGCCGACTGTGCCACTTAAGCTATCATGGTGGTAACCGTATGTGAGTATTTCAAGTAATGTATGCCATGACCATATATACAGTAAGAAAGTACTTGAGCAAATAAAAATAAAAAGTTTAACCAGATCATGATAGTAAATTGCATCGCTTTATGCACATATATATAACTATATTTAATAAATGGTTACGGCCACTTAATAAAAATAAACGACAGACTGAACTGCAGCAACCGATACTCTATATTCCAGCCATTGCTCTGTCAAAACGTAATTCAGATTCATTCCACGCAGATGTTTTTATGGTTTTGGATTAACGAGAGTGGGTAGTTAACTGCAAATTATTTTAGTTTACGTTTTTCCATTAAATAAATCTTCTTTGTAATATATTAAGTAACTAGCTGTTTCCAGCGACTCCGCTCGCGTGTAATTTAGTGTCTTATTTTTTTGCGCGGAACCTAATTCTTTTGTGCAAATAAATATAGCTTAAGTTACTTCTTACTTACAACATCAGCTTTATACCAGAGGAAGTCCCGTCAAAATCGGTCCAGCGGTTTCAAAGATTAGCCATAATAAACAGAAAGACGGACAAAAGTTTTAAAAACTGTGTTTGGTTATAAGTACCGTATATACTTTCAAATGCATTTATTAAAAAGCTGTTATTTTGACATTATAAACAGACACTTGAATCCTATACCTTTAAACGAGCAATTCTTGTATATAATAAAATTCACACATTGTACAAACATTGCGTGTTGCCACTACTAATGGAACCGAGACGTGGTCCTTCACGGCTGGTTGTATGAGGACGCTCAAGGTCGCTCAGCGAGCTATGGAGAGGGCTATATGCTGGGTATATTTAATACGATAAACTTATCAGCACCCAGTAAAATATTCTTATATACCCTGAAGACTTCGTGACGCGAAACCAGTCGGTTAAATAATTTCCACATAATATCTTCTACAATGGTAGCTTTAATTCTTTGATACAGTTTGTCTCAGCACAGACAGCTTTTTTACTTTTAAAATATTTATTTTTATATTATATGTTGTCTTAACGCAGTGTATTTTCAGATGTTGCCTTATAAAAATATAAAACTATTCACGTTCGCGATTTTTCAGTAAAATAACTTGTATCCATGTATCTATGACTCGATTTTAACCCTTATGGATAATATAATACATTTCAATTATAAATTAGCATTATAGCCTTTATGCCTATGCCTCTAAAGTAAATATAAAATATGGACTATTTTACCAATTTGTTTTAAAATCTTATTTTATAGAGGCGTATGTTTATCATACCTGTTCTGCTTGAACTCTTCACGTAAACAAAAATATTTGATTATCATATACAAATTTGGCACAACATAATTTTTGTATAAAATTCATATTTTAATTTGCATTTCAAAAGCGAACGTTATTTTTGTTCATGTTATAAAAAACACTTTTATTCTATATCTAGAAAGATGACAAAGGACCACATAGTCGACCTGATGATAAGTGGATGATGTGGCCCTTAAACACATCTTACTTTAACTAAGAATCTTATTGCAAATATTATATCAATTTATATCAAAATCCAAGGTACCATTATGTAAAATGACAATTAAACTCACCTAATTTCCTCCTTAACTGTTCCATTGGCTATCAAGAAGTTCATTGCTCGAACAGAATTTCTTATCAAAATAGCTAACAATCTTTATCCTAAGTTGAGTAATTTTAATAGGGAATATTTGTAATTTCACGGTAGATAAACCTTTGTGTAAATTTAGACATTCATCTTATAAAATCACATTCAAAATTACGCACCATTTGTCTATAGAAACTTTCAACTCTTGGCAAACAGGCAAATGTAGGAGTTCCCTTATATTCTCTCGAATAAATACTTGCGGGTGCTGAGTACATACCCCGCTTAGAAACAAGTCACACTTATAGGTATTTTACGTTTTAATCTAGAGGCTGCAAAATTTTATCAGTGAATTATCAATGGTTTCTTATATTTATGCGAATATGTAGATATTTGTTCCTTTTACCTTAAAAGTTAGATACATTGTATTCAATCAATACAAAGTTATTTAATCTTGTATTTGTAAGTGTAAGAATATCCAATACCCTTATATACGTGGTGGAGCCACGCTGAAGCAATATTATGGTTGTAGCACGAATGGGTCGGCTTGATCACAGAATACCAATTTAAAATAGCAGCTTAATACTGATGTGTTTCGAATGGTGAGTGTAGAGATCCAGAGATCCTATTTCACTAGAAACGAGGCATTTCATAATAGTTAGTAGGGGTGGCAACGCATCTGCATTTTGATTCTTAATCGAGAATTAATGTAGATGTCTGTGGGCCACAGCCCCCACTTACCATCAGATGGACTGTGTGCCCGTTTATTACCTTTATTCTAAAAAAAAAACCCTAAGTTATCCTGTAGATGTTGTTAGAAGCGACAGAGGGAAACCAACAATGAAATAAAAATCTGTAGTTTCACCACAAATCATCCAGAGACCTTTTCGGCTTAGCTTCAATGTACTACGCAAAATTTGAGTTAGTATATCGTAGAGTACCGTAGAGTACGTAGGCGGTCCCATAATGAATTGGCCTAACTATGAACCAATGAAGGAAATGAAACGAAACCAATTTTATTTTTCAATATAATCACCATGAATACTAACACACTTCTGACATATGTGAATCAACATCTCTAAACCTTTATAAAAATAATCACATTTTTTATCCTCAAAATGACTGAAGACGGCCGCCTGCAACTCTTCATCGCTTGAAAATTTTCTTCCTCTTAAGTCCCGCTTTAAATTTGGAAATAAATAATAGTCGGACGGGGCCATGTCTGGACTGTAAGGTGGATGTTGAACTTCTGTGAACCCGCATTGACGAACTGCATCCTTCGAAACACCAGCGGTATGAACAGGGGCGTTGTCATGGAGCAACAGGACACCTTTAGACAGCTTGCCTCTTCGTTTTTCCTTTATCTTGTCTCGTAATTTATATATTAAAGAAGCATAATATTCGCCGTTCACGACTGTATTACGTTCTTTAAAATCCACCATCAAAATGCCTTGAAAATCCCAAAATATTGTACACATCAGTTTTTTAGTCAATTGTTGCACCTTTGCCTTTCTAGGAGGCTTTTCACCCTTATAACGCCGTTCCATTGACTCGCGCTTGCTTTGTGGATCATAATACAAGATCATAGTTTCATCACCAGCCACTAGCCGCTCGATTACAGTCTTTGGATTTTCGCCACAAAGATCCAAAAACTCCGAAGCGCAGCGCACTCTTTCCTGTCTCTGTAGGTACCGCAGAAAGAAGTTTCGGTACCCATCTTGCACTCACTTTTTTCATGTGAAGGTGTTCATGGATCGCGCGATGAACGGTACTCTTAGAGAGCCCAAGCCTTGCTGCAATTTCTCTAATCTTCAAAGGGCAGTCACTCAGAACCTCCTCTTCGATAAGAGCAACCGTTTCGGGAGTGAGCACTTCCACAGGTCGACCGTCGTGGCCAAAGTCTTCGACGGTTTCTCTCCCGAGGCAAAACTCTTTCACCACATTTTTCACTGTGCTCTCTCTCGTTATTCAAATGCCTGTTAAACTAAGACTAAGCATTTCATGTTTTTTTTTTTTTTTTTTTTTTTGCGCCCGAAGCAAATATGGGCAACCCTCCGGAAAGCGGGGGAGGGAGGTGGTGAATGCTCATAGCATACCACGCAGCCGGCTGCGTGGTTATGTGGCGACTTTTACCCACTAAACACCACCTTTTAGGAAATGGCTTAACGATCTGACTGGAGATCTCTAAGCCGTATACGAACGCGACCCTCCTTGGCAGAAAGGAGGGCGCAAGCGGCGAAAAGCCGCTTAGAAGAATGCCTAACTAAGGCAGATTAATGGATGTGTTATGTAGGCTCGGCCCGAGCCGCCAGGAGGCAGTTCAGGTCAGCCGAAAGCTTGTTGGGGGGGTCCGAGAGAGAGTTTCTCGGTCTGCGCACACTATAGCGAGTGTGGATAGGGGCTGCATAGGCAGCTGTCTCACGAATGAGATGATTTGGGTGGGACTCTGAGGCTTTGAAAAATCTCTCAGAGAGTGATTTGAGGAACTGCTGGATTGTTGGGAGCTCTAGGTCTCGATGGAGGTCGGCATTACGGACATAATAGGGCGAGTTAGTGGCCCTACGACAGAATAGATTTTGAACTATTTGTAGTTCATTGATGGCTTTGGGTTTAGCATGTGCGAAAATGGGGGCCGCGTAGGTCATGACAGGTCGTATGCAGACCTTATATAGGGTTCGCTTGTTGCGGAGGGACATTTTACTGTGTCTGCCCAACATGCTGTTGAGCCTACCCATGTAAAAACGTGCGGTGCGAGTAACCTTCTTGATATGGGGCTCGAAAGTGAGCCTTGCATCAAGGGTGACGCCTAGGTATTTGGCTTTAGTTTGCCATGGGACAGGGGTTCCTAACATCCTGATTGGCGGAGTGGTGGTGAGACGACGTCGTTTATATTCGAAGCAAACGGCGGAGCTTTTCTCCGGGTTTACGTCGATACGCCATTTTTGGAACCAAGCTCCTAGGTCGCTTACTGACTTTTGGATCTTGTTCCGAATCTGTGGTAATGAGTTGCCTTTGGAGTAAAGGGCTGTGTCATCTGCAAAGAGGGCTAGTTTGACACCATTCGACGGGATAGGGATGTCG
Organism: Parnassius smintheus behrii; assembly: GCA_036936625.1. Lineage (NCBI taxonomy): Eukaryota > Metazoa > Arthropoda > Insecta > Lepidoptera > Papilionidae > Parnassius > Parnassius smintheus. The sequence continues at coordinate 3,934,804 of JAUPFT010000001.1, forward strand.
TTGGTGAATAGTATGTATAGGAGGGGAGCAAGCACAGAGCCTTGAGGGACACCGGCTTTTATTTGACGGGTAGAGGATAGCGTGCCTTCGTGTCTAAAACGAAAGGTACGATCCTTCAGATAGGAGGCTACAAGGCGAACGAGACGATCTGGGAGGCCTAAGTCGTACAGTTTGTAGATAAGGCCCTCGTGCCAGACTCTGTCGAATGCCTTGGCAATGTCAAAGAAGACCGCGATGGTTTTTTGACGGCGAGGGTAAAAACCGCTGAGGATGTATTCCACTATGCGGTGAACTTGTTGGGGGCACGAGTGTTTGGCTCGAAACCCGAATTGTTGTGCATTTCATGTCGATGCATGTTTCTTATATTAAGTGCACGATAAACGTACTATTTAATGCAACACAACATGTAGCGACATGTCGCGTTGAACTATATCAGGCCAGTTCATTATGGGACCGCCTATCGTTATACAGGATGGGCCATAAGGGTGTTGGCGGTTTCAATATTCAATTAAAAAAGAACTACAAAATATAACAAAAATATATTTGTATTTTTAAAAAGTAGAAACATAGGTATTTTTAAGATCTACAAATAATGTTGTCCAAATAAATGACTTCCCTCGGCTGCTTGGCACTCCTTGAACCTTATTTGCGAATTTTGGAAAACTCGTCGAAAAATTGTTCTCGGTATTTTGTTACTTTCTTGAACAATATTCCTCTTCAGCTGCTCTATATTGGTCGGATTATTCTCGTAAACCACCGATTTGAGGTAGCCCCAAAGAAAATAATCGCATGGAGAGAGATCGGGGCTACGTGGTGGCCATTCAGTATCCCCCCTTTTCGAAATGAGTTTTCCGGGAAAAACATTTTCCAGCAGCTCTATGGATACTCTAGCCGTATGACATGTGGCTCCATCCTGTTGAAACCACATCCTCGAGGTATTACCTCGAAGTTCTTGCAAAGCTGGCACCAAAAAGTCTGTTATCATATTACAATAATTGTTAGCCCTAACCGTCATCGATTGCCCTCTTTCGTTCTCAAAAAAGTATGGCCCAATAATACCGGTTGACGTTATCCCAGCCCACACGACAAGCTTAGGGCTGTGAAGTGAACGTTCATGTAAGCGTCGGGGATTAGTCTCAGACCAGAACCGAAAATTTCGCTTATTCACATGGCCATTAAGGTGAAAATTGGCCTCATCACTAAACATCACGTTGTTAAAATTTTTGAACGGCTCGAGCATAAAATTGACAATGTTAAGTCGGTTATTGGCATCATCTGGTTTTAATTCTTGGACTATCTGAATCTTATAAGCCTTCAAATGCAAATCACGCTTTAAAGTTCGTCGCAAAGTCGTTCTTTTGATGTCCAAAGACTGACTTCTCTTACGTGTTGACTGTTGCGGATTTCGCTGAACTGAAACACGAACACGCTCCACAATGTCAGCTGATGTTGCAGAAACTGGGCGACCACGAGCCGTAATTGGTACTGTCGAGCCGGTTGTTTCGAACATTCTGATCCATTTTCGTATCACATTGGCGCTTGGAACTTCACTTAAATCGCGTAAACCGTGTTCATGTCGATACAAACGTCGTGCAGTAATCACTGATTCATTGTTTTCGTAATACGCTCGGACACAAAATGCACGCTGCACTCCCGTGTACGGCTCCAAGGCGACAAAATTTCCCGAACCCCGCGCCACGCGTTTCCGAGAAATTGAAGAATTAAATCGTTAACACTTATATGGCCCACCCTGTACTTTGGTGGTTTGTGCTAAAATAAAGTACAGTTACCAACCCACCAACTAATTGTAGCAACTATTGCAAAAATCCAATGCTATAATATGTATGTTTGAAAAAAATGTCTTCAAAAGACATACACAGTGACTTAGTGGAAACATTGGTGGACTCTGCTCCTCCATATTCTACAGTTGCACGCTGGGCCAAGGAGTTTAAACTGGGCAGAACATCCACTGAAGATGAATATCGCGAAGGACGCCCATCCACGTCCCTCACTGAAGACAACGTGAAAAAAGTCGAAGATGTTGTGTTGGCAGATCGAAGAGTGACCATCAGGCATGTAGCTGAGATCACAGGGATCTCATATGGCAGCGTTCAAAGAATCCTTGCGAACGAGTTGCATATGAAAAAGGTCTCTGCGCGTTGGGTACCCAGAATGTTAACCGACGAGCAAAAGAAAAATCGAGTTGACATTTCGAGGGTCAATCTCGAAAAGTTCCAAGCAGGCCGAGAATTTTTTTTGTTCCGTTTTGTGACTATGGACGAGACCTGGATCCACCATCCAATTCAAAATCCAATCCTGAAACGAAAAAACAATCGATGACTTGGAAGCGAGCCTCCTCACCGACGCCAAAGAAATTCAAAGTTTCAAGTTCGGCGGGAAAGGTTATGGCATCTGTTTTTTGGGACGCTCAAGACATAATTATGGTGGAATATTTGGAAAAGGGAGCCACTATTACGGGCTCTTACTGCGCAGACCAAATAAAAAGATTACGGGAGACTATTAAGGAAAAAAGACGGGGCAAACTGCGAGCTGGAGTGCTGTTTCACCAAGACAACGCACTGGCTCACAAAGCCGCCGTTGCGATGGCTGCCATTCAAGAAACGGGATTCGAACTGCTCGAACACCCTCCCTATTCGCCAGATCTAGCTCCTAGTGACTTCTACCTCTTTCCTTGGCTCAAGAAACGCCTCCGAGGCAAGAAATTCGAAGACGATAGTGAAGCAATGGCCGCTGTTGAAGCGTTTCGGGAGGGTCAAGACAAAGAATTTTTTTCAAAGGGAATCCTGGGTTTAGAAAAAATATGGACTAAATGTATTGATTTGTTAGAAGACTATGTAGAAAAATAAATTATGATTTTAACTTTAATCACCGTGTTTTATTTTCATTATCATTACTTTTGGATCAACCCTCGTAATGTGGCAATCTACGGAAAGGCTTTTTTTCAGCAGTGGACTTTGACTGTTATTTGAAAATATGTTACAAAAAAAACTATTCCGACATTTTAATTATTATTTAAGCTTAACAGGTTTATTTTGTCTGAACAGCCGCTTCTACTAATTCAGTTTTAAAGTTGAACTAACACAGATAACCTTATTCTATAAAACACATATAATGCTGAAAAATATTTTAAATTTAGCTAATATTAAAACATCCACTTACCATCAGGTGGAATATGTGCCAATTTGTCATTCGTATAAATAATAAATAAATAAGTAAAGTTTATTATTTCGTCTCATAAATTTAGAAATTAACATGAAGATAATTTTATAATGCTATTAACGCATAAGCAATTTTTGAGAGACTGGTTTCTATACTTGGATTCTCTGTACGACAGATAACCTACAGATCAATCTATTATATTATGTAGGTAATATCAGGTGTATGATAAACAGTAAATATACGAAAAGCGACGAATGTGTGCGTGCGTGCGTGTGTGCGTGTCTGTGTATCTGCGTGTCTACGCTTAGCGTTTAGGATTTATTTGACGATTTTAAGCTGTTCCGCAGGAAATAATATCTGTGAGATGCCTTGAAATATTAGCAATATCTTTCTCTCTCTCTCTCTCTCTCTCTCTCTCTATATATATATATATATATATATATATATATATATATATATATATATATATATATATATATGTATAATATCTTCGGATCTGGTTTGTGTAAATGATAGTTCACAACATCCGTTTAACATCAAGATAGTGTGACTGTTCGTCTGCTGAATAGCAAGCAGATGGTAGAACCCAGATATCCCGTTTATTGAAATCAGAATATTATTTATTTTAAATAGCCTCACGGATCATCATTGGCAGGAATCGGGGTTCTTTTGCGAAAATTTGTGGTATATAAAATCTGATTTGTATAATAGTTTTGATGATTCTGAACATGTTGACATACTGCAGACATTCCGGAGCGTTTATTCTTTACATCGGCGATTTGTTCTTTTCGGCAGGTTTTCATGGATCTTTTTGTTTGTCCTATGTAAGAGAGACCACATTCACAATCAAGCTTGCACACTTCCGCATCTTGTAGAGGGATATTACACTTGACGTATGGTAAGAACTGACTAATCTTCTTCGGCGGCTCGTAGTATGTTCTTATGGAGGCGCGCTTAAAGATTTCAGTTTTATGGCACTCCCCTTCTTGCCTCAGCCAGTATCGGAATCCTCAGCGTCGACTTATCGAGTGACGTACAGTGTTGTGGTCACTTGGAAGAAAAGGCCAATTGGCCTCTAAAAACCTTGGCGTGCTAAGCAGAGTGGGACGGTATTTCGTGCCGGTTAGGAAGTCTATCGGCCACAGCAAGCACTTACCATCAGGTGGACTGTGTGCTCGTTTGTCACCCTATCCTATAAAAAAAAAGATATTAATATGATATTAGTCAAGACAATCAATGAACAGTTAGCGGTGGCGTTAACATATTTATTTTGAGAGTACTACTATAATACATCATACGTTGTAGAGCCATGCTGCAGTTATATTAGTAGTATAGTTGTAGCACGAATGGGTCGGCTCGACCGGGGAAGGACCACGCTCTCACAGAATACCAGCGTAAAATAGTAGCTTAATGCTGTTGCGTTTCGTATAATGAATGTAGAGAACCGGAGACCCTTTTTACCGGAAACGAGGCATTCCATCTTAGTCCTCACGGGTGACAACGCATTTGCATTTTGATTCGTAATCGAGGATGGATATAGATGTCTATGGACCACAGCAATCACTTACCATCAGGTGGACTGACTCTCACCCTATCTTATTAATAAGAAACTAACTTTGAAGTCAGCGAAAGAAAATATTACATCTTTGAATATAACTAAGTAGGTTAGATTTATAATTTAAATTTTCAAATTAAATGTGTGAGGGTGGGGTGACCGTTAGTGAGCGGAGCTATTTAGATCTACGTATGGGTTGTATAATATTGTGAGACAGAGGGAACTTGACTTGATAATTCCTTGTCGAGTTGCCTTCATTATATTCGCAAATCGGTACCGTCAAATGTACGTGCGTAAGCTATATATATACACTGGGACAATTGCAATTGACGTTGATACGTAAAAAGTTTTAAACATCAAAGGTAAATGTATGAATCTGTGCGAATGGGAATTTATCCGATCATCTCGACCAGTTCATTCATCCGAATGAGTTCTCGGTCAACAAGATATACGAACTAGATGAAACAAAATAATTATTTATAATATTTATTTTACCAGAATACCAACGTAAAACAGCAGCTTAATGCTGATGTATTTTGTATGGTGAGAGTGTAGAGAACTGCGGACCTTTTTTAATGGAAACGAGGCATTCCATCTCAGTCCTCAGGGTTACAACGTATCTGCATTTTGATTCTTAATTAAGGATAAACATCTCTCATAAATCATATATGTCTATGGGCCACAGCATCTACTTACTTACCATTAATTGGACTGTGTGTTCGTTTATTATCCTTATATACTAAAAAAATATTTATATTTATTAAGGGTATTGTAAAGAAAATATATCGTACACATGAGCTCGGCAGAAAATTAAAAAAATACTGAGTTGGTGGTTCTTCGCCGCCAACACTTGAAATGGGTGCAAACTTTCAGCTTTATCGGTAAGGGTTAAACTAGAGTTTACTTTGTTTATAGTTTATTTTAATTTTATTTTCTATTTTCAATCTTGTTTCGGTCTTTTTAGTGCAATACTTTTATGTCTCTTTTGCGATCAGGTTTTTGATTTTTTAAATTATTTATTTTATTTAAGACTTTTTAGTGTCCCGGTCTACTGTATAACGCGTTTTGACGATGTCTCAAAGACTATGCGGCTTAGAAAGGTCGATATATTTTCCCTGAAATTAGCGGTGTTTGTTTATAAACATTTTTTTCAAAACACGAAAGAATACGGTTTCAAAGTTATTGAAAACATTTTATTTGTTTCGTTAGAGGTGTGATTGGGTGATGGATATTTATAACTATTTTTTTATATACAATAGCACGAGTTCTGACACAAGCATTGCCCATTTTACAAACCAATTATCAAAAACTATATAACCAATTTATTATTCCTAATTAAAATGGGATGGAAGATACGAGGTAATAAAGAAATTTACAAACATACAAGATACACGCGAAAAACATAACCCTTCCTTGACACTCGGGTAAAAAGAAAGAAAAGGTCTTCTTGTCGCGGTAGATACATTTTATTGTATTCTCTTTATATTTGGTACACATCATTATCATCATCATTATAGCCCTTTACAAGTCCACTGCCGAACATAGGCCACCCCCAAGGTATGCCACAAAGCACGGTCCTGAGCCACCTGCATCCATCGACTTCCTGCATGTCTTACCAGGTCGTCACTCCATCTAGTGAGGGGTCGCCCTACACTTCGTCTACCGGTACGAGGCTGCCACTCGAGAACCTTTTTTCCCCAACGGTTGTCGGTTCTTCGAGCTATATGGCCGGCCGATTGCCACTTCAGCTTACTAATCCGTTGGGCTATGTCGGTCACTCTGGTTCTACTGCGGATATCCTCATTTCTTAGTTTATCACGCAGAGAAACTCCGAGCATAGCCCTCTCCATAGCTCGCTGAGCGACTTTGAGCGTCCTCATACGGCCAGCAGTGAAGGACCACGTCTCAGTTCCATATGTCGTCACTGGCAACACGCACTGGTTGTACAACTTAGTTTTGAACTTGAAATGCTCGTACAATATCGACTTGAATAAAAGAAAGCTTAATATTTTTAATTCTTTAATTTCTAGAAGTTATCAATTTGAACCTTCATGGTTATCTTATCATTGCCATATCTACTTTAGAATATACATCTTACCCTCTTTCCTATAATATGTCGGCTAGTAAACCATTTTGGATTTTTTGAATGGGAAATAAAGAAGCCAGAATAGTCTGGAATGCGTTTATTTTCAGCACTTTTAATTTAGAGCTCTAATTATATCAGTTCTTTTTATTACCTTAAAACATATAAACAAGGGTGTCGTCACAGAGGACATATGGATCTGAGACGTGGTGTTCACTGCTGGTTGTATAAGTAATTTCAATGTCGATCATCGAGTTATAAAAAGGGCTATGCTCCAAGATTTTCTGCGTGATAAATTAAGTAATGATGATATTCACGGTAGAAACAGAGTAACCAACATCGCCCAATAGAGAAAAAGGCCTTGAGAGCATTAAACATCTTGATCCTGGTTTTTGAAACAGAAAAATAAATTTTTTCGTTAATTGATTACAGCCTATAAAAAGTCCACTGCTGAACGCTTCTACCATAAATTGCTTCACTGGGTGCGAATGAATCAATTAATGAATATATTTTTTTGTATAATATAGATGCATAACAAAAATGTGCAAAAAACTTTTTTCTCTTTTTTTTTTTGGGATTTTAGTCGAAATGACATGCCAATTCCTTCACACCTTATACTAATTACTGCTAACACTATAGAACAAAGTTAAAAATGTGAAAGTATAATTAAGAGTACTAATTAAATTACTATACTAGAATGTTCTTTGACTTATACTGATGATGTAAAGATAATTATTTCGTCTTATTACGAGTAGCAAAGGAATTACTCTTATGACTACGAAAACATTAAAACAGCAAGTAAAGGAAAAAAAACATAGGTCTCATCACTATAATATAGCGATCTCTTCTAAGCAACTAAAAGTGTAAAGCGTATTTTTATTTAGTTACAGAGAATGGTGGTTTAACTCCATACACTCACAAAATACCAGCGTAAAATAGCAGCTAAATGTGTAGTAGTGTTCCGTACGGTGAGTGTAGAGATCCGGAGATCCTCATTTCTGAAAACGAGGCATTCCATCTTTATCCTCAGGGATGACAACGCCTATGAGGGTGAATAGAGTCTATGGTTCGAGGCAGCCACTTACCGTAAGGTGGACTGTGTGCTCGTTTGAAACTCTATTATATAAGAAAAATCATCAAACTCAAATCGATATGTTTCAAAATTTCGCATAAAATTAATAAAAATTGCTTATTCCAAGCATAATTCGAAGTTACACTTGGGCTAGCTAATCTCAGAGTAACTGACTATTTACTTCGTTATTACAATGTTATAAACATGGAATAACCTCGGACTTACGCCGGGATCAACGCGTGCGCTATGGTAACCCACTTATTTTAAAAGTAAAAAGAGTGAGTCATTGAATAATTGGTGAATGAACTCAATGCTTGATGATGCCATTAATGACAGTGATAGGCAATATTTTGAGTTTGACAAGAGATACGTGTTACGTACAATGATTTCCAAAGGCCCATCTAAATATTTTACTCATAACTTTTTCATACAAGAAAAAGTAGCGCATTTCTGTCATAATACAAACATATATACACGGCGTAACCAGGGTCGGACTACGTAGTATAATTATCCTAACTGTGCCATTATTTCATAGTATGTAGCATATAGTATCGTAATAATACTAAGCGCAAATACCATCATTTTACCTAAAGATCGACTTGTATTGTTATTGGGTCATTTTACGTTTTAATATTAACCCTACGATATCGACAATTTCTATATTGTATATGTATTTCTATATGTATTGTACATGAGTACCGCGTTTTTAAAATATAATTAGAATTAGCTCCCTTTCTAGTCAATTGGTGCTCGATCGATGTATTTATGTTGCATCCTTGATACAGCTAATAATGAGGGGCTACCACGATAAAAACTCTATGCTCCCGAAGCAATCGGTTTGAAAACAGAATTTCAAAATATTTTATGAATCAGATTTTCTGATTAAATTAAGCAAGTATGGTTTCTTTTATACTCAACTATCTATTATTTTTAATAGTAGTATCAAATCTGGTGTGTTTCCTGATTTAATGAAGCATAGTAAAGTAATACCTTTATTTAAATCTGGTAGTACATTGGACCCCGCTAATTTTAGACCTATTTCTGTACTGCCAACACTTAGTAAAATTTTTGAAAAAATTATTCTTGATCAATTGTTAATTTTTTTTAATGTAAATAAATTACTTCATAAAAATCAATTTGGTTTCATAAGGGGTCGCTCGACAACTGATGCTGGTGTTGAGCTGATTAAATATATATTTAATGCATGGGAGAATTCACAGGATGCTTTGGGTTTGTTCTGTGACCTATCCAAGGCCTTTGATTGTGTTCACCATGAAACATTAATCAGGAAACTTCAACACTACGGTGTAAGAAATGATGCTCTTAAATTAATTATTTCATATTTAAGTGACAGAACACAAAAAGTTGTTATTAATAGTATGAGTTCTTCCGGGTCGATTGTACAAATGGGCGTGCCTCAGGGCTCAATTCTTGGCCCCTTTCTGTTTCTTGTATATATTAATGACTTACCTTACATAGTAGGGGATAACCATGATATAGTATTATTTGCTGATGATACTTCATTAATTTTCAATTTAAAACGACAGTTATTAAATTACGACGAAGTAAATAATGCTATAGCTAAGTTAGTCAATTGGTTTAATGTTAATAATTTGCATTTGAATGGAACTAAAACTAAATGTATGAAATTCGTAACTCCTAATGTTAAACATGTCAATACTAATCTAATTTTAAATGGGGAGGAACTGAGTCTTGTTGATACCACCATTTTTCTTGGAATCACACTGGACGCAAAGCTTCAATGGCTCCCCCATATATCAAAACTAGCTAGCAGACTTAGTTCTGCAGCATATGCTGTAAAAAAGATTAGAACTCTTACCAGTGTTGAAACAGCTAGAATAGTTTACTTCAGTTATTTCCATAGCATTATGTCGTATGGTATTTTGCTATGGGGACACGCGACTGACACTGAAATTATATTTATTTTACAGAAGAGGGCCATTAGAGCAATATATAATTTAAAACCAAAAGAGTCACTGAGACAAAAATTTAAAGAAATTAATATATTAACTCTGGCCTCTCAATACATTTATGAAAATGTAATGTACGTACACAAAAATAAAAGTAGTTTTGCGAAAATAAGTGATATTCATTCTGTAAATACTAGGAACAGACACAAGCTGGTAGTACCAGTTACTCGACTCCACCGAGTCAGTGATTCATTCTTGGGGCGATGTATACGCTTTTACAACAAAATCCCAGAAAATATACAAAATTTGTCATACACAAAGTTCAAAAATGTTATTAAACTAAGTTTGTATAAAAAGGGTTATTATAATATTAAGGAATTTATAGATGATAATAACCCCTGGGAAGGGTGATCGCTACCAAGCTATTTCTAATTTGTCTTGTGTTGTTGATTGTAAACATGATTGTAAGCTATTATTAAAAAAAATAGTCCCGCTGGGTTTCTTGCTGGTTCTTCCCAGGACAGAGGTTTTTTTGCGAACCAGTGGTAAATTTAAAAAATGACTTTCAATAAGTATTTTTATAATCTACATTGAATAAAAAAGTTTCTATTTCTATTTCTATTTCTACTCTCTTTCATTTTACCCTTATTGAATATAAAATATATTAGGTCAAAATTTTACTTAATCTAAGTTCTTTAGACAAAAATAAAACAAAAATACAAATAAAATCGTCAAAAAACGAAACGTACAGATAAACTAGACGCGTGACGCCAAAATCCCGCCACATGGGAAAAAAACTTGAAATGTCAAACGTGATATAATTTAAAAAAAAAATTAATTTTTCATGTACAATATTTTGGTGGTTGAATCCAACCCTGGCCTAATATTAGTAACGTAACTGAAATAACTGTAAAATAAAACTTTAAAAATGCGTTCATATAATAATTTAATTGTAACAAAATTAATACAGGGTTATTAACCGATGATACGATATCCCATGCTCCTTTTTAATCTTCGTATCGTAATTTTTGCATCCTTAAACCACGCAGCTTGACATAATATTTATGACAGACAAATCTGTCCTGCGCGCGCACTAATGTCGACCGATTCACGTTGGCCCTAAACTGTAATTTTAGGGGCAGCGCACTAGTCCATTTTAGTTGTTCGGTCGGCCCCGTCCTTACGCTAGTAATATATAAGTCAATGGTTACGTATTGTTCCTTGTTTCTCATGTTGTTTTCGGACTCGGTGGAAAAAATAAGTTCTAAATATAATAATATTTTTTAATATTATTTGTAACGAAATTTTAGAATTAAGAAAAGAGCGTGAATGGCAAAATTAATTAAATAACCAATTTTGTGTTGTTTTTCGGGGATAAATATAATCTTTTGTACACGTAATTAACGTATATTTATTTAAAAAAATCGGAACAGAGATATTTACTCTAAAGGAGTTATTTACTAATTGTGTGACTGGTAAATTTTTATCATCTCCTTATACTACATCCTCAAGCAGATCTTGCTTTTGCATTGCAATGTATAAATAGTTTTGTTTGCTCTTATTTAGTATTTAGTCCTCGCAGTAAACACCGAAACCTTTGCTTCCCTTCAAAGCATTATTCTACAGTGTTACGGGCCCAGATGTGCGACCGGTTGTACATTTATTCCTTTTGTTTATTAGGACGCAGGATAGGAGTGAATAAATAAGGAGTACAAGCATAACCAGAATCACCGAGAAGTCTGCTTTTAAATTCGGACTGCTCAAACGTTTGTTTTAATGCGACTTTCATTAAATATTTTTGAGTCATGTGTGCTGCCTTGCCAATGTACCACTATATCCATGATCTCTAAATTTGCATTTGACACAACCTGGAACAAAGCACTCATAACTTATTTAGTATGAAATAATAGATTGAGGTGATTGTATTGAATCTAAGAAAATAACTAAGTACCTATATGGCAAAGATGGGCTAGCTGGGTGCTATAAAACTTACTTGTAAATTTATTGAACTGTATCCTTTCCTGTTTATGTAGTATTGATCGATGTTTTCAGCGACTTTCGTGATTCGAATATGTCGCAATCAATAGCCGCAATCACTTGTCTAAATCCACATAATGAATAAAAACCTGCAATAACTTTGTTCTGCTCCACACCACTTCTTGGCATTTTAATCCATTATGTTGTTTCTATTACTAGTGCTTATAACTTATGAATTTAACACGGTTAACAACGCGCGTAAAGGTAAGGTTGTACAAAATGTCAAAATACGCGACTAGTCTATGCTTACTCAGTCGTTAAAATAGGTACTCCTTACTCAATGTTTATTAATACTGAAATTAGATATTTTAAGCTTTAAAATAGGAGTAAAGTTAATCTTGCTCAAGTCTTTGTTCATTAATAGGGCTGATTATTAATAACATTAAGACTTACGTCTTACGAGGGAATTTAGAGTGATATTATTTTATGAAGATTGTCGGTACGCATACCAAAAATAATATATAACTACCATTTAAGTGTAGTAATAATAATTGTGTTGTATGTAAGAACAATTATAAAAATAATTTGTAACAAATTGACACAGCTTCGTTCAGCTAATTTGAATTGCGTAACTCGAGCTCAAAATTGAGTTACCTGAATTTCAACTCGAGTCGATTTTTTCCGAGTTATCACAGCACATCTCTTAGACAATATTTTTTTAAATATTACATTACCTTAGCCAATGATCAGAACACGAATATCAAAACAACTATTTTTTTTTTTCAGATTTCTCGATTCCGTTTACATTTTCGAAAAATCTATAGGCCATTTACTATTATGATTTGGTGTCTTTTTTTGGTGTAAATACCATTAAATGACGTTAATATTTCTAGTGGGCCCAAAAATGATTGTCTCCTTTGAATAGTAGTCAATCTAAATTTCTTACGTGTAATGAAAACCCCGGGTAGGGTTTAAGGGTTAAAGGCGGTCAATTTTTACAAATTCATTAAAAACTTTTCAAGATGATTAAATACGATTTAAGCTTTTTTTTAAACCGTCTGATAATTTTACAAATTAACGATGAAAATTATTCTTATTACAAATTAGTATTTTCTTAATTTGAAATTTATTAAAGTTGAGGTAGAACTATTCAAGTACAACTTGAGAACAGATAAGATCTTTTCGGCTGGAAGTATAGTTTTATAAAGTCTATGCTTCGTTCACTCAGTTTTCACATTTATACAGGCAGCGACTGACTGTAATATGTAGTATTTCAGTATTTTGGGGTTTAATATAGTATATGTTGACTGCCTTGTTAGTTGTAGCCGTGACTGCTGATTATGAACTCCCGGGATATACATATGCCCGTGTTGGACCATAATCGGACGAAAACTAAAAGCACGTACATTTTATAATTAATCTACCTCAAAACCAACCTTTTGCATGGGTTTTTTTGATATACTTGAGATGGCTTATAGATAACAAAGAATAAGGTGATTTATGAGGGACACCCTTTAGATCGATTGAAGGTTGTGGTTTTGTATCTCCGATACTTTCTGATAAATGACTGTGGGCATCAGTGATGGAGGACAGTATTCCCTGCATATACTTTAAACTATACTTATTGGTACAATTATCTGCATCCCTTGTCATATCATTTCATCAACAAAAAAATTATCATTCGTACATATTAAGTACTATATAGGTAATCTGTACAGTTGTAGGATGTCTTGGCTCCTGACAGACAGTATAGCTGGCATACCCATCACATTTACGTTAGACCGGCAACGGTAAACATCGTCAAATATGGGTTGACTGGAGAAGATGATGTATGTGATGGTTATAGTTCCCACTATTTGAGGCAATGAAATTATAATGTATACGCGGAATTTTCAGCGTCGCACGACCACTGTCCAACTGTGGACTTTACTGTCGCCAGCTGTTTTTCTGGACCGATGTATGGACCTTCAAGAAAAGAGCCCATGATGTTGCAAATGTTCATGCGTGATGCTGATTGAAGAGAAGGCATAGGGCATACGGCTCAATTGATGGTAAGTACCATCAATTGAGACGTATGCCCTATGCCTTCTCTTCCAAAAAAAACATTGTGGTATTTCCTAGTAATGTTTTTTACGGCGACAAAGAAATGCTAAAAAGAGAGGCTTTTATTATTTTGTAGTGACAGCTACAAATATTTCAAGTAAATTTTAATACCAGTTATTTCTATATACGATACTAACATAAGATTGTAAATGTATAGGCACAAACCGAACAAACCTAGACATGACCTTTTATACGTGGTAGAGCCATGCTGCAATTATATTAGTAGTATAGTTGTAGCACGAATGGGTCGGCTCGACCGGGGAGGGACCACGCTCTCACAGAATACCAGCGTGAAATAGTAGCTTAATGCTGCTGTATTTCGTATGGTAAGTGTAGAGAACCGGAGACCCTTTTTACTGGAAATGAGGCATTCCATCTCAGTCCTCACGGGTGACAACGCATCTGCATTTTGATTTGTAATGGAAGATAGATGTAGATGTTTATGGGCCGCAGCAACCACTTACCATCAGGTGGACTGTGTGCTCGTTTGTCACCCTATTCTATAAAAAAAAAAAAAAAAAAAAAAAAAAAAAAAAAAAAAAAAAATGAAATCTGATCTTGTAACATTTCACTCTTCCCAAAGGAGATATTGAAACGGTATTAGAAGTTTAGAAGGAATATTTTCCATCACAGTCTGACCTTACGGCGTCCTTTATTGTATTGCTTTGAAACGAAATCTCTCTGAGACCTTATCACGTTAAGCTGTTCTAGCGAAAATAAAATTCGGTTAAAATTTCATCAACTATAAATAAATATATTGACAAACAAATACTAGACACTGCCTCAGTTTTAATAGAAGTGAATAAAAAACAGTACTTCGCGTGAACAAAACTTATATCATGGTTATGTTAATACGTGAACATCGAATATTGAAGTACATATAATTTTTTAGTATTTATTACATAATGCGAGGCATTAGTCTTGTATTATTCCAAATATATTTTGAAATACTTTGTAAGTTTGCAAAACCATATTAAATAAAAAAAAATCGAGTGCTTGTTTGTAATGTCAAAAACAGCTTTTTACTAAATGCATATGAAAGTATCTACGATAGGTACTTATAAAAAGAAAACAAATTAATTAAAACAAAACTACTATGACGGATTTTATCGCGTTTAATTTCTTGATTATTAATTTGGGAATTAAATTCAGGTGCTTTCCAGCACGGATGATCACGGAGGACTGAGGTAAATGATGTCAGCCCCTTTAGCTTTTTAATTATTATTAATGGTCAAATTTAATTACTATTAATGATAAAAAGCATAAGGTACTCCGGGTTAACACTGACCGGGTGAACACCCGAAACGTCGATAATTAAAAATCAAGAAATTAAACACGATAAAATCCGTAAGAGTAGTTTTAATCAATGTGTAGTGTTAGTAGTTATATTTACGCAGAAATATAAAAAATCATTAAGTATAAAAAACACAAATTTTCTAATTCTGTCTGTCTGTCTGTTTGTTCTGGTTAATCTTCGAAACGGCTGGACCAATTTTGACGGGACTTTCACTGGTAGATAGCAGGTGTCGTTAGGAGTAATCAGATCTATTAGCACGTAGCGGGCCCAGCACGTAACGTGGCAGACACCGCACAGACAACAGTATTCACCTCACCTGTTCTTACCATTTTCCGCAATTTTTCGATAGAAGAACTAGCCGTGTGTCGGCGCGGCAATCACGTTCATGTTAGCCGCGCGACTGCAACAGACACGCGCAGACACGCACCAGCACAGATAAAACATTCTTGTTGAGAAAGCTGGCCGGTGACGGCCCGTGTCTGCGCGGAAACGCTCCGCTTGCGTGCGCTAGATATGAATAAATCCATATAAAGTGTATAAATATAAAAGAATATTATTTTGTCTGCCACGCTACGTGTCTTGCACGCTCCAATGTCTGTAGATCTGAACGGAGCTTAACTGAGGCTAATTTTATTTTAGAAAAAAGGGTTTCCGCGCGAAAAAAATAAAACTCATGAAATTCAATCACAATAAGTTTAAATTAAAATTTAATTTTGAAATTTAATTTTAAATTTAAATTTAATTTTGAAGGGGTCATCGCATATCCTAAAAGTTGCTTAATGCCGTTTGCCGAACTTTGTGATTATCGAAATGATCATTATCGTAGAGGAGGCCCGGCCCACATCAAGAAGTTGACTTTCTACCAAAATCAGTGAAGAGTCATTATATTATAATAATAATGTCCGTAACAAACCTAATATTGGCCAGGACTGCAAGTCTCAAAAGAGACTAGCCATCAGCACAGGACAGGATTATGGTGACCAAGTCTATGCGCGAGTACAGGTGCACTCTCTTTTGCCTCATTTTAATCATTTTAATTTCAATTTAATTCGTTGCCATGGCAACCTGACACGACCGGAAAGAGATCAGGTACAGAACCTACGGTGTTACGTGCTTTTCGAGGCACGGGATTGAAACACTGCTAACTTCCTGAATACGAGATGCTACTGAAAATTTCTCGACAGAAAGCCCAACAGATTTTGGCCTTACCTGATTCATCATGACCAGGAATCGACCACTGGAACAAAGAGGCAGTCAGTCATTATCTATGGACTGTTGGAACCTGGAACGCTAATATATTAATGAGAATTTTATAACGTGCAATTTTTTCTTTTAATCAGTGTCAAAGTTTTAGCTCTACAAGATTTAGTCACCAGAGTAACAAAACAATTTATGGAGGTTGAAGAAAAAGGCGTAACAAAATTTAACTAAAGTGTCTTAGTACTTGTTTAATAATGTTGCGTGAATAAGTCAATGCCATACACTAGCGCCATCTAGTGTCAGGAACGAGAGCGAGGGGAGCTTTGCAGAAAATGACATCACAAATCTTTCAACCGACAGCGCCATCCGAAGAACTAAGTTTCTAGAAAATCTACACTCGAACACTCGTCGCTTTGCGCGCATTTACTTGAATATTCCGGATGCTTCATTCCTAATTTGTATATATAGGCGTTGCAAGATGCGATCGGTGCAGTATTGGATTTGGGCGAGACAAACGTAGCTTCGGAGCGGAATAAAGTGAATTAGTGTGTTTAATTATTAGTGTTTTAAGTTTTAATTTGTGTAAAGTAAATTAAAGTGTTAATTTAGGTAATTTTATCGGCAATTTTTATTGTCACGAACCTCAAGCTCGTAACAATAACAACGTTTACGCTTTTGATCACTTATTAAAATTCCAGCGCAGATTGAAATTGTTTATTTGCAAAACAAATTAATTTCGTACTCGTCAGCTACTTAATTTATTTTCACAAATTTAAATGGTTTTTGAACTAAAACAGTGACCTCTTATATTTAAACTGACTTCAAAAGATCTATTTTTAAAATGAATGACATAATGACAACTCTTTTGGAATAAATTATTTCATAAATTTATAAGTAATTTTACAATTTGGGCCGTGGTAGCATAACTGCTAAACTTAACAGTACGCAACAGTCAGGGTTCGATCCACTACTGGCACTAATGGATTTGTTAATTTTAGGTACTGATTACTCACGTGCTCGAATATAAAGGAAAACAACTGAAGGAAACCTGAGTGTCTAAATAATAAAAAACAATTAAGGACATGTGAAGTTAAATTCTCCTGTTTAGCTTGTGGTCTATAAACAGGTCATTAAAACACGTATCTAGAACACAAAAATATTAAATCCCTGTTAAAAGAAAGAGGAAGCCTGTGACCAGCAGTGGGAGGTATATGAGCTGTATAATTTTAACCTAATTATGTTATATATATATATATATATATATATATATATATATATATATATATTATTTTCTATGTTAAAGTACTCTTAAACTGTGTGTGTGTGTGTGTGTGTGTGTGTGTGTGTGTGTGTGTGTGTGTGTGTGTGTGTGTGTGTGTGTTTAAAAGAAAGATGAAGCCTGTGACCAGCAGTGGGAGGTATATGATCTGAATAATTTTAACCTAATTATGTATTATATACATATAATACTTTGTGTTAAAGTATTCTGCAATTGCGTCGGTGTAAGTATCCCTACTTTAAATTATCCTGTTCTAGGTTGTGGTCTATTAACAGGTCATTAAATCACATATCTACAACTCGAAAAATATCTTGTCTTCCGTGAAGTTACTGTGGAACAGAAGATAAGATACCGTAAATAAGATGACAAATCTACGCTACAGCGTATTATAGTTGTAGCACGAAAGGAATCAGCTCGACCTCGCACCGACACATCCCGCACATAATACCAACGTGAAATCATGTATGGTGTATGAATAGAACTAGACCACTTTTACCGAAAACAAGGCAAAACCATGGTAGCTCAGGGGCTAAGTGCTAAATGGTTTTATAGTACGTGAGCAGCCCGGTTTCGATCTACGCCAGTACAAATGAAGTTGTTAATTGTAATTTAATGTGCTAATTTACCGAGTGCTCGGTGGTAAAGATAAAAATTCGAGGTAAACCCGCATGGTATAACATATAAATTCGAGAAATGTTAAGCTCGCCAACGCGCAGTGAGGCAGTGCAGTGAGACGTATACTTAAGGCTGTAAGTTCACTATGCTTTAGGGAAGCGTTGAAGAACCACGCTTTAAAATAGCAGCTTGATGCTGCTGTGTTTCGTATGGTGAGTGAAAAAATGGAGACCATTTTCAGTGAAAGCGAGTTAATCCATATTAGTCCTCGGGGGTGAAAATGTATCTGCATTCTCATCCTTAATCGAAAATTGATGTAGATGTCTATGGGCCATAGTGAAGACTTACCATCAGGTGGACTGTATGCTCGTTTGTCACCCTTTACCTTATAAATAAGTGGTAACAGCGGATCTGCATTTTGATAAATCTAAGTGGCTACAGGTCACATTTACTTGCTGTCAGGTAGATTATTTGGTCGTTTCTTATCCTTAATTTTTTTTATAAATCTAAGTGGCTACAGGTCACATTTACTTGCTGTCAGGTAGATTATTTGGTCGTTTCTTATCCTTAATTTTTTTTAAACTCACACCTAAACTCATAACAAATTATACGTTCTATATTGCTATGCCTGAAGGTAAATTTGTATGTTTGAATTATGTAGTGTTTATGTAGTTACAATGTCACATGTAATTCTATTATTAAAATTATTTTATTACTAAAAATGTATTGCCGTACATTAGTCTCGCAAAAGCTCCAAAATGGCTCGACCGATGTTGATGAGGCTTTGTGTGCGTTTGAATGGGTTCCTGACTGGCTTAGGTTGAATTAGAGCCGCAAAGTGGCTCTGGTGTTTATATCCAGAAATCAACCGTGCGAAGCCGGTGTGTGTCACAAATAAATAAAACCAAATATCTTTTTTTTCAGTTTGTTTATTGAAGTCAAGAAGAAATTCTTATATTAATTAATTTATTCCACCATTTTGTGCGTTGTGCTGCTAGTTTACACCTGACGGAAGCGCCAATTCACACAAAATTCAATTCCTTCAACAATGTTGCGATTTCGTGTGTGAGTGACCACACGAATTAGTCTAAGGCTAGAAACTAATTCTCTCGCTTCTGTCGAATCTTATGCCGGCTGTACACGCTCGTCGAGACACTACGAGACAGGCTTAGAGGTGAGCGTTATTTAACATAATCGGTTTCAGAAACTGCTTACGAGCCTGATAATCGTATATCCAGTTTCGTGGTCAAAATGTACCGATTATTTTACGTACGCAGTTGACACACACAATGACCGGCGCTCGCGTAAGCGTTTTGTTTTGAACAGATTATTATTAAGATGAATATATAAGGTACGTAACACGATATACGACTCGCACAACGAGAGTAAAGAGTCCCTTCGGGATAGGTAATGGCTAACAAGCAAGATGTGGATCATAAAAATTATGTGATGTGATGGACAATAATACTTAGGTACTTACATATTTTGTGACTATAAAATTGTACAAAAGTACTAATATTGACGATGTTGCGCGCGTGTTATAATACATATAAACTGTTAATATTTTCGTAATCATAACCTAACACAAACGCAAAATTAACCTACGCTATACTGTATTGTATACAGATGTATGTAGCGTTGCCAGGCGTCCGGATAAAGCCGGACACAGTCAGGCGTTTTGTTTGCGTGTCCGGCCAAATTAGACGGTGCCCGGGCCTGTCCGGCATTTGTCACGCTTTTATATTTGACCATTTTTTACATTTTTGTGTACTTAAATACATACTATTGCAGTTATTGAAAGTAATATTTTAATGAATATTGGATGATTAATAATAAAGAACACTGATTCTTTTAAGATTTTATGGTAAATGATATAAGCATTGTTTTACTTTAAAAATATATTATCGTGTTATACTAGGACTGAATAATTAAGGGTGTCCA
This sequence comes from Parnassius smintheus behrii, assembly GCA_036936625.1. NCBI lineage: Eukaryota > Metazoa > Arthropoda > Insecta > Lepidoptera > Papilionidae > Parnassius > Parnassius smintheus. Next base: position 3,955,037 of record JAUPFT010000001.1, read on the forward strand.
GCCTTTTTCCCAAAAAGTCCGGCTAAGCTGAATGGTCTGTTCGGCTTTTCGGTTTAAAGACCTGGCAACCCTAGATGTGTGTAGCTCATGGTGGCTGAACACGCTCGTCTCGTTGCCTTGTGTGCCTCTCGTCACGTAAAGGCTCGACACGAGAACACACCATGTACACACTCGTTGTATCATTTGAAGTTTGAACTCCACATGCCCGCTGAGATGGACCTAGATAAAACTGTTGCTGCGTTTTGCCTTTGAGCTATTACAATTTTTTGCACATTTATTAAAAATAAAATTAATAACCCATTGCTAAGAAGGAGATGGTGGATAGTTTCTATTAATTTACCGTAACAGTACCATGTACGGTGAATAGAATAGTGTATAGCTTGTGGCTTGCGCCACGAAAGATGAACAGTGCGGTGCGGTATGAGGTACGGGGAAGCGAAACCATAGCAACGGGCGACGCGCTAGCCCCACGTAGTGTCTCCCTGCGTCCAGTCGCCCGCGCACATACTTGTGTCGTCTTGCGTACTATCGATATCGAAAGTGTTAGCGACTATCTGTTATACAATATTTAAAAAAATATATATAAATAAAGTGAATAACTATTCAAAAACCTGGCACTAAAGACTTAAATATTGATATCGGTATTAAGAGTATGAGTTATTTTATGAGATTTGTAAAAATTAGCAGGATCTATTGAAAGATGACTGTAATCATGTAAGGAAAAAGAGAGGTTCAACTAGTCCCGGAAGGAAACACATGTTTCTTCGTAAATTTAAGTACATATATATTTTAAATGAAATAAAAAAAACAATAACATCATTTAACACTGTATTTAATAAACTTTCTAACAGTGTATTACACTTCTTTATACATTATCATCAAAAAAAAGTTATTAGCAATAAAATTACATATGTCGTCTTGAGACAAAATAGAAATTACAAATACAAAATATTTTACTTCTTTAACTAAGTGTACACAAAATACAGAATATTATTTAGCAGCAATTAAAACCTAACGACTGTAATATATACGTGCGTTTTCGTGGAGACTTGATGTGTAGTTATAATGTCGACCTTTGACGTTTTACATATTAAAATGTCATAATACAGTTTGCATTTTTCTACTTGATTATGCTAGATACGCAGTGGACGCTAAGTCATCATTCGCTCTCGTTTTCATCGCGATACCTACGAGACCCTTTGACTCGAGCGCGAAAAACCGACACGCTTCCGAGAGCGCACGAGGGCCACGAGACGCGACGCGACGCGACGAGAGCTCCCTGAACACACTACACACTCTTACTCGGCCTGTCTAGACATGGGTCGTAACGTCTTTTGGACGTAATCGGTTGTACGTAGTTTCGTGGATATGAGTAACTAGTTTCCAAACTGCTTATTTTTGTAATTAGTTACATCTGTATACAGTATAGCCACGGTAATTTTATCTATACAGTATTCCAACTTCATATAAACGGACGAAGCGAGAGCTAAGCCTACGCGCCTCGATCTCGGCATGCGCTCGGCATGCAGACAATCGTGACTGCCGCAGTGATGATTTTGTGGAATATATATAAAAATGGAGGAAATAAATAATAGATTAGAAATAAAGAAATAATAAATCCGAACTTCATTTAAAACCAAACATATAAATTGTAAAATAGCTGCAGGAATCTATAATCAAGTAAAAGATATTCCTTTTCTCCACCTTGTCCATGTTTCCCAAAACAATTTTTAATTAAGCTTTATATTAGAATGCGGATTTTTTATACTTAAAATTTAATAATAAAGCATTTCGTACGTCTCAACCGAGGCGCAAATATTTTTTGTTGCAAATTTATAAGACCGATTTCTTTTTCAAACATAAACATGTTTTTTAAATTAAATCTACCAATCAAAAAAGACACGCATATTTATTGAACACTTCCTATTCAATTCACAAAGTACCTATTATATTTGTGTATTTACAATCATAAAACTAAATGGAAACACAAAGTAGGCAAATGTAAAAATGCTGTAGGCAGGCAGCCCTATCGCATGTTTACGTACCGCGCGGTTGTAGGCATTTATGACAAAGATACGGCCGAGTTACAATACTGTATAGATAATATTACCGTGGTAAAGCGTAGGTTAGTTTTGCGTTTGTGTTATGTTATGATTACGAAAATATTCACAGGTTATAGGTATTATAATATTAGTTTAACTGCGTTATGTTATGATTACGAATATGTAACAGTTTATAGGTATTATAACATGTGCGCAACATTGTCAATATTAGTACCTTTGTACAATTTTATACAGTCAAAAAATATGTAAGTATTTAAGTATTATTGTCATTCACATCACATAATTTTTATGATCCACATAATACAAAAAATATTTATTATTTATTTACACTAACTAATTATATATCTATTTATGTACACTAAATATTTATATACACTTTAAATGTTTATTCACAAAGAAAACTATACATGTTATAATTTTTTTTAAAACGCAAAATGTTTTTAAAATATTGTCAAATAACGCTCACCTCTGGGCCTATCTCGTGGTGTCTCGACGAGCGTGTACAGCCGGCATTACTATCTGTTCGCAAGCGTGTATAGGCAACAAAAACAATACGATAATAAATTTATGATAGTAAATGAATATATACCTACATGAAGATAATAGTTATCATTCAACTGCTCTTAAGACTAATTATATTTATTTTACTATTGAAAACCGGACTCAACCAGGATATAACTGTAACATAAAGATTCACACTTGCCACATTGACGAAGTTCAAAATTGTAACTGTTTTGTCACTACGAAAGTTTCTTCAACCAAGTACTTAGGGATCATTATAGATCAACGTTCAACTTGGCATGAACATATCGATAGAATAACATGTATATTTAGAAAATTAACGTGGATTTTTAAAACGCTTAGACATATTAATTCGGATACGCTCATAGTGAGAAGATAAATAATTTTATGAGATACCTATTTTTAATTAAATATTGTAGGTGTCTAAAGCTGTCTCCTGTTGCCAAACACCTAATAATAAGTAAAAAAAAAGAATAATAAGAATGCATATATCCATCGTTGTTTTCATCGTATTGTAAGTGGCCCATTGTTTTTGCAGGTGTATAGTATAGGATATATTCCGTACCGTAGGATAATTCCGGGAGCGTTGGCCGTAAGGGGGAGATGGGTTACACTTCGCAGATTACACTACTTTCTTGTATGTGTACACGTTGTGCAATGCATAGGATCGACATTTCGCTCGAACTCCGGCGTAAATATAACAAAAAGTAAGTAAAATGTACCTACCGCTACTGAATTTAATGGAGATTAGAGTATTCAAAGGGTTTACATTACACACTTTGGTGACAAAACATCATAAAAAATAAGTTATTTTTTAATTTAAGTGTTAAGTTTATAACCCAGGCTTTTACATATCCATAAAATGGCACGTCGATTGTTTATATTTTTTACAAATAATGTACGGTCATCTATCCCGGATGATTAGAAGAGATGGCCATACATGGTGGTTATGAGATGACAATATAAGTAAACGTAATGTGTAATATTAAAAGTTATATTATTATTACATTCAATTGTTAATTTTATACTAATTGTGTTTTAGCAATAAGTTATATTTTATTTTTATATGAATATTAAAGAAAATCGGTTAGCTCACGAAGGAACTGGACTGAATATTTATTGAAGTCGACGTTGGACTCTGTTTGAAAGCGAAAAAGACCTATATACACAACTTTTTAACGGGTATTGATAGACGATATTTGTAAAATAACGACAAATAAGAATACTAGGGACAATCTTCAATATTTGAAGAAGAAAATGAAAAAAAAAACTCGCTAATCCATTAAAACTGTGCAAAAAACCATTAACAAAGTTATTTAAAATTAGCGATGAAGATGAAAACCAATATTATGTAATTCGTCTGATAAAAGAAGGTGGAAACAGAGCATTGTACAACTCTGTGACAGTAAAGAAAATTATTATGAAACGTAACTCAAATACTCAATAGAACTCTTTTAAATGCACCGAATTTGATAATAAGTGTTCATCATGTGAAAAGAAAAGAATAATGAGCTAAGAATAAAACTATTATTTACGGATTTTATCGCGTTTAATTACTACTTTAACTTATTTTTATTATCCCGACGTTTCGGGTGCTCTTGAAGTCTTGCGTAAATCGGACCAAAAATTAATATTCAAAAACTGAAGGTAGCCGAACTAACTATGACATTGGGACGTGAAACATCTCAGTCCCCTCCCCGTGACCTCGTGACCCCGTGACCATGGGTGCTGTAAAGCACCCGAAACGTCGGGATAGTAAAAATAAGTTTAAGTAGTAGTTAAGTAATTAAGTAGTGTTCGCGTAAATTTAAGAAATCATTATAATGAGCTAGAGCTCAAAAACTTAAAGAAAAGAGCGGTAATAATGCAGCTCACCAACTGGAGCCTGTCTCCCTTGCTACTACTATCAAAACTTAAAGAAAAGAGCGGTAATAATGCAGATCACCAACTGGAGCCTGTCTCCCTTGCTACTACTATCCCGTGATTTGGAAAAAGTTAAATTATGAGACTTTTTACGTCAAAATTCAATATTTTTTGTGATATTCCAAGAGTATAATGTCAAAAGTTTGTTTTTGGTAATGAATCTTTATAGTTTTCATTTAACCGGTTTCTTAAAAATGTGCTATGGCCAACTCCCCCGAACTTACCCAAGCAGTATAGCGGCGGCGTAAAAGAATACACTATCCCATATCATCGATTAATCCTTAAAAACATAAAGCATAAAAACAAAAAAAATTACTTAACTAACTGTATGCACTGATTATTAGAAGTTAAGAAAAATGGAACTATTCAGCCTCGAATGGAAATGTTAGAAAAGCTTGAGAATAATATGTTTGAAATTTAATTTAATTAAGCGTTGCGTAAGCCGTGGTAGCTCAGATGGTTAGCGCTCGCTGTAAATTTCACAATCCGCGAGTAGCCCGGGTTCGATCCCCGCCGGCACTAATGTAATTGTTAATTGAAATTTTAAGTGCTGATTTACAATGTGCTCGGTGGGGAAGGAAAACATCGTGAGAAAACCTGCATGTCTGATAAATAAGAAAAAAAATATTTCGAAGACATGTGAAGTTTGCCAACACGCATTGGGGCAGCGCGGTGGACTATACCTTGCCCTAAAACCCCCTGAGAAATGAGAGGAGGCCTGTGCCCAGATGTGGGGCGTATAAAGGCTGTAACTTTAACTTTAAACGTTGCGTGGATTTTTATTTTCGCTTCGCTCTTAACCATTTCCATTTGAGTTGCTTTGTGTTGAAAAATAATGAAAGATCATAGTATAGTAGAATAGAAATAGGAACGTTTTTATTCAATATAGATTATAAATAATACTTATTGAAAGTCACTCCTGTGTTTAATCTGAAACTCTGTCTTATAAGAACCAGCAAGAAACTCAGCGGGACTTTTTGAAAAAAAAAGTTTACAATCATTAAAATTTCATAACATAAAACAAATTTGAAATAGCTTGGTAACAATCACGTCATTTCCAGGGGTTATTATTATCCGTAAATTTTACATTATTATGATAACACTTTTTATACCATTTTTGGTTAAATAGCTTGGTGAAATGATTATGAATTAACATTTTAAATGACCTTTAAACACAGAACAGTAAGTTGACTGTATACTTGCGGTGTGAGGTTGTGTCAACCTCACACCGCAAGTATACAATATAATATCAACGATGTGAGGTTGTGTCAACCTCACACCGTTGATATTTTACGTCTAGCGGAAACAATAATATGGAAATACCGCCATCTATCGGAAGTCATTAGAACTTTCTGACCTTGTAGTCACCTATTACAACATCCAAAAAATGAAGTGTGGTGAAACAATGTTTTTAGGTCGACGTATGAAGTAACAACAATAACCCGTTACAGCATATCAGTAGTCCACTGCTGAACAACGGCTTCCCCCACAGATTGCCTCATAGGGGCCTGTAACTATACTGGCTCTCTTTATCTATAGCAGAAATAGGTGTGAGGGTGGCACCTACTTTAAAGGGCTCGTGGGCAGAAAAGTAGTCTTCCCACCTAGTGTGGGTAGTTTTTACTCACATTATAAAAAATACTGCCTGGTTGGTCTAGTGACTAGTAGATGTTTGACATAATTGCCACGCTTGGCAGACCGTATTGCGACGATAATTTTAATTTTTAGCGGTTATTGGGAAGACACTGCTGCCCATGTGCTTTTTCATTTCCTTCTGTATATCACAAATAATCCCGTAGGAGTCGTAAAAGGCAACAAATAGAAGTAATTACATTTATATAAAAATATTAAATGTAACAACTGTAAATATTGAATAAAATAACTGCTCATAGATCTAATAATTTAAAAAAGCTAATGTCTGAGAACCATCAAATAAATTATGTAACAATAAAGTACTTGACCAACTTTGAGAATTCTTTCACCACTAGATTGTTATGTATAATTTTAGATATCTAATATGGGGTTAATTTTATTATAGAGGGCGCTACTTTCAATGAATACGTTTTTTGGCTAATCTCAAAAATTACTAGACCGATTTTGAAAATTCTTTCATCATTACATTGCTAATGAGGGCGTTAGCTGTGTGATAAATTTATATTATTACAATAAATAATTGTGAGATTAATATTTTCTACATAAATAAAACTAAATACCTACCTAAGATGTTCAAATCCAATTATTATTTTTACAATTTAAGAATCGTATTTACACACTTTACTTACTCAGATTGATTATTATAGATAAAGAGGTAATAAATCTAAAGTAAAAGAGCTCCGCTTAAACGAAAAAACTATTTATTAGAATAAAACTAAATGTTGAAAAAAAGTGGTTCAGTGCGAGTCGGACTCGCAGGCCCATGAAGAATGCCCACTCTTCATAGACGCTTCGGCCATGAGTGCCCACATATAAAAGCATATAAATATGATTATATGCAATTAAAACAATGAAATGGTAAAGAAATTATATAGAAATTAGTTTTTATTTTCACAAATGCAGTTTTTTAACAACTATTTTTATCGATTTTATCGCGTTTTATTTCTTTGATTTTTAATTCCAGACGTTTCGGGTGCTTTCCAGCACCCATGGTTACGGCAGACTGAGGTGACCGACGTCCCAATGTCAGTGTTAACCCGGAGTACCTTCAGATTTTTAATTTTTATTTATGGTCCGATCTAGAGAATGAACTTACTGTGTCTTGAAGTCTTGCAGTGGTATGCTTGGGTTTAATTTTAATTTCATTAATTACAGGGTCCTAAGCGGGTGGTAGTACCAAGCCTCCTTCTCTATTGAAAAAAGAATTTATATATTAGATATTATATAGAATTTATATAATAAAATACACTTTACGACTAATAGTGATGACTTGCAATTCTAGCCCTAAGTAAAGATCAGCTAGGGCTTAACTTTATTCCTTCCATAATGCTGCTCCTCTAGTTATTACAGAGTTCTATCCGGTAGCAACCATTAAATCTTATATGTTCACCATAATAGTAGCGAGCTTGCTTTAATTGGTATGTGACACAAGGAATTAATATTAAGTCGCTGTAAGTTAAAACAGGAAATTCCCTAACATTTTAAAGTCTTCATTTATATTTCTAAAGTCTGCCTGCCCTAGCTCTATTTAGATTGTTTTCCCTAGCATACTCAGAAAAGTCATTATTTGTCTCCATATTTTGATGAACTATTTCAAGTATTTGAGCCGCATCATCCCTGTCCCTTATTTTTGTGTGGAGTTTATTAACTATAGCAGAAGCCACAGCAGTCTATCATCAAATGTGTAGAAGCCCTGTTAAAGTAATTTTGATGAAATATTTCAAATTCAGTTTTAAAAATGCCATTCACCACCTCTACTACCCATATCGACACATAGTCACGGCTCTGGATTTATTAGCATATCTTGTCATTAACTGAGATTCACCATCTGCTGGAGACATTGCTGCGACCCTTAGACATCCACATCTATCCTCGATTACAAATCAAAATGCAGATGCGTTGTCACCCGTGAGGACTAAGATCATTTTCTCGTTTCCAGTAAAAAGGGTCTCTGGTTCTCTACACTCACCATACAAAACACAGCAGCATTAAGCTACTATTTCACGCTGGTATTCTGTGAGAGGGTGGTCCTTCCCCGGTCGAGCCGACCCATTCATGCTACAACTATACTTCTAATATAACTGCAGCATGGCTCTACCAAGTATAACACACATACATAGTAATTGTCACTATGTATGTTTGTTATCGCAAAATGTAGTTAATCACAAAAGAGACATACTCGCAATGCTGATGGAACTGTTACAACCAGGTAAAAAACATTGTGCTTTTAAATAATTAGTTAGCAGTACACTGTGTGATGTATGATCTAAGCTTTGTTGTTCTGGGTGCAATACATTACTCACTTCAGATTGCAACAAGGATGGACTAGATGATTCAGATGGTTCCCGTTCTGCAGTTGAACATGATGCTGTTCTATCAGTTCATTGCCAGCAATTACGATATACACGGCATAACAACTGAAATAATGTAAAATACAAAAAATGAAGTCAAAGTGAAAAAATAAAAATAAAATAGATTTGTTTATTTCAAACTCAAATATAAATAAAATATTTATCAAGTTAAATGTTACTGCACAAGGACGGATTTAATGCCCCATATTATTTAATAATTAAGGCCTGACAGACTACCAGCAGTCCAAAAACAATGAAAAATCAACTGTCTCCTTTCTTGGTAGTTGACAAAACTGGTCAATCTCATAAATAAGCTAGTATGTTTGTCAGATATAGCTAGGGCAGATGTGAAAAAATAAAACAAGTTCTTGAGTTGATATACAATCAGTGTAAAAACATGTATAATTATCAGATATATGGATCACATTTAATAAATTGAAAAATGTTAAACACTTACCTCACGTAGCGCAAATAGTTCCTCACGTGGAAAATCGAACCCAAACAATGTGTGTGATCTTATTCTCTTAAGTGTCAGTGCCACAGCTGATGTATACATGTGAACTATTGGTGCATTTTGCGAGTGCCACACTACACGTTCACTGTAATCGAAACTTGTACTTAATAAAGAAGCTACAATTATTATATTGATATTATTCAAGTAAACTCAGTTATAAAGCATTTCTTAGAGGAAGACATGCCACATCGTGATATGTACCAACTATTTACCTGCTGTGTTCGAACCAATTGTTGAGAGATCAACAATTGCATTTTCCAACAAAACAAAATAACGAAGGGTATGTTCCGAAATACAACACAGTACACTGTTAAATGCTAATGACGTCATCAATTGACACTATATTGTACTGGCGTGCCGCCGCCATATTGCGTCGGATATCCGGCCACAATAAAACAATTTTTAATTGTGTGTGCGCTGAATGAAGCATGCCAGAATTAGTTTCTATTTATTCAAATACAAAAAATTATAGAATAATTGCTGGTATATCCATTGGGAGGATATAATAATTTTTGGATCACAAACTGACAAAATAATCGCCAACACTTTTCTAAATGGCGCAAAAGTATGACGTCATATACTGTCCAATGTTTTGGAACGAATCACCAGTATAGCGTCGATTTATGACGTCATTTGCATTGGACAGTACACTGCGTTGTATTTCGGAACATACCCACGATAACACGCAATTGAATTCTTGTGACATAACAGTGACAGCGGCCTACCTGTCAGATTCGATGTTGCCACTTAACTGTCATAAAATCTATGAAATGATATCGATTTTTATTCGATTAAGAATATCATAAAAAGAATAATCTTTGACGCGTTTTAAGTTCTGCACGCTTTTTAAAATATAATTTCCTTTTTTATTGAAACTCTATTTCAAATGTAGTTTTAAGAACAGTTAGCTTGTGTTGTATTGTTTTGTTATGCTTTAGAGAATTCGTGGTAAATCAGCTGGAAATTAACTTCTTGAATTATCATAACATGAATCCATTTTAAATGTTATGTTAAAAACAGATAAAAATAACAGTTAACTTGTGCAGTAGCGTTTTGTTATACACTAAAGGATTCTTGGTAAATCAGCTAGTAATTCGCTTGTTTAATTATCATAACTATAAATGTGAAGGTTGTCAATGAATTCAACCGAGCCTATAACAACGGTTGTTTTAGTTTTTAACGGTTGAATGCCGCTTTTGATGACTTGAAATGGATAAAAACCTATTTTGCGCAATAAGTTTTTTCTCTTTGGTAATGAATAAACCACAGAAACCCCTATAATGTATAATAGTCCTTTTTTTTAGATACAAGTAGCACATTTTAAAAAACCGCAAAAACAACTTTGTTATTTATACAAACACTATGAAAAACAAAATAATTTGTTGTTGGCGATAATGATAGTGGTATTTTGACTCGATTTAAAATATATGCTTGTTACTACTGAACTCTTCATAGGCCTGCGAGTCCGACTCGCACTGAACCACTTTTTTTCAACATTTAGTTTTATTCTAATAAATAGTTTTTTCGTTTAAGCGGAGTTCTTTTACTTTAGATTTATTACCTCTTTATCTATAATAATCAATCTGAGTAAGTAAAGTATGTAAAAACGATTCTTAAATTGTAAAAATAATAATTGGATTTGAACATCTTAGGTAGGTATTTAGTTTTATTTATTTAAAAAATATTAAATCTCACAATTATTTATTGTAATAATATAAATTTATCACACAGCTAACGCCCTCATTAGCAATGTAATGGTGAAAGAATTTTCAAAATCGGTCTAGTAATTTTTGAGATTAGCCAAAAAACGTATTCATTGAAAGTAGCGCCCTCTATAATAAAATTAACCCTATATTAGATATCTAAAATTATACATAACAATCTAGTGGTGAAAGAATTCTCAAAGTTGGTCAAGTACTTTACGAGTCTAGCGAATAAAATATTCTTTGATAGTAGCGCCCTCAATAATAAAATGCATCCTACGTTTTAAGCACCATAGCAAAAAACGATTCAACATAGCCTAACCCGCACACACAGTAAAAACATAACCATCCTTTTTCGTCTGTAGTCGGATAACAATTGGTTAATAACGGTTGCGTATCGACTGCTTTGGATAAATATCCATTGTCAACCGTTATTTTAAACCTATATCATAACATCGTAATAATTATCAAAAAATTATATAAGCATTGTAATTATGACACCATAAGTAATCGATCGAAAAGGGGAATCGATTTTTTAATGATTTTTGTGATTGGCAACATTTTTTATTTTATTCACAGACTAATGAATTACGTATTTACCTAATTTTATTTTTATCTTTTCGGTACTTTTAATTTGTGCCAAAATATTCCCATTGTTTTAGGATAAATGAATACCGCGATTAATAACCATAAATAAAGATATTTTTTTAACAAATACACATTGTTGGGCGTTCCATGAGCTCGAAAGATACGATTAATAAAAATTACAATATCATTTTAAATTGCATAGTAATACTCGTAACATACACTGATTGCTATATTTCCCTGGGGAACATTATTCCGGAAGTTAAGGTATTTACCAAGTCAACGACTCTATATCGATTTTAGAACATCTGCAATATTACCTTACTCCCTAGACCGCAAGGCATTACTACAGTTATCTTTCTCATTTGCTTTAATACGATCTGGATGTACAACTAAACCCATATATGTAGCTACCAATAATTAATAAACAATGCTTTTCAAATCATCGAATAAGATGCTTTGCTAAGGAGTCAGACTAGGTAGGTACAAACCTCTTACATATTTATAATGACAAACACTGCCAAACAATGCACTGCTGTGTTCATGTCTATAGAGGAAAAAATCCAAATTATTAGTCTGTGAGGTGTTTAACATAAATTCTCAGATGTGACAAGGCATCCACAGTTTTTTTGTTTGAATTTAGTTGCAGATGTCCATGGAATGCAGATTACGAACTTCCTTTCGGCACGATCCTACCAGACCTAATTACGGACTTCCTTTTCTATCTTGCCACCTTTACATCCTTCGCATATATGCTATTCGGTTAAGGGCATTACAATTTGGTCTAATGTTCGTTGGTTAAGTGTACTCTTAATTTGGTCTATCTTCAATATATCACCAATTTGGAATGCCGATAAAATCACTCTCACTCACCGACTCTGCTATTCACTTCTGCAATATTAAATTGCTTTGTAATACTTTCCTCATTCATTCTTTCTACATTGTTCAACAACCGAAACATTACTTTCTTAATCCGGGCCACAACATCATTTTGCAAACACAATTTTCTCTTATCAAACAAATTCTCAACCTGTCTTTCAAATTTAGCCCTAACATACTCCCTCATCACTCTTACACAACCTTTTGAGTTCACGATCCGAGCCCTGCTATTAGAATTTTGGTTAGTAAATTTTGGGGTTTTGTGTACTTGAAATTTTAGACGACGCTGAAAAGTGACGACACGACGTTCACTTAATAGCAAATTGCAGAGTAACTTATATAAGTAATCATGAAAGGCCAATAAGGCTTGAATCTCGCTGCATACTACGTTACTTAATCAAACTGAAAACTTATTCAATATGTTGATTCTATAGACTAAATAACATTATGTGTATTTAGGCCAGATATTGATCGACAACACGGTCAGAAGTAATAAATACTTGTTCTTCTATGTATCTGTGAATCATAAACGTCATTGAAATACAACCATAAATCAAGGTCCCTAACTTTCACCACCAGCACCCAATAAATTTCCTCACGTTTCAGAAAGTTGTTACCCCATCGACCCGCACCGACCGCTCTGCTCTACGATTGCCGGTAAGATTAGTTTGAGGTAATTAGTTTAATTAAAAAATTCTAAAGTTAAAAGCAAAAAGTTACAGCCCTTGTCCAACAACTGGACACAGGCCTACACCCATTCGTGATAAGCTTATGAAGCAATAAGCAAAAAGTCCGCAGCGCATGGCGCGTTGGTATTGTTTGCGTATTTTGTAACTTATTCAAGGGATTTGCTCTTGAGTTGCACGGGGAAAAGTCGTAGACATAAAAATTGTCGAATTTGGCCTCAAAATATTTAATACATTTAACCATTTAAAGACAAAGTCAAAATCAGGTGCGATGTTTAGAAAGAGGTTATCCGTTAATTATAATACCCAAAACGAATACTGTTAAGTCAACTGTGAAATGTTTTCGATATATTCGACACACGAGATTCTATTTCACTTTTGAAGAAAATAACCTACCTAACTTACTTTTATTGCTGCTGCCAAACAGCAGTGTTTTCACTGAAGTGTTACGGTCTGAAGGGTGTAAGGAGACAGTAAGTTTTCAGACTGTGAGACATTCTATCTCAGTCCTCAGAGTTGACAAAGCATTTGTAGCCTTCTTTGTTTGATAGTGTCCATAGGCTGTATAGTCACTCACCAATTTTGTAGACAGTTAATTCTTAAATACCAAAATCAAAAATTTTGAAAAACCCGCTACGGATATAAAAATTGTAGTCGAAAATTGATTAAATAAAATCTTTGAAACCCCCCGAGTATATGAAAATATGTGATGAAAGATAAAAATAAAAATGTATTTTAAATAAGGTTGATTTGTCGCGAGGTATTCCACAATAACTAATTATGACTTTCCTACTTTCCTAACCTCCTTACGTTGCAGCGATAAACACAGCAACAATATCAACTAGGTAATATAATTACAAACCTAAGAAAATCCGTTCCAAGCAAACGAACAAACAACCTCTCAGTCTAAAACAATATACCCTTCGATCAAAAATACCGTTATTTATGATTGAAGCAAATACCTCCTCCGTTCCGTGACGAATAAAAAAACAATCGTAATTTTATTTTCATACGTCGAAGTAATGAATATATTTTATTCCATTTAATTTCTGTGCTTATCCATTGCTAGCAATCGTACTTCAAATGTCTGTTAAATATTTGTTATTATAATGTTTTTTTATAAAAAATAAATTTATAATCGAACGTACGGTCCATCTGATGATAAGTGGCTACTGTCCGTGGTCACCTACAGTCACCTTTAAACAAATGGGCTACAGATACATTGTAACCTTTAAGAACTTATTTGTAATGCCTGTAATTGTACCAACTCTCTATGACCATCAGATCGAAACAAAACATTGCAGGCGTTGCTATTTGGCGAACGAACAGGTGAAAAGAGAAAAGGAAAAGGAGTCCCACCATCTAGTTTCTTCATAGTGATTTCGTGGACTGCCGCAAATGAAGTGAACAGGATTTTTTTTAAATTTCGGAGGTGATGGCAGGATAGAAGTCTAAATAATGTAGATAATGACGAAAATAGATTAGTTACGTGATAGAGCCACACTGCAGCTATATTATGCATATAGCACGAATGTAACGGCTCCATCGGAGAAAGACTACACTCTCACGGAATACCAGTGTAAAACACCAGCTTAATGCTGCTGTGTTTAGTATGTTGAGTTCAGAGAGCCAGTGTCACTTTTACTCGAAACCATAGCTGACACGTCGCAGCTAGAAAAGTAAGTAGGCATACCCGAATTTTTGGGAACTTTTGTATTTAATCATCACACATACCAGCCGCTGTGAGTTTATACTATTTTCAAATTTAAATTGTGATTAAGTTGAGAGTGCTTGAATAATAAACATCAAAATCCCTGAATATAGATTCTTTTTTACATCGACGTCATTACAATCCTTCTCAAGTCAACTGTTGAATATAGGCCTCCTTGTAGGAATGTCTCTAAACACGCCCCTGAGTCACCTACATCCATCTATTAACAAAATATTATACTAACATATTGCTTGTATAACATGTACTTGTGTTAAGTCATAAGAGGCGACCGAAGGTACCTGAACCAGGAGATGGGAACAAAAAAATACAAATTAAAATACCAAAGGATTTTTCTCAGACTTACAATGTACTTCAAATGCATATTTTTGTCAAGTAAATATTGAAAATAGAAAATATTCTTTATCAGCTTTAGCATAACAAGGGCAAGGTTTAGGGTTTCAATTTACTTAACGAGTATCGTCTTGAGTTAAGAAAATCAAAGCACACAAACAAAATACGAACTTTGATATTTTATTTATTCGAATTCTTTTGTAAATATAACATGTACCAGTTCGTTTAACTTACGCAAGCGTTGATGAATAAAATTAAATTTTAAGAAGCGATTTTTTTTCTTTAAAAAATTTAATTAAAATTCTACAGTAAATTAAAAACGAATAACTTTTACGTAAAGCTAAATTTTAAACCATGTAGTAGTGGTACGATAGTTCGCTCCCAACCTTCTGGTGAGTGATCAATGAAGCGATAGAGGGAAACAAACATGGAGATGGGCAGCAGCATCTTCTCAATAACAACTAGAAAATAAAAATCTTCCGTGGCCAAGTCATCTGTCAAGTGTGATAACTATGGAAAATACCTTCCATAACAAGCAATCTTTCAACATCATCATTATCATCATTACAGCCCTTCACAAGTCCACTGCTGAACATAGGTCTCCCCCAAGGTATGCCACAAAGCACGGTCCTGAGCCACCTGCATCCATCGACTTCCTGCATGTCTTACCAGGTCGTCACTCCATCTAGTGGGGGGTCGCCCTACATTTCGCCTACCGGTACGAGGCTGCCACTCGAGAACCTTTTTTCCATAACGGGTGTCGGTTCTTCGAGTTATATGGCCGGCTCATTGCCACTTCAGCTTACTAATTCGTTGGGCTATGTCGGTCACTCTGGTTCTACTGCGGATATCCTCATTTCTAAGTTTATCACACAGAGAAACTCCGAGCATAGCCCTCTCCATAGCTCACTGAGCGACTTCGAGCGTCCTCGTACGGCCAACAGTGAAGGACCACGTCTCGGTTACGTAGGTCATCACTGGCAACACGCAGTGGTTGTACAGCTTAGTTTTCAGGTTTTGAGGTATACCTGACGAGAAGATGTGTCGTAATTTCCCGAACGCTGCCCAGCCGAGTTGAATCCGTCGATTGACCTCTCGGTCGAAGTTGGACTTACTTAGTTGGTCTATTTGTCCCAGGTAAACGTAAAAGTAAAAAAAGTAAAGTTACAGCCTATATACGTCCCAGTGCTGGGCTCAGGCCTCCCCTCATTTCTGAGAGGGTTTAGGGCAAGGAAGCGTCCGCCGCGCTGCCCAAATGCGTGTTGACGAACTTCACATGTCTTCGAATTTTTTTTCTTATTCCTCAGACATGCAGGTTTCCTCACGAGATAAACGTACTCGTCAACAACTTCGAGATAAGTGCTCCCAACAACGACCGGCGTAGGTGTGACATGGGCATTAAACATGATCTTAGTTTTGTCCATGTTAATCTTAAGACCTATCCGTTGGAAGACGCCATTAAGGTCATTGAGCATAGCGTTTAGGTCCTCCAGCAATTCTGCCATAAGGACTATATCGTCGGCAAATCGAAGATGGGTGATGTACTCGCCATTGATATTAAAACCGTATCCTTTCCAGTCCAGTAGCTTGAAAACGTCTTCCAATGCAGCGGTGAAGAGTTTCGGGGAAATAACGTCACTCTGTCTTACACCTCTCTGCAGTTGGATAGGTTTCGTACTCTGGTTCTGTACTTGGATAGCCATTGTAGCCATACTGTACAAACACTTCAGTACTTCGATATACTGACAGTCATCTTGGCACCGCTGAACAGACCACCGTCGCACCGCCCAGATTTCGACGGAATCAAAGGCTTTTTCATAGTCCACATACGCCAGGCAAAGTGGCAGATTGTAGTCTTCGGACTTCTGTACAATTTGCCGAAGGGTATGTATGTGGTCGAGGTACTAAAGTCTTTTCGGAAACCGGCTTGTTCGGGAGACTGGAAGTCGTCGAGTCTGCGTGCGAGACGATTCGTAATGACTCTCGAAAACAGCATGTAAACGCGGCTCAGAAGGGATATCGGTCTGTATTTCTTCAAGAGGGCGTCGTCACCTTTCTTGAATAACAAGACTACCGCACTTCTGCTCCACGCCTCCGAAGTAGTGCCACTATGAAGGACGGAATTAAAGAGCCTCTGAAAGACTTCAAGTTTTTCCGGTTTCCGGTTTTACCGGTTTTCCACCCGCTTTCGGAAACTCCGCTGTAATTCAATCCTCGCCCGGGGAATTTCCGTTTTTAAGGTGCTGTAGAGCCATTCTAATCTCGCTCAGACTGACCTCCGAGACATCATCGGAATAGTGTCGGATAAGACTTGATCTTGGATCGTTACTCACACTTGCGTGTAGCTCCAACGATGATGTGTACAACTGCCCATAGAACCTCTCAATCTCACTCAGAAACTCAGGTGTCCCGGAAACGATGCTGCCACACTCAGTCTTCAGCTTTGACAGTTTGACAGGCAAAGACTTTGGAGCCCTGGTTCCACTCGATTGCTTCTTCAATACGAGCAGTATTAAAGTTGCTTAAATATCGTCGCATGCATTTGGAGATCTGTCTGTTCAGTTGCCTGTATGCTGTCAAATTCGTTGACGATTGCAGCCTCATCACCCGTCTAACAGCCATAAGATTAAGTGTGTGATCGGAGAGTTTTTGTGTTCTTCTGCGGCGAGTCTAGCAATCTCTGGCGAGGTCTAATTTCAGCAGTGGACTTTGACATGAAAAAAATGATCAACAGCAAAGGTGACACGTATAGCATGTAATGATAGATTCTTAATCAGGGATGGATGTCGATATCTCTGGACCACAGTGTCCTACTGCTATCAGGTGGATCGGTGCTCGTTTGTCAATCCTATTCTATATGAAATAAAGCATAGATTTTATCACATTTAATTTGAACTTTCTATTTTCCAACGTTTCGAGCGCTTTGCAGCACCCATGCTCACAGAGTGACTGGATGATTATTGTATTTAATATGTAGTATTTGCGTTAATGTACGAAATCATAAAACTCTGACTTTTTAATAGAATATGGGTGACAAACGAGCATACAGTCCACCTGATGGTAAGTGGATGCTGTGGCCCATAGACATCACATTTATCCTTGATTAAGAATCAAACCCCAGATGCGTTGTCACCCCTGAGGACTAAGATCGGATGCCTTGTTTGCAAGAAAAAAAGGTCTCCGGATCTCTACCTTCACCATACGAAACACTTGTCCTTTCACGGCCGAGCCGACCCAGTCTTGCTATAGCCATAATATAGCTGCAGCTTGGCACCACCACGTGTATTTAAATAACATAAATTTAAGTCATTGCAACAAAAATCACTTGACCGACTTTTTAATGTGTTATTTGAACAACTTCCAATGAAGACGTCCTATGTTGTTACGAATAATAACGACAAAAACTTTTAAAATTTGTGCAAATTATACCTTGACAACAAATGTGAATTTATGTTAAAATAAAACATCCATTGATTAATTAATATTTACGTACTTATAGTCTAGTTCGCATACTTTTTATAGAAATAAAATTAACTAAAGAGTGCATAGTTCATATTAGGTTTAGTGAATGCAGCCATAGACACCTTTTATAATAAAGGATTACCCTCATAGATACCTTTAAATACGGGAGCAACGGAAAAGTTATGCCAGACTGAGAAGTAAAGAAGAATCTCATTAAAATAATAATACTATGAAAATATACAAATTGTATATACTTTAAATCTTCTCGTTAATAAATTTCATGTGGTACGTAACAAACCATACCGTTGCCTGTTACCTTTACAGCCCATCAAAGTCTTCTTCTGAACATGCGCCTCCCCATAGACCGTCTCATAGGGAGGATATTTACTGTAGTTGCCACGCTCGGCAGGCGGGTCTCCTCGTCGATATCTTCTAGTTTGTTTCCCTGTGTCACCACCTACGACACCCACGGGACGATGATGATTAGTAGATATTGTGTGTTCATAGGCACCTATATTAATAATTATTTTAATATTCTTGATTAAGAATTAAAAAAAATGAACAAAGATACAAATACGTCACCCGGGGACTATCTGACTGGACTGACTTGACAGTTCCTTTACTAGTGTATGCTATTCTCCAAACTCAATATCTTCACTTCTGCACTTAATAGTTAGGATTCGAAGATATTGTGTTCACAATAGAAAAATCTTTCTCTTTGTGGCGTGAATATAACATCATAAATCATTCTCGAACTCAATCTCAAAATCAGAAAACATGTTATAAACTTTTACTCGCTCGTCCGCTAAGAGATGACAAGAGTTTCGGACGCCAAATGTGCGTTGCATACGTAGGTCAAGTGTGTACCAATCAACCAACCAACGTAGGAGCGTTGCATCGTATACATTTCGTACGCGGTTCTAGTATGTCGCTAGGCCAAGATTGTTAAACTGTAAGTAATAGTATTCAAAAGATATTAAGGTTTCCATTAATAATCTTAATTTTGAGTTGAGTGATTATTTTTATGTAGTAGAGCTATGCTGCAGCTATATTACGGTTGTAGCGCAAGTAGAAATTGAATAACTTCTTTCGAATATGAATTCTATTTGTAGAAATTTTAGGTTTGTTTAATAAAAGTTGTTTTTTTTTTATTAAGTTTGGATAGATTCTGCTTGGTCCTAATTTTTTGGAGTACTCGATACCTCTGAACTCTGAACCCTGTCAATTGAGTTATAAATTTTTGAGTATTTTATTACAGAATTAAGGACTACGAACCCATTAGTAAGTAGATTATTTTGTTTGTAGACTTCTGCATCTTTTTTCGATTCGTAGTATATTTTACAAAAAGTAACAAAAAAATGTGGGAGGGAAGGGAGGTACGCCTTGAAATAGGCAGAACTCAACATTTTAATATTCTTGCCAATCATAACTAATCAATTAATACATTTTTAAAACAATGTTATTGTCTTTCTATTTAGATTATGAATGTTTTCTTGTGCTGCAAAATTTTCAGTTAAATATGTACGAGTATGATAATGACATTGTTTAACAATTTGTATGCAAAAATTTTCAGCAAAAATAATAATTAATATTAAATTAAATAACATAATGAATAGAATCAGACCTTACATTGTAAAAATCCATTAAAGAACTTAAAATAAATTAGCCAAAATCCTGATGATGCGTTTCATCTAGTTTTACGAGTCCTTCCCACCCCACTCAATTGCGTGCACTATCCTTGTCACTACTAATCCCAACAATCTACTTTAAAACACACACCACTGTCGATAATATTAGTCGCGTGTTTCGCCTGTAAACAAAGCATCATCAGGTGAAACAGATTTTGCGATAGCTTACCGCTAAGTAATCTTAAAGGTTATTTCCTTGTTCTGAAACCCCCTTAGTTATGAAAGGAGGAGTTATGTACATATACGCTGTAACTTTATTTTGTATTTTGTTAAATATCTTACAACTTCTAAAAAAAAACTAATTAGCACCAGTTTTTATATTTTTAATCAATGTTTTATCATTATATCACAAATAGAAATTATACTGATATCTCTATAGAATACTTTACGGTTTGTCACTGTATGTCATACTTTATTCTATGAAAAAGCTTTATAAACATCCGTAAAAAATAAAAAAGAGTTTGAAAGCGTTACGGCATCAAATACGAGGTTATTTATTTAAATTACCGGGTGCTCTTTGTGGGGCTGAATTGGTTTCCTCAATCGACATGAACTGCAGTTGTAATGAAAACTTTTGTCTGCAATGACTTCACGTTTGCGTTTTATCACCACAGTAGCAAGTACAAGTTTATTTACGTAGTTTGTGTATGTACAATATTTATTACCATATAAAAAAATTATCAAACAGTCCTAGTCCCGCGGTATAGTGCCAAAACCCCCGGCTGCGTTGCCTCGCTGATTGGCTATACTTAGCCTTTGAGCGAGAAAAAGCCCCCCACCCCCACTTATCACCAAAGTGGCTTATACTCGTAACAAGAGCTAATTATATTGGAATATAAGGAGGTTTGATGGTAGGATGGTAGGATAGCTATATATAATACTCGGGCAATATGAGCAATAGTGATTTAAACTTCATTATTTATCACTTTGTCTTGTTATTATGAATATTGATACGTAAATGTTGATAAAACCTAACATAGGTTATGATAGGTTTTATCAACATTTACGTTATAATATATACATAACCATGTTGATAAATTTTAAGACAATAAGTTAATCATTTAAGGAACCGGAAACCCTTTTTACTGGAAACGGGTCATTATATCTGAGTACTTAGCGGTGACAATGCATCTGCATTTTGATTCTTTATTGAGGATAAATATAGGTATCTGGGGGCCACACCATACATTTACCGTAAGGGTACTGTGCGCTCGTTTTTCACCCTTATTCTATAAAAATATAACAAGTCTGAAATTAACTGGTGTAAAATGTGAAAGAAGGGAAAAATCACTCTGGGTATCAAATTGCAGCAATGGGATTTTGCGTTAGAAAGAAAATATACCTTTGATAAGAAACTTTATTCCAATTATGTTTAATTGATTTTATTACGCTGTTCAATAAATAACGGATTTTCTTCAATAACTTATTCAATTTAATTATTTAAATTTTTTAACATTGCCTACTCCTATTTGACATTTTTCAAACTATCTGTATATTATCAATAACGCCCTATTAATCACTTTTTTCATAACATATCTAACAACGGAGAAAATATGGATAAAGAAAAATGTTTAAATAGGTCATCACCGTCATTACAGCCGTCACATCTACTTCCTTCCAAAGCTTCAAGAAATGTCATAAATTAATTACATGTTAATAGATTTCTATTGTAAAATTAAGGCTATTTATAGCGTGTTTAATAAACTAATATAACCGTTTTGGGATATATGTTTCAAGCTGGCAAATTTCAAAGTGAATCAAGTTTAATTTACTGTCGTACCACATTATTAATGACGCAGGTGTTCTCATTAATCCTAAATTCGATGATATTCTCCGCGCTATAAGGAAAATTAATATCTAGTTGAAATTTGTGACAAAAATTTTATGTAAAATTTTTAGAGTGTATGTATTGTTTTGTAAAAATTCCTCGGAGAGATCTTAGGAAATGTTGACTATAGCATTCACATAGCGTGTTGTTGTGCGTTTGCTCAGGAATGCTCTTAAAAAAAAAAGGTGTTGAACAACATACCAGGCACATCTAGTAGTTTATGAAACAGATAATTCTGGTACAGGCAGTTGAAATTTTGTATTATTTTCAATGATTTCTACGCTAGTAATATATAAGTCAATGGTTATTTTACTTTGAAATTAGGACACGTTGTTGACGCCATATTAGTAAATAGATCAGGAAAACATCGACATGTAATTAAATGTATAAAATTAACACTACGTAGTGAATATTCTTAAACAGACAGTACCTCATGTGACTGCACGGTTATAAACATTGGAACATAAGTTTTGTAGGTTAGTATACATATACATACCATAAGAGTTTTCGGAAAAAACTTGCTCGTAATAAGAAACACTACCAATTGCTTCACAAAGACTTAACAACATACCCATAACTTATGCCACAAAGAATTTACCGGTAACCTCAAATACCGCGGACCGCAACTCGCTTGTATTCTAAGAGGTCAGAAAAGTTGATTTTTTTATAATTGATAACAGGAGTAACGTATCTCACGATTACACATATTTATTTACAGGGTAGACCCACTTACGTGGCAGAGCCACACTGCAGCTATATTAAGGTTGTAAGCATGAATGAGTTGACTCGACTGGAGTAGTATCAGGTTCTCACAAATACCAGCGTAAAATAGCATCTTAATGCTGCTGTGTTTCATATAGTGAGTGTAGGGAACCAGAGACCTTTTTACATGGAAAAGGCAAGCCATCTAATTCCTCACGGGCGATAACGCATTTGTATTTTGACTCTTAGTCGAGGACATATATAGGTCTCTGTGGCTTACCTATGGGCTCGTTTGTCACCCTTACTGTATAAAAGAAAAACATTAAAACACGTGATAGGCTTGTGACTGAAAATTGATTTCATTTATTTTTGTGAATTTCTATTAGCGTGAGCGATTTAAGAACTTCAACTTAGCTGCCGGGTAGTGGCGGTTAAGAATATCCACTACCCCATATCTTCCCGTGGGTTTCGTAAGAGGCGACAGAGGGAGACAGGCAGGAGATGGGCAGCAGCATCTTCCTGATGACAACTGTGACGTAATAAAAAACTGCGGTTGCCAACCCGCTCGCCAAGCGTGGCAACTACGGCAAATACCCCCCAATGAACAAATACACAAAAAGACGGCCCCCAGTCCCCGGCGGCCCCGCTATTCCTGGCTACGGTGGCGACCATAGTAACGGCGGGGCAGGGGGTGCTAAGAATCTCCGGTGGAGGTTCGGTTGCCACCTACGACGACTCGACCTGGCAACATATAACGCACGCACCCTGAGGACTGACGAGAAGATACTGGAGCTGGAAGAAGAGGTAGACAAGTTGCGCTGGCATATTATTGGATTATCCGAGGTCCGAAGAGAGGGGGAGGACACGGCAATCCTCGAGTCCGGCAACTTGTTCTATCACCGGGAGGGCGACCATCTGTCCCAAGGAGGTGTCGGATTTATCGTCCACAAGTCTCTCGTCAACAACGTTGTAAAGATTGGGAGTGTGTCGACGAGGGTCGCGTACCTGATACTCAGAATCACCAAACGGTATTCGCTGAAGGTCATTCAGGTTTACGCACCAACCTCGGCACACCCCGATGAGGAGGTGGAGGAAATGTATGAGGATATTTCCAGAGCCATACATTCCTCCAAAACCCACTACACCGTGTTGATGGGAGACTTCAACGCAAAACTAGGCACAAGAGAAAGCGGTGAGCTGAAGGTAGGGAAATTTGGAGTAGGGCAACGGAACCGAAGGGGCCAGCAGCTGGCCGACTTTATGGAGAAAGAGGGACTCTTTATGATGAACTCTTTCTTCCAGAAGCGGCCCCACAGGAAGTGCACCTGGTCGAGCCCCGACGGTTCGACAAAAAATGAGATTGACTTCATTATGACGACCAGACGCCAACTGTTCAGTGATGGCTCAGTGATCGCAAGGGTGAAAACTGGCAGCGATCACCGAATGGTTAGAGGCACACTGAACCTAAACGTTAAGTTGGAGAGGTCTCGTCTAATGAAGTCAACGCTCCGTCCCCCTCGTGCTCTAATCCAGAATCCCGAAACCTTTCAGCTCGAGTTACGTAACCGCTTCCAGTGCCTAGAAGATTGCAATGCAGTGGACGATATGAACGACAAGCTCGTGGAAACTGTCCATGCGGTCGGAGCTAAGTTCTGCAAGACCCGCCGCAGAAGAACACAAAAACTCTCCGATCACACTCTTAATCTCATGGCTGTTAGACGGGAGATGAGGCTGCAATCGTCAACAGATTTGACAGCATACAGGCAACTGAACAGACAGATCTCCAAATGCATGCGGCGAGACTTACGCAACTTTAATACTTCTCGTATTAAAGAAGCGATCGAGCGGAACCAGGGCTCCAAAGTCTTTGCCAGAGATCTGTCTGCCAGAAAGAGCCAACTGTCAAAGCTGAAGACTGAGTGTGGCAACATCGTTTCCGGGACACCTGAGATTTTGAGTGAGATTGAGAGGTTCTATGGGCAGCTGTACACATCATCGTTGGAGCCACACGCAAGTGTGAGTAACGATCCAAGAGCAAGTCTTATCCGACACTATTCCGATGATATCCCGGACGTCAGTCTAAGCGAGATTAGAATGGCTCTCCAGCACCTTAAAAACGGCAGGGCCCCAGGCGAGGATGGAATTACAGCGGAGCTTCTGAAAGCGGGTGGAACACCGGTACTTGTAGTCCTTCAGAAGCTCTTCAATTCCGTCCTCCATGGTGGCACTACTCCAGAGGCGTGGAGCAGAAGTGCGGTGGTCTTGTTCTTTAAGAAAGGCGACAACGCTCTCTTAAAGAACTACAGACCGATTTCCCTTCTGAGCCGCGTCTACGTGCTGTTTTCGAGAGTCATTACGAATCGTCTCGCACGCAGACTTGACGACTTCCAGCCTCCCGAACAAGCCGGTTTCCGAAAAGGCTTCAGTACCATAGACCACATACATACCCTGCGGCAGATTGTACAGAAGACTGAAGAGTACAATCTGCCACTTTGCCTGGCGTATGTGGACTATGAGAAAGCCTTTGATTCCGTCGAAATTTGGGCGGTGCTACAGTCCCTTCAGCGGTGCCAAGTTGACTGTCGGTATATCGAAGTGCTGAAGTGTTTGTACAGTAGGGCTACGATGGCTATCCGAGTACAGAACCAGAGCTCGAAACCTATCCAACTGCAGAGAGGTGTAAGACAGGGTGACGTTATATCCCCGAAACTCTTCACCGCTGCATTGGAAGACGTTTTCAAGCTACTGGACTGGAAAGGATACGGTATTGACATCAATGGCGAGTACATCACTCACCTTCGATTTGCCGACGATATAGTCCTTATGGCAGAATCGCTGGAGGACTTAAGCACTATGCTCAATGACCTCAATAGTGCCTCCCAACGGATAGGTCTTAAGATGAACATGGACAAAACAAAGATCATGTTCAATGTCCATGTCACACCTATGCCGGTAGTTGTTGGGAGCACTATGCTCGAAGTTGTTGACGAGTACGTTTACCTGGGACAAATAGTCCGACTAGGTAAGTCCAACTTCGACCGAGAGGTCAATCGACGGATTCAACTCGACTGGGCAGCGTTCGGGAAATTACGACATATCTTTTCGTCAGGTATACCTCAATCTCTAAAAACTAGATTGTACAACCAGTGCGTGTTGCCAGTGATGACTTATGGATCTGAGACGTGGTCCTTCACTGCTGGCCGTATGAGGACGCTTAAGGTCGCTCAGCGAGCTATGGAGAGGGCTATGCTCGGAGTTTCTCTGCGTGATAGACTCAGAAATGAGGATATCCGCAGTAAAACCAGAGTGACCGACATAGCCCAACGGATTAGTAAGCTGAAGTGGCAATGGGCCGGCCATATAGCTCGAAGAACCGATAACCGATGGGGAAGAAAGGTTCTCGAGTGGCAGCCTCGTACCGGTAGGCGTAGTGTAGGGCGACCCCCCACTAGATGGAGTGACGACCTGGTAAGACATGCAGGAAGTCGATGGATGCAGGTGGCTCAGGACCGTGCTTTGTGGCATTACTTGGGGGAGGCCTATGTTCAGCAGTGGACTTGTGAAAGGCTGTAATGATGATGATGATGAACTTAGCTCATCCCTCTGTGGAGCTGCCAACGCTTCAATCTACACGTGACGTCATGATGCTTTTGAAAAATCCACTGCGCGTTGGTTGTGAACCTAGCCTGCCAGGCAGACGTTGTTCTGCCCTTTTCTACGACCCTGTCACGTCCTATTGAGAATCCTTAAATTCGCAAAAAATAAATTGTGGGTGGGGCATGGGCAAAAATAACTATCCTATCTCTCAAGTTGGACCAAACTGCACACGGTGGGCAAATTTCATTAAAATCGGTTAAGTAGTTTAGGAGTCTATCGCGGACAGTTTTTATATGTTTTGTTTTTATTTTAATTTTTTAAATAATTGTAAAGAATAAAAAAGACAGATGTCACAAATAATCAAAATATTATTCCTGTAATTTTAACAAAACATGTCATCGCTAACGTATTGCAAAAATGTAAATTGCTTTATTGAGACTTTTTTGTTTTTTAAAGGAACCGTTTCAAACGTAGCATTGACGCATGCGCAGTACGCGTACGTACTGCGCATGCGTCAATGCGCTTGAAAGCGTATTTATTGTGACTGTCAAATTATATACAAATATAATTTGGAATAAAATAATATTGCGAATATGAATTGAAATGTAAGCTATCCTATCTCTCAAGTTGTCTTCGGGATCTCGGAAACGGCTCCAACGATTTTAATAAAATTTAGTGCCCAGAGAGTTTCGGGGATAATAAATTGATCTAGCTAGGATTTATTTTTAGAAAATGTCTTTTTATCTGTATTTTTAGGCAATGAAAAACTGCTACAATATCGTTAGAATAAGAAGGTTAATTTTGACAGATTGCTAATGATTATAAATAGCCTAATTGGTATAATGGGCGGTCACAGAATCGTAAAACCCCGGTTCGAGCCCAGACCAACCGACTTTTTTAATTTTTTTTTCAAGTTCCCTTCTTTTTTGAGAAAATCTATTTTTTCGAGCCCTTTTTTTAGTATTTTTTAAAAACACGAAAATTTAAATTAAAATAATTGCACTCATGATTTTTTATTAAAATAACCAGTTCCGTTTTTTCTGTTATGTCGCTAAGATCAAAAAATATTATTTATATTTCATTAGTATGTAATTTGTATCTAAATATAATTTCCAAAACACACGAATTAAAAAAAAATCGAGCGAAAAATACCGAGCAAAGCTCGGTCAACCAGGTACTATATATAACTTCACGACATAATATTCGGAATTTAAATTAAAGATGAAATAACACGAACCGGTGCGATATATTGAGGTAGCAAATCTAAGTAGTAAGGACCTTTTGCGAAAGTGTTAGAACTTCGAGTACCGCAACAGTTATAATGAACTTCAATGAACTTACTAAAGCATGTCTATTGAAATACCGATGTAATAAGTTATATTAGTAACTCACATTAAGCGTTTTAGTTTATGCCTTCCCCTTTTCATCATGCCGTGGGTGACGTAAGAGGCGGTAAAGCGAATTTATAACGTTAAGGGTCATTAAAAATAAATTAAAAAGCCTGGTCTCAATATATACGTGCTATTTTATACGTGGTAAAGCCAGATAAACGTATAGATAGCTTCTAATTTGCAGCAGCACATTGTTGGATTGATTTACCACCAACCGTTCGTTTTTGTGGCTATGATCTACTAATTACTTCATGCTCAATTTTTGATTATCTTTAAAATGGCTACTTACTTTACTTTAGCTGTTAACTGTTTTATATTCCTACTTTAACTATTATTCGTTTAAAGCTGTAATCGGCCTCGGAAAGAAAGTGTTTGTCAAAGGGCAGGCATATGTGGCACTGAGTAGAGTAAAAACCCTTGAGGGTATTGCTTTATCTGAGCTAGAGCCAAATAAGGTATTACACAAACCTCACGATGATCGAGTTTTAGCAGAAGTGCAGAGACTGAGAAGTCTACACACAAGAGACTGACAGGTCTTAAGCTCATTCATCGTGAGTTTTTTTTGTAATGTAATGTAATTATTATGTAATGTTGTAATACACAACTCAGCATTAAAATCTTTGAGAAAACAAAAAATCACCCCTTTTTTCCATCCTTAGGGCAAACATTTTTTTTTTAAATTTATATGGAACCAATTTCAAGGTAAGGCATATCCATTAAAAAAAGAGTAATCAAAATCGGAACGCTCTAAAAAGAAGTTATGCGTATAAAAAAATTAATACACTCGTCGACTTGAGAACCTCCTCAGTTGTTTCGTCGTTTGAAAAATAGGGCTTCTTTTACAGCATTATGATTAGTTGGAAACCTATTTTTTATCACATTTTAATTTTCATTTTTTTATTATTAATGATGTGCGTTTACTGCTCCATAATTCTTAATGCGTAAGCAGTCTTAGATTGGTGTGAAATGTGTGTATCAAATAAATAGTTCTTTCTCTCATTTTTATTCCATGGTCGAGCAAACCCATTCGTGGTACAACCATAATAAAGCTGCAGCGTGACTACAACGTATTACCAAGGAACTTTGCCTAAAAACGTATAACGTTAAACTTAAATGTATCACATATAATAATGAAGTATTACTTTCTGTTTTTTTTTTCGAAGTAAAAAAGAATTCTATCGTACCCTCGTCAGTGTCGGAAAGATAGATTTGACGTTGAGGAAGTACATACTGTACATCATCCTGTTTAGCAACGTCTAGTTTTGGTTGATCTTTAACTGTTTCAACATATTTGCGTTAATTAAATTCATCCAACGATAAGAAAAGTGTGGGGCAGCTCCCCTCTCAATGAAACAACGACCTGGATATGCCGTTAGTCAATGAATACAGGTGACTCAGGACCGTGTTTTTTGGTATAACTTTGGCGAGGATTTTATTCAACAGTAGACTTGTGAAGAGCTGAAATGAGTTTATTGAACCGAAATTACTGAATTATTTGAGCTTTAGCTAATTGAATTGACTAAAATCCAATTTCCTAAAGATCTTAAGGATTATTTTATTATTAAGCTAACAACTGGGTCAGTCTTTTTCGAGATGCACACAACTTCTGGTATGCATTTTGCGTATACAGACCACCCAGTATTGATGGTGAACGTAAAGTTGATACCTTCGCACTGGTAACGCTGTCCATCACTATTCTACTAAAGTTTCACTCTGCATATGCGTTCAATGTCCTGCATCTACGTATGACGGCTCCGTGGCGCAGTGGCTTAGCAATGACTTGCAGCGTTCGGTTCCCGCACGGAATAAGTATTTGCATGGCCTACAAATGATAGTTCCGGCTCTTTGTGTTATTGTGATTTTTTTAAGTAAGCCATATGTTTCCCAGGATACAGGAGAAAATCCTAGCGTCAAAAATATAAAGTAGAATAAAGTATTTGGCAGTCGGCTAGAAAAGTACGTGAAAGAGGGGGTAAGAGGAAGTTAATCTCTGTTAAAATAATTAAGTAAAAAATCGGTGCAATAATTCATTAAAAAGAAGAAAAAAAAATGCTTATGAAAGTGTTATGTTTAAAATACCTTTTTCCTGGGAAGAATCAGCGAATAATGAACATAATACTTATTGAAAGTCATTTTTTTATTTATCACTAGTCCAGAAAATACCTCTGTCCTGGAAAGAACCAGCAAGGAACACAGCGGGATTATTTTTTTAATCATACTATTTCAATATAAAAATAATTTTATACGTTTTTTTTATAAATTCCACTAAAAAACTGTACAAAATTATTGTAAAGTGAAATATGTAATATGTTGTATTTGTGGAAGGCAATCACCTCATTGCCAAGGGTTATTTCTATTTATGTATTCTTTGATATTATAATAACCCTTTATGTACTTTTTTCTTATATAAAGCTTTTAAACTTGTTTCTTGACAAATTTTGTACATTTTCGGGGGTTTTGAAAGAACGTAGCGGGATTTTTGCACACATGTTTTGATTCAATTCATATGTAACTACTTTCATGTCAACATCTCTTAAATACGATTTTTGGCTACGGTTTCCTGTAAAGGACTTAACAGAAAAGTGGCAGCCGATCTAAAACGTGTTATAAATGAAGCAAGCATTTTCCAACCTTTATCGAGGTCTTGGCATGCGCACTTAATGTGCAGCTAGTGAAGATTAATTGATACCTCTTATTGTCGTAGTTTTTTTCAAGACTTTTCCATTTATTTTATTGCCGTTAGAAAACTTAAGCACATCTTAGATGGCTTCATCGTTTTATGTAATAAATGAGGAGGCAGCGTCTTAGCTCAGGTCTTAAAGGCAAGGGTGCAACAATCGACTAAAAAACTGATGTGCAAAATATTTTGGGATTTTCAAGGCATTTTGATGGTGGATTTTAAAGAACGTAATACAGTCGTGAACGGCGAATATTATGCTTCTTTAATATATAAATTACGAGACAAGATAAAGGAAAAACGAAGAGGCAAGCTGTCTAAAGGTGTCCTGTTGCTCTATGACAACGCCCCTGTTCATACCGCTGGTGTTTCGAAGGATGCAGTTCGTCAATGCGGGTTCACAGAAGTTCAACATCCACCTTACAGTCTAGACATGGCCCCGTCCGACTATTATTTATTTCCAAATTTAAAGCGGGACTTAAGAGGAAGAAAATTTTCAAGCGATGAAGAGTTGCAGGCGGCCGTCTTCAGTCATTTTGAGGATAAAAAATGTGATTATTTTAATAAAGGTTTAGAGATGTTGATTTTCAGATGTCGGAAGTGTGTTAGTATTCATGGTGATTATATTGAAAAATAAAATTGGTTTCGTTTCATTTCCTTCATTGGTTCATAGTTAGGCCAATTCATTATGGGACCGCCTACGTACGATTGTTCCTTTGAGGTACTCCAGCGACTAAACGCGTAGACTGATTTTCACGGATCTTACGTCTATCGATTTTTCTTAATCATCTGAGGGTCACTAAAGTCGTGAAAGCAGTTAACTTTTAATATGGCGACAGCTAGACGCCATATTGTGAAAAAAGTAGACGAACAATGTCAAGGGAATCGAATATGTTTTTGAAAATCATCTTTACGCTCCTCTCATTTTTCATTTTGAATGACCATTTAGTTTTAAAGTATTATCGTCATGAAAAAATGTAACGCAGTAGCGAAGTGGTTCCCATCGACAAACGATACCTACTTCTGTTACATAATCGGAGTGTTGGCTAGAAGTTCGAAATTTAGTAGGTATTGTTACCGATGTCTTCTTATCTATTTCTATCGTTAATTTAATCTTAGCTATCGGTAAATGGACACAAAATATCTCCATTATTATCACTATTACAGCGTGGCGGACGTTTCCTTGCCCCCAAAATCCCTCCCAGAAATGTGAGTAAGTCGGTGCCCAATCATCATCATCATCATTACAGCCCTTCACAAGTCCACTGCTGAACATAGGCCTCCCCAAGTAATGCCACAAAGCACGGTCCTGAGCCACCTGCATCCATCGACTTCCTGCATATCTTACCAGGTCGTCACTCCATCTAGTGGGGGTCGCCCTACACTACGCCTACCGGTACGAGGCTGCCACTCGAGAACCTTTCTTCCCCATCGGTTATCGGTTCTTCGAGCTATATGGCCGGCCCATTGCCACTTCAGCTTACTAATCCGTTGGGCTATGTCGGTCACTCTGGTTTTACTGCGGATATCATCATTTCTGAGTCTATCACGCAGAGAAACTCCAAGCATAGCCCTCTCCATAGCTCGCTGAGCGGCCAGCAGTGAAGGACCACGTCTCAGATCCGTAAGTCATCACTGGCAACACGCACTGGACCTGACGAGAAGATATGTCGTAATTTCCCGAACGCTGCCCAGCCGAGTTGAATCCGTCGATTGACCTCTCGGTCGAAGTTGGACTTACCTAGTCGGACTATTTGTCCCAGGTAAACGTACTCGTCAACAACTTCGAGCATAGTGCTCCCAACAACTACCGGCATAGGTGTGACATGGACATTAAACATGATCTTTGTTTTGTCCATGTTCATCTTAAGACCTATCCGTTGGGAGGTACTATTGAGGTCATTGAGCATAGTGCTTAAGTCCTCCAGCGATTCTGCCATAAGGACTATATCATCGGCAAATCGAAGTTTGAGTCGAAGGTGAGGTGCCCAATATTGGGACGTATATAAACTGTAAGCTTATCATCATTAAATCCTTTTACAAGTCCAATGCTGAACATAGGCCTACCTACGCCAGAAAGCGCAGTCGTCCACTAAATGAACTGCATCTCGTGTGCGACCGCACTACACCTAGCCTATTTATTGCCACTTCAGTTCACTAATGCGTAGGGCTATGTTGTTTACTCTGGTTTTACTGCGGATATCCTCATTCTGAGATTATCATGCAGGCAAATCCCGAGTGACTTTGAGGTTTCTAATACGGTCAGCAGTGTGAAATTAATGTATGTAAAAAAGCTATTTAAATTTACAGGCTATATACGTCACATTACTAGGCACAGACCTCTCATTTCTGAGAGGATTTTATGGCAAAAAGTGTCCACCGTGCTGCTCAATGCATATTTGGCGAGCTTCACATGTCTGCTCATGCTCATGCAGCTGTCATGTCAAAGCGAAACGAAGAGATTCGCAATATGAAAGATGACCTTATCACAAAAATTGATAGGGGCGTACTCCAATGGTTTGGGCACGTTGAACGAATGTGTGAAGACCGAATGGTGAAGAAAATATATAGAGCGAAAGTACATATTAAAAGGTGTCGAGGTAGACCGAGACTAACTTTCGAAGACCATGTGAGCAAATTGCTCGAAGAGGGGAGGGTCAAGAGTACTCGGATACCTAGACGTGCATGTATGAAGAAGTTAATGAACCTGAAAGAAGCGAAAGAGGTATGTAAGGATCGTGACACTTGGCGATCTGTTCTCTCTGGCTACCCCGTTAGGGATTGTGCGTGAAGATAAGTAAGTAAGTAAGTAAGTTCACATGTCTTCGAAAAAATATTTTTCAGACATACAGTTTTCCACACGATATTTTCACGATGAGAAAATCTAAGTGTAACATCTTTAATAAAAGAAGAATATTTAAATGAGTATGATAATTAATAATAGCAGACATTTTATTATATTCATTATATAAGTAATAAAATGTTTTTTTTTTATTTCGTAGTCATTAACGCGGTAGCTGATAATGACGTCTTGTGCATTCGAATCCTGGGTCGAGCCAAAAACAAATATAAGTTTTTAAGTTTAAGCATCCTGGAGTCATGCAGTTGGTGTTTCACTCCAGTGTCTCGGAAAGCACGTAAAGCAGTTGGTGTTGTGCTTGATCTCCCTCCGGTCGTGTCTGATTGTCGTTTCATCGAACTATGAGAGTAAGTGAATAGAGGGTGCACTTTTGCTTAGACATACATTCGGGCAGGCACTATAATCCAGCCAGCGGAGATAGCTTCTCTGTGTTGACACTGGCTGTCGTGACCGAAATTCGTTGTTGATTCTATTATTTTTATTTTTATTTTAGAATGTAGTTATTGGTAATAAGGCATTATTTAACATTTTAATGATCGTGAAACTTCTGAACGACTTTTTCGATTGAGGTCAATTTATTCAATATATGTTGTATGTGAATAGGATATCAATCATAGATAGAAGCCGAGAGGTGGCGCTTTCGTCAAGTTATTAACGTATTCTATATTTATGGATAAAAAAAGAAAATTTTTAAAAATAAAACCAACTTCAAAACTAGAAAATAATTTCCTCACAATAGCTTCAATTCAAATCAAAAAAAAAATAGTTCATCAAAAGCTAGTCTGTGGATTTCTTTTATCCTCCATAATTACTAAAGTCAGTACTTACTTTGATTCTTACATTTTTGAGTGGCCCCAGTTTAAGGCAACATTTAGAAAGCCATCTACATAGTTTCAATAACCTTTAAAGATCTAATTGTTCTTTAAACTCGTATGAGACCATTTAGAAAAAATCACTAAAATCAATTCATAAACAAAGAAGTTATATCCAAACATAATATATGAAAAATTATGATCATCCTCCTTTGTTTGAAGTCGTTTAAAAGTGTGTCACATTCACAATATTATGTATGTTTGGTTAGTTCCAAAGTAGAAAATCGCAAAATCTGGCCTCAACTTGTGATAAAACTTTAAAAAAAAAGCATTTTTAAAGCAAAAAAATCCGGATTTAGCTTATTGCGCCACCTACGGAAAAGGAAAGAACAACGTCTGTCGCACCGACTAGTATTTTATCATAACATTTTAAACAATGTTTCCATGTTAATTTAACGAGAAAAAAGGAACATCTCTGCATTGACGCGGTATTGTTAGCAGTCCCGATAACTACTAATTAAAATTTATAATTCCGCTGCATCGGAAACTTTCCCATGTACTCGAAATATAGAGCGGGATGTCCCGTAGGACTGATATTTGACTTAATTTATTCACTTCTCCACCAGTCATTCATGTTCGACAGCCTTTGAAATGCAAACTAGTACAATGGTTGGTGCATTCTGTCTATTCAGTCTTTTGAACAGGCTTCAAATAACTGCCAAGCTCTACGGTCCTCTGTCTGAGTACAATATTGCACACTTCGAACGCGATGTGGAGAGTTTGGGCTACAATATCGACTAAATGGAGACAAAATGGACTGAAAAAAAGAATATTATTATTTAGAGATAACACTTATAAAAGGCCCTGATGTTTTTAAGTTTTACTTATCTTTAGTACAAAAAAGTTCAATGAATTTTTTTATAGTTGTCCTAAGATACAGAGTCCGCGTAACAAATAATAATAATAATGTCCTCCAAACCAAATTTCAACTATGTCCTCACAATGCATCTGCATTTTGATTAATAATCGAAAATGAATGTAGATGTTTATAGGCCACAGCATCCATTTACTATTCGGTGGACTGTGTGCTCATTGATAACCCTAATTCTACATAAAAGAAAATAAACATTCGATCCTTTTTTTACTTCTGAAATGATTAATATTTAGATTGGTAAACTTTTAAATAAACTAATATGTTTAAGGACCCTCTGAAACAGAGTGAAAACGTCCGCTACCAGTCTCCGTTGACACCAAACACACAATATACTGCTACTATTGGCTTTAAGGCGCTGAAGACCATTTTCATGATCTGTACCGACAAGATAATTCTTAGTAGTGGTAATACCGAAACAAACTGACTCATTGACCACGTTCAAATGGCTGCAGATTGCTTGCTACCGTAGATCTTATCCGTAGAGGTCGATAACCTTAGCGATTATAACGAATATCACGCCGAATGGCTAGGTTCACGTTTAACCGATCATGTGGGGAGATCTTTTTTTATAGGATAGGGTGACAAACTGGCACACAGTCCACCTGATGGTAAATGGTTGCTGCGGCCCATAGACATCTACATCTATCCTCGATTACAAATCAAAATGCAGATGCGTTGTCACCCGTGAGGACTAAGATGAAATGCCTCGTTTCAAGTAAAAAGGGTCTCCGGTTACCATACGAAACACAGCAACATTAAGCTACTACTTTAGGCTGGTATTCTGTGAGAGCGTGGTCTTTGCCTGGTCGAGCCGACCCATTCGTGCTACAACTATACTACTAATATAACTGCACCATGGCTCTACCACGTATAATCTGTTTATGACTTTGCCTTAGCATATGGTTGTGTCACAACTAGTTACTTTGTCTACGCGGATTTCAGATGAGGAATGTCATGTACTTTCCCTGTTGGACCTTCTTATGACCTCTCATTCGGATGGATGTCGGGTCCCCGTCGACATCTCTCTTGGTTCCTCGGACCATTGTCTAGTCCTTAGTATAGTGCCATTCACGCTAACATCGCAATTACATTGTGAATGTTGCCACCGTGTTTGGCACTAAACGTCGACAGATTGGGATAGGATGTGTTTGTTCTTTGGAACTTACCCTTGGGGCTGGGTTTGCTTCTCGTCGAAGGATTCAAATTTTGTTGTTAATTCAGTCGCTGAGTCGTTTCTTTCGAATATAGTACTTTTTATTCCTTGTTTTGTGGCGGCAGATTCCAGCCATGATTTAGTAGCTTATGTAAAATATCATTACGCTATAAGCGAGAGTGCTACCGGGCCAAGGCTGACGCATCAATGTCCCGGGATGTAGAACAGAATAGGATAGAATATTTTAAACTTCCCGCTAACTTCCCGCTAAGAATGTAGTCCGGGTTTAACAATGACATCGGGACGTCAGTTACCTCAGTCCCCCGTGGCCATGGGTGCTGGAAAGCACCCGAAACATCAGGAATTAAAAATAAAAATAATTAAAATTGAAATTAAACGCGATAAAATCCGTATAAATAGTTTTAATTAATGCGCGAGTGCGTGTGTGCGCATGTGAGCGTGTGCTCGTGTGCGCGTGTGGGGGTGTGCGCGTGTGGGGGTGTGCGCGTGTGTGCGTGTGTGCGTGTGTGCGTGCGTACGCGCGTTTGTGTGTGTGTGTGTGTGTGTGTGTGTGTGTGTATAAACCTTTCATAACGTCTTGATCGATTGAGATGCGGCGTTCTAAAGGTCTGAGTTTACAATAGATGTGGTGAAAATATGAATTGATTTGAAAATTTTAAGGACTTCGTACCAAGAATTTCTACACTTACACATGCGTCCTCTCTAGCTGACTAAGGTTTCAGATTTATTCTCATTAGCGTTTTCACTTTCTCTGTTTCAGTCATTATTTTTTGCCGGTATTGTGTCGAACTTCTATAAAAATCCTTGAACGACAAGTTTTTGTGCAACATTTAGCAGCCGCAATCGCCGCTCAATTTAAA
The DNA here is from genome assembly GCA_036936625.1 of Parnassius smintheus behrii. Lineage (NCBI taxonomy): Eukaryota > Metazoa > Arthropoda > Insecta > Lepidoptera > Papilionidae > Parnassius > Parnassius smintheus. The sequence goes on from JAUPFT010000001.1 coordinate 3,991,963, forward strand.
GAATGGGCAGAGCTAGGAACGAAAAAATGTTTTGATTTCCGCGATAATGGCATAAAATATTTTCATCCTTCTTTTTAAAGTACAAATCTTTTAATTATTGTGACATAAAATTTTTTTGCCTCAAATGGGTCGCCCCAAAAATTTGCCGCCCTAGGCTGAGCCTACTCAGCCTGCTGGTAAATCCGCCACTGGACCGGATGTTTTCTATCCTGTAACTCCACAGCAAAAAAAAGTTTGATTGGTAGAGAACGTCGTAAGGCGTTAAATCCTTCTTTATTCTTTTACATACAATAAAGTTAAAACAAGTAAATAATATGCCAGGGATATCATTAATTGATACATTCCATATTAGCACCGTCTCTCAGAAGTCTTTAAATCATGTCGATATAGTTATATACTTTCTAGTTTTCGAAGTTAGAACTGTTTTTCTTTTCTTTTTAAATTGTTATTTAATTATTAAACACTCGCAATATAACAACAAAAGTATTTTACAGTCAGTTTCAATTTATTTATAACGATGCCACTGTATTTTATGCGTGTCTAAATCCGTAACACAGGTTTAATGTAAAGCGAGCTATTAAGCCGAATGCCCGTTCTAATGGCGATTATAAGTCACGTCAAATGTAAGCGGTTATCGCTGGCTGCTCTTTACCATAAGTTAGATTACGATATAATAATTTAGATTTTGAAGCAATGTTACACCCTATCCCGGTCGAGCTGACCGATTTGTTCTACAACAATATTATAGCTGCAGTTTAGCTCTACCGCGTATAGTTTATCCTTAACAAAGTATAGCAAAGCGGATAAAAGGTGGAATAAATTAATTGTATGTTAGTATAATATGTTGTAAATAGATGGAAGTAGGTTACTCAGGGGCGTGTTTAGAGACATTCCTACAAGGAGGTATATATTCAACAGTTGACTTGAGAAGGACTGTAATGATGACGATGTAAAAAAGAATCGATGTTCAGGAATTTGGATGTTTATTACTCAAGCACTCTCAACTTAATCACAATTTAAATTTGAAAAGAGTAAAAACCCACAGCGGCTGGTATGTGTGATGATTAAATACAAAATTTCACAAAAATTCGGGTACGCCTACTTACTTTCCTAGCTGCGACGTGTCAGCTATAGTTTCGAGTAAAAGTGACACTGGCTCTCTGAACTCAACATACTAAACACAGCAGCATTAAGATGGTATTTTACACTGGTATTCTGTGAGAGTGTAGTCCTTCTCCGATGGAGCCGTTACATTCGTGCTCTATGCATAATATAGCTGCAGTGTGGCTCTATCACGTAACTAATCTATTTTCGTCATTTACCTAAATTAAAAAAAATCCTATTTACTTCATTCACGACAGTCAACGAAATCACTACGAAGAAACTAGGTGGTGGGACTCCTTTTCATTTTCTCTTCTCATCTGTTCATTCGAGAGTTCATAGAGATAACATAGAGAGTTAGTATAATTACAGGCATTAGAAATAAGTCCTTAATGGTGACAAGGTGTCTGTAGCCCTTTTTATTTGAAGGTGACCACGGACAGTAGCCACTTATCATCAGATGGACTGTACCTACATTCGATTATAACTTTATTTTCATAGAAAACATTGTAATTACTAATATTTTACAGAAATTTGAAGAACGATTGTTTGCAATGGACAAGCACAGCAAATAAATGAAATAAAATATATTTATTACTTCGACTTAAGGAAATAAAATTCCGATTGTTTTTTTACCCGCGGGGGTATATGCTTCGATCATAAACACCGGTATGATCGAACGGTATATGTGCTTAGAGTGAGAGGTTGTTTGTTGGTTCGCAACGAATTTTCTTGGGTTTGTAATTATATTATCTAGTAGGTGGGTGATTATGTGTAGTACGTATATGTAGAAAGGACTAGGGAAAGTCATAACTAGTTGTTTATTATTGAAAACCCGGCGACAAATCCACCCTTTTTAAAATACTTTTTTATTTTTATCTTTCGTGACTTCCTTTTAGTCGGAGATTTTCATAGATTTTATTTCATCCATTTTTCGAATACAACCTTTGTATCCGTCGCGGGTCTCTCGCAATTTTTAATTTTGATTTTTATTTTCAAATTGACTAACGATATCGATATGAGTTTCCTATGACCAGAAAAGAAAAACAGAGAAAAGAACTTCGCAGGCACGGGTATCCTCTTTTTTGTCACTTTTTTAAATTAGTTTTACAAGAGCATAGTACTTATATACATGACGGAAAATCAATAATACCCAGTTGTTACTAAAACATGTTTTATTTTGCATTAAAAAAAGACTTCGCTACGCATTAGTGCATAATGAACGCGATCACAACAGTCCCAAAAAGCAGCACCCGTTCATAAATATAGCGCATGGGGAAGCCATTGTCCTCCTCGACCAAAGAAAATGGTTGAGCCGTCACACAACTTCGTCGAATGCAAAAATATTTATCACTCTCTTCAACCATATTATAAAAATCTATTATATAACGACGCAGCAAACAGAGACCTTTAAGGCTAGGTATTTCGCAGAGACCGCGCTTTTGAGCTCTCTTAAACTATCTGAGGCATAGAAATTAGTGTTTTAAATTCTGATAAAAATATATACTGTTAGTTAAGGATCTAGTCTAGTCAAAATCGCATTCAGTTACAAAATCTAAAGAACTTCATTCGATAAAAAAAATCCCGAATTGACCCCTTTTTGTATTGTTTTTTCAATATTATGACTAAACTACTAACATTTTACACTTAAATTTTGTACTCAAATAAATCCACTGAATTTTTACAGACAAATTCGCAGAGTTTGACTTGATAAAAATATTGTGATAATTAATATATTTAGATATATTAATTATCACAATATTGTAATATATTTAGATATATTAATTATCAAATATTAATTATCACTGCTGAGCCGCCGCGCTCGCGCTTTTAGGAGGTAAAAGCGCGAGCGCGGCGGCTCAGCAAACCTGACCAGTCGCGCGCAAGCGCTTATGGACGACGGACCCGTGTCAGTTTTCTCCGTGCACTAATAAATCAGTTCTTGACGAGTTTATATAATTGTTAATAATAATAATAATAATAAAGCCCTTTATTCCGATCTAATAGCATTTAACATTAAAACTTAAGATAAAAGAATCTACTAACTATAAACTATAAAATGTCTCTTATTTCGGCGTGCCTATTGGCAAAGGCCTCCTCCAACGATTTCCATTGTTGTCTATCTTGAGCAACCCTTCTCCAGTTTGGTCCTGCTGTAAGTTTTATTTCGTCTTCCCATCTTGCATGCTGCCTTCCTCGTCTTCTTTTTCCGTCCCTTGGATACCATTCTGTTACTCTCCTGCTCCACTTTCCCATCTTGTCACGCATCATATGTCCTGACCATCTCCACTTCTGTTGATCGATTCGTTTGAGTATGTCAGTAAGTTTTGTTAAATTCCTAAGGTCAATATTTCTGATCTTATCCTGTCTTTTATAGCCGGTCATACTCCTCTCCATTGCTCTTTGTGCCACTGCAAGTTTTTCTCTCAATACCTTTGTGAGGGTCCAGGTTTCGCATCCGTATATTAGACAAGGTAAAATGCAAGTATTAAATGCTTTCCTTTTTATTGACATGCTTAAGTCTTTGGACTTCATGATCTCTTTTAATGACCAGTATTTCTTCCAAGCTGTTGCGATCCTAAAGTTAATTTCTTTTGTCATTTGATCTTCAATGGAAATTACTTGACCCAGATATATGTAGTCTTTTACATATTTTAGAGTATCGCCGTTTATTGTGATGTTAAAATGTGTGCTGTTCGTCATTATTTTGGTCTTGTTGGGGTTCATTTTTAGTCCAACTTTTATGCTTTCTTCATTTAGATTATTAATCATAAATTCGAGATTTTCGGGACGTTCTTCAATTAATACCAGGTCATCTGCAAACCTTAAATGGTGCAGTTTTGACCCGTTTATATTGATGCCATACTTATCCCAGTATAGGTTGCGGAAGATATTTTCTAACACAATAGAGAATAATTTTGGGGATAAAGGATCTCCCTGCCTCACACCTCTTTGTATGCTAAATTCATCTCCCAAAGTTTCCAACTGGATTCTGGCCTTACTGTCTGCGTAGATGTTCTTTATGATTTTAGTATACACGCTTGGTATTCCCTGTTGATTTAGACTTTCCCATATGTATTCGTGGCTTAAGCTATCAAAGGCCTTGGTATAATCTATAAAAGCTACATAGATGTTTTTGTTGTATTCGTTATATTTTTCTAGTACCTGTTTGATCGTATGGATATGGTCAATTGTTGAAAATCCTTTCCTAAAACCTGCTTGTTCAACGGGCTGTTGTTCATCTAACAATTTGCTAATTCTGTCTAGTATTACTTTTGCAAAAACTTTGTATACGTTTGACATCAGGCTTATCGGTCTATAATTTTCTATGTTTTCCTTATCACCTTTTTTGTATAGTAGTATTATGTGAGATTTGGTCCATTGTTTTGGAATTTGGCTACTTGTTAAGATTTCGTTAAAAATCTTTGTAAGAATTGGAGTTAGTTCTTTTATATTTCCCCTCATAAGTTCGTTGGTAATTTTGTCTGGTCCCGGGGACTTCTCCATCTTTTGGCTCTTAATTGCCTTTTCAACTTCACATAATAGGATATCCGGTACAGGCTCTGATTTCCTTTCATCATTTTGTTGAGTGAGCACCCTGCTTTGGTGACCAGTTGTTCTTTTGTGCAGTTCTGTGCAGTACAGTTGACGGTAGAAACTTGTGGCTAAATCTTTAATTTTCTGTCGTGTCGTGGTAGTATTCCACCTATCTTTTAGTTTGGGTATCCATTCGTTGCCTACTTCTCGCAGTTCTTTCAGAGCTTTTTTCACACCCCCCTTTTTTTGGATGTAGTGCTCGAATGTTTTCAATCTCTTGACCTTGCGATCTTTGCGTATACTTTCTCTTACTCTTTTGCTTAAATCTGCAACTAACTTCATATTTTCTTTTTTTACTTGGCTAGCTATAAGCTTCTTTCTTTCGCCGATTAGTTGCAAGGTATGCTCACTCAGTTGATACTTATTTGGTTTTTCTGCATTATTTCTTGAGCTATGCAAGCTTTGTAATTCCTTTTCTAGTATATTATATTTCAGTGTTATATCTATTTCATCGCTTGTTATATGTCTGTTTGTTTCTTTGAACGGGTTGCACTTTATTAGGTAAGGTTGACCTGACAGTTTAATCACATTGTTTTTAATATGATTGCGAGATATTTTTGTTTGGAATTTTTTAAGTGTGCAACGTACCATACGATGGTTTGTATTAAAGTTCAAATTGCTTATAACAGTAATGTCGGTGAAAGCTTTTGGGTAGTTGCTCAATATATAATCAATTTCATTTTTAAAAGAGCCATCCGGGGAAATCCACGTCCATTTGTTATTTTTATTCTTATTAAAGTTGGTATTTAATGCTGATAGGTTATGCTCCATTAGAAATTCAACTAGTTTCTGCCCGTTGCGACTTCTTTTCCCATGTCCGAACTTGCCAAGTACGTATTCGCTATTGTTTTGTCTAGCTCCAATTTGTGCATTGAAATCCCCCATTAAGATTATATGTTTGTCGGTGTTGTTTTTTATAGTTAAAGATATCTCATAATAGAAAGCTTCGAGCACTGATAGTTCGGATTTTTCAGTGGGTGCATATGCCTGTATGATAGACCAAGGTTTCTTATATCCTGGTAGTTTCCTATCAATTCTTGTATATACTCCCTCATTGACTTTTTTATTAAAAAACCAACTCCTCTGCAACCAGCAGTTTCTCCTTTGTGATACAGTATATAGCTGCCGTGATCTTCTATTTTTTCACCCAGTCTTCGCATTTCACTTATACCTAGTATGTCGTATTTTATATTTTCTAATGATTTTTCCAATTCTAGCAAACTTTCGTGAGTTCTAAGGGTTCTCGTATTTAGTGTTGCGATATGAAGTACCTCACATCTTTTAGTTGGAGGGTAGTGGTCTAGTACTCCCGCGGGGACCAACCGTGATGGGAGACTGTTAACTTGTTGTTGTTTATTGTGTTGTAGTTTTCCGGCTTGTGGTTGCTGTATCCTCATTCGTGTATAAATGTTTGTCCGAGAGTGAGTGTGATCTCTCACGAAGGCACTGAAAGGCATCCCGTTTCCTAACTTTGGGATCATTATTTTTTATTTCGCCAACACTAGATTTTGGGCTAGGGGTTTCAGATCTCTTTCTTTTTTCATTTTCTTTCCTATCTATATTTCTTTTTTCCTTCTTTTTAAGCAGAGCTGCTTTTGACAGAGCATGTGTAATGTAGGTATTGGATTTCAGTTTCTTCTTATTTTTGAGAATTTGAATCTTCTTTTGAAGAGTTGTTGTAGCAAGTAGTATTGGCCTGATTTTACCAACATCTGTATCACGTTTTCCCAATCTTTGAATTCTATTTATTTCTTCTTCTTTTAGTATGACATCTATTTCCTTCATGGTATTAAATACGAGCGTTTTTAAGTCTTCTTGAGTCTCATTTTTTTGTTCTGGGAGCCCGTGAATTAATACATTATTCCTTTTTTCATTTCCTTCCAGATTTTCTATTTTCCTATTAAGTTTTTCAATTTCGCTTTTCAATTTTTCGTTTTCTTCAATGATCGGTTTCATTTTTTCATCAACTTTTTTTAGTACTGTTGTTGTAATGTTTTCTGTTATCGTAATTGTTTGTAGATTAAGTTGTTCTTTCATTTTTTCTAGCAACAGTGACATCTCTGATGATAGTTGAGTTGACATCTTGTGGTGAAACGGAACGTTAATATTTGCAATAAGTAGAAAAGAATGTATATTAGTTTTTGAACGCAATCTTATGCTTAGTGAAAACGTACTCTTTTGTCTTTGTCTTTGCTGTTGTACTCAGAAGGGCTAGAACCCAGAGCCGTGAAGCTAGTTAAATAAAAATAAATAAAATTGCTCTTATGTTGGTATGTTGGTACTAACCACTTCGTTGTCAATTACAGTTTACCATATAAACACGCTTGTCTATTATAACAGTTAACCTCACTCCTGCTTCTATAGTATTTTTGCACTTTGTCCAACGTTTCCTTTCGTGTTTCCAATGTATTTTAAAGCACAAACACACAAAGTAACTTTGAGTTCACTCTGGTTTCTGAATAGTGATATTTAACAGTGTTATTTCGTAAATTACGGGAGCGTTGCACAAAAGCGTCTAACATTTACCATATATAATTGTTATCACAGACTAAATATTGCGTGCTATAAATATAAATCCTGTGGTTTTAATAGTTATAATGAATTTCACTGTAAGTTTGACTTTCTCCCCTAGCGTTGTGTGTGTTCACACGAAACTTAAAACAGTTCTCTACTCATACAGTTTCCATACCTATCAAAAGCGAACTGGTTGTTAATTTTCTTTTTATTATGTAACTCTAATTTATCGCTATAATAGAAAAAGTTTGATCATAAAAAATGTATTTGTAAAGTCAAATAAAAAAGTCAGCCTACTGCTTATTTCTATACTGTGTTGCTGGTTGGGTCATGCAAGTTCACTGCCTTGGAGTCCACGCGAAATAATTCGTGCGCGGCCGGGACAGGGCTAAATGCCTACTTTTGCAGGAATACATGGCCTTAAGCGGGCACGATATACCTAAGTCCGTCACACGCTGTGATATCTGTGAAAAACACAGACTTAAGACAGTTTTTCAATTATTTTTTCTTAAACGTTACTCACTAGAATTTTCCCCTGTATCGTAGAAGCAGCTTACAAACATAAATTTCACAAAGACAAATATCCAGAACTGGAACAGTTATTTACTAAACACCCTTGTAATTTCCCACGAGACCACTTACCTACATTTCCATATTAAAAAAAAGAACTTAAAATGTAGATACATATTATACATGTGTACTAACAAGAACTTTTATCTTACTCGTATTTGGAACTAAAATAATTTTTAAAATATCAATACCGCAGTTAGCTAGTAGAGATAGGCTATAACATCGGTGTTGCTGGCCATGGCTTTGAATCCCATACGGAACAACTAATTTACTAGTACTATACTCGTAAATTAGTTGTTACGTACAAATAATAATTCCGAATTTAAATATTCGCTTAATAGGTTTTCACATTAACTTCTCGTGATTCGAAATGAAAAAACCGAGCCTGATAACTTTCCTCGTCATATTTTGTTTTTTTTTTAAATTCTAAATAATAATATAGTAAGTCAGCTATTATATATATATATATATATATATATATATATATATATATATATATACTTATATATATCCTCGACCACATGATATCCACCTACCACTTGTTTTACGCGTCCGCAGCTTTCTTCATTTGAAGTTGATTGCAGGTGTCTAGGGCTGCAGTAGCCACTTATCATCAGTTTTTTTATACAATAAAGGTCACAAACGAGCACACAGTTCACCTGATGGTAAGTGGATGCTGTCGAACATAGACATCTACATTTATCCTCGATGAAGTCCCGAAACGTAGCCACAGTCACCCCTGAGGACTAAGATGTAATGCCTCGTTTCCAGTAAAAAAGGGTCTCCGGATCTCCACACTCATCATACGAAACACAACAGTATTAAGCTGTTATTTTACGCTGATATTCTGTAAGAAGGTTCTTCCCCAGTCGAGACGACTCAATCGTGCTAAAACCATAATATAGCTGCAGCGTGTATTAACCATGTAAATTAATTAATTCCAAATTAAACATTTTAATGAAAACCTAAGAATCCAAAACCAGATTGTGTAAACAACATACCAGACATATATATATATATATATATATATATATATATATATATATATATATATATATATATATATATATGATAAAACGATAGTAATTATTACATAATTTTGTACGTAAAATGAACCATTGATGTTCATGGCAACATTACCTTATATTAACATAATATTTTTATCAAGAACTACGACTTTATAGGTCTTGATAAAAGATGTCAGCACTTAGCCAGCTTTTGAGAATACAATCCCATTATCAAATAAAATAAAGGGATAATACTGAAAAAAAATTTGGGATGCGTGGCGGTCAGGTGAACCTATTTAATATTACAAAGAAACGATCGTATGAGTTTCTGCAACTAGATATTTAAAATGCCAAAAGTACGTAAATAAGTCTCTGAGAATATAGACTGTGACAGATTGATAAAAAAAGGTTTTGCGCCAACCTTTAACTACACTCATTTCTTGACGTTTCACTTTTGTCTTTAAAACACTCGACGTTGCTGTGTTGTTTTGAACTTGTTAGAGTTGTGCTGCTGGTATATTATAGTTGTAACACGAATAAGTAAACTCAACTGGGGAGGGAGCGCGCTCTCACAGTCTACCAGCGTAAAACAAGATATTAATGTTGAGCTGTGTTTCGTATGGTGAATGTAGAGAAACTGGGCCTCTTTTGAACTTATTCCTCAGGGGTGACAAAGCATCTTCATTTTGAATTTTAGCTGAGGATTGATGTTGATATCTATGGGCCATGGCACCCACTTACCGTCAGATGGACTGTGTGACCTTTATTCTATTTAAAAAAAAAAACACTTTATTATCGGACGGTAAGACCGACGCCTGCAAATTATTTCACTTATTTGTGTATGCCTCACAAAAGACGAAACAAAACGTTTATTTTGAATGCAAGGAATATCAACAACAAAGAGGTGGAGACCCGCCGATCTTTTTGTCGTTAGACAAGCAGTAGCTGTTGGAAAGGGCAGGAGAATTCAAATAAAAATTCTTGCCCACACTCTCTGTGGTTCCGGGTCAGGAGATTTGTGCACGTGCATTTTTCTGTGTAATTAATTTTCTTTTACTACTTTCTGTCGGCAAATATTATTGCTTGCAATCTTGTTTTACGGTAAAGAGAGCCAATATAATAACAGTCTGTGAGGCATTTTATCTAAGTGCTCGGAGGTGACAACGCAATTTATGTGTTTAAAAGACCTCCACGATACAGAAGAAATTCTAGTACTTTTACGGACTTATGATAACGAAGAAGATATTGTAATTTAGTTATACTTTACTTACTCGAAGTCACATTTTTAAAACATGAGGCTAGTAGAGTTTAAAAGTAATGTCCCGAATTTGATATATTTTATTTGAAATCAACAAAGCGAGCAATATACAGGAATGTTTAAACGATCTAACTTTAGTAGAATTTATCGGTACATAAATTCGTAAAAAAATTCAACGAAACTCAAATTTAACCTCGCAATCAACCGTGGATTGAACTTCTCGTACCGTTATTTATTCCGTGGTTAAACGCAAACTTTTATATTAAGTTATGTAAACAGTCACAGTAAATGTATAGTTAATGATGCTTTCAGCTTCAATGGAAGTGGTTGAAATATTTATTGCAAATTTCTAGGACATACAGATAAGTAAAGTTAAATAAAAGCTCTAAAAATAAAATGTAATCATCCATTACCAAGTCCACTGCTGAACGTAAGATTTCCGAGAATAATGCAACAAAGAACGATTTTGTGCTACCAGCATCTATTAACTTCCTGGATTTCTTACTAGGTCGTTACTTCATCTAGTGAGCGGTCGCTCTCCACACCTCGTAATTTTAAATTTGAGATTTAATTTTTGTTTTCAAATTAAAAAAATACATAAACAGATATCCTCCCATGATATGAATACGTAAAGTATTCAACGCAAGACATATTTCATAAAAATATTTATATAAAAATGAAAGTCAACTTGTGCAAATGGATTAATCACAAAGTTTAAAAACAATGGATAGCGGGCAAAATAAGTTCGGCGTCGGGCGAGCCACAATGCAGCCATGCCGCAGTTTAATAGAATTGCAAACCGACACGGTGACGACGATTTCACACCATGAATGCATCATTTAACGATAGCTTTAAGCACGGAACTTGAACCTGTGTCACAACATAATAAAACAAATAAAAATTAAAAAACCCGGGACTGTCACAGACCTCCATCCATTTATGAGAAGGTTTTGGACAGATATTTTTCAAATAGAAGGTTTTTTTACGTGGTAGAGAGTGGTTTTTTACGGGGAAGAACCGCGCTCTTACAGAAAACCAGCGTAAAATAGCAGCTTAATGCTGCTGTGTTTCACATGGTGAGTGTAGAGAACCGGAGACCCGTTTTACTGGGATCGAGGCATTCCATCTCAGTCCTCAGGGGTGACAACGCATCTGCATTTTGATTCTTATTCGAATGTAGATGTCTATGGGCCACACCATCCACTTACCATCGGGTGGACGGTGTGCTCGTTGGTCACCTTTATCCTATAAAAAAGACAAAGTCATAACGATGCGCTGTCTCAATGCATTTACATATTATGAATAAACATATAAATGAATTAAAAGAAGAAAAGTAGTATTAGTGTAGCTTTTGCAAGCCTTGTTGGTACCGTTTTCGCGAGTTATTAGTTCACCTCTCAAAGTCTTTATTCATATAACATTATAAATCGTAAATTAAAAATATATCGTATGCCACATTTCGAATGCAAAAAAAATTGAAATGGCTTTAAACGTTGACATACGAGGAAACGGAATTGATGCTGAAAAGACTAATATAAAAAAAATTGTATCAGTATTATTTCTTATATTTTATTTCATGTTTTCATTTACTTGATAATGTTTTAAAACTTAATTTTGTCAACTCTTTAAATTTTGTTTTATCATCACGTTTTAAGTTTGAGTAGACAATTACAGAACATGACTTTACATAATTTAATTGCTATTTCTGAGATAAGATTAAAATATATTTTCAACACTACTATTGAAAAAAAATTTAAATTCTAAATCTTTAAGATTTTAATAAAACCAAGATTAAATGTTATAAGAATGTACGTTTTGTGATTTTCTTGATGATTTTATAAAAAATATCATGATATTAATCTTAAAATAGCTTTGAAATAAATTATAAATGTAAGATTAAATACAAATAGCATGGAATCAAACCCCTTTACCTATAACATTTGGTGGTATTCGTGAAAGAAATATTTCTAGCGTCGCATTACCTGCTTTCCTTGCTTCCGTGCATAGTGTCCAGAAAAATTTATTTCACAATTTCCACAGTCAACAAGATCAGGCTCGCCTACTATCCGTTTCGACTAAGGAATCTAGTCACTGGTTACACACTGCCATCAAGTAATCTCCACACGTTGCTTGATGGGGAAAGCTTGCGTATCGCCGTAGGAATCCGCCTAGAAGCAGCAATTTGTCAACCTCACCAGTGCCCTTATGGTAGCAGCGTCAATGAATTTGGGCTTCACGGATTTCAATAAGAAAAGTGCAGCTAGGTTTTTCCGTCACGATTCTTTGAACGAAGACATAAGTAGAAGCCCTAGTATGGGATGCTTCTTGTATTGACACTTAGGCAGCCTCTTACCTCAACGGTACCTCCTTTGAGCCGGGGCGGCATCAGAGGCAGCTGAATTTAGAAAATGGCGCAAATATGAGTCTTTTTGAAATTACTACATATTTTTACCATTTGCTGTAGAGATTATCGGCCCGTGGGGTCCATGTGCAGTGAAATTTCTAAAGGAACTGTATTCACGACTAGTCGTCGCTGCTGGTGATAAGAGCGCTGGTTCTTTTCTCGCTCAAAGGCTAAGTATAGCTATTCAGCGATGAAACGCAGCCAGCGTTCTAAACACTATACCACGAGGAGCAGGACTTTTTGAATATTTAAATGTTTAGTTTTAGTTTTTCTATATTATAGTTCCTTTTTTAATATTGTGTGTAAAGAATATTAATCGTAAGAATTATAATTTTAATTATTAAAAAAATATACTTTATACATGATGCTTTAATAAACAAATAGTATATTGACTTGTTTTTAGTCCCTCATTAATTTTTTTCATAAAAATATAAAATTTACAGATACCTGCAATTTGACTTTTGATATTATTTAATAAATCAGTACTTTATACGTGATACGTTCATAAATAAACAGACAGACACACAATTCTAAAAATTATAGAATTTTTTAATTACTTTTTTTAGTCCCTTTTATAACAAAAGTATAAAACGTACAGACATCTGCGTTTTACATTTTATTATACAAATATTTAATTTAAGATATATTATAATATTTATATATTAGTAGCTTGCCAGTCAGACGTTGTTCAATACTTTTCGACAACGCTATCATGTCTTATTAAAAATCCTTAAATTCGCAAAAAAATTGTGGGTCACTCATGGGCAAAAAACTATTCCATCTCTCAAGTTGGACCAAAACTGCACACGGTGTGTAAATTTGATTATAACCGGTTAAGTAGTTTTGGAGTTCATCGCGGACAAACAACGTGACACGTAATTAATATATATTAAGATAATATTATATTATAACATGTAAATATAAACTATTTTAATAAAATTGTAGTGACAATCGAACAAACACGTGCTGGTGGGTGGATTTTATCGACAACTCCTTTAATATTAGGGCTACACTTCATTGGAACTCCCTGCCCGATGACGTCAAAAAAGCTCCTAATAGGAAAGTTTTCAATAGACTCCTTCGAGGATGCTTTTCGAAAAAATCTACACTGACTTACTCATAACTACAATTTTTTATAGCTACCTTTATTGGCATTTGTTAATCTAGGTTATATTAATGTAGATATGTTATTTAAGTATATCATACACACATACTTATTTTACGTATGTGTTTCATACTTTATGTGTGTGTGTGTGTCATGGCGGCTTGTCTCAAAGCAGACTAGACATCTGCGCTTGACATAATTACAGTTTCCGAGTGTATTCCCTATCTAAGTATAATATTCCGATGAGATGGTTAACCGATAAGATGAAAGAGAAATTAGGCGCAATGGATACGGCTTTACGCGGGGATACGGTAATACGTTGCCAACTTGCCTGACTCCAGACTGCTACTGAGAATTCCTTCACAAAAAAAAAACAAAAACTAATTTGGCCCGAAACAGGACCTCTAAATCAGCAACCGCATTAATGACCACTAGACCAATTAGTATGTATATATTATGTATGTATACATATATGAATATACGAGTATGATTGGATATGGATAAATTTATATATAATTTTATTACTTAGTTTCGGCACCTGCTACTTCACTTATATCACACCATAGGCACAGAACACCATAAGGCATTAATACAATAAAGGCTTTAAATAAATAAGTAATAAATGTGACTAATGCAACTAGCACTGAGGAGCAAAATGGAATGTCTCGCAGTAATTATACTGGCTGAGTGATATATACCCGCTTTTGATCCCCACCGAAACCAATAAAAATTTTAATTGCGTAATGATGTGCTTATTTGTCACGTGCCATAAGAATATCTCTATGTCCTAGCCTTAAATATTTTTAGGGCATACGAAGTTCGTTCAAATAATACAAAATCTTCGCTTCTACAAATGAAACAATAATTTTCAACAAGTTTATTTAATAATACAGGGTGTCCAATGGCAGATTTCAAATTTTGAAGATTTGTAAAAACAAAACTACACCTTTAATACAAATTACATTTATTTTAATATTAAGATAACATATGCGGATTTTATTTTTTGAAAACAACGTTTTCCAAATGGCGACCATCGACCCTGATACACTCCTCGAGTCGATCACGCATGTTTTCAAAAACGCGTTTACAGAGCGACTTGGGAATCCTGCTAATCTCTGCTTGAATATTTTCTTTAAGTTGTGTCACAGTGTTCAGATTTGTTTTGTAAACGACAGATTTTAGTTATCCCCATAAGAAAAAATCACACGGAATTAAATCTGGTGACCTAGGCGGCCATGGTATGGTTCCGTTTCGGGCATTATTTTTTCCAGGAAATAACTGCCGCACTGCATTTATCGACACACCAGCAGTATGAGCTGTAGCCCCGTCCTGCTGTAACCACGTGTTTTGGTTGAAATATGGAGTATTCTGCAATTGTACCCCAAAAAAATTACTTATCATCTCAGCATATCTCTCCGAATTCACCGTTACAGTTTGGCCACGTTGATTTCTGTGATGATTGACAGACGCAGAGATTGCACACCAGACTGTTACTTTAGGTTTATGTAAAGGATCTTGATGCATTTGTCTTGGGTTGAAAACATCCCAATAACGAAAATTTTGCCTATTTTCATATCCTCTAATATGGACTCATCACTAAAGAATATGTTATTCATCCGAGCAGCATTACGAAATTTCAATAACATCATTTCCGCATAACTTTTTCTTAATGCAAAGTCAGAATCGTGTAAATCTTGAACAATTTGAATTTTGTACGGATGAAACTTGAGTTTTTTTCGCATTATAACCTGTAAAGTTGATTTCGTTATTCCCAATGTCGATGAACGTGCACGAAGTGATAAACGAGGACTTTCAATTACAGAAGCCACAACACGTTCAAGATTTTCCTTCATAGCTACCGTTGGTGTTGGTCCCGGTCCGGATCTATTTAATGCTGATCCTGTAGCTCTGAACCTTGCTACCCAAGACTGAATGAGGTTGATCGATGGTCCATCACGTAATCGACGAATACCGTAACGAGTATTAAACCGACGGCGTGCTTGAGACAGCGAATAACCACTTGAAATGTACGCCTCGATGGCAAAAGCGCGGTGCTCTTCACTCCACTGCTCCATGGCTACTAAAAATCCGCAGTGCTTGCGCTTCGAACAACCCCCTCCGCGCCCTTCTCGCATGTTGCGTTTGGAAACTAGGTTCATTCAAACTTTGAAATCTGCCACTGGACACCCTGTATCTTTAACATAAATGTATACGAGTACATTTGGGTAGGCACTTAGCTTCACTGCTATTTTAGAGAGTTCTCAAGGATCCTCATACAAAGGATCGCTTGTTTTGAGACTGTATACAATTGCGGCTTTAACAGACGCTATGTTGGTATTGTTATGTTATTATAGCAGAACTAATGATTTAAATCATGCTTATTTATCAAATACAACCATTGTTTATTTAAATATGTAAATTATTTCAAATACATGTTTTTACATAAATTTACTTAAAATTCAGATTTTTTAATCAATATCCGAAGTGACTGCTATTATGCAGCGTTTGAGTAGTTTTTTTTTCATTATTGTTTCTAATAAATGAACGGATTATAAAATGATAAGTAAACCATGGGGTTGCCCGACCACCACCCGTGCCTTATGTAGCTATGTAAGTTTGTCCCTTTAAATAAATTTAATTTATTTTATGCGCCGTAATTTTTATATTTATTTCCTTCAAATAATTTTTTTTATTTCATTTTATTTAATATGGCTTATCAACTAAATACATAAAAGGAACTTTTGATATCACATTTTTTGCAAGAATAAATTATACATAATATGCATTTAAATTAAAGGTATGCACCTCAGACGAAATAAAAACTCTTATGAGGTATGCACAACAAAAATGTTATAATTTTTTATCATTGTACAAATAGCAGACGAACTACCTGTATTTCGTTGTTTAATTTCACAAACAGAACCATATCACGATACATAAAATGCACAGGAACAGCAACTACGTCAGGTTCTTCAGGCACTACCGAGAGGATACCACCACGACAGAGACCACGGTTGCAACTTCCACCACGGCGGCGTCCGAGGATAACGGACAGAAGGATGAAGCCGCACAGAAGGAGACGACCAAGAAGACTCCAGAGAATATTCCAGACAAGGGCATTCATGGCTCTGACACAACCCTTAAGCCAAAGGGGGTCAGTCGTCGCGCCAGGTCTATGATGACCACTTGTAAAAAATGCCCATTTGTAAAAAAGCGCGTAAGTAAAAGTTTAACAGCAATACAAAATCCAAGAAAGGAGTTAAAATTCTTGAGAATGTGGACGATGACGCAGAAAAGAGTATTTAAGAGAAAAAGAAGAAGTATCTATGGCTATCCGTAGAGGACTGAATACTATGTGTTTGATGTCAAATATGGGCTTATAAAAAATACACATCTGGGTCCACGCCTAGTTGAGCCGCTTGTTTAATTGATATAATTGTACTATATATATATATATATATATATATATATATATATATATATATATATATATATATATATATATATATATATATATCCTATACTATTAAACGAGCAATTCTTGTATATATGTATATATATATAATCGGGATCTCGGAAACGGCTCCAACGATTTTCATAAAATTTAGTGTCCAGGGAGTTTCGGGGATAATAAATCGATCTAGCTAAGATTTATTTTTAGAAAATGTCTTTTTGTCCGTGTTTTTAGGCAATTAAAAACTGCTACAATATAGTTAGAATAAGAAGGTAAATTTTGACAGTTTGGTAATGATTATAAATAGCTTATTGGTATAATGGGCGGTCACAAAATCGTAAAACCCCGGTTCGAGCCCAGACCGACCGACCGACTTTTTTTAATTTTTTTTTCATGTTCCTTTCTTTTTTGAGAAAATCTATTTTTTCGAGCCCTTTTTTTAGTATTTTTTAAAAACAAAAATTTAAATTAAACTAATTGCACTCATGATTTTTTATTCAAATAACCAGTTCAGTTTTTTCTATTATGTCGCTAAGATCAAAAAATATTATTCGTATTTCATCAGTATGTAATTTGTATCTAAATATAATTTCCAAAACACTCGAATTAAAAAAAACCGAGCGAAAAATACCGAGCAAAGCTCGGTCAACCGGGTACTATATATATATATATATATATATATATATATATATATATATATATATATATATATATATATATGTATATATAGTTGAATTATATAAGTATAGTTGTAGCACGAATGTGTGGGCTCGACCGGGGAAGGACCACGCTCTCACAGAATACCAGCGTGAAATAATAGCTTAATGCTGCTGTATTTCGTATGGTGAGTGTAGAGAACCGGAGACCCTTTTTACTGGAAACGAGGCATTCCATCTCAGTCCTCACGGGTGACAACGCATCTGCATTTTGATTTTTAATGGAGGATAGATGTAGATGTCAATGGGCCGCAGCAACCACCTTACCCGACTGTGAGCTCGTTTGTCACCCTATCCTATAAAAAAAACTACTAAAATATAATCTTTGTAAGGAATAATGGGTCGTTTGTTATTATTAAAAAACAAACGACCCATTATTCCTTAAAATATAATAATCTTTGTAAGGAATAATGGGTCGTTTGTTGTTAATTAGTAATTACCCCAACTGGTGTGCATATTTAATTTTAACAACAGAGATCGAGTTGCTTTTTTTTAAATAAATTATTATTTTTATTTTGTAAGGGTGTAACTAAAGTTAATTTATGTTTGATTATCCCCCTCCCCTTAGTAGTGATGAAGCTCAAGATGCTAAATCGCACTGTCTCAGCGTAATAAAAGGCTGTTCGCTCTCACTCGGAAATCCTTAAAAATCAATAAAAGTTCAACTTATACTAAATGGCTCATATAAAAATCTTTTAAAAACAGCTAAAACTAAGTTATTTGAGGTTCGTGCTTATATGTATACCCCAACCTGGAATAAAGTTACGGGTTAAATTCAAAGCATGAACGTTTGAATTTTTCAAGTTTAGAAGTATATGGGCAATGAAAACCTGCCTCTGCGGAAAACTTTCTAAAAACTTCACGGAATGGAAAAGTGTTTGCCCAGAACGTGCTTTATTTCGCGTGATTTAATACACGTGAATACGAGTACATAATTAACTTGGATCATAATTTTATGCGAAATTTCAAAATGATATCGATTTGGGTTTAATGTTTTTTTTTTATAGTGCTACGTACAGAGTGAGTAAAATGCCGATGTAGATCAGAAATGGATGTATTTTTCGACACACAGCAAGTTTATAAGTTGTACGTGTCCAAAATCGCTAAGCTTCTTCGGTATGTCCTTAATAATCGCAAAGGTTGTAGGCCGAATTCTCGTAGCCGCTTCCCGGAGTAGGGTTCACTTCCGCGTTTCCGAAATATCTAACTCTGTTCTTTTTGTTTTGCACCCAGAAGCAAAGTATAGGGCTACCCTCCGGGAAGCGAGGAATGTTGAATGCTCTTAACATACCAGGCAGCCGGCTGCGTGGTTATGTGGGATTTACTATGTAAACCTAAGTGCCCACCCACTAAACACCACCTGGGACTGGTATTGGCCTGGAGCTGAAGGGCCTATCTGCCGTATCGGAAGCGACCTCCCTTGGGGAATAGGGGACGTAGTAACTATCTTCTGTCTAGCACACTCTTTTATACTCGATAAAATGAATATAGAACTTTCTAAGCCAATCCAGTTCACTCCAAAGGAGTAAAGGCTTTAACGGCATAGACATACCGTTGCGGTTTTTACACTATAACACATTATAACACATTATTTTACTACTTTACACACATTATTACTTACATTACTACTTTATACACATTATTTTAATACTTGAGCAAGGCCACTGACACTCATTGTTGGGTACAGTACATTCTCGTTTAATGTGACGTAATACCCAACTGGCTGTCGTAACAATGATATAGAGGTGGCAAGCGAGCACACAGTTCATCTAATGGTAAGTGGATGCTGCATTCCATAAACATCTATATCTATCCTGGATTAGGAATCATGTTGGTGCATTTTCACCGTTTATGACTAAGATTTTCAGTAAGATAATTGACTCGTTTTCAGTAGTGAGGCTCTCTGGTTATCCACACTCACAATGTTATAAAATTACGCTGGTATTCTGTGAGAGCGTTGAATTAAATGACCCCAGTCTGTAACCTTATTTTTTACGCTTTTGGTTGGCCGTGAAAGATCACTATATAGCGAGAAGATCGATGAATTGCTCCTTCCACTTTCTCTTTTAATGTTTTCTGTAGTCATGAGGTTTATTCGAGTTTGCTAATAAGACGGAATAATTATTTTTATATCTTCAATATAATACAATTTAAATAGTACTCTAAACTGGAGTTTCACATTTTTAATCTCAATTAGTTTTATAGTGTTAGTAGTAAATTGTATAAGGTATTTAGATTGGCATGTGGTTTCGACAAAAAAATAGTAATATAGAGACAGAAAAATGTTTTGTGTGTATTTTTGTCCGGTAGTTTACAATAATATAATATTAACAAATTAATTAACTATCCCCCTGTAAAAGAATCTATCGTGGAGACATATTGAACATATGTGAACAGTGAACTTTTGATAGGCTATAATTAAGTTAACGAAAAAAAATCACTTCTATTTTTCTGTTTCTAAAGATAATCGTGTGGAAGGGATCAAAATATTGCATACTCTGAAGGTTTTCTTCTTCTTTTGAGCGCCCAAAACAGCCCGAAAGAAGAAGAAGAAGTCGTCTTATTAGCAAACCCGAATAAATCTCATGACTTCCGACCGAATGAGCATCGATATTATCGCTATATAGTGATCTCTCCCAGGCAAACAAAAGCGTAAAGAAATAAAGTTATACACAGGAGTGATTTCAATTCAACACACTCAAGAGAAGAACAAGACCTTGGTTGAAGTTTGTTACGATTGATGATGCACCTAAAACCAGGGCTAGTTATTAACCTAATGTACATACTTCATCGCATCGCTTAATCGTTAACCAAAGCAGTTAAAAATTAATTCTATGGTTCTTGATACGTGAAAGAGGCGAAGTAGTCCGGCCATTTTAAAATTGATAGAGCACTTGACACGAGCTGCCACTTGAAGTATACTGAAATCAGCAGTTAAAATTAATTTAAGATTTCCGAATA
Source organism: Parnassius smintheus behrii (assembly GCA_036936625.1). Classification (NCBI taxonomy): domain Eukaryota; kingdom Metazoa; phylum Arthropoda; class Insecta; order Lepidoptera; family Papilionidae; genus Parnassius; species Parnassius smintheus. The sequence continues at coordinate 4,012,650 of JAUPFT010000001.1, forward strand.
GATTTTCAAATAATTATATTTCTGTATATGATTTTCTCTTAGGTATGATGGTATTTATTGAGCTATCATCGTACCCGTGTTCAACGTAAATTAACGTTTAATAATTGAAGTAATATGTACTACGTGTTACAATAGACATCGCGAATAAAATCTGCACGGCGCGGTGTGGAGCGTGTATTCGGAGGTACAAAGTACCTTTTTGTGATACAGGCTAAGTAGGTTTCATCTCATGGACTCTAACACGCGCTTTCTTTTATTGAAAAGGGGACGAAAAAACATGCGACTCGCTTGATGGTAAGTGTCAATCGCCGCCTAAAACCAACTGCAACACCAGGGAATTTGCAGGTGCACTGCGGGCCTTATAAAAATAAGTAAGCTCGTTTCTTTAAGTTCTCTAAGTAGTAACGCACGTTGCAAACAACCAAGCCTCGTCGTCCATTTTAATACATAGTACACATTAATTCAATGCGTTAATGGTTTCATTAAAGCAAAATCTTATGAGAATCCATCAACCCATTTCGTCCGATGAGTATTGTAAGGTAGAAAATATCATTTATGGCTATCTCATCCTTGCCGGACGTGGAATACTTGAAAAATAAGGACCCATAATTTTGAACTATGACAAATATAAGTTACCATCGCACTAAGAGTTTCTCCTGTTTCGTGGAGGCAGTTTACAAATATAAATTTTACAAGTACGAACATCAAGACCCATAGTAAATGTAGATCATACAAATATTTGGTCCGCGCGGGACTCGAATCTGCAGCGCCGCAACTCATCGCTTAGCCACTGCGCCTTAAAGCCGATTATGTAATAAATATACAAAAATACATTTAAATGTTTCTTTCAAATTCAAATTCAAATTCATTTATTTATTTGACATTCTTTCCGTGTGACGGCGTATTAGAATATATCGCACCATTTCGTGCCGTAAAAGTCTTATGTCATGACTTTCGAAAAATGGGCAGTATAACTATCTCTCATAGACCAGATGTAACTAATTATTCAGATAAGGAAAGGGGAATTGTTTCAAAAGCGGAATACGTCTGCTTATTGCTTGCCTTACATGTTTCTCAATTCGTTTTAATATCGCCGCGAATCTGTTCCGGGTTCCTTCCCAATGGTGTGGACCCAATGGAGACCATCTTCCGTTAATACGGATTAGGCACTAGGTTGTGTCCGGTGTGGAGGCTCAACTCTGCGTATATTCCGTTTTGTGAGCTCACGTTGGCGATTATGGCATACCCGGCAAAGGACTGTAATGGGCTTAATACTCGTATAAAGAGCAATACATAATTTTTTACATGAATACTGGGCGAGGCGGCATCTTTAATTGTTTAAGTGTTAAAAACATAATAATTAGTCTTCTTCTGAAAAACCATAAGCAATGCATACGTACATACATATATTATAATTAAATAACTGATCTTCTTCTTTTCATCAGCAGCAAAATTTCACTGCAAGTCATGAACTTCTCCAGTTCGGATCGTATTCGCGATCGCAGTACGAGACATTTACGCTGCCTGTCGCTGATCTATATATTTAAAATTTGGCGTAAACAAGATAGTTATTCTGCCATCTATTGGAATCCCTTGGAACTATATGGCCATTTTGGAGGAGAAATTGAATATGAGCTTGAAATTCAAATTGTATAAAGGGTTATTTTACTTTGCCACCACATTATCTATCATTGGCTATCATGGGTAACTGATGCCACTATAAAATAGATGATATAAAGGTGACTATAGGATATACTACATTTACTACATTTTTATACATACTGCAGCTACATAATGGTTTTAAAATAAATGATGGGAAGGATCGCTCTAACAAAATACAAACGTAAAATAGCAGCTTAATGCTGCTGTGTTTCGTATGTTGAGTATAGAGAACTGGAGATTTTTATATTGGAAATGAGGCATTCTATTTTAGTCCTCAGGGCTGATAACGCGTTTTTATTTGAATTAATTAATTGAGAATATATTTTAGATGTCTATGGGCCACAGCATCCACTTACAATCACGTTGACTATGTGCTTGTTTGTCACCCTTATAAGTTAAATCATTTTTATTTATGTGAAACCACGCTTACTAGCAATGCTTTTTTATTGGTTTTACGTAAATGAAGTCACTTTAAATCTAAGAAATTGTTAGTGTCGATATGACCTTAAGTGATCAAAGGTATTAAAACTTAGTCAGCTAAGATCAGGGTAGTATAATAAAATAAAGTTTCTTACTTAGTTTTAAGAGCGCCTCCCATCCTCCATAAATTAAGTGCACTATCCCCGTCACCACTTTTTGCAGAGCTGTCCGTTCACTTAGCGGTTAACTATTTTACCTCACAATGCCTCGTTTAGGGGCAAAACACTGGTGTTAGAATTATGTGGATTGGTGTTAGAATTAGTGATAACGCCCGAGTCTATTAATTATTTTTTATACGTGGTAGAGCCATGCTGCAGTTATATTAGTAGGTAGTAAAGTTGTAGCACGAATGGATCGACTCAACCGGGGAGGGACCACGCTCTCACAGAGTACCAGCGTAAAATACTAGCGTAATGCTGCTGCTGCGTTTCGTATTGTCAGTGTAGAGAAGTGGAGACTCTTATTACTGGAAACGAGGCATCTTAGTCCTCACGGGTGACAACGCATTCGCATTTTGATTCGTATCAAGAATAGATGTAGATGTCAATGGGCCACGTCAACCTCTTACCGTCAGGTGGACTCTGTGCTCGTTTGTCACCCTATCATATAAAAAAATGATGCAAAGCTACATCCATAGCTATAAAGCTGCTCACATGTTATATAACTATGGCTCATTTGAGTACCTATTTTAAGGCAGTCCCTACATTTCCTCATTTTCAAATTGCCTCATACAGATAATTTTGCCCTAGATGTCACGTTTCCGACCACAGTATTTTATAATTTTGAGTTGTTATAAGTAAGGTGCAGCTGCCCATCTCCTGTTTCATATTCCCTTCGTCGCCTCTTACAACACCCAGGGAGAGATATGGCGTAGTGAATATTCTTACACCGCTACTACACGATGATGCTGAGTGAGCTTTTAACATGACTGCAATATTACCGTATACTGTCTTTGGTAAAAGAGGCATAGTTATTAATTAAAGTTATTTTTAATCTTAAATAAGTTTTCATGAGTTAAACTTTTTTAAATTTTTAAAATGTCTTAGATTTAGGCAATATGTTTAAAAAAATTAATGCATACATTTAGTGCGGTAGTGTTTCTTTTGATTAATAAAATTTGATCAGGTTATATAAAAGAGCCACCTGTTTCATATTCCCTCCCTTTGTGCCGTGTAGTGGCGGTTAAGAATATCTACTACCCCATATCTTCCCGTGGGTGTCGTAAAAGGCGACAGAGGGAAACAGGCAGGAGATGGGCAGCAGCATCTTCCTGATAACAGCAACTGTACGACAAAAAAAACTGCGGTTGCCAACCCGCTCGCCAAGCGTGGCAACTATGGCAATATACCCCCCATGAAGAATTACACAAATAGACGGCCCCCAGTCCCCGGCGGCCCCGCTATTCCTGGCTACGGTGGCGACCATGGTAACGGCGGGACAGGGGGTGCTAAGAATCTCCGGTGGAGGTTCGGTTGCCACCTACGACGACTCGACCTGGCAACATTTAACGCACGCACACTGAGGACTGACGAGAAGATCCTGAAGCTGGAAGAAGAGATAGACAAGTTGCGCTGGAGTATTATAGGATTATCCGAGGTCCGAAGAGAGGGGGAGGACACGGTGATTCTCGAATCCGGCAACTTGTTCTATCACCGGGAGGGCGACCATCTGTCCCAAGGAGGTGTCGAATTTATCGTCCACAACTCTCTCATCAACAACGTTGTAAAGATTGGGAGTGTGTCGACGAGGGTCGCGTACCTGATACTCAGAATTACCAAACGGTATTCGCTGAAGGTCATACAGGTTTACGCACCAACCTCGGCACATCCCGATGAGGAGGTGGAGGACATGTATGAGGATGTTTCCAAAGTCATGCATTCCTCCAAAACCCACTACACGGTGTTGATGGGAGACTTCAACGCAAAACTAGGCACAAGAGAAAGCGGTGAGCTAAAGTTAGGGAAATTTGGAGTAGGGCAACGGAACCGAAGGGGCCAGCAGCTGGCCGACTTTATGGAGAAAGAGGGACTCTTTATGATGAACTCTTTCTTCCAGAAGCGGCCCCACAGGAAGTGGACCTGGTCGAGCCCCGACGGTTCGACAAAAAATGAGATTGACTTCATTATGACGACCAGACGCCAACTGTTCAGTGATGTCTCAGTGATCGCAAGGGTGAAAACTGGCAGCGATCACCGAATGGTTAGAGGCACACTGAACCTAAACGTTAAGTTGGAGTGGTCTCGTCCAATGAAGTCAACGCTCCGTCCCCCTCGTGCTCTAATCCAGAATCCCGAAAATTTTCAGCTCGAGTTACACAACCGCTTTCAGTGCCTACAAGATTGCAATGCAGTGGACGATATGAATGACAAGCTCGTGGAAACTGTCCATGCGGTCGGAGCTAAGTTCTGCAAGACCCGCCGCAGAAGAACACAAAAACTTTCCGATCACACTCTTAATCTCATGGCTGTTAGACGGGAGATGAGGCTGCAATCGTCAACAGATTTAACAGCATACAGGCAACTGAACAGACAGATCTCCAAATGCATGCGGCGAGACTTACGCAACTTTAATACTGCTCGTATTAAAGAAGCAATCGAGCGGAACCAGGGCTCCAAAGTCTTTGCCAGAGATCTATCTGCCCGTAAGAGCCAACTGTCAAAGCTGAAGACTGACTGTGGCAGCATCGTTTCCGGGACACCTGAGATTTTGAGTGAGATTGAGAGGTTCTATGGGCAGCTGTACACATCATCGTTGGAGCCACACGCAAGTGTGAGTAACGATCCAAGAGCAAGTCTTATCCGACACTATTCCGATGATATCCCGGACGTCAGTCTAAGCGAGATTAGAATGGCTCTCCAGCACCTTAAAAACGGCAGGGCCCCAGGCGAGGATGAAATTACAGCGGAGCTTCTGAAAGCGGGTGGAACACCGGTACTTGAAGTCCTTCAGAAGCTCTTCAATTCCGTCCTCCATGGTGGCACTACTCCAGAGGCGTGGAGCGGAAGTGCGGTGGTCTTGTTCTTTAAGAAAGGCGACAACGCTCTCTTGAAGAACTACAGACCGATTTCCCTTCTGAGCCGCGTCTACGTGCTGTTTTTGAGAGTCATTACGAATCGTCTCGCACGCAGACTCGACGACTTCCAGCCTCCCGAACAAGCCGGTTTCCGAAAAGGCTTCAGTACCATAGACCACATACATACCCTGCGGCAGATTGTACAGAAGACTGAAGAGTACAATTTGCCACTTTGCCTGGCGTATGTGGACTATGAGAAAGCCTTTGATTCCGTCGAAATTTGGGCGGTGCTGCAGTCCCTTCAGCGGTGCCAAGTCGACTGTCGGTATATCGAAGTGCTGAAGTGTTTGTACAGTAGGGCTACGATGGCTTTCCGAGTACAGAACCAGAGCTCGAAACCTATCCAACTGCAGAGAGGTGTAAGACAGGGTGACGTTATATCCCCGAAACTCTTCACCACTGCTTTGGAAGACGTTTTCAAGCTACTGGACTGGAAAGGATACGGTATTTACATCAATGGCGAGTACATCACTCACCTTCGATTTGCCGACGATATAGTCCTTATGGCAGAATCGCTGGAAGACTTAAGCACTATGCTCAATGACTTCAATAGTGCCTCCCAACGGATAGGTCTTAAGACGAACATGGACAAAACAAAGATCATGTTTAATGTCCATGTCACACCTATGCCGGTAGTTGTTGGGAGCACTATTCTCGAAGTTGTTGACGAGTACGTTTACCTGGGACAAATAGTCCGACTAGGTAAGTCCAACTTCGACCGAGAGGTCAATCGACGGATTCAACTCGGCTGGGCAGCGTTCGGGAAATTACGACACATCTTCTCGTCAGGTATACCTCAAAACCTGAAAACTAAGCTGTACAACCACTGCGTGTTGCCAGTGATGACCTACGTAACCGAGACGTGGTCCTTCACTGTTGGCCGTACGAGGACGCTCGAAGTCGCTCAGTGAGCTATGGAGAGGGCTATGCTCGGAGTTTCTCTGTGTGATAAACTTAGAAATGAGGATATCCGCAGTAGAACCAGAGTGACCGACATAGCCCAACGAATTAGTAAGCTGAAGTGGCAATGGGCCGGCCAAATAACTCGAAGAACCGACACCCGTTGGGGAAAAAAGGTTCTCGAGTGGCAGCCTCGTACCGGTAGGCGAAGTGTAGGGCGACCCCCCACTAGATGGAGTGACAACCTGGTAAGACATGCAGGAAGTCGATGGATGCAGGTGGCTCAGGACCGTGCTTTGTGGCATACCTTGGGGGAGACCTATGTTCAGCAGTGGACTTGTGAAGGGCTGTAATGGTAATGATGATATAAAAGAGCAATTGCGAGTTTTTGTCATAAATTTGTATTCATAATTTATTAATTTCAATTCACACCTCTATAGAGGGAGAATGTTTTTAATATTTCATTATTATGCCAAAAATATAAAACGTTTATTTTATATTCATCTCTCTCTTACACTCGCGAGTGGAATAATATATCTAAAGTTTAAATATTGTTTTTTTATTTTATAATTTCGTTTAGATGTCATTATATATATTCCTAATAATTCTACATAATATTTCTCTACAACTGTATATACCTTTTTTTTTTAAATGAAATTATAAACGAACTTACCTGATGGTAGGAGGCTACTGTTTTCCATGGGTACGTTTTCACCTCGGATGGCTAATATCGAATGTCTCACAGCCTGTAATAAAACAAAGCTAATAAACACAGCAGTACGACGGACTCCTGGGATGAAAAGCTGTTCTGGTGGTGTAAAGCTTTAACATTATAGTTGTTTCCATTTTGAAATCATTTTACAATATTTTAAGAAGGAAAAACGGTATACTTTACCAAATTGCATCAATATGCAAAAGAATTGCCTCATATTCATTTAACTTTTGGCCGCAGTAAGCAGTATTGTTACAAATGTTTGTCGATAAATTTGACCAAATTAACTATGCCTCTATTTTAAAAGATTTAAGATTTGTATACGTGGGCAAACTAATATGGATCTTAGTGTTATTGTATAAAACGTGCACCATTTAAAAAAAAGTGTTAAATTCGATGGAAGCATTATTTGTGTGAATTTGTTAGGTCTTATTATACGTCAAAACGTATTCTAAAATATTTAAAAAGGTACGCTTCACAGCTAGCGTGCTTCACAATTAAGCAAAGAAATTAAAACTGCATCAAATAAAATTAAAATGACTTGGAGTATAATTAAGAGTGAATTGGCCAAACCAAGCAACTCGGATTTTTAACAAAAAATCATTAAATTCTTCTCCCACTATTGCAGAATCATTGATTAACAAAATGTAAACGCTTGTTCAAATACTTTTAAATTCCAACGAGTATTGCCAAAAGATATTATTAAATATTTTAAAACTATTGATGTTAAGAAAAGGGCAGACTTATGGGAACTTATTAAGTCACTATTTTGAATACTAGCGTCGAATATGGTGTGCTTCCTGATTTAATGAAATATAGTAAAATTATACCTTTATTCAAATCTAGTAGTACATCAGACCCCGCAAATTAAACACCAATTTCTGTACTTTCAACTTTAAGCAAAATTTTTGAAAAAATTATTTTACATCAGACGTTAAGTTATCTTATTATAAATAAATTGCTTCATACAAGATAATTTGGTTTGACGAGGGGTCGCTCGACAACCGATGCCAAAGTTGAGCTAATAAAATATATTTTTGTGCATTGGAGAATTCAGAGGATGCTTTAGGTATATTTTGTGACCTATCCAAGGCCTCCGACTGTGTTCACCATGAGACATTAATCAGGAAGCTAGAGTACTGTGGTGTCAAGAGCACAGCGCTTAAACTAGTTATTTTATATTTAAGTAATATAGTGCACAAAGTTATTATCAATGATAAAATATCTTACGTGGGGCCCGTACAGCCCTGCTTACAGCGAGCGTTAACCATCATATATTACGAGCCGTGGTAGCTCAGAAGGTTAACGCTCGCTGTAAATATAGCAGAACGCGAGTAACCCAGGTTCGATCCCCGCCGGCACCAATTTAATTGTTAATTGCAATTTTAAGGGCTGATTTACCATGTGCTCGGCGGTGAAGAAAAACATCGTGAGGCAACCTGCATGTCTGAGGAATAAGGAAAAAAATATATTTCGAAGACATGTGAAGTTTGTTGCCCTAAAACCCTCTCAGAAATCAGAGAGGCCTGTGCCCAGCAGTGGGACGTATATAGTCTGTAACTTTACTTTCAACTTTAGGGCCTCTACAGATCAGTGTCCCTCAAGGCTCAATTCTTGGCTCATTCTTATTTTTTGTGTATAATAATGACTTACTTTTCCTTGTGGGGGATAATCATGAAATAGTATTACTTGCTGATGATACTTCCTTAATTTGAAACTTAACCATCAATCATTTAAATGTGTCGAAGGGAATAATGCTATATTAAAATTAGCGCATTGGTTTAACGTTAATTATCTACTTTTAAACGGAAATAAAACTATATGCATTAAATTTAAAATAACGAATGTTAAAAATTCGAATACCAATGTGATTTTAAATGGGAAAGAACTGAATTCTGTTGAATCCTGTGCTTTTCTTATCATCACTCTCGACGCTAAGCTTCAGAGGGCCCTCCATATATCTAAACTAGCAAGTAGACCAAGCTGTGTAGCTTATGCTGTAAAAAAATTAGAGATCTCACTAATATCGAGACAGCTAGATAAATTTATTTCCGCTATTTCCATAGCATAACGTCGTGTGGGATTTCGAATTAGAAAATATTTTTGTTTTGTAGTAGATATAATAAGAGGGCAATAAGTGTTATTTACAATCTAAAACCGAGTATTTTAGAAAAAAATTTAAAGAAATAAATATATTAACTTAGGCCTCTCAGCATATCTACGAAAATTAATGTTTACAAAAACAAAGGTACTTTTGGTAAAAAAGTGATACACCGTAACCTGTAAACACAAGGAAAAATACAAGCTAGTATTACCAGTTTCTCAACTTCACAGAGTCAGTAATTCGTTCTTAGGACAATGTATACGCTAATATAACAAAATCTCAGAAAACATCCAAGGTCACTCTGTTACCAAGTTTAAATATTTAATTAAATACAATCTATATAAGAAGGATAATTATACAATAAATGAATACATGGTTGATGGAGAACCCCTGGGAATGAGGTAGTCGCTTTTAAGCTGTTTCTAAAGTAAATTTTGAAAATATTTTATAACCAGATTGTAAAACTTATATAATAAAATCCCGCTGAGTTTTTTGCTGGTTCTTCCCAGTACAGAGGTTTTTTTCGAACCAGTGGTAAAATAAAAATTACTCTCAATAAGAATTACATGCAATGTATATTGAATAAAAAGTTATTCTATTCTATACTAATCCACACGTGACCATGGGTGCTGTAAAGTGTTCGAAACGTCGGGAATATAAAAAAAGATTTTATACGCGATATAATCCGTAAAAACTAATTTTATGTAAATGTTTATTGTTCACGTTAATATAATAAGTCATTTTAAATATAGATGTCTTTGGGTCAGAGCATCCACTTACCATCAGGTGAACTGTGTGCGCCTTTGTCACCCAGTTACATTAAAAAAACCGAGCATAGCCCTTTATATAGTTCGCTGAGCGACCTTTAGCGTCTAAGCTCTGCAGCTTTTTCTGTAAAAACGATTAGAGATCTCACTAGTGTCGAACCATCTGGATTAGTTTATTTTAGTTATTTCCATAGCATAATATCATACTCGTACGGGATTTTGCTATGGGTAAATGCGGCTGATTTAAAAACTGTTTTTTTAGCGGAATAGAGTCATAAGAGATATTTAAAACTTGAACCGAGAGTCTCTTAGAGAATAATTTAAAGAAATAAGTATATTAACTTCAACCTCTCAGTATATCTACGAAAATATAAAGTATGTTCACAAAAACAAAGGTAGTTTATTAAAAAATGTGATATACACTCTGTAAACACTAGGAAAATACAAGCTAGTGATACCAGTTTCTCGACTACAAAGAGTCAGTTATTCATTCTTGGGGCAATGTATACGCTATTACAACAAAGTCCCAGAAAATATTCAAGGTCTCTCTATTACCAAGTTTAAATATTTAATCAAACAAAAACTGTATAAAAAGGGTTTTCCTAATATAACTAAATACATGGTTGATGATGAATGACCCCTGGGAATGAGGTGGTCGTTTCCAAGCTGTTTCTAAAATACGTTTTGTATATATTTTGTGACCATTCACATCGTAAAATTTATTTAAAAAAAGTCCCGCTGTGTTTCTTGCTGGTTCTTCCCAGTACAGAGGTTTTTCCGAAACAGTGATAAAGTAAAAAATGATTTTCAATAATAATTACATTTAATCTATATTGAATAAAATTATTTTATTTAATTCTTGAATAAAACTATTATTTACGGATTTTATCGCGTTTAATTACTTTAATTTATTTTTATTATTATCCCGACGTTTCGGGTGCTTTACAGCACCCATGGTCACGGGGGGGACTGAGATGTTTGACGTTCCAATGTCATAGTTAGTCCGGCTACCTTCAGTTTTTTTTTATTTTAATATTAATTTTTGGTCCGATTTACGCAAAACGAGCTTATAGTATCCTGAAGTCTTGCAGTGGTATGCTTGGGTTTGGGTTTAATTTTGTTAATTTTAGGATCCCAAGCAGATGGTAGCACCCAACCATCTTCTCTATTGAAATTTGGATGTTTTTTAATTTCAATAGCCTCGCGTATCATCCTTGGTAGGAATCGGTGTTTTTTGCGAGAATTTGTGGTTTATCAAATCTAATATAATGATTGTGGTATATTGTTTGTAGTTTAGTATCTCATATGTTTAGCTTTACGCTGGCAATACACGTTGGCCAAGCCTCAGCCAACGCGAGCGTAGGCAAATTGATACAAGGCGAGTGCTAAAGTCTACACGTTGGTCAAGTTCGAAAGAGACTAATCCCAAGGCCACTGTTCACGAGTTTTTGTGAAGCTATCTACATGTTGGCTGTAATTAGTTGTCATTGAGAATTGGGACGATATGGACGACGTAGAAATTATTGCCGCATCTGCAATTTATTTAATGAGTGCATATAATTATTATATATCAGTGTACTCCGTAGTAAAGTCTTTGGGTTTCCGAATAACGGGTTCATTTTTGTATATTTTCAAAAACTTAAAGGTGTCCTCGTTAGTACAGTGACATTGTCGAAATTATTTAAACACAGAGTACTTTTTTACATAGGATTTTAAAGTTGCAATTTAATTAAACAATATATCACCGGGACGTACGCCTGACATGGCCGTCGTCAACATGTGGACACGACTTGCCGAGCATAAGCGAGCGCCTTTGATTTGTGCAGAAAAACCAACACCGTTCCGAAGTGAACGAGCCGTAGCGAGCGAGCCAAACGAACCGTATACACGTTGGCGCTCGCCTGCACTCGGCCAGCTAGGCGAGCGTCGACGAGTAATGGCGAGGCTAGACCAATGGGGTGTCTATACGTTGGCACTCGTCTTCGCTCGGCCAACATGTATAGCCGGCATTAGATATAGGGTAGACTCGAAAAACGATTGTAAGACGATTTCGGGCGGTGGCAGTCTCGCAATAAACGTGGAACAAATACTCGTAAGAATGTCTTATTTCGCAGTGGCGACGAGGAATATTATCATAATAAAATATGGCAAACATGGGTAGAATCGGAGAATTCGATGTTTCAAATGGCAATTGGAGTTCATATTGTGAAAGGTTGGAAATGTATTTTCTGGTTAATGGCGTCAAAGAAGAATTAAAGTTACCTACGTTGATATCTGTGGTTGGCGAAAGTGGATATGAACTGATGACTAACCTGTGCAGCCCAATTAAACCCGCTAAAATGAAATACGACGATGTTGTAAGAATAATGAGCGATTATTTGCAACCAAAAGCGTCAATTCTAGCAGAGCGCTATAAGTTTCGCCAACGTAGGCAGAGTGAAAACGAAACAGTATCTCAGTTTGTAACGGATTTAAAACGTTTGGCAAAATCGTGCGAATTCAAAGATAGTTTGGAAGAAAATATGAGAGATCAATTTGTGTGCGGTCTACGCAGTGATATGATGCGTCAACGACTTTTTGCTGAGGATTCTTTAACTTGGCCTCTCCCAGAGCCCACTTCTTATATCGGTCTTTGATAAACCTGTGATAAATTTTAAATAACTGATAGAACGCCTCACGTCACAACCCGTAATTAAACTAGGTCTCTAAAGTGCAAAAAAAGGGCACAGTGAAATTAGCTACGTCAATGGAAGCAGCCCAGCGTGACTCATCAGTGGTAGATTGCACGGGCCGCGGCGCGAGCACCTCTGGTATCGCCATTGCGAACGAAAATTTAACAAGGGTAGTAAAACAAGAGCGACAAAGGATGAGCACGGCAGACTATCAAGTGACCGAAGTGAATAAGGTGCAAATGAGTCCCTGTACAGCGTGTTCCCGCCATATTTGGCGACAATGTCCGTATCATAACTACAAATGTGATATTTGCGGCAAAATTGGACATTTAAAACGGGTGTGCTCGCTCGGCGAGAGACATCAAAATAAAAGTACCAACAGGCGCGTGTGGACCTCGAGTACGGGATCAACTGGTATTCGCGGTTCAGTGCACGGCAGAGGCACTGGCTCCGGCGTGCGGCACTGGCAAGGCTACGTGCGTCATGAGCGCGCCCACCGCGTAGCTGAGAGGGAGGAGGACCCCTCCGCACCGGCATCGGCAAGCGAGGGCGAAGAAAACGAGCATCCAATGTTCCAAATATCTTTGAGGGACTACAAACTGGTTAGCATTCCTATTAGTGTTGACAATAATGTATTATTAATGGAGATTGACACAGGCTCAGCATTATCTTGTATAAGTTATAATTTGTATATAGAAAAATTTTAACATTTGGCATTGTTACCCCGTAAATTAACACTTTCATTTTATGACGGCAGTAAAGCTCAGCCAGCCGGTTATATAGAGGCCCCAGTACAATACAACGGTAAATGTAAGTACTTGATTTGTATGTAATAGAAAATGGGACAACCATATTGTTGGGAAGACAATGGTTAGCTGAATTGGGGATTGATATCCCAAAATTTCACGTAAATAGAATAAGTTGTACACAAGACTGTGATAAAATGGAAAGTTTAAACATGTTATTATATTAGTTTACAGATTTAAACACTTATTCGATGGCGGTCTGGGGCGGTTTAGCGGTGGGCAAGCAACGCTGCGCGTCCGGGCCGGCGCCGCGCCGGTGTTCTGTCGCGCGCGGCCGGTGCCGTACGCGATGCGCGAGCGGGTCGATGCCGAGCTGGACGCCATGCTGCAGGCCGGAGTCATCGAGCCGGTTGACGCCTCCGATTGGACCTCACCATTGGTATTAGTAAATAAACCGGACGGGTCGCTTCGTATTTGCGCAGACTATAAGGTAACATTAAACCGTGTCTTACTGGTGGATAAATTTCCGGTTCCCAAAATTGAAGATTTACTATCGAATCTTAGCGGTTGTAATTGGTTCAGTAAGGTAAGACTTGTCCCAGGCCTACAACCAAATAGAATTAGATGGGTCAAAAAAGTATACGGTAATAAATAAACATAGGGGGCTTTATATGTACAATCGTCTAGTTTACGGTTTGGCTTCCAGTCCCGGTATTTTTCAAAGAATTATGATAAATCTTTTGAAGGATATGTCTAACACGGTGGTGTTCTTAGACGATATTTTGATTTATAGTGTATCTGAAAAAGATCACCTAGATACATTGCGTAAGGTACTGTCAAGGTTAAGCCAAAACGGGTTTAAAATTAAGAAACGAAAATGCGTATTTTTTGCGAACGAAGTAAAATATCTCGGTTACATTGTAAACAAAGACGGTATAAAAGTTGATAACGAAAAGATAAAAGCCATTTTAAATTTACGTGAACCTAATGACGCATCCGAATTGCGGTCATTTTTAGGAATGGTTAATTTTTATTGTAGATTTATAAAGAATTTAAGTTTTTACCTGAATACATTTTACCCAATTTTAAAAAAAAGGTAGGCATTGGTTTTGGGGGAAAGAGCAAAAGCAAGCGTTTCAGAATGTGAAATTATTATTAAGTAAAGCTGAGGTGTTAGATCACTATGACACGCGGCTGCCAGTGGTGGTGACGTGCGACGCCAGCTCGCGCGGCGTGGGAGCGGTGCTGGCGCAGCAGCGGGCCGGCCGCGAGCGCCCAGTCGCGTACGCTTCGCGAATTCTCACGCCCGCGGAAATAAATTACAGCCAAATAGAAAAAGAGGCTTTGGCGATTGTCTTCGTATTAAAAAAATTCCATCAATATTTATATGGGCGAGAATTTGTACTTAGAACGGATCACAAGCCCTTAGTGAGTATTTTCGATCCCGGGCACAGTATTCCTAATATGACGGCTAGTAGACTACAGCGCTGGGCATTAATTGTATCTTCGTATAATTTTAAGATTGAATTTATAAGTACCGAGCGTAATACGGCCGACGCGTTATATCGTATGATAAAAACTTATAAAGAAACTGGTTCTTGCGAACAAAGCGACGAACCGGAGCAAACGTATTTGCATTTCGCGACGGAAGCGTTACTCTTAGACTATAACATACTAAAAAAGAAACTGTACATGATCCTATTTTAAGCAGAGTTATTAGTTATATAAGAGACGGCTGGCCGGGAGAATTGGATATTAAAGAATTAAAACCTTATTATAACAGAAAAATCGAACTATATACGGAACATGATTGCGTAATGTGGGGCCGTCGTGTTGTGATCCCGAGCGTCGGTAGGTCTAAAGTTTTAAAAGAGTTGCACGACTCGCACATGGGCATGGTTAAAACAAAAGGGTTAGCGCGCAGTTACGTATGGTGGCCGGGAATAGATGAAGATATAGAGAAGTTATGTCGGTCGTGTCAGGTGTGCTTAGAGGTGGCGGACGCGCCTCCCGCCCATGTGATTCGCTCGTGGCCTTGGCCAGATCGTCCTTGGTCCCGTTTACACGTAGATTTTTTCGGCCCAATCGCAGGGAACACGTACTTAGTCCTAATTGACGCGTGCACTAAATGGATGGAGGTAATAAAAATGTCTTCTACCAACGCTAAGGCGGTGATAAAAGCGCTAAGAGAAATATGGTCTGGGTTCGGTTTACCAAAACAATTAGTTTCGGATAACGGTCCACCTTTCATAAGTTTAGAATTTAAACAGTTTTTGGAGAACAATGGAATACGACACACGTTTTCTGCTCCATATCTTCCTTCGTCCAACGGAGCGGCCGAAAATGCAGTTAAAACCTGTAAAAAAGTTGTAAAGAAAGCCCTTTATCAGAATTTAGACGTAGACACGGCTCTCTTTAGATTTCTATTAGTTTACAGAAATACCGAACATTGCACTACAGGAGAAAGTCCGGCAAAATTATTACAAGGCCGTTCGTTGCGGATGTGACTCGATTGTTTAAAACCGGAGCGCGCAGATCGCGTTAATGCAGCGCAAAGACGCCAGCAGTTGGCAGCAGGCGGGTCACAGCGGTGTTTTAACGAGGGGGATGAGATTTTATACCGTAACTACGGCACGGGTAAGAAATGGTTGGACGGAAAAGTTCAGTTGCGGCTGGGTAGCACTGACTATGAAATTTTGGGCAGCGATGGAAGTTCACATCACCGACACGCAGACCAGCTAAGACACAGATTTAATTTTCCTTTGCAAGACCCGATCACGATTAAAGAGTCATCCAGGCGTAATTTAATAAATCCGTTTCTAATCAACGTAACTAGTAATACTAATAACCCAGGGGAAGGTCCGGCGTCGTTGGCCGGCACGATGGCCGGTGCGGCGGGAGCACAGCGTGGCATGGCATCGCCTGATATTAATAATGCTATACAACCACAATGTGTTGAGCCCGAATTAAACCGCCGTTACCCTGTAAGAAACAGACTACCGCCAGTACGGTTTCATTCATTAACATAGTGATTTATTTTATATATATAATTTAGTTATCTCGTGTTACGGGAATCTCTATGTCATAGAATAAATGTTTAAGATTAAAATAGTTTTATATAAAAGTTAGTTAAGTTTATTATTTAAGACATTTATATTGTATTAAGGGTGGAGGTGTGGTATATTGTTTGTAGTTAAGTATCTCATATGTTTAGCTTTAGATATAGGGTAGACTCGAAAAACGATTGTAGGACGATTTCGGGCGGTGGCAGTCTCGCAATAAACGTGGAACAAATAAGAGTGTCTTATTTCGCAATGGTGGGGACGATCTTGAACATGTTCGCAGACTGCAGACTTTCCTTCTTCTGCGAACATAGTCATAGTCATAGTCATAGTCATTTATTCCTTAGAACAATATTACATTGTATTGGAAAATTAATTAAACAAAATCAGAAATTACGTTAACATGCAATTGACTTAAATAAAACAAAAATCGAATAAAATTTAAATATCATTTGACAATCATTCTATATACTTATATACATTCAATACTTTTCATGTCATAATTAAATATTTTTCATGTCATAATAGATTAAAATATAGTACATAAACAAAAAAAAATTAACATTCATTAAGTTTATTTTTGTCATTTAGGTATTCGTCAACTGAGTAGTAGCTTTTCTTAATTAATAATGATTTGAGTTTATTTTGGAATTTACGGTGGCAATAAATAACTTTAAA
Organism: Parnassius smintheus behrii; assembly: GCA_036936625.1. Taxonomy (NCBI): domain Eukaryota; kingdom Metazoa; phylum Arthropoda; class Insecta; order Lepidoptera; family Papilionidae; genus Parnassius; species Parnassius smintheus. The sequence goes on from JAUPFT010000001.1 coordinate 4,029,506, forward strand.
TGAGATAGGTAAGGAATTAAATAGTGCAATGACTTGATGCCTTGTGCTGTGGCGTACAACATTCAAAGTTGGTGTAATTGAAGTTTTTAAATCTTTTCGACGTGTCATTTCTCTCTTTTTCCTTTCTTCGTTTGTTTCATATTTGTAAAAATTTTTTACTAAGTATGTAAGTGAAACTAAGATATACAGAGAGGGAACCGTAAGTATGTCAAGTTTTCGAAAATATTCTTTACACGACTCAATTTGTGGAATACGTAACATGGTGCGGATCGCTCTTTTTTGTAATACAAACGCTTTCTTAATATTATATTTATAACTGTTGCCCCAGAATTGTATGCTATAACGAAGTTGTGATTCTACTAGAGCAAAATAAACCAACTTAAGCTGCTTTAACGTAACTTCGTCTCGTAAACTTCTTAAGGCATAGCATGCTGAACTGATAGTAGATTCTAGTGCTGTCATTTCCTTTTTCCAGTTCAAGTACATGTCAATGTGGATTCCTAGAAATTTTACTGTTTGAACAGATTCAATATTTTTACCGTCAATGTTAATGTTTATTGAGTCCTTTTGTCTTGCTGTAGATTTGAAAAGCATTGCGTACGTTTTATTTGTATTTAGTAGTAGATCGTTAGTAGCAAACCAATTTTTAGTCATACAGTGTGCTTTTCATTTTAGTATTTAGTTCGTCTATCGAGTTAGCAGATACAATCGCGTTTGTATCATCCGCATAAATAGTTAGCTTTACGTCTTGCTGTTTGGTATGTATGTAAGCAGTTAAATCATTAATGAATATTATAAATAATATGGGTCCCAAAATGGAGCCTTGTGGAACACCCTTCTTTAAGGTTTTCAATTTAGATTTGTATATCGTTTCAACGCCGTCTATTATTGTTTTAATCTCAACAAATTGTTTTCTATTTGATAAGTAGGATTCAAATAACCTTAAGATTGAGCCTCTAACTCCGTAATGTTCCAATTTCAGTAGTAGTATATTATGATTTATCGTGTCAAAAGCCGAACTCAAGTCTAAAAAAAGACCTCCTACCTTATATTTATCATTGAGTCTACATACTACATCATCGACTAGCGTATTTATAGCATCTATAGTACCTACACGCGTTTGATAACCAAATTGCCTCTCACTTAATATATTATTTTGTCGCAAATGTGCTACTAGTCTTACCTTTATCAGCTTTTCATAAATTTTAGATAAAATTGGTAGCAAGGAAATCGGTCTATAGTTTTTGGGGTCCATTTTACTTCCCTTTTTATGCAACGGAAGAACTCGTGCAACCTTAAGCTGATCAGGAAACAGAGATTGTTCCACACACTTATTGAAAAGATAAGCTAAAGATTCAGCCAATATATCAATATTATCTTTAATAATCTTGATGGGTATTTCATCATAACCATGTGATCTTTTATTTTCCATTTCCTTAACTGTTTTTAAAATTTCATGGCTAGTAATAATCTTAAAAGGCATGTCTGTTACAATTTTCTGCACACTTTGTTTGAGAATCAATTGTGCGGAGATTGTATCGCTAGCATTATTGCTTAATGAATTAGTTTCACTAAAATGGCTTGAGAAAACATTTGCTACATCCTGTTTATTACTTACGATGTTATTGTTTACCTTTAGTAGTATATTCTCTTCTTTTTTACGAAACGAATTTTTCCTACTTCCATTTACAATATTCCAGATTTCTTTATTAGAATTTAACGCCGACTCAATTTTTCTTTGTATAGCTATTTGTTTTGCTTTTCTCAATATTCTTCTATATATCTGTATATATGACCTTTTATATTTATCTGCAAACACTCCATTACATATTTTAACATTTAATGTCAGAAACCTTTTCATTTTACTTGAAACCCTAATACCTTTAGTGATCCACTGTAATGTATTTTTTTTAGGATGTATTTTTCTCGTCCCTTTCTTATAACAAGTTTTGAAAGTGTAACTTAATTTATTGAGAAAAGAATTTATTCCTAAATTGTGCCAATTTATTTTGCTAATTTGCTTTCTAAATTCTGCTGAGTTGTGGTCACTTAAAACTCTACGACTAATTTTTATACTTTCATTCATGTTACAAATCATTTTATTTTCCAATTCTACTGTACAAAATAAACCAGCGTGACCGTCTGCGAGACCATTATGCTCTACTCTACTGTCAATATTTGTTGTATCTATATTAGTAATTACATTGTCAAGACAAGATGATACATCATTGCGCAAAAAGGTTGCTGAGTCAATTAAATATTTGAAATTATAACAAGTCAACAAGTTCAAAAATTCATTTTTTTTGTTTATCATTGTTCAATAAATTAATGTTGAAGTCACCGCACAATATAAATTTCTTATTAAAAAAAATGTTCAGAAAATCGCTCTAATCTTTCCATAAAAAGATCAAAATTTTTCTGTATAGGATTTCGATAGCAACAACAAACATAAATATGTGAGTTTAGGTCTTTAACACCACAAATTTCAAAATGTTCAGATTTATATAGTTTTTTGCAGAAGGCATCTTCCTCACATTTAACATCATTTAAACCCAATATCATCGAACCACCTCGTATTTTGTTTGTTCGGAAATTGTAAGCTACTAATTTATAACCTTCTAATTTAAATATAGGAGCTGAAACCTCATTTAAGAAATGTTCACAAAAACAAACGTATTGTAACTCAGATTTTACAGAATTGATATACAATTCTATCTCATATTTTTTATTTGTTACACCACAGACGTTTTGATAGAAAACATTCATTGTTTTTTTTTTGGGCAGCTGACTTATTGTATTATTATTGACGAAAAAGCGAAGTGCCTGCAGTGCACTTCATATTATTAGCTGTTTGAATTACAATGCAAGGAGCATTTGCCCTTATAGTATTATTATTATTATTATTCGAGCTGCGTAGTTTGGTTATAAAGTTAATATAGTTTATTTTATATGTCACTCTCAATATTTCACGAAGAATTAGTTTTGCAGCTGTATTTAAATTTTTATATCCACGACCATCATTATGAGCATTATTATACATCAAGGGCACAAAAGACGCATGACTGAAGCTTTTACAAATCCACTGAACTAGGTTATTTAGCTTTGTTTCATTAAAATAATAATTTTTTTGAATTTCACATACAACAACATTTGTACATTTAATTTGGTGTAACGTATAATACAAAAATGATTGCAATTCCATTAGATCATTATCATTTGAACCACCAAGTATAATTACATAATCCTCCTTAGTAAAGTCCATGCAGAGAGTATTACATGAATTTAATAATTCATTCAGCTTTGCATTCGGCTTTAAAAAACATGTAACATGATAATCATTCCCTAGTAAACTTTGTAATTTGCTTCTCAAACCGCGACCTGCTTGATCTGACAATATCATGACTCGATGTTTGACGTTTTGTTGAGTGTGTGAAGTTCGAGTTTCGTTGAGCGAACTTGCTATAGTGCCACGTGACCTCACGCAAGGTGTATCATTTATACCTGAAACAGTGTTCTTAATCGGTGTGCTGTTTCGTGTATTTGAGATAGATGCCATCCCTTCAATCGGTTTGTAACAGCTTTGAAGGTTATCGAAACTTTTCGAGAAAGTACTATTAAGCTGCAACTTAATAGGTTTTGCGGATTTAATCAACTGCGGAGAAGCTAAACCTCCTAAAGATTTATATACTGAGTTTATTTTTCTATATTGTGGTGAGTAAAATCTTTTTGCTAAACCGGTTGAATTTCTTCTTAGGCCTTCTATCCCAATAGTTTCGTAGAATTGTAATTTATTTTCATAGTTCTGCAACTTTTTTTTTAACGAATTATTTTCAAGATTTAAGTTATCAATCTCATTGTTTGCCGTTATTAACTCCTGAGTCAGTTTTTCTATAGTAGATTTTAAATGTTCAACTTCCGTAGAATCTAATGTACTAATACAGGGCAGGCTTTGATATGTGTTATCGAGGAAGGATTCATCACTCATTTGATTGTATAATCTGGTTTTATTTCTTTGTGTTATGTTGTCATAGTCTTCCTCCATTTTTGTGTAGAATTATTTTTTTTTATTTGCGCCCTCTAGTGTCAAAAGGTCGTGAGACCGTCGTATAAGTATTATTTATGTCAATTTATTCATGGAGTCGTTTGTTTAATAACAGATGGCGTTCGTATTGTATATATATTGTATTTGTAATTAACTCGTCTCGTCTTACATATTATTTCACAAAGCTAAACAAAATTTTGCGATGATGAGGATCGAACTTACGTTATTCGTGGTGTCTGACTGCGCGACACCAGCTATTATCCAAATGCGCCAGCGCGGTTATTAGTTACTGGTTGAATTTTTCGATATTAATGCTTTGCTTTTTATAAATATGACATTGAGTGCGAGTTTTCTGTTATGAATGGTCAAATTCAAACTGCAGTCATTTCACAAACACCCACTTTTAGTTTTTTTTATAGTTAATGTTATTTATGAATTTTAAACAATGAGGATTATATTTATTTCGTTTAATTTGTTTCTATCTAAGTTTTTAGCACCTTTTTTGTGTATTCACACTTCACTCAACCATAAAAATCCTTCATAATTATAGCAAGCAACTGTTATACTGTCACTGGTCAACAAATTTTTAATTTACACTTTTAACTATGTTTATACTTTGTTATAGTTTTGGATAACATTCACTGAGCTTATTTATGATGTAATTTTATTGTTTACACTAAAATTATTATTTACACACTGTATAGTATTTAAACGTAAATATATTCGTACGGAGCGTTTGTTTACTCAACGGCGCCCTCTGCTGAACTGAACTGAACATGTTCAAGATCGTCCCCACCATTACATTAGATTTGATAAACCACAAATTCTCGCAAAAGAACACCGATTCCTACCAAGGATGATACGCGAGGCTATTGAAATTAAAAAAAAACATCCAAATTTCAATAGAGAAGATGGTTGGGTGCTACCATCTGCTTGGGATCCTATAATTAACGAAATTAAACCCAAACCCAAGCATACCACTGCAAGACTTCATGATACTATAAGCTCGTTTTGCGTAAATCGGAACAAAAATTAATATTAATAAAAAAAATACACTGAAGGTAGCCGGACTAACTATGACATTGGGACGTCAAAAATCTCAGTCCGAAACGTCGGGATAATAATAAAAATAAATTAAAGTAATTAAACGCGATAAAATCCGTAAATAATAGTTTTATTCAATGTGTTGTCTTCGCGTAAATTTAAGAAATCATTATTTAATTCTATTCTATAGTAAATGTAAATAGCTCCACATAAATCTATTCTACCCAGGTAAAGCCCAACCCACTCGCTAGTCATAAATATATGTCATTTTAGGGAAAAAAAAAACTAGATTACAGCACCACCTACAGAATCATAGCAAGGCTATGAACCATTGTATTGACAAAAAAATGTATGAACATGACATCAGTCGGTCAGGATGTCAAGAAGTTAGAGGTTTACTAACAGACACGCCAACGATTTTTAATTTAATCATTCATTTATTTATTAATTTCACTGCTGAAAATAGGCTTTCTCCTTAGATTTCCCGATCCGGGGATACTTGAATAGTTGGTAGGATTTATACTATTTTAAGTTATTATCAAGAAGATATTGCTCTCCATCTTAATATTATTATATATGACATGATAATATTTTGTTTAATATATAACATGACATTTATTTCTGAAGACCATCGTAGCGAGCGTTATACATGGTAGATTCATGCTGTTGTACTGTGGTTAAAGCACGATTATTTCGGCTCGATCGAGAAACTACAGGAACACACCGGCAGACATATAGCAGTGTTTCGTATGGTGAGTGTAGGAACTGAAGGCCATTTTTACTTAAAACCACGCATCCCATATTAAATACGCACCAGCATTTCGATTCTTAATCGAGAATCGAATACAGAGTTAGATTGTCTACGGGTCTCAGCATCCTTATAACAACTTACAATCACGTGGACGATGTGCTCGTTTATCACTTTTATTGTATAAGAAAAGCGTTTATTATTTTAACTCACGTGTCAAGAGGATATAATTATGGTTAAATCACGATTGATTGATTGATCACGATTGATTGATTGATTTTATAACTTTTAACAAAAAGTAAAAACCGACCTCGAAATGCTAATTTTTTTTATTTATGAGGGGTAGAACTTTATCTCCAAATTTAAACATCACTCTTGAAGTTTAATCTATTTAATAAAAAAGAATCATCAAATTTGAAAGCCTGAATAAAAACTGCGAGGATATCGCGTAACATGCAGGCAAAAAAACATCCGAATTGAGAACCTCCTCGTTTTTGAAGTCGGTAAAAAAATTGGACTAATCTGACTGCTATCGGTCGTAAAAGGAAAAAAAGATATATTTTACAGATTTATTTGCGTTATCAAAGTAGCTTTTAGCTTAAGATTTGTAAAAACACTCTTTTTACAAATACTCTTATTACTTACGTAAGTTAAAACAAGTATTGGCAAGTGAAACGCTATAAATAATCTGTATATACTTTTCCCTTTTAGTTGATTTCGTTCGGAAATTAAACGAATTCAATAAAAAAATACATTTACAATATTATGTTTAACAAAGAAAGAACTGTGTACTTTGAAAAACGCAGAAACCAAGCCAAAACTAGTAACCAATAGAAAGAAGAAACATTTGAGCCTATGTATCAAGAAATATCTTATATTAATAGGCTTCTATACCGTTCACCCGTTACAACCTATTTTTTCTAGATAGTAAAAAAATCAACCAATATATAACGCAATAATATACATATAAATTTATAGCCTTTCCATCGTCATCTCACACGGGCTACAGAATTTCAACACGAACTGTATGTGTGTAACCTGTATGAATTGTGTAAGATAAAATTAATTTTATTATTATGAGTTATTTATAGAGAGAAATGATTAAATAAAAAATATAACGTTTTAATTTCTGCCCTTTATGGAGGCATATAAGTTGTAACAGGTTGATTTCTTAAATTTACGCGAACACTACACATTGAATAAAACTATTATTTACGGATTTTATCGCGTTTAATTACTTTTAATTTATTTTTATTATTATCCCGACGTTTCGGGTGCTTTACAGCGCCCATGGTCACGGGGGGTGACAACTTTTATCGGACGAAAGTACATATAAAAAGGTCAAAACAGACCCTACAACCAACACGCTTAAAACAACTAGCGATTTAATAAAGAAATACTCCGAAAAATTAAATCTCGACGTGAATTCGCTAATACCATCATGTGTCAAACCACCGAGGTTGTATGGGTTACCGAAGATACACAAACCAAACGCTCCACTACGCCCGATAGTGAGCCAGATCGATTCACCAACTTATAAGCTGGCACAATACTTAGCAAAAATACTATCACCACTAAGAGGACATACCAGAGCACACACAAAGGATTCATACCATTTTGTGAGTGAGATAAAAGACCTACATCTCGCTAACAATGAAACTATGGTCAGTTTTGATGTTCAGTCACTATTTACATGCCTACCTATTATGGACTGCATCTCAATTGTAACTAGGAAGCTAGAAGAAAATAACATGCCTCAAGAATATGCAATACTACTTGAACATTGCCTCACATCTGGCTATCTATTGTGGAAGGAGGAGTTCTACAAGCAAGTAGATGGTGTGGCGATGGGCTCACCTGTGTCTCCCATAGTCGCCGACATATTCATGGAGGACTTTGAGGAGAAAGCCCTTCTTACTGCTCCTGTAAATCCAAGGTTCTACAAGCGGTACGTAGACGACACCTTCACAATTTTACCATCTGACAAAGTAACTGCATTTTTAGACCACCTTAACTCCATAAACTCTAAAATACAATTCACAATGGAGTTAGAGGCAAATAATTCTTTAGCTTTCCTAGATGTTTTAGTCATCCGAAATCCTGATAACACTATTGGTCACACTGTGTATAGGAAAAAGACCCATACCAACCGATATCTAAATGGTGAATCTCACCATCATCCTTCACAGTTAGCTACCGTGGGTAAATCTTTGTTTCAGAGAGCACGAGGGATCTGTGACAGAAAACATCTGGCCGCGGAGCTTCAGCACGTCAAGCAAGTATTGCAAGACAACAAGCTTCGGGTCCCGCGCCTACGTCACAGTGAACGAGTGAAGCCGGCCACAGTCGAGCGCGCGCCTGCTCTACTACCATATGTTAGAGGAGTCACGGACAAGATTGGTTACATCTTGAAGCGAGCGTCCATTAAGACATACTACAAGCCGCTGAAGAAGATTAGTCAATTTTTACCATCCATCAAATGTAATATTCCTCTACAAGATGCAGGTGTGTATAAGCTAGATTGTGAATGTGGTCTCTCTTACATAGGTCAAACAAAGAGATCTATAAAAACCCGCGTGAAGGAACATATAGCTGATGTGAAGCACCGACGCTCTGGGAAGTCTGCAGTCTGCGAACATGTTCAAGATCGTCCCCACCATTACATTAGATTTGATAGACCACAAATTCTCGCAAAAGAACACCGATCCCTACCAAGGATGATACGCGAGGCTATTGAAATTAAAAAACATCCAAATTTCAATAGAGAAGATGGTTGGGTGCTACCATCTGCTTGGGATCCTATAATTAACAAAATTAAACCCAAACCCAAGCATACCACTGCAAGACTTCATGATACTATAAGCTCGTTTTGCGTAAATCGGACCAAAAATTAATATTAAAAAACTGAAGGTAGCCGGACTAACTATGACATTGGGACGTCAAACATCTCAGTCCCTCCCGTGACCATGGGCGCTGTAAAGCACCCGAAACGTCGGGATAATAATAAAAATAAATTAAAAGTAATTAAACGCGATAAAATCCGTAAATAATAGTTTTATTCAATGTTGTAACAGGTTATTTATACATATAAATAAAATTGAAGTGTCTGTCTGTAATATTGAAATAGCTGGCTGCTATTGAACTCAGGAAGCAAATGCAGTTTTTTATTTGCATATTTAGATATACTGTTAACACCATTCAAAAGTCCACTGCTGAACATAGTTCTCTCCCATAGCTTGCCTTATTTACTATAATAGTTAGGGGGGATATTTGCTATAGTTTGCACGTTTGGCAGGCCAATGGCAAATGCAGTTTTTTTATTTCTAAGTTATTATTAGGGAGGTGCTCCCATCTTCTATTTCAGTTTCTCGCTGTCACCTCTTACGACACTCATGGGACGATATGGGATAGTGATTATTCTTACACCGCCAGTTCAACTTTTCATTTTTTTAACTGTCTGTCTACCGCATAGCTACTATTCTAAATGGTTGAACCGATGGTTATAAAACTTTACTAACAGATAGAAAGCAATTTTATTACGAATCTAGCCTATATATGAACCGAAAAATTAAATTTTGAAAAGACCGGAAATTGATGTAACAAAATGAATTTCAAGCAGGATGGAATCTTTAATAAATAAAAGCAGTATAAATAAAAAGTAGTTGAAAATAGTGTTAAGATGTTCCTTTCGGATAAGCTTTTTGCGAAAGTTGCTGGAAACAAAAATGTAGTGAAATTTTATCAAAGAGATGCTTATCTCTTTTTACTTGAAAATAAATACTTCTTTCTTCTGTGTTATTGAGAAATGCAACCTCATTAGATGTAAATTAGATGAGAATAACTTGTTTATTTGAAGATATGCGAGTATAAGTCAACGTTTTTTAAGGATTTTTTCGATATTATTCGAGGAACTGGTTGCAAACAAATCGTTCTTAAAACAATTTAAAAAGGTTAACATTATTATATTTTATTTGAAACTTCATTTACACACCTGTTATATAGGCAGACTTAATGCCTAAGATATTCTTTACCAGTCTACCTTGTGGTGGGGCAGAGATAGTACGAAGTAGGTGTAGTAAAAAGTTAATATGAGAACAATAAACTAAAATAACAAAAACTTTGTAATACATGGAAATAAAATACATAAGATATACGTCGTATAAACCAGATACGGCAGTGATCTGTCACCAGTCATTAATTTGTTAATTACAGCTTGACAAAAGTCTACTATTGTACAAAGACTTCCCCTCCATAGATTACCTCATGGGGGATATATTTGCCACTGTTACTTTATTGTTATTTTATTAACACGAACGCTATATTTTTAGTTTTAAAAAGAAATACCAATACATTACTAATAACTTTTAACCACCCCTGCTAGGCTTAAAAGTGCTTTTAATAGTAGTGGTTCACGACAGCAGTTAAACAATGATATTCTAACTATAGATTGAATATGTGTTGATTGTTGTCTATTGTTTTATTCAATTGTTTAAGGTTAAAAATGAGGAGGTTCTTAATTATACTGTTTATTTTTAATATATGTTATCAATGATTTCGTTGACTATATACCGTTTTTAACTATTGTTTTTGGAGTTTGTTGGAGTTTACCCTTTTTGAAGCGTTTCATATAAAGTGCATGGTATGAAAAATTGGTTGGGTTAGTAAAAAGTTAAGCCATTATAGTTTGCCTCTGTGCAACATACTCGCGCATTTCATATAATAATGAATAATATTTCGTGTAATATGTTTTAACAAATTATTATAAATAAATAAATGAGTTCATTTACTTCCTTTGCTTACGCATATATTAAAATCAATTTTCAGGTGTAATCTTCGGTCACACATCGAAGCTAAGATGCACATTTTTTTTAGTAAATAGGTTATTTACACTTGCGATTATTGCTTTTTTTTTGGATAGATAATAAGTTACACATAATATTTATTATTAATTATTATTAAACCAATTATAAAACCGTCCGGATTCGCCTCACGCAAAGAATATGCCTCACGGCAATTTTCACGTTATTTATTTGCTTAAAAGTAGTAAGTAAAATTGATTATTTTATTAACTTAACAGACATACCAGGCGGTCCCATAATGAACTGGCCTGATATAGTTCAACGCGACGTGTCGCTACATGTTGTGTTGCATTAAATAGTACGTTTATCGTGCACTTAATATAAGAAACATTCATCGACATGAAATGCTTAGTCTTAGTTTAACAGGCATTTGAATAACGAGAATCGCGTATTTTTTCAAAATCATAAAATTTCTGTTTAAAGAAGGTTTATCCCCTGCCCAAATAAAAGAACGATTGGATGGCGTGTATAAAGGGTCTGCCCCCTCCTATAGCACAGTGAAAAATTGGGTGAAAGAGTTTCGCCTCGGGAGAGTAACCGTCGAAGACTTTGGCCACGACGGTCGACCTGTGGAAGTGCTCACTCCCGAAACGATTGCTCTTATCGAAGAGGAGGTTCTGAGTGACCGCCGTTTGAAGATTAGAGAAATTGCAGCAAGGTTTGGGCTCTCTAAAAGTACCGTTCATCGCGCGATCCATGAACATCTTCACATGAAAAAAGTGAGTGCAAGATGGGTACCGAAACTTCTTTCAGCGGTACAGAGACAGGAAAGAGTGCGCTGCGCTTCGGAGTTTTTGGATCTTTGTGGCGAAAATCCAAAGACTGTGATCGAGCGGCTAGTGACTGGTGATGAAACTATGATCTTGTATTATGATCCACAAAGCAAGCGCGAGTCAATGGAATGGCGTTATAAGGGTGAAAAGCCCCCTAGAAAGGCAAAGGTGCAACAATCGACTAAAAAACTGATGTGCACAATATTTTGGGATTTTCAAGGCATTTTGATGGTGGATTTTAAAGAACGTAATACAGTCGTGAACGGCGAATATTATGCTTCTTTAATATATAAATTACGAGACAAGATAAAGGAAAAACGAGGAGGCAAGCTGTCTAAAGGTGTCCTGTTGCTCCATAACAACGCCCCTGTTCATACCACTGGTGTTTCGAAGGATGCAGTTCGTCAATGCGGGTTCACAGAAGTTCAACATCCACCTTACAGTCCAGACATGGCCCCGTCCGACTATTATTTATTTCCAAATTTAAAGCGGGACTTAAGAGGAAGAAAATTTTCAAGCGATGAAGAGTTGCAGGCGGCCGTCTTCAGTCATTTTGAGGATAAAAAATGTGATTATTTTTATAAAGGTTTAGAGATGTTGATTCACAGATGTCAGAAATGTGTTAGTATTCATGGTGATTATATTGAAAAATAAAATTGGTTTCGTTTCATTTCCTTCATTGGTTCATAGTTAGGCCAATTCATTATGGGACCGCCTACGTATATGAACTTTTAGTTATCCCTGTGATATTGAATGTGATAACCTGATCACCCAGTATAATATTCTCAAATACCCTGACTATACCGTGAGGCGAAACCGGTAGGTTAAATAAATTAATTTATAATCGTCTTAAACCGGCGAGAATGTGGAGGGGGTCAGTTTGACCCTAACAAATTTAAATCGGCTAGATTTTTTATTTCGCGCGGGCGCACGATTTCGAATGTGTCAGTAGCTGTCACGAATAGACCACAGCGCACCCCGCACGCCTCTATTTAGTCGGCCGTCGCCTGCGATGGGAGTTGGACATGCGCAAAGCGAATAAGGGTAACATTTTTTTTTACGATTTTTTATTTTTGTTTTATTTGAATGTTGTTGTGCTTTTAGGTATTTTTGATTATAAATGCGTCGGCAAGAAAATCGAGATGAGTGGATAAGTCAAAAATTGATGGAATCAGACAGCGAAAATGAGTTCCTGTTAGAAAGCAGTGAAAATGATGATTTTATATTGCTAATGCAGTATATTTTCAGATGTTTTCTTTTAAAATATAAAGTTATTCACGTTGACGGTTTTGCACTATAAGAACTTCTTCCTACGCTTATAGTTAAAAAAAGGCTTAAGTTCCTTAGCCAAGACTCGATTTTAACCCTTATGGTTTAGATAATAAATTTCAATTATAGATTAATATTACAGCTCATATATGCTAAATCTAGACTATGGATTATACGGCTTTGTTTTATCGAGGCGTATGTTTATCATGCATTTTCTGCTTGAACTAGTCACGTAAGTAAAAATATCTGAAGTGTTTACTGGATATGTACAATTTTTGCTTATTTTTATTTTTTTATTTTAATATATAACTCAACTTAACTTTTGCATAAAGTTGATATTTTCATTTGCATTTCTAAAATGACCGTTATTATTGTTGATTTTCTAAAGTAAAGCATTTTTATTCTATACTCATAAGAATGACAAACGAGTAGATAGTCAACCTGATGGTCAGTGGATGCTGTGACCCGTAAACATCAACCCTGATTAAGGATCAAATTGCAAATATTATATAATTTTATAACAATACGAAAGGTACTTTTATGTAAATTGATAGTTAAAGTCACCCAAATTTCTCCTTAATTATTTCGAATGGCTATAAAGTATGAAAAAGATTATAAATATTTTTTATGTATGTTAAATGTGAATTGCATTTAATGTCAAAATAACAAACAATTCTCCATCCCAAGTTGAGTAATAGATCCTCTCGTTAACAACAGTTTAAGATGGAATATCAGTAATTTAACGGTAGATTAACGTTTCTGTCAGTTTGAGATAAAACACATTCAAAATTACGCACCATTTGTCTACAGAAACATACAATTTCAGGCAAACGTAGGAGCTCTCTTATCTCACGAATAATACTTACGGGTGTTCTGAGTACTTACCCCGCTTAGAAATAATAGGGTCACACAAAGGCGTTTTACGTTTAATACTGGTATTATATATATATATATATATATATATATATATATATATATATATATATATATATATATATATATATATATATATATATATATATATATATATATATATATATATATATATATATATATATATATATATATAATTCTAAATAATATTACACAATTAGCTAATAATACAAAAAGCATACCCACACGGTGGGTGTGGTTCAGCAATTGGAATTTATTTGATGATATCAGTTGTTTTATAATTTTGATTTTATAGCCATAGGACACTTGAGAAATTTGTATGTGGATAAAATTGAATTAATTTAGTTATGTAGGTGAGAACTCAAAAGCATAAGAAGTAATATTTGTTGCCTTGAATTACACTACTAACCTACTTCAATATAAATAAAATGAGAACATCATCATAGTCAATTTTTTTTATCGAAGAGGGGGCAAACGAGCATGCGGCTCACCTAATGTTAAGTGACTACCGCCGCCCATGATCAACCGCAACACCAGGGGAATTGCAGGTGCATTGCCGGCCCTTTAGAAAGGAGTAAGCTCTTTTCTTGAAGGTCCCCAGGTCGTATCGGTCCGGAAAAATCGCCGATGGTAAACTATTCCACAGAGAGGTTATACGTGGAAGAAAACTCCTTTTGAAACGTATAGTGGTGGACTGCAAAGCATCTAGATGGTGTGGATGATATCGGGACGTTTGCCGCGTAGTGCGTTCACGAAATTTGGTGGCTGGGAATAATCCGAACAATTCCTCAGAGCACTCCCCATGGTATATGAGAAATAAAATGCAAAGAGATGCAACATCTCTTCGCAGTGCCAGTGAATCGAGCCGATCGGAAAGCACTCGGTCGTCGACGATTCGAGCCGCTCTGCGCTGGATGCGGTCAAGTGGAAGGAGCTGGTACTGGGGATCCCCAGCCCAGAGATAGGAACAGTATTCCATGTGCGGCCGAACTTGCGCCTTGTAAAGTTGCAGTTAAATAAGCATTATTAAGGAGTACTTAAAAACTACTGGTCAGATCTTGATCAAATATGTATGGGACCACATGAGAAGCATCAGCATACAAATCAAAAAAAATCATCATCATCATCATCTTTTTTACAATCTTAATGAGATTTTTAATAAAATTAATGTTAGTAAGTAGTAAATTTTAAATTTATTTTCTTAATTGTTGCATATCGGACAGGGGTAAACTGTTGAGCCTAAAACTATATGTTTTTGTACTAAGATCATATTGTACATAGTTATGCAATAAATGTATCTTTATCTTTAAAAAATTAAGGTACACATTTATTTCTTTACCAAAAGTTTACTTGGAAATTAAAGTTACCATTTGGCAGATCGCTAATGCTCCGATCATTTCTTGTAAGCGCTTCGGATCCTACAAGAACGCTTTAATATTGAAAGCGTTGAAGCTAACGGATTTGAAAACAATTTAAAAACTCTCCAATGGCTACGCAAATAGGGAACTTTTTTATTTCTGTACTCAAAGGCTGTTCAAGAGACATGCTGAATACTACTACTTACTATGACCTATATATAAAAAGGCGTATTTTAACTGCATAACCTACTTATAGATATAAGTTTACAAAATAAAAGAGGAAAAGAAAACATCCCCAGTCTTCACCTTCGTGACCACGTGCTGTAAAACATTTGAGACGTTGCAAATCAAAAATAAATTTAATTGAGCGCAATAAAATCCGACGTAGTTGTTTTATTTAATGTTTAGTGTACGCGAAAATATAAGGGTTTTTATAAATAATAATAATAATAATTTATTATTCTTATATTAAAACCGAGCCGTGGTGGCTCAGATGGTTAGCGCTCGCTGTAAATTTCACAGTACGCGAGCAAACCGGGTTCGATCCCCGCCGGCACCAATGAAATTGTTAATTGCAATTTTAAGTGCTGATTTACCACGTGCTCGGCGGTGAAGGAAAACATCGTGAGGAAACCTGCATGTCAGAGAAAATAAGAAAAAAATATTTTGAAGACATGTGAAGTTCGCCAACACGCATTGGGGCAGCGCGGTGGACACTTCCTTGCTCTAAAACCCTCTCAGAAATGAGAGGAGGCCTGTGCTCAGCAGTGGGACGTATATAGGCTGTAACTTTACTTTACTTTATATTAAAACAAAAAGAGAAAATTAATAATAAATAATATGTCATCAAATGGGGTCGCTTAAAATTTGTTTTGCTACACTGTTACTGGCTATTGATTATGAAGGGTATTATTATATTTACAGTAATCGTCCTCCCTGTTATTTAAGTTTTAAGTTTTGATAATCTATCGGATTTTAGATGAATCAGGTCGCAAAAAATGTGTTGCAGTTAACCGAACATTACAAAAATTAAAACTCATCATTTTCACTTGTAAAATATAAATAAAATTAGTTTGAAATTTAATATACTTAATACTCACCTACATTTAGTTTTGTAATGCACCTCATTTTAAACCGATATAATGATTTATTAGTATCCGTAATTTTTTGTTAAACATTTTAATAACACCTTTTATAACGTAGGATTTATGTTTATACAATATTTTTGTTGAATTGTGAAACATTCTTACACGTGAACAAGTATCAAAAAAACCGACGTATTTCCATAACAAAGAGATATCGCCTTCTTGCGTAATAAAGCTGATTTAATGCGGATTCACAAAGCATTACAGAGGTAATTTACGTAATGCGCAGTAAGATGAAACAAGATTTATGTTTGCTCAGATCAATTTCAAAGATTGTTTGGAAACTGGAAACAAAGATTTTTTACTTTGTTCCATTTTATTTGCTTGATAAAAATATTTCGTGGCCACGTGAAGTCTAACAACTCGCATTTGTACAACGCGGCGAAATATTCCTTGTCCTAAAATTCTCTGAAGGTTACATTTAGGCTTTTTTTACATTGATTTCTTTTATGATATTTTCTTCTAATATTTTTCAATTTGCTAGACTTAGATGACTGCTGTACATGTGTATTTTCCACTTAATTTGACCAATTCGCTGGCACCAGCACACTTATGTAATATCGTGTAAAGAAAAAAGACCCATACAAACTGATATTTAAACGGTGAATTGCACTATGTCCTCACTATCATAACATACTTCAGAGTTAATTACCGTGGGCAAATTTTGGTCACGGAGAGCACGTGGAATCTGTGACTGTAAACACTTGGCCGAGCTTCAGTACTCCAAGCAGGTTCTGCACGACAGCAAGCTTAGGCTCCCGCGCCTACGTCACAGTCGAGCGTGTACCTGCTGTACTACCATATGTCAGAGGAGTCACAGACTAGATTGGCTTAGAGCTTCTATTAGAACATTCTTAAAACCGCCCAAGAATATTAGTCAGCTCTTACCATCCGTCAAGTCTCATATTCCTCTACCAGATGCAGGAGTGTACAAGCTCGATTGTGAATGAGGTATTTTATATAGGGCAAACAAGGAGATCGAATAGAACCCGCGTGAAAGCACCTGACTTGACTACCTGACGTGAAACATCAACGTTCCAGGAAGTCTGCAATTTATGATCATATCCTAGATGGCCTCCACCACTACATCAGATTTGATAGACCAAAAATCCTCGAAAGAACATTGATTCCTATGAAGCATGATACGTCAGGCTTTTTTTTTTTTTTTTTTTTTTTTTATAGAAGAGGGGGCAAACGAGCATGCGGCTCACCTGATGTTAAGTGACTACCGCCGCCCATGATCAACCGCAACACCAGGAGAATTGCGGGTGCGTTGCCGGCCCTTTAGAAAGGAGTAAGCTCTTTTCTTGAAGGTCCCCAGGTCGTATCGGTCCGGAAAAATCGCCGATGATAAACTATTCCACAGAGAGGTTGTACGTGGAAGAAAACTCCTTGTGAAACGTACAGTGGTGGACCGCCAAGCATCCAGATGGTGTGGATGGTATCGGGACGTTTGCCGTGTCGTGCGTTCACGAAATTTGGCGGCTGGGATTAATCCGAACAATTCCTCAGAGCACTCCCCGTGATAGATGCGATAAAATACGCAAAGAGATGCAACATCTCTTCGCAACGCCAGTGAATCGAGCCGATCGGAAAGCACTCCGTCGTCGACGATTCGAGCCGCTCTGCGCTGGATGCGGTCAAGTGGAAGGAGCTGGTACTGGGGAGCCCCAGCCCAGAGATGGGAACAGTATTCCATGTGCGGCCGAACCTGCGCCTTGTAAAGTTGCAGGCGGTGTGCCGGCATGAAATACTGTCCCGCTCTGCTGAGCACGCCAAGCTTTTTAGAGGCCAATTTGGCCTTCCCTTCCAAGTGACCACGAAACTGCACGTCACTCGATATGTCGACGCCGAGGATTCCGATACTGGCTGAGGCAACAAGGGGAGTGCCTTGAAACTGAGGGGATACGACAAAGGGGTTCTTTTTAGCGGTTAACGCGCAAACTTGTGTCTTCTGGGGGTTAAACTGGACTAGATTTAGTCGTCCCCAATCCGAGACTCTGTTCAGCAAAGACTCGACTTCAGACACAAGTTTGTCCCGGCACTCGGAGACGTTTTCCCGAGAAATATTGGCTCGGCCGGTGTAAAGAGCATCACCAGTGCTGTCATCTGCATAGCAATGAATGTTACGGGTATGCAACATATCATTGATATGCAGAAGAAACAGCGTTGGCGATAGCACGCAGCCCTGTGGAACACCAGCATTAATAGGCTTGCAATCGGAGCTTGCACCGTCTACAACGACCTTGATGCTCCGATCTGCAAGAAAGCTGGTGATCCAATTGCACAATTTCTCGGGAAGCCCATAGGAAGGGAGCTTCGAAAGAAGCGCTTTGTGCCAAACCCGATCGAAGGCCTTCGCAATGTCCAAACTAACGGCCAATGCCTCCCCCTTGAACTCTACTGCCTCCGCCCATCTGTGAGTGAGGTAGACCAGAAGATCACCAGCTGACCGACAACGGCGAAAACCGTATTGGCGGTCACTAATCAGCTGGTGATCCTCAAGGTACCTCATGAGCTGGCAGTTTACAATGGACTCCATTGTTTTGGAGAACAAGGAGGTGATGGCGATTGGCCGGTAGTTGGACGGGTCTGAGCGGTCGCCTTTTTTAGGGATCGGGTGGACGAAAGCCGTCTTCCACGATTTTGGGACTACGCCTAGGGAGTAGGAGTACCGGAAAAGACGCGTTAAAACCGGTGCCAACTCTGGAGCACACGTCCTCAGCACAATTGGGGGGATTCCGTCAGGCCCACTCGACTTGTGGATGTCCAGGGAGAGGAGTGCTTTGCGAACCGAGCGCTGTGTGAACTGCACTTCCGGCATGGAGCACTCACACCGCGGGATGGTCGGCGGCGTACTCCCCCCGTCATCGAGAGTCGAGTTAGACGCAAAGAAGGAGCCTAGAAGATCGGCTTTCTCCTTTGCAGTATGGGCCAGTGAGTCGTCCTCCCTGTGCAGAGATGGAAGAGATGGCTGACAGAAATTCCCCTGGACAGCCTTGGCGAGAGACCAGAATGCACGGGTTCCAGAAGGAAGGCGAACTAGTTTCTCGCCAATTCTGCCTATGTGCTCTGACTTTGCCTTGGCAATGACTCTTTTGAAGGACTTAGAGGCGGAATTATACTTCTTTTTTAGAGCGCTGGTGTTTACATCCCGGGACGCTGATGCATCAACCCAGGCTTGGTAGCACTCCTGCTTATAGCATGATGCTATTTTACAGGAGCGACCAAACCATGGCTGAGATTTGCCTCCAATGGGCACCACAGAGGAAGGAATAAAAAGTTCCATACCCTGAAGTACCACATCAGTAACAGAATCCGCAACAACGTTGGGATCATCCGGCGAGAAGCAAACCCGCCCCCAAGGGTAGGATGCAAAGAAAGACCGCATCCCATCCCAATCGGCTGACCTATAGTGCCAAACACGGCGGCAGCCTGCAGAATGCAACCGCGATTTCAGCGTGAGTGGCACAACACTCCGGATCAGATAATGGTCCGAGGAGCCTAAAGGGGCGTCGACGAAATCTGATATCCGTCCGGGTGAGAGGTCAGCAGAAGGTCCAACAGGGAAGGTGCATGATCCTCCACATCTGGAATCCGCGTAGGCGAAGTAACCAGTTGTGTCAGACCATATGCCAAGGCAAAATCATGAACAGATCTCCCCGCATGATCGGTTAAACGTGAACCGAGCCATTCGGCGTGATGGGCGTTAAAGTCGCCGAGGATCACGATCTCTACGGAGGGGATCTGCTGTAGCAACGAATCTGCAGCCATTTGGACGTGGTCGAAGAGTCGGTCTGTTTCGGCATTACCGCTGTGGGACCTATAGAGGCACCCGTAGACGCGCGGATGGTCGTCGCTGTCTACGCGTAGCCAAAGGATGGACAGGTCCGAACCTTCAAGTCTGCCGAGGCGTCGAGAACAGATGTCCTCTCTGACGTAAACGCAAACTCCAGCCCGAGGCACAAAGGAGTGTTCCAGTTTGTACCCCGGGCAGGAGAGATACGAAACATCAGCCGGAGAGGACACCTGCGTCTCGGTCAGAAAGAGCAGAGCCGGCCTCGCCGTCTCGAGATGGTAGTGGACGGCGTTTAGGTTGGAGTGAAGTCCCCTGATATTGCAGAAATTCACGGACAGCGTGGCAGGGGTCGCCTTGGTCTTGTTGCTCCGTTTGCCCCGAGCAGTTTTAGTCTTGAGCGGAATTTCGCCCCCCCCCAGAATACGCGGGGCAGCCTGAGCACCCACGCTCAGAAGTGGAGAAACATGGTCGTGGATGCTCAGCGAGGGATTCTCCAGGGGTGCTGGTACCCTCCTGGGGTAGTCTATCTTTATTTAATTCCGCTACCATGTTGATGGGGGGGGGGGGGGGATTTGGGCCTCCGGCCACCTGCACTCACCAGACGAAACGCGGAAGCAGAACTTCCACTTCACGCCGGTATTCTGTGAGGTCGTGGTACCACCCCGGTTTGAGCCGGCCCATACGTGCAACAGCAAAGCTGCCGCATGGCTCTACCACTGTTAAAACTGTATGAGGCTATTGAAATTAAAAAAAAACATCTTCATTTTAATAGATAAGAAGGCTGGGTACTAGCCCCTGTGTGTGTGTAATAAATAAAATTAAAACTAAGCTCATACATACCACTGCAAGACTTCAACACACAGTAAGTTCATTCTGCATAGATAGAAACATAAATAATAATTAAAAAGCTGAAGTTACTCCGGGTTAACATTGACATCGGAACGTCTGTCACCTCAGTCTCCCGTGACCATGGGTGCTGGAAAGCGTCTCATACAGCTTGAGACAACGGAAGAAGACAATAGGTGCACACAACACGTCTAATTATTTCGTATTTTACTTTGATTTTGATGGTGTGTGCACACACCTCACACCGTTTTTAATGTATTCTTTTGGACTAATTGAATTTATTTTTTCTGTACAATCGTCATGTTTTCCTGCAAATTTATTCAAATTCCTGATTTTACTGGCTTCCACTTGAGTGTTAACAAATAGCTGATCTCGCGTAACTCTAATAAATTTATTACATAATTTTCGAGGTTTGTCAAACCAATTTATATACAAATATTACTGAACTATTTTACCTGACTCACCATCATTACAACCACTGCTGAAAATGGGCTCCCCAAAAGACAGTAACTATAACAACGAACTATATGTTAACATTCCTTTCTCTTAATTCTACCATTGGACAACCAGGCGGTCGGTGGGTCCTCAATCCTTTTTTTTGTCAATATTCCGAGCATTTAATTCCAAATGGTTTGCTTTGTATTTCGTTATGCGCGTAGAAAAGGAGTGAAATAATCTGCCTAGGACTTTAGGGCTTCATCACCAATTACCACCAGGTGGGTGTAGACAAGCACTGGCATATAATAGGTAAACTGTTCTACTATTTAATAACAATTCAAAGAAGTTAGCTTTCTTTTTTTATAAAAAGAAAAGCAGATCAGCTTTCGGTTTATATGATAGTATATGGTAACCGTCACCCATAAAAACTGCAACACTAGGGGCACGCTTTGTCGGCCTTTTAGAAAAAAGTAGACACCTTTCCTGAAGGTTCTGTAAAACATTTTGAATAAACTTTATATAACGTATGATTTATTTTTTATGTATGCTGAATTGTGAAACAATCTTACACGTTATCAAGTACCAAGAAAACCGACGTATTTCCATAACAAAGAGATATCGCCTTCTTGCATAATAAAGCTGATTTAATGTGGATTCACAAAGCATTACAGAGGTAATTTACGTAATGCGCAGTAGGATGAAACAAGATTTATGTTTGCTCAGATCGATTTAAAAGATTGTTTGGAAACCGGAAACAGGGATTTTTTACTTTGTTCCACTTTATTTGCTTAATAAAAATATTTCGTTGGCATGTGAAGTCTAACAACACGCCTTGGTCTAACGCGGTGAAATATTCCTTGTTCTAAAATTCTCTTACGAATAAATTAAGGGTTTGTTTTACATTAATTACTTTATCATGTATGTATGTTTATTAATTACTTTTATGAAGAGCCGTGGTTGTTCAGATGGTTAACGCTTGCTGAAAATATAGCAGAACCCGAGTAACCCGGGTTCGATCCCCGCTGGCACCAATGAAATTCTTAATTGCAATTTTAAGTGCTGATTTACCACATGCTTGGCGGTGAAGGAAAACATCGTGAAGAATTCTGCATGTCTGAGGAATGAGAAAAAAAATTTTGAAGTCATGTGAATTTCGCCAACACACATTGGGGCAGCGCGGCGGACACTTCCTTGACCTAAAACCCTTTCAGAAATGAGGGGAGGCTTGTGCCCAGCAGTGGGACGAATGTAGGCTGTAACTTTACTTTACTTTTTACATTTATGATTTTTTCTTCTGATTTTTATCAACTTGCTAGACTTTGATCACTAATATACATATTTATTTTCCAATTAATTTGAATTAATTCGCTGGCAACACCACACTTGATGCCGTGCAGTTTAGATTTTTTTTTTACTTATTATAAGTAAGTGCTTGATCACAATACCGCCTGTTGGCATACGGTGATGTGACCCTAGATGGTAAATGACACTGTACAAGCGTGACGGAGGTCTATTCACTCTTGCTTTGAAGTCGCTTAAATTGTATTCGAATGATAAAATAGACGCCAGAAAATTATTCCACTCCCTTGCTATATGCATTACAAAAGACCGTTTGGTTCTAATGCGTGAAATATCGACAACAAAGGTATTAAGATCTACCTACCGCCTGGATGATCGATGGTGAAAACGAGAGGGAGGTATTATAGGGGGGTAACCGAAATGCATCCTTTAGAATACTTGAAGACTGGCTATTCTGCGCCTGTTCTCGAGGCTGTAAAGGCTGGTTGCAACCAAGTCAAGGTCTCTTATTAGCTTATTAGCACATCTCTCCGCTGATTCCAACGCTGCAAGTTATCATTTTGCAACACCAGACCATATGTGACAGCAGTACTCTATACATGACCGGACTTGCACTCAATATGAGGTAAGAAGCTGAAGTAATGCCGCAAACTTGCATGATAACGGACGGACACCTAAACTCAATAAACCAACCATAGTTGAGGTTCGGAGAAAATGTAAGCCCTAACAACTGAAGGCGGTCACTTTAACCAAAAATATATTCCGGAAAGTTGTGTGTGGAGACGCTTGTGTTTTGGAGACGTTAAATGCCACACGATTGGTATCACTCCATTCGAAGGACATTACTCACAGGTATCTTTGCATGGGGCGATACTAATCAATCAAAAAAAAAAATACAAGTAGATAGCTGCTGTTACTATTGCTGCGGCTACTGAAGTACAGGATGTATATTATAAAATATTGGTGAATGTCATCATTTGATATCCCTTCTTCAAATTGATTTCGCAAGTCTTGTATATGCCCCTTGATTTTCCAAATTGTATTATTGTGATATTCAGCAACAAATGGCAGCTGGTTGGTTGGCGTCGTCAGTTTAAAATGCTTGCAGTTATTTAAGATGTATAAGGCAAAATTATAACTTTTTTATAGGAGAAGGGGAAAACCAGCACGGTTCACCTGATGTTATGTGACTACCGCCTCCCATGAATGTATTGATGACATAATTCAACATAGACTCTTCAGCCGTTCTCCCGATGTCAAAACTTCCTGTATATATTTCACTCTTATAGTCCTGATGCCCTTGTATATAAAACGTTTCCCTCTTAAGAATGCAATCTTGACCTACACCGATAAGGCCGCTGCCACGAAGAATCGTCGTCGCTAGCCCAGACTAACACAATATGCGGATCTTGCATTATTCGCGCATGTGTACAGCCAGGTAGCACGAGGGTGTAATTTAATCCATCTGTTATTTGCTTCTCTACGACAATATGTTTGATTGCTGTCATCCGTAACTATTTTTACGTCACATATAGACCGACCCATTTCTAGTTCGTATAATGGACTAGTAATGTAGTATAATAGGTAGATGTACAACATAAAGGTATCTTTCGTAAATTGAATGCTATGTAACCGGTAGAAGGTGTGACGTAGACTGAGTTCAAATTTCTTCTTTGCGGTATAGGTATGATACTACTGAGTTTACAAGTGTCAATCTGTACTCACAATTATGACGTTAGCCTCGGTTATTCTTGCCTTTACTTGTAGCATTTTGAATAACTCCTTAATATTTTGAACTTTGACAGGGACTAAAAACTCTCCTTCAACATGCCCTGATGTGATGTTTGTGCTGGAGAAAGCAAATGAACGTCGAGCCTACCGTGGTATATGTTCGTCATAGTATTAATCAGAGTGCCTTGTGTTCTACTTAAATTTGATAAAATGACGTCAAAAGTAACAACATGCGAAGTAAAATAAAATTTGTTTATGACTCGCTGTTTTACTTGTTGAACTACGCTTTAAAAATTCCTTATTTGTTCGTCGGTTCTCGTGAATTGCTTATTCATTATATATTCATTTCACTGTATTATATTATTTTCCGCTTCTATTATTGTAGTTTGATTTTTAAGTAACTTTTGCAAATAGATTTTAAGACTCTACGAAACCTGAATGATTTTGACGAAACGGTGACCGCAAAGTTTATGTATTATCAATTTAAATGGTAAAGTCAATGATTGGGTAGTGCGAAAAATAGTTAAATAGTTCCTGGCGTATCGTAATCCGAACGTAATTTTGTGTAAATGAGCGGGAAATTTTTACTAAAAATTTTTGTGGTTGTTGATGTAAATGTAAAATAAAATGTAATGTTACCACCTTTATACATTACACTTATGTGCACAGGCCTCTTCTCATTTCTGAAAGGGTATTTTAGCAAGAAAGTGTCCACCGCACTACCTCAATGAAAATCTTCCAACTATTGGTGGCGATGGGAATAGGACACACGTATCTCGCATGTTGTGAAATACACAGAGAGAGATTAGCACAATTACCTTAACGATCGGTCTTTAAGGAGTATGTTAGGGCTGAATCCGAGTGACAGGGTGAGAAATTGTGTGAAGACAGAGGAGTGTGATTTGCAAGATGATGTTGCGATCAGGATAAGGAAAGAAAAGCTTCGGTAATTTGGTCATGTAGAAATAATGAATAAGGAAAGAGTGACAAAGCAAATTTATGTTGCAGAAGTGAACGGCATTGTCAGAAAGGGCCGTCCTAGGCGAAAGTTTATCGATCAAATTAATAATAATAATAATATATTCCACAATTGCTAAACATCACTTGTGAATTTAGCAATTCTATTGGAATGGAGCTGGGGACGGATAAGTGTGCGGTCCTCCGTGTTGAAAGGGGAAGGGTTGCTAACTCTGAGGGCGTAGACTTATCTATGCCCGTCAACTTAAGGACCCTTTCCGAGGCTGAAACATACCGATACCTGGGTATGTCACAGAACATCGGTGTCGATGAGGCCGGTATGAAACAGTCAGTTTGCGACGTGTTTTATGCACGCTTTACCAAAGTGCTTAATAGCCTTTTGTCCGGTGTGAATAAGACACATGCATATAACGGTTGGGTCATGCCTGTCCTCATGTATACCTTTGGCATACTCAGATGGAGTCAGACTGAACTTAACGCCCTGGATAGAAAAGTCCGCACTACAATGACGTCCCATAGGATGCATCATCCGAGATCGTCGGTAATGAGGCTGTATTTGCCGCGAAAGCATGGTGGGCGTGGCTTCCTGAGCGCGCTCACCATGCATAATCGCGAAGTGTGCAGCCTCCGTCATTACTTCCTGGCGAGATCGGATGATCCATTCTATAATGACGTAATTTCTGGTGATAAAGGACTTACCCCTCTATCCTTAGCCAACGAGCAATGGCAAGACCCGGCAGTACAGAGCATTTCCGACCGGGAGACCGTATGGAAGGAGAAGGAGCTCCATGGCAGGTACTACAGGGGTCTACATGAGCCTCACGTAGATACAGCCACCTCCCTCAACTGGCTACTTTTCGGTGACCTCTTCGGGGAAACCGAGGGTTTTGTGTGTGCAATACAGGATCAGGTTGTTAAGACCAACAACTATCGGAGATACATCCTAAAGGATGGCACTGTCGACGTCTGTCGAGCTTGTCGCCATCCCGGGGAGTCACTTAGGCATGTCATCTCCGGTTGTTCGGCGCTTTCTAACTCTGAGTACTTGCACAGACACAACCTAGTAGCCAGAATTCTACACCAGGAGCTCGCTCTGAAATACGGTCTCGTGGACCGGAAATTGCCGTATTACAAGTACTTGCCGGAAGCCGTGCTCGAAAATGACCGTGCCAGGCTCTACTGGGACCGGGCCATCATCACAGACAGGACTATTCTTGCGAATAAGCCTGATATTGTGCTGATGGACCGGGCACAGTCAAGGATATTTTTGATCGACATTACCATTCCGTGTGACGAGAACCTCGTGAAAGCCGAAACAGATAAACAAACAAAATATCTGGACCTGGCTCACGAGGTGACCGATATGTGGGGTGGTGTGTCGATCGAAATTATTCCTGTAGTCGTCTCTGCGAATGGGCTAATCCCAGTCAGCCTCTCGGGTCATCTGAGGCGACTGGGACTCCGTGACGGACCGCTCCGGGCTCAAATGCAGAAGGCGGTGCTCCTCGATACCGCCCGCAACGTCCGCCGGTTTCTTTCCCTTTCCCCCTAACCCTCGGCCGTCTGGTCTCCCCTGCCGAGGGCTCCCATCTCGTTGGATCTTATTTATTTATGTAGTTTTTGTATTTATTTTATTTTATTGATATTTATGTACATTTATCTTTTCATTTTAATTTATAATTATATATTTATAGAACCCAACCAGTTGAGGAAATTATATAGATACCCCAATAATATATTCCACAACTATCACACAACGCCATCTAGTCCCAAGCTAAGCAGAGCTTGTGTTATGGGTACTAGACAACTGATAAACATACTTATATATTTCTAAATACGTAAATATTATAATAAATTACACCCAGACACAGAACAAATGATCGTGCTCATCACACAAACATTTGTCCTGGGTGGGAAACGAACCCACGACCTCCGGCATAGCAGTCAAGGTCACTAACCACTAGACCAACAGGCCTGTTGGCGATTATTGAAAATGTACCAAATTACAAGTACCCTTAAACGACGAGTATGTATTCGTAGTTATGTGGATGTGGAGTATGTGAGAAAGGTGTGTCAAGATCGTTCCAAATGGAAGTCTGTAGTCTCTGCTTACCCCTATGGGTGACAGATGTTAGTGTTTATGTGTAGAGTTTAGCACTTGAAATGCTATGGCTCTTTGGTGATAACGCGTAAGAATTAATTTTCCTATTCAATTTCCTGGATTCAGTAAGACGCGATTACGAGACATGCTAAAAAGCTTACGTGGCCTCCGCTGGTACCAGATCAGTTCGTGTATAATAGACGTAAATACTCTCACCGGTGACGAGAAACAGCATTAAAGTTACGAGACGTCTGATATTGCCGATCAATCTCTAACGGCACAAAGCATATAGGGAGAAAATAAATTCCTTTGTCCAGAAAATTCCACCAGACTGAGTAAAGAGTTTAGCGTCCAAGACGGATAATTCTTTTCTTTTAAAAATAAAAGAAAAGAAAAGATAAAACATCAGCAGTAAAATCAAATAACATTAATCAGTTACTTTGATGGCGAGGATGCAATCGATGTTTCTAAATTATTTCGATTGATATTAAGAACTTTTGAGTACTTTTGATTCGTGTTAGGAAGAATCTATGCACATATTACGAAAGCTTGTCTTCTACGGCTTTATATGTTCTAAGCGGTAAGACTAGTAGTCCGTGTGGATAGGTAGAACACACTTACCTGTTTCTGCCAAATAGCAGAACTTGTACTGCTATGTTTAGATCCGAAGGGTATAGAAAGCAAGTACAATTACAGGCGGTGAGGCATTCTATCTTATTTCTCAGAGGTGACAAGGCATTTATGGCTTTCTTTGTTTGCAGTTGGCTGCACGTGTCCATGGACAGCTGCAGATCCATACCATCAGGTGGACTGTAAGTTTGTTTGTCACTTCAATTTTTTTTCATTCGTTTGGTAGTTCACAATCAATACTAGAATTTTAGTAAAGCGTAGTCCTGCTCCAGTCTAGCTGACCAATTCGTGTTCTATAAAATTTATAACTAGAAAAGTTTAGAGGTTAATATTAATAGCACCAACAGTTTTCTTTTTAAAATATATAACCTAAAAAAAATCTAACCGTTATTTGAACTGCACATTATGGACAGATTCACATCTCTGATATTTTTTACGTAGGTTGATGTACACTTATGAGTAACGATCTGTACAAATCAGCCATGACTGGAAAACCCGTTTTACGTGCAAGCATTTTTACAATTATATTAAGTAATATTTTATTACAGTTCTGTAACTATTATTAATAATAAAAACAACTATCTGAAAAAAGTCGACAGAAAGTAACATTTGCCGGATATTTTTAATTATAGTTTTGGCATTTTAAATGAAGAACCCTGCATTATGCATTTTCCAAAACGGAATTTGAAAATTAACTCCTCCTGGATAGGAGCCAATTTATTTTTGTATGGAGAATGGGCCCACCATATACTTTAGTGACACTTAATGAAATGCATGTCAATTTATTCCTTATAACCCACCATATACTTTAGTGACACTTAATGAAATGCATGTCAATTTATTACTGAAGTGGAAACTCCTAATTTGGCCCGTTTTCAATATATCGCCAATTTCTTCTTGCTTCAAACTTAACCCTCGGACGAGCTTTTCGACTCTGTCATTTACTTCTGCAAAATAAATTTGCTTTGTCACTCTTTCCTCATTCATTATTTCCACATGACCACCATACCACCAAAGCACTCACTTCTGAAAAGGAAACAGGTTCGGAAGGACCAATTTAAAACGAACCAGACGAGCGGGAACGTTCGATAAAGAAACAGAAGGGAGGAATCGAGGCTTCTCTCGATCCGGCCTCCTATAACGCCTACGTTGGGTTCGGGAACAACGTATGTGATCTCCGCAACGGAGTAACACACAAGGGCGATAACCTCTTCCTTTTCAGCAAGTAGGTTCAGACGGGGATTACGGGTCTTCCGAAGTCGTCCCGGTCCCGACGCCTTAATTCTTCGATGTGGACTGTATAACTTTAGGGATGAATTACTTGGGAATAAAACAGCAATTATCTTCAAACCGTTCCGTGAGAGAGTAATCACTTTTCCCTATCACTTCCCTACACTTTTTCTTCTTATTGACTGCTGGTTCTTCACTTTTCCCGAAGGATTTTCTTATTTTTCCGAACTAATTCCCCCGAACTATTTCCCCGAACGAATTGCAAGCCAGTTTGTCGTCTGATTGCACCGAGATGCAATACAGGTATCGGGCCTCGGGGTAAACCCCATTGCCCGGACGATCCTCATGCCCCATTACTATGGGGCAGTCCTTCACTTCACCTATTATTGTAGGTGGCTTTATTTTATATAACCGGAATGTCCGTGTATAGTGGTATTTATTCCATAGTCGTTTACCCGACTATGGAAAATTAGGAGGTTGTCTTCTTTATGTTGTATGTATAGTTTTTCCGTAGTTAACCTACTACGGAAAAAGAGAGGTTATCCGGTGAAAGTCAGAGTTGGCCTTTCAGCGGCATTGTGGGTTGTTACTCAACTCTCTAATCACATATAGAGAGGAGTTCTCTTGGAAGAGGTCGCCCGTCCGGTGGTCGGGTGTGCAACGGCGCAAAGCCGTTGAGATGTTCGTGTGGCCCGTTGTCAGCACGGTCGAACAAGCCGCGCGCCATCCGGGCCACGAAGTCAGTGATGGTCTCGACTTTTAAGTCGGCTGCTATTACGTCGTTCCGGACGTAACGACCTGCTCCGACAATCGTCCTTAATGTCAGATTCTGCTGGGCCTGCAGTCGCCGCCTCTGGGTTGTGCTCAGGAGCGCGTACCAGGCCGGAGCAGCGTAGGTGGTAATAGTCCGGATATACATCTTGTATATCCGGATCTTAGTTTTCAATGGTAGTTTGGATGCCAGGACCGGACGGAGCATCGCCCGCGCACATCTGGCTCTGCGGACGACGAAGTCGACGTGCGCAGTCATGCGCAGCGCCCGGTCGATCCGGCACCCAAGGTAAGTCACGGCCTTCTCATACGCTATCTCCTGGCCGTTGAGAGTCAGTGGTGGTGGTAAGTTCCTAAGGCGGCGAGTGAGCAGAGCGGTTGTCTTACCAACATTGACAACCATCCTCCACTCATTTAGCCATGGTGGCAGCAGGTCCAACAGACGCTGCATTTTGGCAGTGGTTATATGGGCTCTTCTGGACGAGGTGAAATAAGCGCTATCGTCCGCATATAGCGCCAGCTCAACGTCGTCCTCCCATTCTTGCAGCCTGCCTGCCAATGTAGGTATATCGTTAGTATAAGCCGCGTACAGGACTGGAGACAAACAGCTGCCCTGTGGAACGCCGGCTCTGATGGATTTTGTTGCGGACTCGGCGTTCTCTATGCAGACGTAAAACTTCCTGTCTTCCAGGAAAGACGCCATTAACCGCAACATAGCAGGGGGGACACTGGTCTGCTCGTGTAGTTTATATAATAATCCGGAGTGCCACACCCGGTCGAACGCCTTCTCGATGTCGAGAAAGACGCCCAACGATATGCGGCCGCGATTATACTCTGCCGCAAGCAGGTGCAGCACTCTAGTTAGCTGTGTGACTGTAGAGTGACCCCTCCTGAATCCGTGCTGCTCCGCCCGAAGTTGGATGCACGGACGGAGACGCCTTAGCAGCAATCTTTCGAACAGTTTAGCTATGTGTGGTAATAGCGTAATCGGCCTGTAGCTGGAAGCTTTACGCCTGTCCTTCCCGGGTTTCGGCAAGACGATAATTTTGCCTTTTTTCCATTCCTCCGGGAAGTGGGATGTCCGCAGTATCCCATTGTAGAGTCGACCAATCTCTACTAGGACTTTATTGGGCAGCTGTCGGAGTGCAGCGTTGGTAATCCTATCGTGCCCAGGCGCCTTCCTCGGTTGCAGGCGGGTTACTGTCCTCCGCAGTTCAGCGGGGGAGATGAACCACTCTCCTGCAAGAGGTGGCGCGGGCGACGACAGGAATTCCTGCACGCGACTTTCCTTCCGGGCATGAAGCTCCATGAACTCCGCACTCGCTGGGTTTGGCATAAATTGCCCCTCGAAGTGCTCTCCCAGGATATCCGCTCTGCCCTTGGCATCATAGCAACGTTCGCCCACACTGTTGGTCAGTGGGCAAACGGGAGGTCTAGTTTTTGTCAGCTGTCGGTTCAGTTTATAGAGCGACGCATCGTGCTCATCCGCCTTCCATATGCGCCGCTCCCAGGCCTCTCCTCTGTAGGCCTGGACTGCCACCGACAGCTCCTCCGATACGGTGTTTAGTTGCGTTTTTATTCTGGGACAGCGAGTACGCGCCCAGAGCTTTCTCAGCGCTCTTTTGCGCTTGATCTGCACGCTTATCTCACGCGGCAGATCATCACGCCTTGCTGTTATCGGGACGATCGTAGAGGCCGCGTTGAGGGCCTCTTGGATGTTTTTAGTTATTCTAGTAGCAGCGGCCTCTACGTCGTCCGCTGTGCTTATAGGCATGTGTGCTGGAGGTCTCGCTTGCAGGTGTTGTGCGTAGCGCCTCCAGTCGACACGTGTCTTGGTTGCTCTGGGCGGCGTAGTCACCGCTTTTGTGCCAAGGGTTACCAGAATCGGGAGGTGCTGTGAGCTCAGGTCGTATAGCACCTCTACCACTACTGGGT
Organism: Parnassius smintheus behrii; assembly: GCA_036936625.1. Taxonomy (NCBI): domain Eukaryota; kingdom Metazoa; phylum Arthropoda; class Insecta; order Lepidoptera; family Papilionidae; genus Parnassius; species Parnassius smintheus. The sequence goes on from JAUPFT010000001.1 coordinate 4,061,396, forward strand.
AGTTGATGTTCCTGGAGAGCACGATGTCCAATACATCCGGATACTGCCGTGAGTTGGACGGGATGTGCGTTGGCTCCTCGGGACCTAAAACGTCATAGTTGTTGTCTTCTGCATCATTATAAAGTTCACGACCCGGCGGGGTGATCACTCTGGACCCCCACGCCGGGTGTTTAGCGTTTAGGTCCCCGGCGACGATAGTGGGCGTGTCGCCTTCCATTATTGTTCGGATGTCTGAGGGGCAAAATGGAGTCCCTGGCGGGCGGTATGCTGCATAGATCTTAAGTTCCTCGCCCGCCGCCTCCATTTTTATGCCGATAGAACGCATTGACTGGTATGGTGGTAATTCCAGTTCCTGGTGGACGATGTCCCTCCTCACTAGAACTGCCGTCCCTCTGTAGGCAGCCCCTTGAGCAGTGACCTCGTCCCTTCTGTACAGGTGGTAATTGGGCAGCTTTATGTGCGTTCTTGGGTTGAGCTTCGTTTCTCCCAGCAAGATGACGTGCAGATCCTGTTGCTGGGCAACAGTGCGGAGTTCATGCAGCTTCTGCTGTATACCGTCCGGGTTCCAGTATAGGAGGCGCAGGTTACTCTCCTCCATAGTGCCGGGCTAGGAGGTTTGCCAGCGCCTTCATGATGGCTGTGATTGGGTCTGTCCCGGTCCTGATATCTGCCAGGACCTGCGTACCGACCTCGATGGCAATACCAACCAGACGCTGGATTGCGTCTGCTGTTTCGAGGCCGGTGGTAGGTGTTCTCCTGTGGGAAGGCGTTGGCAATTGTCTCGGGTGATGGATATCCTGAGTTTGCTCTCTGTGCATTTGGGTGGGGCGCGCTCTTCCAGTAGAGCGAGCTCTGTGTTCTGCCTTTTCTGGCACTCCACCCATGCTCCTGGTTTTCTCCTTAGTAACCTGCGCCTGGGAGGCTACTGGTGCAGTTGGTGTCGGGGTAGAGGTGATAGGATGAGGAGGCTGCGCCTTCTTCCTGCTCCTCTCCCGCCTCCTCTTTTTGGAGGGCTGCCGTTCTGTGGCAGGATTGGCGGGGGGCTGTAGAGTCGCCCCGGTGGTTGCCCTTGTCTCCGTGGGTTCCACCGTTTCTTTAGGTGTTACGGGTGGGGGGGGGGCTGGTTGTCTGCCCTTCCCAGTGATGGTAGCCCACCCGTCTTGCTGAATAGTTACAGCTTTCGGGCGACTCTGGGGGGTCTTTTTAGGGGCCTCCGGAAGTAGCCCCGGCAAGGTTATCCCCTGCCTCCTAGCAGTCCTCCTCAGGACTGGACAGCGGCGGTCATTTGCCGTGTGGTTTTTACCACAGTTGGCACATGTAGGTTGTTCCTCTCTACCCCGTGGGCAAAGGCTTGCAATGTGCTCCCCGGCACAGCGCACACATCTCACTGGCCTGAAGCAGTTTGCGGATGCATGCCCGAAGGCCTGGCAGCGGTGGCATTGAGCCGGTCCTACTTTCCTTTGCCAGGCCTCGATGACTACTCCTCTCATAAAGAGGAGTTCGTCGATTTTATAAAGTTCTTGGAGCTGCTCCAGGCTCAGGTGGTCAAATTGGGCAAAGTATATGCAGCCAGGTCTGCTTCTACGCGGTGGGATCGCTTTGACATATTTGACGGGGAAGCCTTTTGCCCTAATAGCCTCCTCTATGTCCTTGGTGTCCGTGCCCATTGGTAGACCCCGGATGCCCACTTTAGTGGGCTTGTCCTCCTCCGGGGTATAGCAATACCACGACAATGTTGGTACTTCCTTGGTCAGCTCGATCATATATCGCTGTACTGTTCTAAACTCGTTTGCGCTTTGTGGCGTGAATCTTACGCCTTTCCCGAATGGACGGGCATTTAAGGGGTGGCCCAACTTTCTATTGAGCTCCCTAAAATGCCTCGTCCAATCCGGTAGGCATTCTGCCACTATGGGCGGGTAGCGGGTCTTATCTTGGTCGGCAGGCTTATCGGATGGCACTGCCGCCGAAGGTGGTCGTGGTACTGCTGGTGCAGCTACCATATGGGCGTAACTGGTAGATGGCCGTTGGCCATCGTCCTGTGGAAGCCCGGACGGATTGGTCGTTGCCGCCGGAGAGGACCGTCCGGCGGATGCAGCGAGGGTGGCGTAGGTGGTGGACCCCCAACTGTAAGATTCTTCACCCCCCTGCTCATACTGGGCCGAGTCTCGGCTTCGTCGGTCCGGAGATATAGAGCGGGGGGGGGGGGGGAGTTGCGGTGGAGATGGTGATTTGGGTGGAGATCTCAACACCTTCTTATGCATCACCCGATGGTGGTAATCATCATCCTCCTCCGATGTGGATGGTACTTCGTCGGAGGACAGTTGGGAGCCAATCCTTTGCCTCTTTTCATATAAAGAGGCTTCGGTCTCCGGTGGAGTATGGCGTCTAGCCGTTTTTACTGCCCGCTGCTGCTGGGGCGATGGTTCTTGCCTGACCGTATGCTCAGATACGGCCGGCGTGAGCGCGACGCCCTGTGCGGGCTCTTTCCGTGGCGAGACGGGTTTACGTTGGGGGATCTGTGAGAAGGAGGGCACGACCTTCGTGCGTTCCGGATTCGACAGATCCCTCACAACCAGAGGTCGATCCAACACACCTTTTCTTTTGTCTGGTGGTTTTCTTATTGAAGGGGGTGGCTCTCCCTTATCCCTACCTGACATATTGCTACACTAACACGTCAGTCGTACTCTAACAAGGCCCTGTCTAAGATATGGTAATAAAAATTTATAGCTTTCTACACATGGGGCACTGCCTACACCTTTTGTACACCAAAAGGGTTGGGGGAAGTGCAACGGTGGCACTTTATGACGCGACTAGGCACTAGATGCACGCAACGTATAAAGTGCCAAGAATCACCTAGGGGCCGGTGACCTCGACGCCTCACGGAATCACGGGACTCAACGTGGGCGGAGTTTGTCGTACCGGCGGTTATTTGCAGCCACTGTAATACTGCAAGTAACACACACCTAGGAGATTCTTGATCGATACGAATTGCAATAAAACCCGTTCACTAAGCTACCCCCAGAGCTATACGCGAAAGTGAACCGCGCCATTCGCGTGCCTGCGCAACTTAACAACATGAATTTGTACTATTACTCTCTCACGTTTCACTTAATTTCTTTATTCACATAAATCATACACAAATACAAGTTATCTATTTAGATAGCACAAAACAATATCTACACCATGATATATATTATTTTTTCGTATCACAAAAATCCTTTAATTTATAAAACAAAATATGCCTATTTTAATCACAAATTCAAATTCAAAACTTCTTAAATATTTAACACAGAAAGTTAAAACAATGTTTCCCACTTGAATTTATACATATGTTAACTAATACAATAGTTTAATTTACATTTTCTCTATTTATTTCACTGTTTAAAACACTTTTAAATTTCTTATACAAAACTATCATTATTTCACTTATACACAGGAATTTTCACATAAAAATAACACAGAATTCACCTTTTTAGCACGTACAATCAACCTGAAATGTTTTACAAGTCATTTTTAACATAAATTGCTGAAATTACAAACATTTTAAATTTTTACATATTCGGCCTCCTAAGGGCGTGGCCAGTGTGCTTCCGTGAACTCACACTATTTGAACAACTAACTTTGCACGGCTCTCGGCTATCAGAAAAAATGAAAGTCTGAAATACACTTAATTTTAGCAATATTAGGTAAATAAGTGCTTCTACACAATTGTCAAACTGTAGGAAACTATCTCTGATAAGATTCTTATCAGTTATCATGTTTCTTATCAGATAACAATACAAGTGAATGTCTTCATTAATCGATCATAACAAATAGGCATTTGTTTTCGTACAAAACGTATCATACTTATACAAGACAATACTTATGCAATTAACTTCCGTTAATTCTGTTTGTGCACAGAGTGATCATCTCGACCGGGGAACAAATCCGATCTCTAACTTCACTTTAATATTCCTTTGAATTTACATCGTTGGAAAGACGATTTCAGCCGGGGAACAAATCCGGTAACATAACATAAAATTCCCTATATGAATTTATTGAAAGATATTACTTAGAAAACAGTAAACTAGTCCGGCCTGGGAGTCGAACCCAAGACCTTCATGTCATTAATTCGACATTTCTTAAAATTTAACTAAGCATTTTCTTATCAGAACATTTCTATTGGACAATGAGTCTTTGAAAAGTTATTCGTCATCGGCTGACTTAATAAACTAAAATATTCTTACAGGCGCGTCGCCAACAATCTCCCCCCCGTGCGTTAGCACCATCATTTGGGAGGCGTCGCGGGTACCAGGACTATTATTCTGGATGTAGGTCTCCTCAAGATACCTGTGCTAGTAATGACGTCAACCACTCTGGTGTGACCGTCTGGTCCCGGTAACGTTCTACTAATTTTGCCTTTCGGCCACGTATTTCGTGGCAACGAATGATCTATTATCAAAACAACATCGCCTTCTTTAGGTTCCATGAACTTTCCGTTATTACCTGTTCGCGGTATTAAGGTAGGCATGTATTCCTTCAGCCACCTTGTCCAAAAATGGTCGGCTAACCTCTGTGCAGCTTTCCAATTGAGTTGACCCGTCAGATGCTGCTCTAGAAATAATCCAGGTGGTCGATCACCACATGAGCGTCCCAGAAGAAAATGATTGGGTGTCAATCCCTCTTCAGGACTATCCATACTGAATGTTACCAGAGGCCTGGAATTTACTGTGTGCTCTGCTTCTAAAAGCAACGTATGTAGAATTTCCTCTCGTGGGCTCCTTTCTCTGAGCGTAGCGGTCAACGCAATTTTAATCGATCTTGCTAACCTCTCCCAGGCGCCACCCATGTGCGGTGCTCCCGGAGGTATAAATTTCCATTTAATATATTTCTTGAATGACTCATTTTCCATGCCCTTATGGCATTCTTCGCATGCTTTCAATAATTCTTTATTCGCAGCTTTGAAATTTGTCCCGTTATCGCTGTATATAACGGCTGGTTTTCCTCTTCTGGCGATAAATCGCCTCAACGCCATTATCATTGACGCTGGTGTCAACGAGGCTGCTAATTCCAAATGTACTGCTCTGGTAGTCAGATACGTGAATAAAACACCCCAACGTTTTTCGTGTCGCTTTCCTATAGTCACACTCATAGGACCGAAATAATCCACAGCTGAGCATGTAAAAGGTTGTTCATGATGAGCTATTCTCTCTAGAGGAATATTTCCTTGTGGCACGTTCTGCGGTTTGGATCTGTATGTCCTGCACCACTGACAATGATGCGACACACTACGTACTACATTACGTAAGTTCAAGACATAAAATTTCTGGTTCACCTCATTCATCACCGTCTGGTGATTGGCATGTCCAAAATGATGATGAACTTCTCTAATCATCATTTTAACGATTTCGTGTTTACCGTCCAATATGACAGGTTTTCTACTTTCCTCGGTCAAATTAGACTTGAAAGGTAAACGTCCATTTAAACGGAGTAAGTTATCTTCTCCTATTTCCATAGATAATTTACTTAAGCGTGAACTTCTTTCAACACCTTTGTCTGCTTTCAAGCATTTTATTTCCGAATAAAAACACTCGTCTTGAACGAACTTCCAAATTAATAATTCCACTTGTTTCAAGAGCGCTATGTCCAACGCGCCATCGGGTCCTTTAACCGACTTTGCTAAAACTTTGTTGGAACACATAAGCGGCTTTTCGGCTGCGTCGTCGGGTCCTTTAACCGACTTTCTTAAACTCTTGAATTTTTCTACCGCTTGTAAGGTGCGTGTAGTTGCCCCAAGGAATTTCTTAAAGCTGCTAAATCGTCCGTAGTCGGGTAGACTTAACGGTTCTTGCTTTCTTAACGCATTTACGCCCTTTGGCGATTTTTCTTCACCTGTTTCTAAGCTTTTTATGGTGTCCACTTGTTTGGGCCATAAATCAGGACTTGCGAAGTGAGGAAGGTACCACGTACGTGGGGAAATGGGAATATGGTTCGCTTTCTCTGCGTAACCATTAACGATGAGATTTTCAATTTGCTTCTCATATTCCTTCTTCAACTCGCTATTTTTGTCGAGCTTTTTTTCAATATTCAACAGGCGAATTTCAACCTGCGCTCTATTCGACGGCATGCACTCATTGTCTGTGCGCCATAACAAAGCAGTCTCGTACCTATTATTAGGTATACGACGTACCGTTTTGTTCAAAATACTTAAAGCTCGTTCTTCTGGGTCGTTCGCGGGCTTTCTAGCCGACACTCCCAGAGATTCCAAACTAAAATAATCCTTGATCAATTTATCCATATCTTCCTCCTTCTTGGCGGAAATGTGGTTAACGATCTTGATCGGTTTAATACCACCCGATATGTGACCATGTAAAACCCATCCAAGTTTGGTGAGCGATGCTACAGGTAGGTTCTTACCTCCCGAAATTAATTTACGAGGAACTATGAGATGCCAATTGTCCTGACCAATTAATATGGTAGGTTTGGACCTCTCATACATCAACTCATCCTTAATCGGTGTCAAATGAGAACACCGTTGCAATAATTCTCGGCTTACCGACTGAGGAGAAAGGTTTTTTTTTTTTATAGGATAGGGTGACAAACGAGCACACAGTCCACCTGGTGGTAAGTGGTTGCTGTGGCCCATAGACATCTACATCTATCCTCGATTACGAATCAAAATGCAGATGCGTTGTCACCCGTGAGGACTAAAATGGAATGCCTCGTTTCCAGTAAAAAGGGTCTCCGGTTCTCTACACTCACTATACGAAATACAGCAGCATTAAGCTACTATTTCACGCTGGTATTCTGTGAGAGCGTGGTCCTTCCCCGGTCGAGCCGACCCATTCGTGCTACAACTATACTAGTAATATAACTGCAGCATGGCTCTACCACGTATAAAAGTAAGTATTTAACGTAGGTTAAGTGACTTAATTGTTTGTACACTTATCTCTTCTAAGTCGCTCGAGTAAATGCCTTTTATCTTAACGTTTAAGCGATACGAACTGTCGTCGTTAATTCGCTTACCTCCCACGGCTTCGATACGTAATCCCTCTTTACGTCCGCGAGGCGCTAATTTCTGAGCCATACACTCCTCTATGAGTGTCATGGTCGATCCCTCATCCAGAAGAGCTGTTGTCTTGACCTTTCCTCTAGGTCCATACAACTCGACCGGTATAATCTTTAAGTATGCACATGCCAGTGCATTCACTGTACTAACAGTTGTAATCTGAGCATCTTTACCCCCCTCGTCCCCTTGTGGCGAGGTTTTTTCATTGGGGTATCGGTGTAGCATTCGATGATGTGACATTCTACATCCCTCTACACCACATTTTTTCGCTTTGCACTCTAACCTCCTATGGTTAGGTGACAAACATTGGAAACATACTTTCGCTTTTTTGACCGCTTCCCATTTCTCGCGAATATTCATGTCCTTAAACTTGTAACAACTCACTATAGAGTGCTCCTTGTTGCATATAACACACTTATGTGTTACCCGACTTAGAGGCTTGTCCTGGGTTGTCATAACCACTTGTCGGTTGTGCCCTTTACTATTTGGGCGTTCTAGACGCTCGCTCGAATTACTTCGGCGCATATAGCGCTCGCTAACGGCACAGCTGCGTACACCTCCCTTTGAAGTGTTTACAGTTTGCTTCCTGAATTCAGGACGCTTCCTTTTTTCAGGAATTTTCATTGTTTAAGGACGCTCCAAATTGTTCACTTAATAAATTTAAAAACTTGGCCATCTTCTGTAACTCTGGCTCCAAAGGATACTGAGCTCGATATTCAAACCATTTAAATTTAATCATAGTTCCGAGTTTCTCCACTATGCGGCTCACTAACTCCGGTGAGTACAAATACTGTGGTTGATTCAACGCTTGTATCGTGGCAACCACGTTCGTAATACGACTTGCAAAAGATCCAATATTCCGGCAATCTTCTGCCAATCTTGGCATACGCTTTACATTCTCGATTTCGGCTAGAATGAGCATCTCAACCCTACCGAATCTTCTTTCGAGAGCGTTCATTATTTCTTCCGGTTCACACAAAGTAAATAACAGCGACTTTACCGCCTCTTTAGCGGTGCCCTTTAATGCCCTCCTAAGGCGTGCAACATTTTGCACCCCTGAAAATTGGCTTCTCGTGTCTTCAAACACCGTTTTGAAAATTATCCATTCACCCGGGTCTCCATCGAACACTGGTAATTCCTGGAGGAAATGAAGCTGGGAAGACTTATCTTTACCAGCTATTTTTATTGCACTCACAATCGCTTCGGTCAATTCTGACACCTCACTCGCGTGTGTTTTCTGTGCATTTCCTTGGTTGCGCTCGATCTCCGCCCCTTTGCGGCGTGATCCTTTACACGCTTCCTTATCAGTAATATCGGGTTGTGCTACACTAACCGGCGCGCTCATTATGGTCTGCTGAACCCAACTCCTTACGAAAGGTTCCACCTGAGTATTCCGCTCTTCATCATCCTCACTCGAGTCGATCTCCTCTTCTCGGTTGAGTCGTGCCAACTCCAATAGAGACTTGGCTAAGGCAGCAGCTGCCTGTGCTCGTTCGAGCTCTGAGCGTTCGAATTTAATCCGCGCCTCTAATTCGGCTTTCAGCCTCGCCGATCGCGATGACCTACTACCTCTTTGTGACCCTTTATCACTAGTGTGCCCGATTACTGTCCTTGACGATGCCGCTTCTTCGGTCCTTTGACCTACTTTTTCGACCACCGTTTCACTCCTGGATATAACGGATTGTTGTGCGGTGCTGGCCTGCGTACCACTGGTGTCCGTCCTGTTGCTTGTCGTTGCCACGGACGTCCCTGTGTCCCACGTGCATGTGGACGTGTCGGTGGTGGCTCCACTTGAAGGAGTTGCTCCATTTGACGCAGTAGCTGTGGTCGCTCCAGATGGTTCCGCTTCTTTGGCTTTTCTTGAGAGCCCTGTCCTTGTCCTGCTCCCTTCGCTTCTCCCTGTCTGGTCTTGTGCCTTCTTCATCTTGCAGGAAGGTGATTGTTGGCCTACGGTCCCTAACTGTCCCTACGGTCCCTACAACCCCTTACCTACAACCCTTCTACACCCCAACCTAACACCACTACCCCTCCCCCCCCCTTATCTCCCAACCCCACAACCCTACTACCACCCTAACAGCCCTATCAGCCCTATAAATCCTGGACGGGGCCTACCGAGGTGAGCCGTCCAGGGATGGAGTCGTGCAGGAATGGAATGGAGGAAAGGTTTAGGAACTGTCCCGCCAAGGAATATGACGAAACAGTCGAGCGGTAGTGCAAGCGCAGTCTCGCTCGAGAGAACTGCTCCACCCGAAGGTGTTGTGCCAGAGCCCAACCGTTTGGCACCGTTAGGTGGTCGGGATGTATGCTGTGCTCGCCGCCTAGTTGCCGGTGACGCCTCGTCCGAGCGCCCTCCTCCGGCCGCGATGCAGTCAGGTGCCCACGCGCACCCTCGCCTGGCAGCAGCAGCGGTGGATGCTTCTTCTTGCACCCTCTGATGACCTGACAGGAAATGCCGGACACGGTCGTCCGACAGGAAATGCCGAGCACGCTTGCCCGACAGGAAAAATGCCAAGCCCTGCTTGGCCACGATGAGTGCCTTCACAAGACACCTGTGCCCGGCTGCGATACGTGCCCCATGCGAGCACACGCCCCCGGCCGCAATCCCGGTTTTCTATCTTCCGGTAGTTCCAGGTCCAGTCCTTCAGCGCTGACATCCTGGTCTTCTGGCCTTTGGTCCTATTGCTTCAGCTCAAACCTCTGGCTTCCTTCGGTTGCTGATCTTCACTCGGCTCCGAAGGTCTTCTTTTCCACAACCAGCAGTCCACAGCTGGTTCCTTGATCCAGCTGGCGGGGTTCGAGTGGTCCTTTTAATCCGGCTCCGAAGGTCCAATTGAAAAGGAAACAGGTTCGGAAGGACCAATTTAAAACGAACCAGACGAGCGGGAACGTTCGATAAAGAAACAGAAGGGAGGAATCGAGGCTTCTCTCGATCCGGCCTCCTATAACGCCTACGTTGCGTTCGGGAACAACGTATGTGATCTCCGCAACGGGGATTACGGGTCTTCCGAAGTCGTCCCGGTCCCGACGCCTTAATTCTTCGATGTTTACTGTATAACTTTAGGGATGAATTACTTGGGAATAAAACAGCAATTATCTTCAAACCGTTCCGTGAGAGAGTAATCACTTTTCCCTATCACTTCCCTACACTTTTTCTTCTTATTGACTGCTGGTTCTTCACTTTTCCCGAAGGATTTTCTTATTTTTCCGAACTAATTCCCCCGAACTATTTCCCCGAACGAATTGCAATTAATTGTCATCTGCACGCACCTAGGTACGTGTAGGTATCGGGCCCCGGGGTATACCCCATTACCCGGATGTCATCATACCCCATTACTATGGGGCAGTCATTATTGAGCCTATCTTGGCATGGTTTTTGCTGCATTAATGTGTTAATGTAGCCGGATAAGAATAATTTTCCCGTAGTTCACCGACTACGGGAAAGGGAGGTAATCTATAGAGGTAGTCAAAGTTGGCCTATCAGCGGCATTGAGGGTTGCTACTCGACTCTCTAATCACATATAGAGAGGAGTTCTCTTGGAAGAGGTCGCCCGTCCGGTGGCCGGGTGTGCAACGGCGCAAAACCGTTGAGGTGTTCGTGTGGCCCGTTATCGGCACGGTCGAACATGCCGCGCGCTAACCGGGCCACAAAGTCGTTGATACTCTCGACCTTTAAGTCGGCCGCTATCACGTCATTCCGGTCTTAGCGACCTGCTCCGACGATCGTTCTTAGTGTCAGGTTCTGCTGGGCCTGTAGTCGCCGCCTCAGAGGGTCGCTCAGAAGTGCGTACCAGGCCGGTGCAGCGTAAGTAATGATGGTCCGGATATACATCTTGTATATCCGGAGCTTGGTTCGTAGTGGCAGCTTGGATGCCAGGACCGGCAAGAGCGTCGCCCGTGCACATCGGGCCCGGCGGACGACGAAGTCGACGTGTGCGGTCATGCGCAGCGTCCTGTCGATCCTGCACCCAAGGTAGGTTACAGCCTTCTGGTACGCAATCTCCTGGCCGTTGAGGGTCAGCGGAGGTGGAAAATTCCTGAGACGGCGAGTGAGCAGAGCGGTCGTCTTACCAACGTTGACGACCATCCTCCACTCATCCAGCCATGGTGGCAGCAGGTCCAGCAGACGCTGCATCTTGGCAGTGGCTATGTGGGCTCTTCTGGACGAAGTGAAATAGGCGCTATCGTCCGCAAATAGCGCCAGCTCGACGTCGTCCTCCCACTCTTGGAGCCTGCCTGCCAGTGTCGGTATATCGTTGGTGTAAGCCGCGTACAGGACTGGAGACAAACAGCTGCCATGTGGGACGCCGGCTTTGATGGATCTTGTTGCGGATTCGGCGTCCTCTACGCAGACGTAGAACTTCCTGTCTTCCAGGAAAGACGCTATTAGCCGCAATATAGCAGGAGGGACACTGGTCTGTTGTTCCAGCTTATATAATAGTCCTACGTGCCACACCCGGTCGAACGCCTTCTCGATATCGAGAAAGACGCCCAACGATATGCGGCCACGATTGTACTCTGCCGCAAGCAGGTGCAGCACTCTAGTCAGTTGTGTAACTGTGGAGTGACCCCTCCTGAATCCGTGCTGCTCCGCCCGAAGTTGGATGCACGGACGGAGACGTCTTAGCAGCAATCTTTCAAACAGTTTAGCTATATGTGGTAATAGCGTGATCGGCCTGTAGTTGGCAGCTCTACGCCTGTCCTTCCCGGGTTTCGGCAAGACGAAGAATTTACCTTTTTTCCAGTCCTCCGGGAAGTGGGATGTCCGCAATATCCCATTGTAGAGTCGACCAAGCTCTACTATGACTCTATTGGGCAGCTGTCGGAGTGCAGCGTTGGTAATCCCGTCGTGCCCCGGCGCCTTCCTCGGTTGCAGGCAGGTTATTGTCCTCCGCAATTCAGCGGGGGAGATGAACCAGTCTCCTGCAAGAGTGGGCGCGGGCGACGACAGGAACTCCTGCACGCGACTTTCCTTCCGGGCATGAAGCTCCATGAACTCCGCACTTGCTGTGTTCGGCATAAATTGCTCCTCGAAGTGCTCGACTAGGATATCCGCTCTGCCCTTGGCATCGTAACATCGTTTGCCCGTGTTATCAGTCAGCGGGCAAACGGGAGGTTTGGCTTTGGTTAGCTGTCGGTTTAGTCTGTAAAGCGATACGTCTTTCTCCTCCGCCTTCTGGATGCGCCGATCCCATGCGTCTCCTCTGAAGGCTTGGACTAAAACCGACAGTTCCTCCGTTAGGGTGTTCAACTGGGTTTTGATCCTGGGACAGCGAGTACGCGCCCAGAGCTTTCTCAGCGCTCTTTTGCGCTTGATCTGCACGCATATCTCACGCGGCAGATCATCTCGCCTTGCTGTAATCGGGACGACAGTAGAAGCCGCGTGGAGGGCTTCCTTGATGTTATTGGTGATTCTAGTCGCAGCGGCCTCTACGTCGTCCGCTGTGCTAATAGGTTGGTGTGCTGGAGGTCTCTGCTGGAGGTGTTGACAGTAGAGCCTCCAGTCGACACGGGTTTTAAAAGCTCTAGGCGGCGTAGTCACTGCCTTTAGGCCAAGGGTTATCAGTAACGGGAGGTGCTGTGAAGGGAGGTCGTACAGCACTTCTACCACTATCGGATAGTTGACGTTCCTAGTGAGCACGATGTCTAATACATCCGGGTGCCTCCTTGGATCTGTAGGAACGTGTGTTGGTTCCTCGGGACCTAGAACGTCATACTGGTTCTTTTCAGCATCTTCGTATAGCTCACGACCCGGTGGGGTGATCACTCTGGACCCCCACGCCGGGTGTTTGGCGTTCAGGTCCCCGGCGATGATTACTGGTGCATCGCCTTCCATCACCGTCCGGATGTCTGAGGAGCAGAATGGAGTCCCTGGCGGGCGGTATGCTGCATATATCCTTAGTTCCTCGCCCGCCGCCTCCATTCTTATGCCGATTGAGCGCATTGTCTGGTAGGATGGTAGTTCCAGCTCCTGGTGGACGATGTCCCTCCTCACTAGAACCGCTGTCCCTCTGTAGGCGGCCCCTCGAGACGTGACCTCGTCCCTTCTGTAAATATGGTAGTTTGGCAGCTTTATGCGCGTCTTGGGATTCAGTATTGTTTCGCCCAGCAATATAATATGTATGTCCTGTTGCTGGGCGACAGTGCGGAGTTCCTGCAGCTTCTGCTGTATTCCGTCCGGGTTCCAGTACATTAGGCGCAGGTTATTCTCCTCCATAGTGTCGGGCCAGGAGGTTTGCCAGCGCCTTCATAATTGCTGATATTGGATCAGTCCCGGCTCTGATGTCGGCCAGGACTTGAGTGCCGACCTCGATGGCAATACCAACTAATCGTTGGATTGCATCGGCTGTTTCGAGGCCGGCTGGTCGTGCTGGTCTCGGGCGTTGGACTTCTTGTTTCTGGGCAGAGCGTGCTCTGTGTGAGGGTCGGGCTCTCTCTTCTGGTGGAGCCATCTCCTGCACTCTACCCACGCCCTTTTTGGTAGTCTCCTTAATAACCTGCGCCTGAGGGGCTATTGGTCCAGGTGTCGGGGTAGAGGTAACAGCCCGAGGAGGCTGCGACTTCTTCCTGCTTCTCTCCCGCCTCCTCTTTTTTGAGGGCTGCCGTTCTGTGGCAGGATTGGCGGGAGGCTGCAGAGTCGCCCCGGTGGTTGCCCTTTCCTGTTCGGGTTCCACCGTTTCCTTGTGTAGTACGGGTGGGGGGGGGGCTGTTTGTCTGCCCTTCCCCGTGACAGTAGCCCACCCGTCCTTTTGAATGGTAATGGCTTTAGGGCGACTCTGGGGGATCCTTTTCGGGTCCTCCGGGAGCAGCCCCGGTAAGGTTATCCCCTGTCTTCGTGCAGTCCTCCTCAGGACTGGGCAGCGGCGGTCATTTGCCGTGTGGTTCTTACCACAGTTGGCACATTTGGGTTCCTCTTCCCTACCCCTAGGGCTTGCTATGTGCTCCCCGGCACAGCGCACACACCTCACTGGCCTGAAGCAGTTGGCAGAGGCATGCCCGAAGGCCTGGCATCTGTGGCATTGAGCCGGTCCTACCTTCCTTTGCCAGGCCTCGATGACGACTCCTCTCATAAAGAGGAGTTCGTCGATGTTGTATAGGTTCTGGAGCTGCTCCAGGTTCAGGTGGTCTAATTGGGCAAAGTAGATGCAGCCAGGTCTGCCTCTACGTGGTGGAATTGCCTTGACATACTTGATAGGGAAGCCTTTTGCCCTTATGGCCTCCTCTATGTCCTTGGTATCCGTGCCCATAGGTAGCCCCCGGATGCCCACCTTAGTGGGCTTATCCTCCTCCGGGGTATAGCAATACCAGGACAGGGTTGGTGTCTCCTTGCTCAGCTCCACCATATAGCGCTGAACTGTACGGAACTCGTTGGTGCTTTGCGGCGTGAACCGTACGCCTTTCCCGAACGGACGGGCATTCAAAGGGTGGCCCAACATTCTGTTGAGCTCCTTAAAATGCCTCGTCCAGTCCGGTAGGCATTCAGCTACTATTGGTGGATATCTTGCTTTTTCCTGGTCGGCAGGCTTCTCAATAGGCACTGCCACCGGTTGTGGTCGTGGCACTGCTGGTGCAGCTACCATATGGGCATAGCTGGTAGATGGTCGTTGACCATCGTCCTGCGGAAGCCCGGACGGGTTTGTAGTAGCCACTGGCGATGATCGGCCAGCGGATACAGCCAGGGTTGCATAGGTGGTTGACCCCCAGCTGAAGGACTCTCCGCCCCCCTGCTCATACTGAGCCGAATCTCGGCTACGACGATCTGGTGATATAGAGCGAGGGGGGGGTTGTGGTGGAGAAGGCGACTTCGGCGGTGATCTAAGCACCTTCTTCGTTGTCACCACCTGGTGGTACATTTCATCATCAGATGAAGATGGAGTTTCGTCGGACGACTGCTGGGAGCCAATCCGTTGTCTCTTCTCGAATAGAGAGGCTTCGGTCTCGGGTGGTGTGTGGCGTCTGGCCGTTTTCTTGGCCCGCTGTTGTTGGGGCGACGGTTCCTGCCTAACCGTGTGCTCAGACACGGCTGGCGTGAGCGTGACGCTCGTTGCGGGCTCTTTCTGCGGCGAGACGGGTTTCCGCATAGGGATATGGGAGAACGCTGGCACCGTTCTGGTGCGCTCCGGGTTCATTATATCCCTAATTACAAGAGGTCTCTCCAACACTCCCTTCTTATCCGGTGGCTTTTTAGACTTTAGGGGGTGGTTCCCCCTTGTCCCTACCCGACATGCTGAATTATTATCTAGCTTGTCGGTTGTAATCTACGTGGCCCTATCTATATAAAATGGTGAGATTATGTAGGTGACTATCTTCACTTTGGGCACTGCCTACCCCTTTTGTCAACAAAAGGGTTGGGGGAAGTGCGACAGTGGCACTTTACACGCGACTAGGCACAGGATGCACGAAACGCATAAAGTGCCAAGAATCAACTAGGGGCCGGTGACCTCGACGCCTCACGGAATCACGGGACTCAACGTGGGCGGAGTTTGTCGTACCGGCGGTTATTTGCAGCCACTGTAAAACTGCAAGTAACGCACACCTAGGAGATCCTTCAGAGAAATTGCAATAAAACCCGTTCACTAAGCTACTCCCAGAGCTATACGCGAAAGTGAGCCGCGCCATTCGCGTGCCTGCGCAACTTAACAACATGAATTTGTACTATTACTCTCTCACGTTTCACTTAATTTCTTTATTCACATAAATCATACACAAATACAAGTTATCTATTTAGATAGCACAAAACAATATCTACACCATGATATATATTATTTTTTCGTATCACAAAAATCCTTTGATTTATAAAACAAAATATGCCTATTTTAATCACAAATTCAAATTCCAAACTTCTTATATATTTAACACAGAAAGTTAAAACAATGTTTCCCACTTGAATTTATACATATTGTGACGGCTCAATATTATTATTAATAATTAAATTCAATATAAAGGGGCGTCAAAAATAGTTTTAAAAGATATATATTAAGCAATAAAGTTAAATTAATAAACATATAGTTAATATATTTCAGACATTATCCCAATAACATAGCAAATTAAAGGCAAAATTATTGTTTCTCGTAATAAGTAAATTTATTATAAAAAGTTGTAAAAATATTTAAAATAAGATAAATAATAGAAATACAAGTCAAAAATTATTATAAAATTAAGTTAAATAACGTTTATAAGATAATTAGAAAATTTGTTAAAAATTGTTTAAGTCATGGGAGGTGTTCGTGTATAAAAGAAAATTTTTCTAAGTTGTGGAAGGAGTTCACGTATAGATAAAATTTTCTAAGTTGTTGAAGGAGTTCATGTATTAAAGAAAATTTTCCTAAGTTATGGAAGGTGTTCACGTATAGACGTCTTGTATGGATGAGGTGCCGGAGATACATACCTGCAGTTGTACATATATATGGGGTGGTCGGGAGCCCGACTGCCTGAAGTACTGTAGCACAATGACTAGTCCTATATTAGGGACTTATGATATTAAACTCAATGATACAAAATCAATACTATAGAAGGTCTCCATGATGAATTTGCATTACAATAGTAGGGTCGTGGGTTCGAACCCTATACATGAATGACTTATGATAATAAGGTCTATGATTCAAAAGCAATAAATACTATAGAAGGTCTCTGTGATTAATATGCATTACAATAGTAGGGTCGTGGGTTCGAACCCCATATATGAATGACTTATGAAAGTAAGGTCTATGATTCAAAAGCAATACTATAGAAGGTCTCTGTGATTAATATGCATTACAATAGTAGGGTCGTGGGTTCGAATCCTATATATTTATGACTTATGAAAGTAAGGTCTATGATTCAAAAGCAATACTATAGAAGGTCTCTATGATTAATATGCATTACAATAGTAGGGTCATGGGTTCGAATCCTATGTATACATGACTTATGAAAGTAAGGTCTATGATACAAAAGCAATATTATAGGAGGTCTCCTTGATGCATAAGCATTGTATGGGGTGGTCGGGTTACTGACTGCTCCTAGTACTGTAGCAAAATGACTAGTCCTTATTAGGGACTTGAAAAGGAATATTATGGTGGCGTGTGTGCTGCTTCACGAGCAATTGGTCCGAGGTAAACTTGGACTCGCTAACAGATGTGTCCTAGACATATCATCTTAGTGTCGGTGGTAAGCGGGTTTGTTGTAGCAATACGGCTTTCCCGTGGACATCGCACACCCATACCGTTTGTGGGCGGCGTAGTAGCGCATAGCGAAGCGTCGTCTATATTTCGGATTGGGATGATAAGTGTGTTTGGTAGCACTTTTAAGTGTAACGGGCATACTCAACTTCATGTCTTAGTGCATTAGCGCTATGATACGTGAAGTTTTGTCCACTGGCGTCTTAGTAGCGTGCTACTATGATACGTTGGTGCAGTTTTATATAACAACAATCTTAGTGCCGGTGGTAAGCGGGTTTGTTGTAGCAATACGGCTTTCCTGTGGACATCGCACACCCATACCGTTTGTGGGCGACGTCGTTGCGCATAGCGATGTGTCGTCTATCTTTCGGATGGGGATGATGAGTGTGTTTGGTAGCACTTTTAAGTGTAACAGGCATACTCAGCTTCATATCTTAGTGCATTAGCGCTATGATACGTGAAGTTTCGTCCACTGGCGTCTTATGGCGTTTACTGCTACTTGCGGTATTGCGTCTTGTGATGGATCTGCGGGTGTGCTGTGCCTGATTCGACGCTCTCTTGTGGTTCTAGTCGATGGAGGTATACGGGTGGTGATGTCTGCTAGGATGTATGGGGGACCTTGGAATGGTGTTAGCCCGACGATAGTTGTATTGATGCTTGTTGCGTTCTGCAGCATTGCGTCTCTGCGATGGTTGTTTGGTGGGACGCTATTCTCAATGGCGCTCTCTGCGTCTTGGTTTGACTCACACCTAAGTAGCTTTGCCCAAGTCGGGTCCCTTCATTGCGGGGCTGCAGACTGTCTGCCCTCCACGATGTTTTATATAATAACATAATATTATATCTCTGTAACTTTCCCACCTTTGAATGATTGAAGGCAACTTGTTGGTGGGTGAGTCAAACATGATCGAAAATGCATTTACTCAACGTCAGTGACACAAACCCTTTCTGATGGCGAATTATTACTCTTATCTTATAACTGCCTTTTGGCTATATCTGCCGTTGTATTGGTTGGTGGAGCATATGTGTCGACCTCATGCGGGTGGTAGCTGGCGGGAGGATCTGAGGAGACTCTCAAGGCTGCGGTCGAAAGCCGCACAACGTGGGATCCCATTCCCTTGAGGTGAGCAGTAGTCTCATGACACGCTCTGCGGCTAGTAGCCGTGCTGATCATGCAATCGGTGATGATGCTTTACACTTACATCACGTCTGCAGGAGCGGCGGTCTGGCAGGTGGTGGCGCTCACGGAGGGTTTACGGCCAGTGTGCCTATTTGCCTAAACCGTGTGACGTACATTCACTGTGGCTGGATTCGTTCGTATTCTGTATGGCGTTTACACGCTTTTACATGCGCGACTTCGGTCGATGTTTGTGCTTACGCACTAACAAGGGGTCAAGCCTCTTTTACTGGTTCGCCAGTTATTTTGCTGTGGACTACGGTCCAGTTCCCGAATTAGCGTTCCCTTCGGGGGGAGTGCATCAAAATGGTTGGCGCTCACCGTGCACGGCGTGTGTGGGGCCGTGTACCTCCCCTACATTTTTTTAAATAAATGTAGGAGAGCGAAGCCCTTGTATCGGGTATTTTTTGTATAAATATATTGTGAGCCTTTTCCAAGCGGGAAGGGATAAATGATAATAAATTAATAATGTAAACCTGATACAAGTGGAATAGAGACGTTTATGTCCTTAACCTTTTTCGAGCCCTGTCTTCGTGAACGGGGTTCACTTAGCTTATAAGGCACTACCAACAGCTTTCAATTGCTCTAGTGAATATTCATTCTTCCAAAAGACACCTAAAAGAACTAAGTTACAAACAAACACAACGTAAATAAGGGTCCTAACTAAGACGATCACGCCAAAAGATTACAAACGGTCTATTATTAAACCTTTAGAGAGATCATTTAGAAAGATCTAAACATAGTTTATTAATCCTGGTCACATATATATAATGTTATTAAAAGGGCATATTTTTAATATTATAAAATTTTTATTATATAGAGTGAGGAGGGGGGGAGCGCTACAATATGTTAACTAATACAATAGTTTAATTTACATTTTCTCTATTTATTTCACTGTTTAAAACACTTTTAAATTTCTTATACAAAACTATCATTATTTCACTTATACACAGGAATTTTCACATAAAAATAACACAGAATTCACCTTTTTAGCACGTACAATCAACCTGAAATGTTTTACAAGTCATTTTTACATAAATTGCTGAAATTACAAACATTTTAAGTTTTTACATATTCGGCCTCCTAAAGGCATGGCCAGCGTGCTTCCGTGAACTCACACTATTTGAACAACTAACTTTGCACGGCTCTCGGCTATCAGAAAAAATGAAAGTCTGAAATACACTTAATTTTAGCAATATTAGGTAAATAAGTGCTTCTACACAATTTTCAAAGTGTAGGAAACTATCTCTGATAAGATTCTTATCAGTTATCATGTTTCTTATCAGATAACAATACAAGTGAATGTTTTCATTAATCGATCATAACAAATAGGCATTTGTTTTCGTACAAAACGTATCATACTTATACAAGACAATACTTATGCAATTAACTTCCGTTAATTCTGTTTGTGCACAGAGTGATCATCTCGACCGGGGAACAAATCCGATCTCTAACTTCACTTTAATATTCCTTTGAATTTACATCGTTGGAAAGACGATTTCAACCGGGGAACAAATCCGGTAACATAACATAAAATTCCCTATATGAATTTATTGAAAGATATTACTTAGAAAACAGTAAACTAGTCCGGCCTGGGAGTCGAACCCAAGACCTTCATATCATTAATTCGACATTTCTTTAAGATTTAACTAAGCATTTTCTTATCAGAACATTTCTATTGGACAATGAGTCTTTGAAAAGTTATTCGTCATCGGCTGACTTAATAAACTGAAATATTCTTATAGGCGCGTCGCCAACAACTTCTTAATCCTGATCACAACACCATCATGCAAACCACACTCATCTCTTATTATACAAATTATCACCTTTTCACTCAGATTCAGCCCTTACATACTCCTTCACGACCGCATTTCTGCTTCGTTTCTTCTACTGTCGTGCTTTTTCTGCCACACCCAACTTTGACTACCTTACGTTAAAGTAGGGACCAACACAGCGTTGTAAATTGCCATACGTGCCTTTTTTGTTTACTATATTTTCTGCATTCACTCGTCGTTCTATATCCTAATCATATCTTCCATCCCTGCTAAATACGCATCCCAAATAAACAAATTCATCTACTTACTCCATCAACCTCCCTTCCATGCTTATTTCACAAATCATTTTACTTTCTTCTTTTTCAAAAACCATAACTTTCGTCTTATTTGCGTTCACTTTCATACCCCTTATTTTTAATGATCTCATCATCATTATTGTAACCATCATTCGCAACTCTGCCGCCGACGACGCTAAAATAACTTAATCATCGGCGTACAAAAAGCATTTCACGGTTAACTCAACCATTCGTAATCCCCATTCTTTAACTTTCAAATTTTGCAAACAACTGTCCATATATAGATTGAACAGCCACGGGGAAACCACATATCCTTGTGTGACATCTTTATGGATGCCAAACTAGTCCGAGTAGACCCCGTTGATCTTTACACAAGCGCTAGAGTCTCTATAAAGATACTTTAATGCCTGTATCAACCCAGCGCTCAACCCAAATGAGTTTAGTGTTTGCCCATAACACATCCTGTACACATGTATTATCACACATTACACATGTAAGGATCGTCGTTTTTCTTAATGTCATATATATATATATATATATATATATATATATATATATATATATATATATATATATATATGTAATGAAATGAATGATATTTCATTAATTTGAATTTGCTGCGCTTCGCGTATCTATGTTGTCTGTGGAAGATGGTAGAGGGCGCATCGAAGTGATGTGTAAACTATGATTCAATGGCGGATGACGTTTAGATTATTTTGTGCATTTTATTGTTATAAAAACTTGTAGAGAGATAAACCGAAGGATACGATTGAGGAAGCAATATTAGTAAACTTTAAATGTCGTTTCTTTGTATTTTCAGGTGAGATAGAAGTGTAATTGTCATAACTTGATAATTGTTGTAATATTGGAAAGACGTGTTAAATAAAACAAAGCTTTGTATTTTCAGAGAAACAATTTGTGGTTTATTTTGAAGATCCTCAATAATATACCTTATAAAACGACATTTTTGTTAACTAAGAGAAGATGGACCGGCTGCAATTCGAGTTTACGATGATAGCCTCAAATGATGGCAAATCTGATGTACTAGCCATAACCTCAATATCTACAGAAGAAGGAAAATGTTATGTTTTACCCGAGGAGCTGAAGCCGGTGAGTCATCATACATATATTGTTAAAATGAACACTTTCACAAAAGTAAAAAATAGCATAAAGAAAAGACACCAAAGTAGAAAAGTATGGATAAAATTGGATGAAAATCTAAAGAAGACATATGTAGATGAGGAAGGTAATATGCAATTCTTAGATCAATATTTAGAAGAAATGAGCACAAAACAAACAAGAGACAAAGATGACAGTTTGCAACATATCTTGGAACAATTAATAGAAACTACAACTAAGAAAGAAAGTCAACATAACTTAAAACATATTTCAGAAAAATTTATTATTGAAAAATTCACAAGCAAGAATCCTAATGCGATGCAATGGATAGAGATTTTTGAAAAAAGAGTGTGCGCGCTTCAATATAACAAAAGATGAAACAAAAATTGATATATTGAGGTTATTTTTAGATAAACCTTGTTTGGATTGGTATAGCTCGATGATCATAAAACTAACAGTAAATTCTGAATGGAGTGAATGGAAAGACAAATTTTTAGAAACTTTTAAAAACCGAGGATGGGACATAGTCACATATGCTCTCGCATTTAGGTATAAAGAAGGACTGTTAATTGATTATGCCATAAAAAAAGAATGGCTTATATTAAATATAAACAAATCTATAGATTCCAAAACAATGATAGATCTTATTGCAACTGGTTTACCTGGATTTATCTTAAATAAGTTAAACAGGGACGAACTCAACAACACTACTGATTTGTACAACGAGATAAGAAAATATGAAGGTATGGTGTACAAGAAAAACTCAACTAACATAAAGAGTGGTATATTTTATAATAAAAATAAAACTAATGAGAAGAAGCCATGTAAGACTTGTGAATCTTTGGACAAAGGAATTAGATATCATCCGGAGGAGTCATGTTGGTTCAAGAAAAATAAAAATGAACCTGAAAAGGTTCTTAAAACTAAAAATGTGAATAATAACTCCATCATTGAAGTAGACATAAATGCTTGTAAAAAAAACTAGTAAGTCACCATTAATCAAAATCAGGCTATTATTAGAAAATAAACTAGAAGTGAGCGGCATTTATGATTCAGGCTCACAGATCTCTTTAATAAATTCAAGATTGATAAAAGTAAAAGAAAAAAAAGATGATGTGAATATAGCATACATGAAAACGGTTAATGGTGTGAAGAAGATGGATGGCTTGATAACAATAAAAATAAAAATATTTGATTTGGAAGAAGAGGTGGATGTATACATAGTAGAAAATGAAGATTTTGAAGATTTCATAATCGGATTGGATATGATAAAGAAATTCAGATTAACCCAAAATGAGAACTTGCAGATAGAACAAAAGAAAATAACAAATAAAATAGACAGAATGTCTAAAGATAACAGAAATGAAGATAAGAATATAGAAACATATACAGTAAATTTCAATGAACACATAGAAACAAAGGAATTTATAAGTATGACAGATCATTTAGATAATAAAAAGAAAATTGAGATAGAGAAAATTATAAAGGAATATACAACAATTTTTGCTAAGGACAAGTATGATATAGGATCAGTTAGAGATTATGAAGCTCACATAGATTTAATAGTAAATAAATATTGTAGTAAAAGACCATACAGATGTACAATAGAAGATAAATTAGAAATTGAAGAGCAAATATCCATGTTACTAAAGAATAATTTAATAGAAGAATCTTACAGTCCTTTCGCTGCTCCAGTGACATTGGCTTTTAAAAAAGGTGAAAATAGAAAATCCCGTTTATGTGTAGATTTAAGAGAATTGAACAAAATTGTTGTACCACAAGCTCAACCTTTTCCTTTGATAGATGATCTAATTATTAAAACAAGAAATTGCAAGTATTTTACTACACTGGATATAAACTCAGCATTTTGGGCAATACCTTTACGGGTGGAAGACAGAAGTAAAACAGGATTTGTCACACAAGATGGCCACTTCCAGTGGACCTGCCTCCCTTATGGCTTGAAAACATCACCAGCAATTTTCCAGAGAATTTTAAGCAATATTTTAAGAAAACACAATCTCACAGGATACTCTGTAAACTATATTGACGATATTTTGATATACTCGTCTACCTTTGAAGAACATATAAAGCACATAAGAAATGTATTAGAGGCAATAATTAAAGAAGGCTTTAGATTGAAGTTTAAGAAGTGTACCTTTGCTTCAGACTCGGTAAAATACCTCGGCCATATAATTCAGAACAACTCAGTAAGACCATTAAAAGACAATTTGATTTCAATAAAGAATTTTCCAACTCCTAAGATGCAAAAAAACATCAGACAATTTTTGGGAAAAATAAACTTCTACCATGAATACATACCAAGAAGTGCAATTATCCTAGATCCATTACATAATTTATTAAGAAAAAACGAGAAGTTTGTATGGTCAGAGAAGTGTGAAGAATCATTTAATCAGATAAAAAGATATTTATGTTCTCAACCGGTCTTGGAAATATTCGACAAAGACTTACCAATCAAAATCTTTACCGATGCATCTTTGGAGGGCATCGGAGCAATATTAAAACAGACACAACTAGATGGTAAAGACAAACCGGTGGCATATTTCTCAAAAAAACTGAACGAACATCAAAAACGGAAAAAGGCTATATATTTAGAATGTCTTGCTATGAAAGAAGCCGTTAAATATTGGCAGCACTGGCTGATTGGAAAACAATTCACTATTTACTCAGACCACAAACCTCTAGAGAACATGAACATTAAATGCAGGACAGATGAAGAATTGGGTGATCTAACATATTACCTATCTCAGTATGACTTTACAGTAAAATATATACCTAGTAAAGAAAATGTAGAAGCAGACTGTTTGAGCCGAAATCCGGTATTGGAATCAGAAGATAACAGTGAGGAACTATTGAGAATAGTTAATTTAATACAAATAAAAGATATAGTTGAAGACCAAGAGAAAAATGAAACAATAAAAGAAAAGAAACAAAATTTAATACACAAAAATAAAATCTATTATAAAAAAATAAAGAAACAGGAAAAGATTATCCTCTCAGAAGAATTTAGTAAAAAACTTATAAAAAAGGTGCATGAAAATTTATGCCATATTGGGATCAGACAATTGCAGAAGAAAATAAGTCCTATATATACAGCTATAAACCTAACAAAAAATATTATAAATATTTGTAAAACATGTGAAATATGCATAAAAAATAAATCAAGATGTCAAAAAAAAATTGGATTAATGTCACAACTGGGACCAGCTACAAAACCATTTGAGATAATGTCAATGGATACTATTGGTGGCTTTGGAGGATCTAGGTCTACAAAGAAATACCTACATCTTTTAGTAGACCACTACACAAGATATGCATTTATTGCGACTTCAAAAACTCAGAATGCAAGTGACTTCATAAATCTAACAAAGAAAGTACTAGAGACAGATGAGATTGGAATTATCCTGACAGATCAATATCCGGGCATCAATTCAAGAGAATTTAAGCAATATTTGCAGGAGAATAATATTAAACTAATTTTTACAGCTGTGAATACACCATTCTCGAACGGCTTGAATGAAAGATTAAATCAAACAATAGTAAATAAAATAAGGTGTAAAATGAATGAGAAAAATAATAAGAGAACGTGGACAACACTAGCAAGAGAATGTATACAGAAATATAATGAAACAGAACACTCCGTTACAGGTTTTGCACCAAAATATTTACTGGATGGTACAAATGTCAGTATTCTACCAAATGAATTTAAAACAATAGAAAAGGAAGACAAGTGGATGGCTGATAGAAGATTGGCATTAGAGAATACAATAAAATCCCATGAGTACAACAAGAAAATATTTGATAGAAATAGAAAAATGCAAGAGTTTAATGTAGGAGACAGTGTATATTTAGAAAATGGAAATAGACTGAATAGAAAGAAATTAGACGAATTAAAAATAGGTCCTTTCAAGATAATAGAGAAAATATCGAATTCAATTTATAGGCTTGATACAGGCAACAGAAAAGCAGAATCAACATTATTTCACATAACAAAATTGCAACCTGTCGTAACAGAAGAAGATGAAGGAGAAGAAAACGAATATGAAGATAACTTATAGGTACATTGTATAGATATATTGCTTAGAATTTTCACTCTTAGGGGGGGAGATGTAATGATATGAATGATATTTCATTAATTTGAATTTGCTGCGCTTCGCGTATCTATGTTGTCTGTGGAAGATGGTAGAGGGCGCATCGAAGTGATGTGTAAACTATGATTCAATGGCGGATGACGTTTAGATTATTTTGTGAATTTTATTGTTATAAAAACTTGTAGAGAGATAAACCGAAGGATACGATTGAGGAAGCAATATTAGTAAACTTTAAATGTCGTTTCTTTGTATTTTCAGGTGAGATAGAAGTGTAATTGTCATAACTTGATAATTGTTGTAATATTGGAAAGACGTGTTAAATAAAACAAAGCTTTGTATTTTCAGAGAAACAATTTGTGGTTTATTTTGAAGATCCTCAATAATATACCTTATATATATATATATATATATATATATATATATATATATATATATATATATATATATATATATATATATATATATATATATTAACATCAACCTAATATAAGTAATACTACCAAAGAAATTTTTCTTCAATTTTATTAAAATATGAAGAAACTTTTCCCTCAACCTATTATATAATATAATGTTTTCTTCGTGTTGTATTGTTTTACATAAAACCATACCATGCAAAGTACATTTAGTTATTTAGTTATAGGATTTTTTTAATGTACTTATATATTTCAGTATATTTTTTTTCAATCATAGTATACAATTTTTATGAAAACTATAATAGAAACAGCATGTTAGCGAATACCTCATTCCCAGGGGATTATTATCATTCATATATTCCGTAATATTATATTATAGGGTTTCCGTAATATTATATTATAGTATGTGAGGTTAGTCCGTGCTATGTACAGAGCATCCCGTACATGTGTACGATCTGCCGCGGGAACTACGGGCAGTATCGATGTGGCGGTAGGGCTGCACCAAGGGTCGGCATTGAGCCCTTACCTCTTCCTACTGATTATGGACGCTTTGACGTCGGACCTGCAGGATGAGGCACCCTGGTGCATGCTCTTTGCCGATGACATCGTGCTTGTCGGGGAAGAAGGCATCGAGGTACAGAGCAGACTGACGGGGTGGCAACAGAGGCTGGAAAGTGTTGGCTTGAAGATCAGCAGATCCAAAACCGAATATCTGTGCTGTGATTTCGGCGGTCTTTCCAGTCCTGTACCCATGTCGTTGGATGGCGCTATACTGCCTACCTGCTCAGATTTCAAGTACCTCGGTTCCCTCATTCAAGGCGACGGCGGAATAGATAGAGCTGTGCAGCATAGGATTAACGCAGGGTGGATGAAATGGCGACAGGTCACAGCCACAACGTGCGATCCCCGAATGCCAATAAGGCTGAAGGGGAAAATTTACAAATCGATCATCCGACCTGTCGTCATGTATGGAAGTGAATGCTGGGCCGTCAAGAAGAAGGATGAAAATAGACTGCATGCGAATGAAATGAGAATGTTACGATGGATGTGTGGTGTGACAAGGATGGATAAGATAAGGAATGAGTATATAAGAGGAAGCCTGAAAGTAGCGCCAGTAGTAGAAAAGGTGAGAGGAAGCAGATTGGCATGGTTTGGGCATGTGATGCGGAGGAATGAAAGTCATGTCACAAAACGAGTGTGGAATATGAATGTGGAGGGACACACGGGCAGAGGAAGGCCGAATAAAAGATGGATCGATTGTGTGAAGAGTGATATGAGAATGAAAGGAGTAAGTATGGAAATGACGGCTGATAGAGAGGAATGGAACAAGAAGGTTTACTGCGCCGACCCCAGATAATGGGAAATGGTTTAGAGAATGATGATGAGGGTTTGTTTATACATAGTTTGTTAATTGACTTTTTTTGCTTATTGATTGACAAAAATTAAATATATTATGTTACTATTTTAGCTTTCCATCTGAAAGTTGACGTAGACGTTGATATGGTTCGACAAATTTCGACATACTTGTTACTTCTATTTTGAAGTTTACTGAGACCAATTCTACTATTTTGAATGGTATGCTGTGTGAGTATGAAAACTTTCATAAGGAAAAATATGAAGTATTATACTTTTCATAAAAAAGTAATGTAACAACCTACTTACGTCCCACACTTGACCTATTGTTTTCATTTCGAAATTGGCGGGAGTCCGTTGCACAGCACCCATGCGTGTTGAAGAATTTCACATGTCACAACAATGTTTTTCATTTTTATACAGGTTTACTAGGTGATGTCTTAATTTATCTTCGAACACGTGGTGATGGTGATAATCTTCATGCGTTAGTAAAATTATTTATTGTGCCTATTGTTACGAGAAAATGACGATTTGGTATTCAAACCAATTTAATTTGACTCAAATTTGCAAAATTTATATGAAAGTATTCTACATATTTCAACAGCTTAGTAACCTAAAGTGTAAATGAGATGACCATATTGCTCAAAGAACATAAATCCAATTAAGTAGAAAGGTTTTCGAGTTGCAATCTTGTACCTGTAAGCGAAGTGTAGGGCGTCTCCCTACTAGATGTAGTAGTCGACCTGGTAAGATATGCAGGAAGTGGATGGGTGCAGATTGCTCGGGGGAACGCTTTGTGGTGTTCCTTGAGGGAGGCCTATATTTACATTGGACTTTTAAAAGGATGTATTGATAATGACGATGAAAAAATTTTTTCCCTTAAACAGACTAATATGGAAGTCGACAAATGAACAGTTGTTGGCGGCGGCAAATTATTTTTTTTTTTGGTGTTTTAATCGTTAATGTTTACTTATTGGTAACTTTTCTTCCTTGTAACGATGACAAAAGGTTTTCAATAAAATAAAACGGCCAGATCTAGTGGTTAAACATTTATTTGCAAAATGAGAAACTCGTAAAATTTAATAATTTGCGTAGGTAAGGGAGATAACGATTTTTTTTAAAGAATATTAACAATGCTATTAACATTACTAATATTCCCCTTAACCACTCATGGTAAGCTTAAATTGTTTGTGTTACGAGTGGTTCACGCCAGTAGTCGAATGGCGGATTCGAACCCACGACCTTTTTGAGTTCGTGGCCCGCGCCCTGCCATTAGGCTACTGTCGCTTCAAAATTATATTAAGAACGATGAATCCAAATTCACATAATGTAAAAATGAATAATATATTTTACGTGGAGTAATAAATTTATATTTGCTGCTGGAATACGAGTAGAAGTACAACCCGGTCACATTATCTCGAGACCTGGCGTCGATGACGTCACGTCGCGTCGGCGCTCTGATATGGTGGGCAAAACAAGCATCCTCTAGTAGGATATTATTAAAAACAATAAGATTTCCAACAAAACAAATATTGTGTTAATTAATTTAATGTTTTTACATTCAGCCTTCTTAGCATTGTAGGAAAACTGTATGCTAAAGTACTGATTGAAAGGGTCATGAAAGAAACTGATGGAAAAATTTGGAATGTGTAAGCGGGATTTAGAAAGGGAATGGGATGTACAGATCAATTCTTTTCCATGCGCATGATCGCGGAGAAGTTTTTGGCCAAAAACCAAAAGGTTTTCTGTGCGTTCATGGACTTGGAAAAGGCCTATGACAGAGTTGATAGGGATGTGCTATGGCAAACACTGAAATCATTTGGGTTGAGCACAGGCTTGATACAGGCATTGGAGTCTCTTTATAGGGACTCTAGTGCTTGTGTTTCACTTCACACATCACCGGGGTCTACTCGGACTGGTTTGACATCCATAAAGGTGTCAGACAGGGCTGTGTGGCTTCCCCGTGGCTGTTCAACCTATTTATGTTGACAGTTCTTTGCAAAATTTGAAAGTTGAAGTATGCGAATTGAGAATGGGTGAGTTAACCGTCAAATGCCTTTTGTACGCCGATGATCAAGTTATCCTTGCATTGTCGGCGGCCGAGTTGCAAATGATGGTTACATTAATGAACGGATCATTCCTTTCTTAATCCTGGTCACAACATCATCTTACATACCACATTTATCTCTTATCACGCAATTTCTCACCGTGTCATTCAGATTCAACCGTAGCATATTCCTTAAAGACCGCATTTCTACAGCATTTATTCTACTTTCGTGCTTCTTCTGCCATACCCAGCTTTCACTACCATACATTAAAGTAGGGACTAACACAGCGTTATGAATACCATACATGCCTTTTTTGACGCATTCTGGTTCTTCATAATAGAGTGTAGTGCCCCACTCACTCTATTCCCTGCATTTACTCGTCGTTCTATATCCTTATCATATTTAACAGGTAAAAAATCAAAAATTAATTAACATAGACCAATGTACAATACTGGAGATTAATTAGTTTATTGCAAAAGTAGCTGCAAGCTCTCCAGGTAATAGCGAGAGTAATAGTGATCTGCAATAACTAATCAGAGGGGTGTACTGTGAAAGTGAATGTAATAGTAATACCTATAAAGCCATCATTGACTTGATGGATTTTTCCACAATGTAATTACTGCAAAACAACTTAATAGGAAATATGCATAAGCCATATAGGGATAATAAGGAACTGTGAAAATAAATGTTGTATTTAATCCCATCTTTTTTTTAGTCATAGGTTAAGTGGAATATAATTGCAAGATTTTAAATACTTTGCAACAAGTTTTGTATCGTGTATTATATTTGAGAAAAATAAGATACATCGAGCATTTAAACACAATTAGTAACGCGCAAATAAACACAATTTCATTGAAATTACAAGTTTTATGAAAAAATAACCTTACTGATACAGCTACGTAGTACTATTATTTATTCTGTTATACTACTGACTTGTATGAACTTAATCCCGTCTAAGGGTAAAAGCGGCCAAGAGCGTGTCGGGCCACGCTCAGTGTAGGGTTCCGTAGTTTCCCGTCCATCACAATAAGTGTTCCCACTTATCGATCGGTGGTTTGGTCATGTAGAAAGAATGAATTAGGAAAGAGTGACAAAGGAAATTTATATGGCAGATGTGAACGGCAGAGTCGGGAAGGGACGCCCTAGAAAAAAGTTTATCGAACAAATTGGCGATATTTTGAAAATGGGCCACGTTAGAAGTACCCTTAACCGACGAGCATGTATGCGTAGATACGAGTATATGGATGTAAAGTAGGCGAAAGAGGTATGTCAGGATCGTGCCAAATGGAAGTCCGTAGTCTCTGCCTACCCCTCTGAGTGACAGGCGTGAGTGTTTATGTTTTTATGTTATGTTTTTACCTGTTTTATGGTACTATGTTGTACCGGAGAGAGTATTTCTAATGATTCAAATTTCAATTATGTGTATTATCTATTTTTGTCAAGGAGCTTCATGACTTCTTGGTAAAGAGGAATTATTGTGCCGTGTTGATAATTATATTGATAAATACGGTAGCTACGTCTTGATGAATGCAAGGTAAAGATATGTGCACTTCTTACAATATACTTTACCTTATAACAATTACATACACACACAACATTACTTTAAGCATTTCTTAATCTATTTTTTGTTTTACTTAATTTATCTGAGTGTGTGCAGCGCTAACCTTCGTATATGCAAATAATTAGTTGATTGCAACATCATAATTTATTATAACTGCGTGCATACATTGAAGTAGTTATATAACAGTGCTATGTGCATTAATAGGCAGCTATTGCGCATTAATAATGAGCTATGTGTAATAATAAGATCTACGTGCAATAAAAAGAGCTATGTGCAAAAAAGAGCAATGTGCAATAAAAAGAGCTCTGTGCAATAAACTAAGCTATGTGCAATGAACTAAGCTATGTGCAATAAACAAAGCTATGTGCTAAACAGAGCTATGTACAGCTGTTTGTAAAACCATACTAGAGTTTTGTGCAAATTCTATATATTATGTGCCTCGTATGTCACAAACATTGTTTTTGCTGAACATAATGATGAAGATGAACATTCTTTGCTAAGTCTAAGCTCCCTAAAGAAGCCCAAAAATATAATACTTAGAAATCAAGAAAAAAATTGCGCAATAATTTAATTCAAAATATATGTTTACCTGGCTGTGTGCATTTTTCTGTAGAAAAGATTAATGTAATGCATTTTTAATCGACTTAAAAAGGAGGAGGTACTCAAATTTCGAATGTTTGTTCTTTTTTTGTGTCTTACCTCAGTACAATTTTCTAGGACCAATTTTGATGATTTTTTTTATTTTAAAACTTGTGCTTCTTGTGTGGACTACACGGACTATATTTGATCAAGATCTGACTGGTAGTTTTTGAGTTATCTTAATAATACGTATTTAATTAACTTCGAATACTTTGATGATATTCTCATTTTATTTATATTATATTATAATTTTACCACTTGTTACGGACAAAGATTGCTTAGGCAATTAATTTTTGTACACATTTTTTCCATTACAGAAAGAGCGACTACAATTGACACCACAAGATGGCAGACCAGCTTCAGGGGCTACTACGTGGCTCAGCAAAGGAACTCCTTCAAGCTTTGCTTATGACACCATCAACATCAAATGCTGCTAAATGATTACTGAACGCACTTTGAAAATTGTCGTGAGGTGCGGCTTGAATCAGGATGGCTGAATATTATCAGTGAGTTTTACATATTTTTTTACAGAAGAGCGGGCAAACGAGCGTGCGGCTCACCTAATGTTAAGTGACTACCGCCGCCCATGATCAACCGCAACACAGGAAAGGACTTTTGAAAGAACTTTAGAAAGGAATAAGCTCTTTTCTTGAAGGTCCCCAGGTCGTATCGGTCTGAAAAAATCGCCGGTGGTTAACTATTCCACAGAGAGGTTGTACGCGGAAGAAAACTTCTTTTGAAACGTACAGTGGTGGACCGCCAAGCATCCAGATGGTATGGATTGTATCGGGACGTTTGCCGCGTAGTGCGTTCACGAAATTTGGCGGCTGGGATTAATCCGAACAATTCCTCAGAGCACTCTCCATGGTATATGCGAAAGAAAATGCAAAGAGATGCAACATCTCTTCGCAGTGCCAGTGAATCGAGCCGATCGGAAAGCACTCGGTCGTCGACGATTCGAGCCGCTCTGCGCTGGATGCGGTCAAGTGGAAGGAGCTGGTACTGGGGAGCCCCAGTCTTAGAGTTAAAAACCTGTAATTGGACGGAAAGACAAAGTACTACGTTTACTTTGTCTTTTTTAAAGACAAGGTAAACCCTTTGACTCGAATGCGCGGAATATTAGCAACAAAAGGGTGAAGACTTTACCTTTTTTTTAATAATGAAAAGTGTAGTGAAGAATTCAGGCATGCCCAGCGCACTCTCTCCGTTCACCATCAGGTGACTGTTAAAAAGAAAATAAAGCGGTATAAAACTATAAATATTTTAATTTTTTTCTCACATTATTATAGCCAGCTATCTGCCATTATATGTGTTTAAGCCATTGCGTACAAAAAGTTACATACAAATGTTTGCCAAGCCTCCAAGAACTTGAGCTAACACGAATGGTAAATATCCTTTAGACAAACTCCTCGTGCTCTGCGCAGCTGCACAATCTCTTAAACTTTGTGAATACATTTTACTTTGTAGACCTTTGTGGTTCAGCTTTTTCAACAGATTAGATCTTGTTACTGGTAACGAGGGCAGATTCTCTTAAGAACTAAAGTGAGATAAAGATCAGTCAGTCAATTTCGTATCTTCAATGTCATACGGAATGACTATAAAGACAAAGGATTTGCAACTTTTTATACCAAATATTTTGAAGATTTTATCTGTTAAAATATGATATAGAAGCCCATGGATGCAGGTAGCTAAGGACCGTGCTTTGTGGCACTCCTTCGGGGAGGCCTATACTTAGCAGTGGAGTTGTGAAGTTCTGTAACGATGATGATGATGATCAGTAAAAAAACTAGTAGTTTTCCATGAAAGAGCCATTCTGCGAATGCGAATAGATCGGCTCTATTGGGCTAAGACCACGCTCTTACAGAATACCAGCGTGAAACCGTAGAATACTGACTGTGTTTTGTTGCACTCCTTGGGGAAGGTTTATTTTCAGCAACGTACTTGTGAAGGGCTATAATGATGATGATGATACTGATCAATGCAGTTCTACTTATAGTTGAAATAAAAATAAACCTGTGTTTAAAATTTGATTTGTTTGATATTTACCGATCTTTTTCGCAAGAGCCTGTTCATTTACTCATGGAGATATGAATACGGGATTGTCACGAATAT
Source organism: Parnassius smintheus behrii (assembly GCA_036936625.1). Lineage (NCBI taxonomy): Eukaryota > Metazoa > Arthropoda > Insecta > Lepidoptera > Papilionidae > Parnassius > Parnassius smintheus. The sequence continues at coordinate 4,095,197 of JAUPFT010000001.1, forward strand.
TTAAATAGGTACGTCTGAAAATATGAAAGCTATTTTAATGTATGGCAAACTGTTCTAAAGGTCTCATTAAATATTAAATGCTATTCATCAATTATAGATAAAAACTCACAGTGCACTTAATTTATAACAAACTTTATTCAAAAAGGAATTTGTTATATTTTACCATGGTGGTAGATACACAACATATACGAGTACAACTAAAGACCTTCTCTTACAATTTTGTGTATGTACAAAGTTTTGTTAGTAATTTTGCTAAATTTGACAGTTATAATAAATAAAAGACCACAGTTCTGAATATTTGAATTCTGACTAATTTTTGATGCAGCAATAATTAGTATTTAAAGGGATTGTGTTTAATTTGACCAGTTACTTATTACTAGTTTAGTTAAAAGTAAGTTGATGGCACTATTGTTAGGTTAAAACTATGAAAACCAAAACTATACCCTCTAGTACTTAGCCACAATAAGTTGATTTGCGACTGGCGTAGCGCAATTGCCCACTAAAACCGCATACATTGATATAATACATTAACTAGACATAAAGTGATGTAGAATCTAGTAAAAATCTACTTTTGACAGAAATACACTATAAATGCTGCTAACGGTGTCTAATCAAATTATTTTACGATATATTTGTAATATCTAGAAATGCCAATGTCGTGTTTAGTTGTAAATATCGCCAAACAATCTCTTGTCATTGATATGGTCAAGCTATATAATGATATAGTTAACAAACACTGTTAAATTTTATGAAATACCGCCATTTCACGCAATGTAGTCGATTTTTACGAGAAATGGCGGTTGTTAATATATTCATGATAAAATTATCTTACACTCACAGATGTCGCTAGTTATAGCAGAGGTAAAGTGGGTTTAATGTTTAGTTTTTTACACTTTTTAAATCTTATTAAATTTTTCTACTTTTATAGTTTGTTTATTAAATATTTTTAACAGTATTCATATAAAATATATCATAATACAGTAAGAAATATTACCCTATACATTTTCTTATGAAATCTTCCCCAGGTATGAAATCTCTCATTGTAAAGTGGCAGAAAAATTCGTAGATGCCCACGAATTCTTCCGCCACATCATTGTAGTTTTTTGTCACTTTATTTATAGAAAAAAAAAAACTAATTCCTAACAAAAACTTTTTTATATCGCAACATAATATGAAACATTCTTAATTTTATGATTTTCGATAAATGTCACTATTATCTATTTAAGTAGTAATTAGTTAATATAAATTTTGGTGGTTTTACCATGGTTTAGATGCAGGAGTGTATAAGCTTGATTGTGAATGTGTTCTATCTTACATAGGACAAACTAAAACGACAATTATAACCTGCTTTAAAAACGTATAGCTGATGTGAAGAATCGACGCTCCGGGACGTTTACAGTCTGTGAACACGTGCAGGATCGCCCCTTCATTACATCAGATTTGATAGACTACAAATCCTCGCCAAAGAACACCGATTACTTCCAAAGTTGATTCGCGAGGCTATAGAAGTCAAAAACATCCTAATCTCAATAGATAAGATGCCTGGGTGCTACCATCTGCTTGAGATCCTATAATAAATAAAATTAAATCCCAACCCAAGCATACAACTGCAAGACTTCAAGATATTATAAGTGCATACTGTCTAGACCAGAACAGAAATTAATAATTTTAATCTGTTGTAACCGCGGTTGACTACGACACCTGGACGTTGAACGTCTCAGTCCACACCGTGACAATGGATGATGTAAAGTGCTTGAAACGTCGGGTATACAATATGTAACGTAATTAACGCACACCCTCAGACACCCCAATTAGTATATTATGTTATAATCATAATACACACGCTGAATTTTTAGTTGAACATTTTTATGCACTGATTATTTATCAATTTAGTTATACTAATTCCGGAAGAATGTTGCGGTCACAGAACAAATCCACGAACGCAAAGACTTTAACATGCTTGAAATAAAGTTCGTTTTTCTTTATTTTTATTGAATGACAGAATTAGTAATAATACAAATAAAACTGCACTCTTAAAAGTCTTATTGCCTTAAGTAACGGTCCATTTCAGTTTGTTTTGACTGTACAGATTTAGTGTGACTGTAATTAACGTTGTTTTAATTATTTTTGGGATAAAAAATTACCTATATTAAAAATGATAGGAAATGATTCAGTAAACGATTCTGAACAAACTACTTTCTCAAAGTGCGTTAATTATGTTACATGTGGTATATAAAAAAGTTAAAATACGCGATAAAATCTGTAAAAACTAGTATTATTTAAACATGTAATATTCGCGTAAATAAGCGAAATCATTATGTAAAGGAGCTCATGTCGAAGATAATATATTTACAGTCGAAACATTTAAGCATTCGTTTTTAATTTGAATTTTTGTTACACGCAATACAATATATTTAATATTTCTTACATTTATTAAAGGTTTTATACAGCCTTTTATTTACTTATGATAATACACCATAGATTAAAAACTCTAATAGCCTTATAAAATATCCTTAGTATGTTTATTGCTGCAGTTTGCTATATTTTTAAATTCTATTCCAGAAATATACTGCTTTTGATGCTTTTGTCAAGCTATAACTCTCCGATACGGTAAAAATGGTTTTGCAAGATTCTCATAGATCTATTGTAAAGCTGTAGATTACAAAGTACTACTTAGTTACCTTAGTTACTACTTAGTACTACTTAGTTAACTCAAGTGCGATATGCAATACTTATGACTCAATTGAAGCGCTTTTGTCTTCGTAATTCCTCTTTTAGTTCTCATAGTGTTAATAAGTATGTTTATAACTCGACTTTTTTAGCTCCAAAGCCATTATAGTCGCTATTAAACGGCTACTTTATCACTCTGCTTTTCTATAGACATAGAAATCTGTTATATATAGCTAAAGAAAGACAAAAACTTCTTTAAACAAATCTTATACAACAAGAGAGCGATACAGTGTCTGCTTATATTGCTTGTATGCTACTTTGGAATCTTACCAATTTCTTCCGCCAAATAGCAGTGCGTGCACTGTTCTGGTCTGAAGAGCATAGACATCTATTATAATTACATGCAGTGAATTATTCCTTTATTCTCAGTCAAATCATCTATAGCTTTCTTAGTTAAACGCTAGTTACGGGTGTCTATGCAGTGCAGAAGCCACGTCTTACAAGTCTGCTGAATATAGACCTCTCCCAAAAGATTTTCACAAAAAATGACCTGAGCCACTTTTATCCAACGACATTCGGCTTGTCTTGACTGCTCGTGACTTTATCTAATATACCTACATGGCCACTTGGCCCACCCAACATTAACCTTACCTGTAGGAGGCTGTCACTCAAAAATCTTGCTTCCCCATTTAAATTTTTTGGTTGAACGACTATATCAAAGTATTACATGGTAGACCCACGCTGTAGCTATACTATGGTTTCAGCTTGAATGAGTCGGCACGACTGGGGCTCTTACAGAAAATAGCAGCATAATATTGCTGTTTTTCGTAATATGAGTGTAGTGAACTAGTGACTATTTTTACTACAAACGAGTATTAATATAGAGTATTATAATGCCCTTGCAGTGAATCTTGGTCGTCAGGGGTGACAATGCGTTTGCATTTTGATTCTTAATCGAGGATAAATGTAAATATCTATGGTTCACAGCGTCCACTTACCATCAGGTGGACAGTAGGCTATGTTGGTTAGTATAGATTACTTTAGAAAGAAGGTAGAAGTCATATGAGGAAGAAAACTTCTAGTAAATTTCACAATTTTGGACCACCAGAAATTCAGATGGTTTGGATAGTATCGCAATTTACGTTGATGGAATTGAACGGTTTCAATTAATCTGAACAATTCCGCTGACCATTCAGACCAGAAACATTATTTTGCAGTGCCAGTTAGACGATCTGAAAAATTCGGGCCACTGGATGCTATCAAGTGGATGGCTGAACTAGAGGGTTTAAGTTAAATCTAGTTCTAGTTAGAGTATAGGTTTTAAATATGATGATGAAAATGTAAGATAACTTAATTTGCTAACTTACAGACGAGATTAGCTACCTTTACCGAAGGATAGACGAAAATGTATGTGTGTTCAAATAATGAGTGTTTTCTCCATAGAAAACGACTATGCCATTATCTTGATAATGTATTTTCTTCACGAAACAGGTGTGACTAAGTGCATTAACATATAATGAGCCTTTACACAAATATTGCTACAAAATTTCGAATACAGGAATTATTTGAATTGAAATATATCTTTATTATATTTTTTTCCTTACCGTTCCCGTTACCGTTAAAAATTATCCAGAGTCCACTACTAAACAATGGCCTCTCCATAAATTGTATCATAATATGTTGGATATTGCCATAGTTGCCAAGCTCGATGAACACGCGGATTACCGCAGTTAATTTTTATTATTAATAGTTATTCAGAGGGCGCTGCTGTACACTCCCTGATTAGTTTACCTCTGTCGCCTCTTGGGATACCCTCGAAATGATATGGGTTTTGGGATATTTTTACACTGCCGCTATACGAGTGTTTTTCTTTATCAGCCATTAAACGTCATGCATAGCGGGCGGATTGACTATATAGTTTCGCACCCCCTTGTACATCCCTTAAAAGCCTTATGAAAAATCTATGGTGCTGGGGTACGGTGTTTTCAGTACGAAAGTTAATGGGTCTACGCTCACCTATTTTTTCTGAGGGAGAGGTACCGAACGAGTATGCAGCTCACCTAATGTTAAGTATTAGTAATAAAAGACTACTGTAGATAGACCATTAATAATTGCAACACCAGGAGTCTCGCAGGTGCTTTGCCAGCCTTTTGAAAATTTCTCTTTTCTTAAAGGTTCCTAAGTCGCATCAATCCGAAAAACATCGGTGATTGTATCGATTTCTTAACAAGTTTGCGGAAGGAAAACTTCTGGTAAATTACACAGTGGTGGACCGCCAACTATAACTACTAATACAAAAAACTAGATAATGTGAATGTTATCGCAAATTTCCGGTAAGGCGCGATGGTGTATTTTGGAGGCTGTGATTTTGTCGATTCCTCTGAGCACGCCCCATGATAGATGCGATAGAATCGCGGATATAGAACACCTCTTCTCAGCTCCAGTGAATAAATCTGCCCAGTGAGGCAATGAAAAAGAACTTAGAAAACATGTTTATTACATTGTAAAAATACCTATTAAAACAACTATACGTAACTTGATATCGACATATGTAGGTAATTTTAAGAAAAAATAATGGATTTTCTAAAATAGGTAAATCTAGCTACAACCTTTTATATCATATTAATTCTGTAAGTGTAACAAATTGACGGATTTGATTTAATTAAAAGTTTTTTTCTTCTTTTTATAGCATTGAAATAAACTGGTTTAAAAAAATTATTTTAATTATTTCCAACAGTGCACTAACATTACAGCCAAAGATTTAATAGTAGGTATCAACTTAAAATTTGATTTAAGAAAAAAGGTTACAAAAATTTAAAAGTAGCGTTTAAGCAGCAATTTTGTAGATGTAGAAAGATTTAAAACGATTATTATTTCTTATGTCAGACAAATATGATACTGATTCCACAGAGAGTTATTGCAGCGATAACATATTTGCCACAGCGGTAACTAACGTACAATAAAATACGGATAACAGTAATAATGTATTATTCCTCTCTTAATTTATGACACGAAACGGTTTTATCATCCTTTATATTTACTAATAAAATCTCATAATTGTCAGTTAATGACCACAGTGGCTATTAAGTGACTTTTTGGTGTATGAGTTTTATACACGTGATAGATTCAGACTGCAGTTATAATAATATAATGGTTGAAGCACGAACGGGTCTACTCTACCGGGAAAAGACTACTCTCACAGAATACCAGCGTAAAATAGCAGTTTAATGCCGTTGTGATTCATATGGTGAGTGTATAAAACATATATACTGGAAATTAATTTTAGCCCTGAGGGGTGACAACACAACTACATTTTAATTCTTAATTGAAGATAGATGAAGATGTATTTGGGCTCCAGCATACACTTTATATTAGATCGGGTGTGCGAATGTTTGTCATTCATTTTCTATAAAAAAGAGTGAATTAAATTTTTTTGGCAATTGTGATGTTTAAAATTACAATAGGAAGCCGTTATTACGTAATCGTTACAATGATTTATTATTTTTAGTGCTTAAAAACTAATTAAAGTTCTTGATTTCAAATAACGGATCAATAACGACTGCATGATAATTATTACTTAGTGTTCAGATATACTTATACAAAGAATATAACCACGCTGTTGCTACTATAATTTTTTGTTCAGTATAACATATTAGATTTGCAGCTTGTAAATTTGATTGTATATTAAAATATAAGACATTAAGACCAACTTTAATTAAAGTAGGCCACTTGCTTAAGCTGTCATCTTTGAGTACTAAGTAGGAATGTCTCATAGCCTGTTATTGTACTGGCTCTGTATCCTTCAGACCGTCACACAACAACACCAACAAAAAGAGGTGCTTGTTATGCATGGTATGTATGTTACAAGTCGTTTATGATAAAGGAGTATAACATATTCTATAAGTTAATGGTTCTGATTTCCAATTTTGATTCTTAATCTAGTATTAATGTAGATATCTATGGGCTACAGAATTCACTTACCTTAAGGTAGACTATGTGCTCGTTTTTTTACACTTTTTCTATATAAAAGTGGTATTCTCACCAGCACGTAGTGCGCTTTAGTGATAAGCGAAGGCGCTCACTAAGTGGTTAGCTATAGCAGAATCTATGTCTTCTAATGATAAACTGTGTAGAGGCTAAATACATCGCATTGTCGATGATAGTGTCTTTGATGGTGTTGCGTTCACAGAATCCGGTGTGATTGTGAATGAAAGAAAGAGAAACTTAAATGCAAACTACCAATTATTATGTCTCTACCGCAATATAATTTTAAATAATAAATACTTCAACTTGTCTTCCGAGGGACATAAATGATTTTTTTTGGATTTCGGGGAATGTATTTGTTTCCAACACAAAACTTCAACATAAATTACTGTCATGACCGTATCAAACTTAGGACAACATCTCAAAAACAACCGTCTAGTTATTTCTGACATCTTGTAAAGCATTCTTTTTCGAACTCGTTTTTTTTTTATAAGAGAGGGGGCAAAGGAGCATACGGCTCACCTGATGGTAAATGACTACCGCCACCCACGAAAAATTGCAGCAACAGAGGAATTGCAGGTGCATTGCCGGCCTTTTGGAAAGGAGTTAGCTCTTTTCTTGTAGGTCCCTAAGTCGTATTGGTCCGGAAAAATCGCCGGATTTCACAGAGAGGTAGTACGCGTAAGAAAACTCGTAGTGATAGGTACAGTAGTGGACCACCAAGCATCCAGATGGTGTGGATGGTATTCTGAGATTTCCGGATAAATCCTCTCTCGGATCCTCTTCTCGGATTAATCCGAACAATTCCTCGGAGCACTCCTCATGGTAGATGCGAAAGAAAATGCAAAGGGATACAACATCTCTTCACAGCGCCAGTTAATCGAGTTGATCGGAAGGGACTCGATCGTCGACGATTCAAGCCGCTCTGCGCTTAATGCAGTCAAGTCGAAAGAGCTGGCACTGGGGAGCCCCCGCCCAGAGATGGAAATAGTATTCCATGTGAGGCCAAACCTGGTTTCTCTGTCAGACTGCCGTAAGTCTAGATATAATATTTTTTACAAAAATCAACTCATTGGTAATCAGTCTTGATGCCAATCATTTACTAATTCAAGCTTAACAACTGGAGATTTTGTTATATATTAATTTACTATATAATATGATATACAATTAAATCTGAAAACAAAAACATGTTATGGCGATCATTCCCGATATATTATTAGTCATGTAGTCTGTATTGACTTATTTAGGAGTATAAAAATTTTATCAAGTAGAAATTGTTTTTAATACCCGAGTAAACGTTGTCATACTGAGTTTGATAGTAATCGCAGAAAATGAGGTGATCTCTATCATTTTGCTTCTAAATATTTCCATATTCAATTTACAACATATTATATTGTAACTTATTGAATAAAAAAACAGTCTCGCTGTGTTTCTTACTGGTTTTTCCCAGGACAGAGGTTTTTTCCAAACCGGTGATAAAAGCATAAATGAGTTTCAATAAGCATTCGCGTAAACTATATTGAATAAAAAGTATTCATTTCTTTTCTTTTCCACACTATTCATACAAAATAAAAATAAAATATAAACTTTGCTGGTACAGCATAATAATTGTCCCATTAAAGTATTACTCACTCTTTGGAGTCGAGGTACTGGTATTCCTAATTTTAATAATGTAGGATAGGTCTTAATAAAACGATATTTATTACAACGATCACATTGCCAAAAAGTTCGTATGGCTTCCGGTAGATGGCAGTATCACTAAATTGTTTACCCAAGAGTTAAAACACCAAACCTAAGAAACAGGAAGCAGCATCAAAGACGTTCACGTCTAGTACTGTGATTGTCATTCCGACTGCATATACTTAGAGGTTCATAGGTGCGATTCATAGATTTTGACATAGATGTTATATTTGGCAGGCGGATTACAAAACGCAGGTTTTAATTATTTAGAGTAGTAATCAGGAAATTGTCACCTCTTGAACGAGTTTCCCTCAGTCGCCTCTTACGACACCCACAGGACTTAATGTTTGACGACTCCGTGGCGCAGTGGATTAGCAACGAGTAGCTGCGCTGGGGGTCGCGGGTTCGAATCCCGCACAGAACAAGTATTGTACGGCTTACAAATAGTTGTTCCGGGTCTGGATGTTTGTCCTGTGCAATTTATGTTTGCAAACTTCCCCCACGATACAGGAGATAATCCTAGAGTAGGGGTAACGTTTAAAAAAAATGATGGTAAAAATTTAAATAATTTGTAATATTTTTTTAAACATTTTATGTCTAATGAGACGCTTAGAGACTTAGCGGTCCTGTTGATCAGAATACTTGGATAAAGTCAATAAATTATTATATTGTCATCATTTAAAATTTCTCTCTATCCATCGATAAGAATAAGGTAACTCAACAAATATAATTGTAGAAGGAAATTTTCGCTATTTGTCATAGTTGGAGGTTACTTAGAGAAGGTTGAAACTGATCTGTCTGTGATTAGTATAAACTCATTAGTTTCCGCAGCCTCTATATGTCAGGGGTTGCTTTTCCTCCTCCAAAATACTATTTTCTGGTTTTGTGAAATGTGTAAATTTACTTTCTAGATATTACCAATTTAGCAATTCACTTTAATTTAAAAGTAATCATCATCATTACAGCCCTTCACAGCTCCACTGCTGAACATAGGACACAAGGGATGCCACAAAGCACGGTCCTGAGCCACCTGCTTCCATCGACTTCCTGCGTGTCTGCCAATTCAGCGTACTAATCCGTTGGGCGGTTATTCTGGTTCTACTGTGGATAGCCTCATTTATAAGTTTATCACGCGGAGAAACTCGAGCATAGCTTTATCCATAGCTCGCTGCGCGCTTATAAGTAAAGTTAGAAAAAAAATTTTTATGGATAATATTTATTGAACCAGCTTTAATTAGCAAAATATAGCTGCTGTGTTTCGTTTTTGTTTTGGCAAAAAGTAATATTTTTTTGTGATAGAGCCGTGATGCAGCTATAATGTGGTTGGAGACTGAATGAGGCGGCTCCACCGGGGTAGGACCACACTTTCACAGAACACCATCATAAAATAGCAACTTATGTAGCTGTGTTTCTTATGATGATTGTAGAGAACCAGAGACCCTCTTTACTCGAAACTAGGCATTCCATCTCAGTCCTCAGGGGTGAATATCGCATCTGCATTTAGGTTCTTAATGAAATGGAAATGTCGATGTCTATGGGCGACAACATCAACTTACCATAAGGTGTGCTTTGTGCTCCCTTTTCAGCCTTATTCTATTGTAATAAAATTTAAACTATTATTTTCTCAAACTGATATTTTAATTGATAGAGGAAAATTCTACGTTATTTTTGCGAGATTTTGTCTAGCCTTTATAGAGCTACAGTCAGCCTACAAAAATATACTGAATTCGCATGCTATATTTTATGAACTACTATATTATATAATAAATCTTAGCAATACTATAAGTATTCGGGGTTCTAAAAGATAAAATTAAAATTATATTTGATTACTCTATCTTGAATAGTTAACGTTTTAATTTCGTAAAAACTACTTGGCTCTTCTTTTGAAAATGCTTCTCATGGTCGTACGAGAGACATAGGCAAATTAGTCCAATCTTTGTTATTAGTTTTTCCGAATGAAACTTACACTATACAGGATTATTTTGCAATTACCGTCTGAATTTCCAGAGGAAGTCCAAAAGTGATATAAGCGATTGGTGGAAAAAAAGACAAAAAGAACTGAAAGATTTAATGCTTTTTATCCTAAATATTTAAAATGTGTGGAAATGATTTTTTTCAATTGATTACCATTCATAAATAAGAAGCTACTACTATATTATACACACGCACACAGTAAGGGAGTGTTGAAATCGGAAGCTGTCGGTGGCGTTCGGCGGCCGCGCTAGGTTACAGATTTAGGTATCTATAATTTGTTTCGTAAATATAAACGCGTTTCCCCGCCCTTTATTTTCTGGTACAACGTTAGCTGTTATTTACGTTACGTTTTACGTACCTGACGTTCACCAGGCCAGGCAACAGTGTTGACTTGACCGTAACTTCATTACATACCGAGTGTCCTATTTCTAAATTTTCGTAGGTATAAGTATTATATTTGTCACCTAGTATTATTTTTCACTCATTAGCAATATCAGAACGAAAATATTCGAACCATGAATACTATGAAATGGTACGATGTAACATTTTAAGCCTAAGTTTACGCGATGCTCCAAGATTGAATATTTTCGAGTCCATGCTACAAACCGTGGAAGAGTTCCTTCGTAAGGAGACAATGCTGGTTGCAATGACAGTTTAGGATAAAAATCCTGCTAAAGTTTCAAAATTAAATGCATAAGCTCCGTGCATTGACTCTTATAAACGCGAGCGTGCGTGGTTGTTCAATAAATTACATTCAATTTTGGATATTTTCAGATAAGTGTAGAAACCTTAACATATTTTTAAAAACTGCCAAAAGTGTGCATCAGTATTCATATCTTGAACTTAAATATTTAATTTGGCTGTTCTATGAAAAATAACTCTGTATATATATATATATACATATATCCAAAACGTAAGTGTAGCGTTAATATAAAATAAGATTAAAAGTTATGATATAGTGTATATATGACCCACTGGTGGGCACTAGCATCCCCTCATTTCTGAGAGTATTTTATAGTCCAGGAGGAATCGACGCATGAGTAATGAAATCATTTCCACATCAATTTTGTATGCGATTATTCTATGATGATATATATGCATGTCGCCATGGGGATACTCGGTGCAACATTTAAACTGATGGTTTTTCAATTGCAAGGAATGGTTATTTTCAAACGGAAAAATATTTTATTATTCTTTGAAGAAATAAAAATAAAAAACCGGCCAAGAGCGTGTCGGGCTACGCTCAGTGTAGGGTTCCGTAGTTTCTCGTCCGTCACAATAAGTGTTCCCACTTATGAGTTTAAAGGTGGGTATTCATTATGTTCGCGCTCCAGCAGCGCTCCGCGCTCCTGCAACTGCTCCCGGTAGTGGGTACTGTTGTTTCCATCCAACTTCAAAATGATTTTCCTAGAAAGTCCTTATAAAGTTCTACTTTTCAGATTTTTTTCATATTTTCTAAACTTATGGTTCAAAAGTTAGAGGGGGGGGGGGGACACATTGTTTTTTACTTCTAGAGCGATTATTTCCGAAATTATTGACATTATCAAAAATGATTTTAGTAAACCCCAATTCATTTTTAAATACCTTTCCAACAATATATCACACGTTAGGGTTGAAATTAAAAAAAAATCACTTCCCACTTTACATATAGGCGGGCTACCCTAATAAAACATTTTTTCCAATTTTTATTTTACCACTTTGTCGGCGTGATTGATACACATATTGGTGCCAAATTTCAGCTTTCTAGTGCTAACGGTCACAGAGATTAAGCGAGGACGGACAGACGGACAGACAGACATGGCGAAACTATAAGGGTTCCTAGTTGACTACGAAACACTAAAAAGGTCATAGGGTTTTATGATAAAGTTAATACATTCCGAGTTATGAATTTTCAAAAGTTTGATAAATCCTAAATTCGGATAGTTTTGACCTATTAAAAATATACGCACAGTACTTTAACTAATTTAAATAATATGATTACAATTACTACCCGTATTATTAAAACAATAAAAACTAGCCTTCCAAGCGTGAAAACTCTGGCAAATATCCAAACTATGGGACAATATATAAGGAGGCTTATAGGATATCATCAATAATAAATAACGAATTTTTATTATCATTTAATTTTCATATACAAGCAATTTTCTGCAGTTTCATAAGAAGAGCTAAGCAAGCCAGCGTGTGATTGCGCCCGAAGTACGGAAAATGAAGGGCGCTTCAGACCGTGCACGCGAGTCGCGTCGCAATTAAGGACTCACGTGGCGTGAAATGAAAACGCTTCTCAGCAGGAGACTGGGACTTAGATATTGCTGTGGCAATAATAGAAGGCTCACAAGCTGGATGGGGATGGGGGCATGACATGAGTAGCTATACTGAAAGCGTACTAGTGTAGCAATCGAAATATTTTCTAGAAAATGTATATAATTTTTTTGATATGAAATACAATAGGCTCACAAGCTAAATGGGGATGGGGGCATGACATAAGTAGCTATACTGAAAGCGTACTAGTGTAGCAACCGAAATATTTTCTAGAAAGTGTATATAATTTTTTTGATATGAAATATCAATAGGCGCGACATGGCAGTAAAACCGACTCGTATGCCATGACGGCTAATGGCTTGATGCTCTCTTATACCGTCATGCCCTGTCTACGCTACTGTACACTTCGTTGCCTCCCTATGTGAGTTGTGTACTGCGTTTGACCTTCTATTCGACTATAGGACACATGATGCGTTCATTATTCTTATTAGAATAATAAGAGGAGTGTATTGATTTTATTAACAAAACTCTGTTTTTTTTTTAATTTCTTTTGCTCCACACTTATAAGGTTTTCATATATATTAAATACCACAATCAACTATGATGTCTCACACATGCCGGGTGTCCCGCGTCAGCCAACTTCTTTTTAATATACTCGTAGTTGCGATTAGGACCCGTAACAAAAAGTAAACATTTACTTTATGCAATGTAGCTGGCAGAGTCTTAAAATGTTATAATATAGGACGTCTTGCGGTCTGAGTATCTGGTAAAAAGTGTCAGCACTCATCTTGCTCACACATTTGACATTTCAAAACGATCTTCCAGAATATTCATAATGATTTAGATAGGCTGCAAATCAATCAACTTTTTTCATACGTTACCTCCACTCTAGAATTTTCTCCTGTTTCGTGGGGGCAGTTGACAAACATAAGCATCCAGTCCCGGAACAGTTAAGTTTTGTAGGCCATAACAGGAATATAAATTATAAACATACAATTATTTTCACTAACACACATCGCGTCAAATTTTACTTTACCATCTACATCATCTGGAGGCTTGGCAGTCCACTACTGTGCTATATAGTACTCGTAAGAGATTTCTTCCTCGTACGAATATAGAATCGTTTGCCACCAGCGATTATTCCCGACCGATATGACTTCGGGCCCTTCACAAAACGAGCTTCCTCCTATTGAAAAGGCTGGCAACGCACCTACAAATCCCCTGGTGATCCAGTTGTCCATAGGCAGCGTTTAACACTTAACATCAGGTGAGACGCATGCTTGTTTGCCCCCTATTGTTTATAAAGAAATACAAATACTAGTTCCGTGTGGGATTTGAACCCGCGGCCCTCATCGATGCAACTCATTCCTAAGCTACCGTCAGGAGTAATTTTACTGAACTGAAAGCTCAAAAAAGATAACGTCATTAATCGAGTGGTTTATTTCTTTCGTCCCGTTTTTTAAAGCAAGTTATTTTTGTTTCTTTCATAATGGCTTGTTGCCACGAGAAGCACTTGTTTTAATTTTCTTTAAGTACTACTCGAAAGTCACGACATCAGTCTTCCATTAAATTGTACTCGAATGACTCGTTTACGATGGCAAATGCTTTATTAATCCTGATATAAACCAAAATTATTGGGATAACAATGTATACTGGCAATCTTATTTATAAAAGTAAATTAATACGGGATTAAAGACAATTTGCTAAACTCTTTTATTAACTACTTAGTGAGGCGCGTGGGTAGGGTGTATTAATGTGACGTTATATAGATTTAAGGTGATTTTTGAAATCTATTTTTCTTGCAAAAAATATAGCCTATGTCACTTCTGGTACTGCTCTTCATTTATTTGTGAAGTTTCATTATAATAGGTTCAGAGATTAGCCGGGACAGACTACTGACAATAAACTTGAAAATTTTTCTCCATGTTTTAATGTCATTCAAATATTTTGAATACCAGCGTAAAATAGCAGCTTAAGCTGCGGTGTTTCGTATGGTGAGTATAGAGAACCGGAGATCCTTTTTACTGAAAACGAGGCATTCCATCTAAGTCCTGACAACGCATCTACATTTTTATTCATAATCGAGGATAGATGTGGATGTCTATGGGCTACAGCAATCACTTACCATCAAGTGGACTGTGTGCTCGTTGTCGTAGGCAGTTATTACGATATTACAGATAGATATTTTATATTGGAAATATGAACGATTTTGGACCTTGAATATAGAATGTGTATATAACTTGACTATTGTGTCACCTATCAGATTCTTGCATAGCTATGAACCGTTGCCTTAACAAAATAAATATACTCGTATTGTGTTAATACGTCCTTAACTTGTCAAGTTGTTCAGTAGTTAAACGGCCACTAGCAGACGATTAGTGTAATAAAGATAATATAACAATATCTTCCTTGATTTAATGTTAGGGAAGAATGTGCTACCTAAAACTAAACCTGTCTAATATTTTTAGTATCCGACGTATATTTGGGCAGGGATAGTATAAATAAAATAATGGACAGTATGTGTACATAATAAATAATAGGGTTTTCGAAGTAAAATAAGGAATTTTCACTAATATAAATAATCTCGATACAAAAATGGAGCAACTATTTGTATGGCCTACAAGTAATTGCTCCGGATCTGAATGTTTGTATTTTTGTCCTTGTGAAATTTATGTTTGTAAACTGGGGGCATGATATATGAGAAAATCCTAGTGTGGGAGAAACGTTTTTTTTTTAATAAAAAAATTATCTCTCGCTGTAAATCTCCTTTATCTGTGAACTAACTTTTAAAATAACTTTTGGACGAATGTACCTTCAACAAAAACTTTGGAATCTTATCACCAATTCTTCTAAGAGTCAAACTTTCAAAGGGTTCAATGGCTAGAAGGGACATTTGGAAGCCTTTCAAAAACCAGAAGTAATTTCGAAAGATAGTTAAGTCGCCAGACGGGCCTTAATGATAAGATAGAAGAGTTTTTGTTCGATCATTGTTTGAAACAATCGTCTTATATTAAATTTTGTATATCAGAAAAAAAATTACAGTTTTTATTTTGTTTGAGTTGATATATTTTTCAGTTTTTATTATTAATGACAATGTAATGATTTTTAGTAACAAAGTTTTTGAGCTTCTTATTTGTAGTACTGAGTAATCTTTAGTTATTTGAAGTCGGCTTTTAGTATTAAATAAAGTTAATTTTTACCCTTTTTAGTGGATTAAAAAATCAAAAATCTCATTATTAAAAGTTTCATCAATATTTTGCCATCTTTAGGCGTGATTTTTTTATTTCGTCTTAATCACTCCTGAAAAATATAAAGGGAATAAAAAATCGGCTTTTTTATAGGATAGGGTGATAAACGAGCACACACTCCACCTGATGGTAAGTGGTTACTGTGGCCCATAGACATCTACATCCATCCTCAATTACGAATCAAAATGGAGATGCGTTGTCACCCGTGATGGTTAAGACGAAATGCCTTGTTTCCAGTAAAATGGGTCTCCGGTGCTCTACACTGACAAGACGAAACACAGCAGCATTAAGCTACTATTTTAAGCTGGTATTCTGTGGGAGCGTGGTTCTTCCTTGGTCAAGCCAATCCATTAGTGCTACAACTAGTAAATTTGTTTTAAAAATATAGTTATGTTTTGTTATCCATTGAAATATTATCTACTAAAACAGACACAGTGAAGAAAGTCTGCGGCAGTGCGGGTCCCTGGAAGGGTTTTAAAGCGTACTTGTTTTGTTTTTTTGGCACTAAGTAAGTTTGAGCCCGTGACATGTAATGCGAGCTGTAAACGAACAAGTCTCGGAGTATCTTCTTGTACGTAGTACATATTAGTTCAATTTTGTCAGCTTGTGAATTTACTTTAACAAGTCTTCAAGTCCAATAATATAGAATTATTTTACATAACAAACATTAGTCAATGCAATTAATGCTCAGCTTGCATTTCATTCGAATAATTTGACGGTAGTAATCATTATTGTATTAGTAAGGATAACGTTTCAATCATCGGCTATCAAGTTTATACCTAATAGCTTAGGATTGAATGTCAGTAACAGACATCTGAGAAATCAATTATTTGTACTTAAACTAGATCACTGCAAATAATGTTAATATCATGGAGCATCGTTATTAAATTAGTAATGTAATTCATTTGTACTTAACTTACTATAGTGGTATAAATAATATATCATATTGTTATAAAATAATAATATGTTCACACTGTGTCTGTGTGTATCTTTGTGTCAGTGTGTGTGTACGTGAGAGTGTGCTATGTGCATACATATGTATGTAATTACTCTAAGGTGCTATGTGTGTACATGTGGGTGTGTATGTACGAGTACACGTGTACGTGTGCACGTTTGCATGCAGCATGCACGCATGTCTGCACTTAGTTTATGTGATGCCAACGGTCCCATTATTGAAAATCTACGGGAATATTACCCCTATGTTTACGTCAGTGACGGCGACTATTAGAAATGCCAATAAGAGCTTTTTGCTTCCGACAGATGACAATGCAAACGTATTTACGACAAGTGAGTTTCGTACTTGTACATACGTCAAGCATCATTATGTACAACATAATGATGCTTGACGTCTGGAGTGTGATCACCAAGTGTGTCGATAAAATCTGGGAGAGTTTGCACGCTCAAAAATACAAACGGGGGAGGCATCTGTTCAGTAGTGGATTGTTTAGTTTATGGGCTGGTGAAAATGAAGAATGTATGCTTCTAACTTACTTAGTTTGATGCTAATTAGACACAGTTCTACGTAAAAATATTTAATAGAATAATGTAATATTTATAATCGCAATACAATAATTATGTTTTTACAAGACTTGGAGCTACCATCGCGTTCAGTAGTTCAAGCGAAAATTTTTCCCGATGTTGCCAACAAGGAGAAGATCGAATCAGATTTCAAAAAGGTGTAAATGAAACAAAAATGTACAATTTTCAGCTTAAAATTTTTGACATCACAATAAAGTTAAGGAAGCTTTTGGAGAGAAAATTAAAAAGCTAATCAAATGTGTCTCGCCAGCAACGCAAATGCAGGAATTTCCATTTAAAAAAAGCCAAAATAAGGGGCTTATTAGGTGGTAATCAGGTGCCAAGTTTAAAAAGTAGGTTATCTAAAGTTTTCACCGCATCAAACTGTGTATGAACAGTGAACTATCTGCAATTTGCGTTGCTAGCAAACCCTATCGCTGGCAATCTTTGACGATAATAGATATACGATAAACCAGTGAAGATAATAGAACTTGAGATAACTGGTGATAGAAGATACTATGCATATCTCTTTGTTTTTCGCCTAAAGTTTCCTATTTACAAAAAATGGAAAATTATTTTAAAATATTTCTTTATATTAAATAAGTAATGTTCGGCAAAGTTCTTTCACAAAATATCACACCACATCAAAGCAAAGTTGATTTTTAAGTTAAATAAAAATAAACTTTAATACATTTCAGTATGAAAAATACAACATTTTTTTATCATTCAAAAATACATTCAAGAAGAAGCAGACAAGATTAATCACTTGTTATAAAATTATTTTCAGAAATTCGAAAAAAAAACTGTGAAAACTAAATTTTGTTAATTATTATTCCTGAATAAATTATAATAATAATAAATATAATAATATTCCACAACTATCACACAACGCCATCTAGTCCCAAGCTAAGCAGAGCTTGTGTTATGGGTACTAGACAACTGATAAACATACTTATATATTTCTAAATACATAAATATTATAGATAAATTACACCCAGACACAGAACAAATGATCGTGCTCATCACACAAACATTTGTCCTGGGTGGGAATCGAACCCACGACCTCCGGCATAGCAGTCAGGGTCACTAACCACTAGACCAACAGGCCTGTCAAATTAATTTGCAAGATTGAGTTACCTCGTATTGAAAAGTCATGTTCTTTTCATTACTTCTGTATCTCAAATATGGCAAAGTCAGGAATTTGCGTAAGAATTTTTTTAGAATTTAGGTGCCAATTTTAAAAATTAGGTGACCTAAACTTTTGAACTGTTGGAATGTGCGTTGCAGGCAACACATAAATATTAATAGCAAGGAGTTAAGTGCTGCAAGTATAGGCAATGATTAGTCGCCCCTAATAAAATAAAGTCGTTATTCAGAACATAGCAGAAGTCAAAATCAGGTCTTCCGTTAATCAGAATAGAATCAAAATCAGGTAAAGAATTAATTTGGAAATTAAATGCTAATTAGGTAGGTAATTTGATATTTATGTAATTTATGGTAATTTGATGATTGTTATAGAATATTTTGTTGTGTATTTTTGCTCCTATGTTCAATAAGCCTCCACCAAGCAATGCCTCAAAAAGTCCTGATCCACCTGCGTTCATCGGCTTCTTGTATCTCTAGAGTAGAATATTGTTGGCGCACATCAGATAGATAAATTGTGTTACGAAATTCTAATTCACAATTTACAAAGTCTGAAACCAATATTTGTACTCTTAAATTTAAAAAAATACACTTAAAAATCAATTAAGTCAGCGCCTAATAAATATCTGAATAAAAGTGGCACCGGCGAAATTTTCACCAAATATGTCAATTAGATCACGCTGCTTGCCTAATTGATTTGGGCTTTCTTTTCGCAGAAATCGATTTGCGTATGGAACATGTCATGACCTTTCATATTTATTTTCATATTATTTATTTTCTTTATAGAAGTGGAGGCAGACGAGCATACGGTTCATCTGATGGTAGTCGACCGGCTCCTTTGAACAACTGCAACACTGAAAGGCCTTCTTTCTTCCTTATAAGAGCCGTGGTGAAACAAGTAACTACACATGTAAGTTTTTAAAATGTTAACATAAGTATTAAATTAGGTATTTTTTGTATTTTTAGATGATTTAAAGCCTATATACGACCTACGGCTGGGCACAGGCCTCCTCTCATTTCTAAGAGAGTTTAAGGGCAAGGAAATTTCCGTCATAGTTTAATTGCATACACTCAATATTTGGTTTCGTCAGTAATAAGTAATGTGAATATCACACTGACCCCTATATATACAAGTACGCTGGACTGGCTATACACCGTGACAAGCTGAAGCGATTTGATTTCCGCCATTTTGGCGCTGACAGCAGTGCACGTCCACGGAACTAATAATAGGGATAAGACAGTGTACCAAATTGTATCGATAAAAATTCTATACCCTACCTATACCTAAATAAATAGAATAGACTCTATGGATAGTAGATCTGAGCGCTGATGGCCAATTCCACGGCGGCGGCGTGGCCTGATAATATCCACAGCGGCGGCGGCGTCGCGGCTGCGCGTCGTGGCCAGCCGTGGGCCTTAGATATTTTTTTATCAGGAAAAATTTTCTCAAAAAAACCATATTGTAGTTACTAAAAAAAGCTTTATATTTTTTAATAAAGAAACTTATTTGTTAATTACAATTTTACAGTCTTCTTAATAATTGGAGATCACGTTTACTGAAAAATAATCGTTTCAGTACTTTCAGTTGAAAAAACTGAGCGTTTTCAACCCCAGCAGTGTCATCTATCTTTGTTATAAAAAAACTCTAAAAGAAATATTTATCATATATATCCCTAACACTCAAAATATATATTTAAGTAAATTCTATAATAATGTAAAAAAAACCTACAAACATAAAACAATCATATATTAATTATAAGTATGTAATTATGTATTTAAAGTAGTATAATGTATTTATAATTAGGTAATTTCACATGTTCTTTCAGATACATTTACAAATAAAATAATCATTTAAGTGTGTTTTGTTGGCGCTTGATACTTTTAACGCTCAATCAAATACAGAAAAAATAAAATATCAAAATAACAATAACAATAGCACAAAAACATCAAAATGGAAATATGCATGTCAATGTCCAAAAACACTGTTTATTCCTTTAAGGATTCTTTGCAAAATACATAATTGTTATGGATAAATACTATCCTATTTAGCCTCAAAGGCTTTAGTCGTTAACGTTTTGCGGTTATCACTAGTCCAGCTGTGGAAAATACTCTCTCGGCGTGCTGGTGGCTGGTATATTCAAAATTGAGCGTGCAAGAGCATACAGTGATGGTATAAAAGTTTTCCTGTCTTTCCAGTATTGTGGAACGTCTACACCGCAAGACTCTATCTTCAGGACATGCTGTACTGAAATATTTCCAGCATTCATTTTCTACAGCATTCCCGGAATCACGTTGAGTGGTGCTGTGTTTTCACACCAAATCCAGTAAAAAGTTTAAAGAACTAGCAGAAGAAGTCGGCCTAGCTTTAGCGGTATCAATGACTTCATTTTGACGAATATCTTCTGTTGTCAAGCGACTTCTGACCATTGTTGATAGGAATGAAACCTTAGTAACTTCTCTTTTTTGCATAAATTCATCAATTTCATGAATGGCATGAAATTTACAATCAAGCAAAGTTGCCGCAACGAACACACCGGTTAAAGGAAATCGGGATTTCAAACTCTCAAACATGTTATTTTTGAGCCTAGCTATTGCGAGAGGCGCATCATCATTCGCTTCTTCAAGCAATTTTTTCACTTCTGACGGAAACACTAGAACCAGATTCATAGTAGGTTGGGTTTCTGAACTTAGAACATCAACGATTTTCTTAAAATTCTCTCGGAACTTTATCAGAGCCTGAATGGTTTCGTATTCGGTATCTTGTAATAACGAGATCACCTCGTCCTATTTCGTTAAGAAGTGTGTCTATACGCTGTCGATTTGCGTCATTAAAAATGCTTTTTGGCATCATCAAAATGCTATGCCATCTTGTGCTTGTGCTCGTTTTAATAGTCGGAGGGGGCTGCAAACACTGTTTAGAACTTGAATCTCTTTCAGGTGTCTTAGTTGTTTCGGATTCAGAGTCGGTTGAGTCGGCATTTTCCAGATGTTCAGCGAATTCTCCAAATTCTTCAATGGCGAACTAATACGGTCAGGCCGCGCGTGCCAGCGAGAAAGCAAGTTGCTCTTCACGACGGCGCGCCGCGTGCTTTACTCGGCGACGACGCGTTGACATGAACTTACGGCGACGGCGGCGCGCCGGCGCGGCGCTCATATCTAATGGATAGATGAACTCTACCCGTAAGTCCATTCTATTTATGTATCATATTATTATATTGCCATTATCATTCATCATCATTAAAACCTTTCACAAGTCCACTGCTGAACATTGGCCTCACCCAAGGAATGCCACAAAGCACGGTCCTGGGCTAACTGCATCCATCGACTTCTTGCATGTCTTACGACTTTTGACTCCATCTAGTGGGGGAACGTTCTACACTTCACCTGTCGGCTGCCACTCGAGAACCTTTTTTCCCCATCGGTATTCGGTCCTTAGAGCTATATGGCCGGTCAATTGCCACTTTAGCTTACTAATCCATTGGGCGATGTCGGTCACTCTGGTTCTGCTGCAGATATCCTCATTCTAAAGTTTTAAACCCCGAGCATAGCCCTCTTCATAGCTCGCTGAGCGACTTCAAGCTTCCTCATACGGTCAGTAGTGTAAGACCTCGGCTCAGATCCATAGGTCATCACTGGCAACACGGACTGGTTGAAAATCTAGTTTTCAGGTATTCCTGACGAGAAGATGTGTTGTAATCTCCCGAACGCTGCCCAGCCGAGTTGAATCCGTCGATTGACCTGTCAATCGAAGTTGAACTTACCTAGTGGGACTATTTGTCCCAAGTAAAAATACTCGTCAACAACTTCAGCTAAGTGCTCCCAAAAACCACCGGCATAGGTGTGACATGGACATTACACATGACTTTTGTTTTGTCCATGTTCATCTCAAGACCTATCATAAGAGAGACTCAATCGTGTCTCCCAATGAATAGGTCATTGGGAGACACGATTGAGCTCATTGAACAGCCTTAAGGACTATATTGTCGGCAAATCGAAGGTGAGTGACGTACACGCCATTGACTTTAATACCGTATCCTTTCCAGTCCAGTAGCTTGAAAACATCTTCCAATGCAGCGGTAAAGTATTTCGGGGATATTACGACGCCCTGTCTTACACATCTCTACAGTTGGATTAGTTTTGTACTCTGGTTCTGTACTCGGATAGCCATCGTAGCCCTTAGACCATTCAACTAAACATTATGAAGATTAAACTAACTACACAAAATAAAAATAAAAACGTAATTTATAAAATAATTTATTGTCAACCGTTCATTTAGTTTTTGTATCTATTATAAAAACAAATCAGCTGCTATAATAACGACTATTCTAACCAACTACAGGTCTGTCTATAGACAGTAAAATATTTTCTACTATATAAAAATTTATGTTTGTTCGTACTTTCTACGGTGCCATACCGTTCATCAGATTGCGGTCAAACTTAGTCAACTTATTGGTTGCACTTGTGCGAAGGTTATACGCATGGTACAATTAACTGATACTTGGTGGCGTGCGTATTATACCGACTATTTATTTGAAAGTTATAGAAAGTTATATATCATTCTCATTAAATGATTGTATCATCATTCCTAATCATACAATATAACTGTTCCACATTTTTAACGATATTTCCACAATTATTTCTTCTGCGGCAGCAAAGCGCCGGGTATGAGCTAGCAAGAAAATATAAAAAAATAAAATTTTTGAATTACATAGTTATCAGTTATTTACAACGTTATTTTCGAAATTGAAATTACAATATTAAAAAATATAACTGAAATTATCATAAAGTCCTACTTTCTGTGGTATCGTCCCAAGAATGCTGGCTATGCGCCTGACTGAATGGCTATAATTAGCCTTCAAGCGAGGAAACAACAAACTAAACAACTTCTTATTACCAGCAGCGATGATCTGTCGCAGATAGAGTTTTTTAGGAACTACACCGCGCGTGCACCCTACGGACCAATATTCTCTACAGCAAACTGCACAAATATGTACTTATCTTCCAGATACTCTGAGCTATTTACTTAGTTCAGTTGCCTCTAATGCCACCCCTGCTTTAGACGAGGTACCCCTGAGATGGAATGCTGTCAAAGTGTTCGCAAGTAGTCTCCCACACTAAAGCTTTATATATCTCTCTCTCTCTCTCTCTCTTAAGCAACGAAACCCATAGCGTCGGGTCTCCTGGTATAGTCTCTAAATATTCTAGAGAGTAGTAGATTCTACGAGCTGCACTACGGACTCCCCGAGCCCGATATGTGAATGGAGCCAGGGAAAAATGAGCACTTGGAAGAATCAAGTGGTGGAGCCTCACCAAAGTCGCGAAAGATAGTCGAGTGGCGCATCGCTAATTGCCATACCCACACTCCTCTTCCCTTACGACTCCACCTCGACTATAGCGGTCCAGTGAGAAGAATCTCCCTAAGCCCACTAACACACATTCAATGTGGTTCGACATCATCAGGCGATCTTTCGACAATTGGCTATGGCCCTTAAGTTTGGTGGAAAATGAGGAAAGAAGAAATAAAAAAAACGTTCGAAATAATAATCTAATACTTTTGTACTTACTGGTTACTGGTACCAGAAAATATTGCATACTGCACTTTTTCAGTGGTGCAGTTCTCATGTATAATAAGACAGTCATCTGTAAAATGTTTGGAACAAATATAATCATTTTATTTCGGATGCCAATTCACAATATTTATGCTTTTAAGCCATAATTTTAGTCTAGGTTCAGTTGGAAAAGTTAATTAATAAACATTTGATAATCATCCGTTGTTGGCGACTTTTTTGTTAACACATATTGAGTAGGAAATAACATCGATAAGTATTATAGACAAGGAACTCGACAACCCTATTGAATTTTATTAATTATCAAAACTCAGTAATATACACCCAAACATGTTGGTATGTATGATATTAAGATTAGTAACAAATTTTTAAGTACTTATATTATCAAATAGTTTTAATTTGTTTAATATTTACTGCAAATTCACTTACTTGTGAAATGTTATAACACTGGCCTTTTGGTAACGAATTTACAAATTACGCACACTCTCATTAATAATAAAATAATTCTTAGGGTTACGTGTAACTAATATTATACACAATCAAACAACATAAAATACTTTCGTTTTTTAGTTTAAAAGTTCTAAATACAGACTTATTAAATAAGACAACAGATTTTGGCATATTATATCAATTTTATTTTTCAAGACATCCTTTGGCGGCGCTTCAAATTGGGACAGTCATTTTGTATGGTATTCCAGCCAGCCAGTCCAGCGTACTTGTATATATAGAGGTCAGTGGAATATCAGCACTCCGCGTCGCTTAAGTGTTACTTGATAGTTACTAGTCGATAGGGTTACATGCTTACATGTGAATCGTCAATAAAATAATATTAAAATAATAATGTCAAAAGAGCGGAAGTTTTTACTTGGTAGAGCCATGCTGCACCTATATTATAGTTACAGCTCGAATGGATCAGCTAGACCGGGGAAAGATCACGCTCTCACCGAATAACAGAGTAAAATAGCGGTTTTATGCTGTTGTGCTTCGTATGGTTCATTTTCACATGTTATATAATAATAAAAAAATTAAAAAAAGGATCTGTAAGAAGTGGCTCAGGACCGTGTTTTATTGCACTACATAGGGGAGGTTTGTATTCTGAAGTGGATTTGTGAAGGGCTGTTATAATGATGATGAAGGAGCATCATATGTGGTAGAGCCATGATGTAGCTTTATTATAATTGTAGCACGAAACGGCCGTTAAACATCTAGCCTCAATTAGGAATCACAAAATAGATATATTGTCACCACTGAGGACTAAGATAGAACGACTCGTTTCCAGGAAAAAGCGTATCCCGTTCTTTACACTATCCCTACGAAACAAACAACCACTAAGCTGCTATTTTACGCTGATGCACTGCGAAAGCGTGGTTCTTGTCCGGTCAAGCCGACCTGATCATGTTGCAATCATAATGTAGCTGTAGAATGTATCTACCACGCTTAAAACAAAACCTGGACATAGTACGACGCTAAATTATCCTCTATACTATACTTTCTAAAATTACGTAAAATATTTAATTTATTTTAACCATCTTTTCGCTTTTGACATGAACCGTCCGCAAACTCTGTCATAATTAACAGGAGGCAATCGAAGGGCTTGTAACGTGGTCAGGTGGCCGCTGCCGACGACTTTTAAATGTAATTAACTAACAGGATTAAACATAAAATTATAAACGCTGCTAATGTTATAAGTAGTACAAGATAAGCGTTTTAAAATTTTCATTGTTAGAGATGATTTCATTTTTACCGACACAATACAAAAGAGGAAGTTTATGGTAGTCAACAAGCTATTGTGGGCCTGTGGTTTGGAGTTCTCCGCGTGGCAAATAAATTTGCAGTAGGATAAGAGTAAACGATATTTCATCAAGAACGTAAATGTGAAATGAGAGCCAAGTTCAATATTATGATATATGCCTTGGTTGTTGACTTCAACGACAAAGGAAGTGAGATCTAAATGGGTGCCAAGTTCAATGGTCAGCTCTGAAATTTATTTATAACAACATAAAATATCTTTCCTTCTTATATCTTAGGATAATATATTGTAGCCTAAAGTCTGACTTGGCTAGTTCTCATCGATACAAGATAGAAAATGCAAAATACAACATCTCTTCGCAGCGTCAGTGAACAGAGCCGACCAGAAAGCACTCGGTCGTCGACGATTAGAGTCGCTCCAGTACAACTGAAGGAAGGAACTGGCACTGGGGAGCCCCAAACCCAGAGATGGGAACAGTATTCCATGTGAGGCCGAACCTGTGCCTTGTAAAGTTACAGGCGGTGTTCCAGTATGAAATACTATGCCATTCTGCTAAGCACGCCAAGCTTTTTAGATGCCAATTTCGCCTTCTCATCCAAGTGACCACAAAACTGCACGTCACACGATATGTGGACTTCGAGGTTTTCGATACTGGCTGAGGCAATAAGGGAATTGCCCTTAAACTAAGGAGATACGACAAAGGGGTTCTTTTTAGCGGTAATAGCGCAAACGTGTGTCTACTGAGGATTAAACTGGACTAGACTTAGTCGCCCCCAATCCGAGACTTACGTATTTTGTAATTGTTGTACCAAATAATGCAACATTAATTTGTTTTTAAAATATTTAAATTAAGGTTTTTAAGCAATACAAACGAATACACTGACAAGCTTGTTTCATTCAACGACGTGAGTTTGCTGCTTGAAAGAATCATCCCATTCTGTAACTTGAATTTGGTAAGAGGCGACGTATAGATTAAACGGCAAAACTTAAATAAAACTAATTTTACGGATTTACCGCGTTTAATTTGACTTATTTCACTTTACAACAAGGTTATAGCTTCACTACAATTGTGGCACTAATTGTTTGGCTCGTCCGATGAAGAACCAAACTCACAAAATATAGCGTAAAATAGTAGCTTAGTGGTGTTGTGTTTTATATGGCGCGGCATTTTACATTAGTCCTCAATGTGGTAGTGTTGACCACCAAAACCGGTCAGTTTAAAAGTATCCGTCACCCCATTTTGTACCGTGACCACGGAAGAGGACTCCCAGGTGATAGATGCGAATGATAGTATTTTTGGCTAAGAACTATTCCTACCGCCAATAAGCAGTGTATCTACTGCTATAAGAGGGTGTATATAACCATCATAACTACGGGCCGTGCAGAAAATATTTAGTCCTCAGAAGCAACAACGCGTCTTTAGCCTTCTTTATTACAAATCTGCTGTAGCTCTCCAAGGACAGCCGTAGCCACTTAGGATCAGAATGATCTGTAAGTTCGTTTGCCGTAGAAAAAAAAAACTTTGAAAATTGTGATTAGTATTTTCAATGGTGCCGGTGGAAATGTAACTCGGATTTCTCATTTTCTATGAAAAGAGGAAAAATCATTGTGGCATGAGATTACAATATTCACATACAATTCCAAGTCGAAACAGAACTATTTTCTGCAAAATTTCAATTAGTTTCCACACTGCAAACATTTCTAAAATGCAAAATACTCTAGAGAATACTCTATTGCCAACTTATTTCATAAATCATTGCAGCGATACGTGAAATGGAACTTAATTTGTACGTTTTGGAACAAAAGTTTTTTACTGATTGCGCGCTGAGCTTTTCTGTCATTGTTCATTGTGTTTTGAACGAAATATAATGAATAATTTTAAATGTTGTTGTAGTTGTCGTTGGTAACGATTATATCCTAGATTTTGTACTTATGTCCTACAGACCGTGTGTCAGACCACACAAGCATGCGCAAACACAGGTGCACTTACTATTCCCCCACTCTGATAGTCCGATGGGATGGCATTTTAACGTGACTGGAGCTAGTTGAATTTAACCCTTCAATCCCCATAAAAATCCCATGCAGTCGCATGCGTCTGGCCAATCCCGAGCGGTCGCATGCGACCACATCTACCCACAGCATTTTAAACCATTAAAACTTATATTTGAAGAGTACATTTCTATGAAGTAGTTTAGCATCACAAAATCTATACAAAATTTTCTATCCTGTGGTATAAACAAAAGTCAGGTTCTACTTCATTACAAAAAGATTTTATTGTAATTTGATAACAAATAAAAAATACATACGAACGGGATGTCGGCAGCGTGAAAATCACAATTATTTCAACAAATAAATTATATTCACACAAAAACTTTTTTCATAAAATACTATACCAAAACACTTATAAACACTAGAAAAATCCAAAAATCAACACAATCTAACTCTTTTGACCTTATGGTCAAAAGAGCTAGAAAAGTGTAGAATGAAAAAGTTTTTCATTCTGTATATCGGAATAATGGTATAATATTTTACTTAGTTACATATTCGTTATTCATATGAGACTAAATTTTACTATAATTTAAAAATGAAAACGTTTTCTTTATCACATAACTTAAGATTTTTAATCGTAAAATGATATTCAAATCTTGCAATGAATTTTTTTTAAATATTCAAAATTAGGTGCAGTACATAATTTTTGACTTTTATTACGATAATTTAGGGAGTATTTCTCCAGATTCTACGGTAAACCCAAAATCATAAGTAGAAACTCTTGTTCCGTGGTATTTTAAGAGTATTTAAGAGATGGCGCTGATTTATACTATACTTTAACCGTGAATTTTTTTCCCCAAGATCATATTTTGTCATTTATATCGATGCATATAATTTATCTTATCTTAAAAATATTGTACGAATTGTCTCTTAAATTCGGTAAAAATTTACAACTCAAATGAAGTCTGATCGTTTAAATAGGCTAAATGTTATGATTTGGTTTTATAGAGTAGGTCACCGCTGGCCGCGCATATATACTGGGTTAATCTTCAAGGTTGGACAACCAATCACTTCGAGCAGAAATTACCAAACAAATTAAATTCAGTGTATAGTTGACGAAGCTACATTTCTCCTTTAACCCCTAAGTGAATTGGAAGAGTCCAAATAGCAGCGAACTACATGGACGACACTTATGCAAAAATATGGGATAATTGGCGGAAAATCGTTAATCACAAACCTGCTATACCATTAGTCGTCTTTTACAAAATGCTAGGCTTTTGCAAGTAACACATTTGGTACATTCTTTTTTGGTTATAAGATATATAATAATGTTACAATATAACATTTACAACAGCTACAAAATAACATTTCTTTTAGTAAAAGTGAACATAATAAGAATTTTTTTTTATTGAATAACGGAGACAAAAGAGCATAAACTCCACTCGATGATATGCGGATGCTTTGACCTATATGCTATCTAAATTTATCCTTGATTAAGAATCAGAATACAAAATACGTTCGTTAGGTTTTATTGGCCCCGAAAAATATGTCTTTTTAGTTTTTACATATAAGTACTATATACAGCCTATCAAAAGTCAATTGCTGAACATAGAAATTTAAACTCTTACGGTAACTAGAGATTGATAGGGGGTAGTGGTTGTTTACTCCGCCATTACAGGGCGTTTTATTATATGTAAATTGAAATAAAACGTACCATTCCTACGGGAGAACTTCTGTAACGTGAATCTGTTATATAAGCACAATTTTCACATAAACAAACAAAATGATTTGAAGGTCATTCGTGTTGACGTGGTAAAGCCGTACTCTAGCTATATTATAGCTGTAGCACGAATGAGTCGGCTCGACCGGGTAAGAACCATGCTCTCATAGAATAATATGCAGGTAACTGTAAAGAACCGAAAACCCTTTTTGTTGGAAACGAATCGTTTCATCCTAGTCCTCAGTCCTTTTAGGATTCAAACCCGCAGCCCCATAGCACCGCAACTAAGTGCTCAGTCACTGCACTTTCGACACCATAAGTGTTTCGCCCTCGAAATTCTTTGGAAAATTTACGGAAACTCCTAACTCAATATGATTTCAATTTAGTTACTTAATATTACTTCAGCTAACGTTTTTGGGGTACAGAGAACGTCAAT
This sequence comes from Parnassius smintheus behrii, assembly GCA_036936625.1. NCBI lineage: Eukaryota > Metazoa > Arthropoda > Insecta > Lepidoptera > Papilionidae > Parnassius > Parnassius smintheus. The sequence continues at coordinate 4,125,135 of JAUPFT010000001.1, forward strand.
CAAATTAATTGCTACAAATAACTTGTTAACGGTGTTGTTTATTTAAACCGCAAGTGAAACGCGTTGCTGGAATAATAATTTAGTAACAACGAGCATATTTAAGCTCGTCCTGTGTAAAAGACGAATGCACAGCGGTTAATTGCTTACGTGATATATATGAATGAATGAATGAATGATTATACTTTATTGCACACCACAAACAAATTTACAGAGAACATAACAGAGAGCAGATTACATGTACAATTTGGCGGCCTTATCGCTACATAGCGATCTCTTCCAGGCAACCAAAGGTGTAAAGGAATAAAACAGTGAGTACTAGGTAGGTGGTGCAATATAAATATACTCAAATATATACCACTAACAATAACATAAACAAATAAATACAAAACTGCATAATCTCATAATTTTACCAAAAAAAAAACATAAAATGTTCTAACATTATGAAGTCGGGACCTTATTTGTTTTATAAGTATACTATACCATAGGAGTGAAATAATTCTTTTTCTGAAGCCGGGGCTTCAGAATTCATAATAATTATTTCATTCCTTTTATTTCTTTGAAGTCGGTTTTTACTATTTATTTCATTAAAACATTAATTCTGACATAAACCAATATTTTAAAAAAAATGTCTTTTTAACAACTGTTTGAGATGAGCACTTTTAAATTTTACAAGTACATTCAAAAGTATTTTTGTCTTTAAAAAGAAGCTATTCGTTTGAAATTCATAATCAAAAACTTCTGAACAAACATTGAGTTACCGAACATTAAATTCAAAGCGGAATGTACGTACGTTAATGTGTTAAAATTAAATAAATCCGGAAAATACGTTTAGACGAAAATACTGGTTGGAATTTCATCGAGTATATTTCTTATAAAACTAATGTGAGAAATGAACTCACAGTCCACCTGACGATCCCAGCAGCCAATTTCAAACAAAAGTGGCGCCAATGGTTGTTAATTTTGAATCCGGAAGAGCCACAAATGGTGGAGTGATACTGTTCCTGGGTTCGAATTCGGTAAACGGATGGCCACAAAATGGTTAAGCTACAGGGTCTCGGGTTCGTTTCGCGGGAAAAATGGCCTCAAATTATTAGGTGCCAGAATAACTAATTTATTACACAAACAAAATGGACGACTTGGCGCATGACACGTGACAGGTTTTGGACAATACGTCCGCTAAAATCTAATCCACTATGTTAGCCGACAACACAGGAGCGTGAGCTGCTGTAGGAAAAAGGAATAAAAAATAAAAATAGCTCAGGATAGGAACGCGTTTACCTGGGGTGTCTACACGCGGCCTCTTACTCAGGCGTCGAGGCTGGTGGCACTAAGTTGTAACTGGGCGAGGGGTACGCGACTATAAATACACTGGGGTTGACCGTTGAACGCCACGACATACTATTTGCAGTAGTGCAGGAAGAATTGCACTGTGCGAGCAGTCACTATGAAATTGTTCTGTGGCTCGACTACCAAAGTGTTGCAATCACATTTAACATCGAGCTTCAACTGCTCGGCAGTGGCGCACGACGACAACTCTGGTCGGCTGGCGGCATGTTTCTGGTCCCTTTCATTTTTGGCCAGCGCGTCTCATTGGCCAAATAGAATGACGCCACCATATCTAGTTGGCATTGGGCGTGCCCATTCAGGAAGGAATTGGAAGTGAAGAGGAAGGATATTGCCAGCTATAATGCAGTAAATCAAATGTGCACTTTGGCGCAACCAAGAATACAGATGTTATCATCTTAGAGAACACCATCTATAATACTTTAATAAAAAAGATTACAAAAGCGGGACTTGATGTCTTTTGACAATCTCAGTCAACCTGGGATGTGTAAAAATAACGTGATAGGTGCCACAAATATAAAGAACAGCCCAGACTCTAAATTGTCTTTTATTACGCTAAGGCAGAGCGATTTATTAATTAAAACTTAATCATCACATATCACCAGTAGGGATTGTAAGTAAACCACTTATATTGTGAAAGTCAAAAAATATATAGTATAAAATAACCTATTTTATTTTATTAGTACAACTGTATTTTGTGCGAATGTACTAGAATCTTGCTTGGCATGAATTATGTTGACTATACAGAAGAAGTTTTTAAGTACGAGGGCGGCACTGAAAATTTCGGGAATCAAGGAAGTGACACAACATTACTATTTAAAAATGTATTTATTGCTTTTCGAAGTATTCTTCGCAAAATTTGACACATTTTTCCATACGATGGAACCAATCATTGAAGCAAGCATTCCATTCGGAAGTTGGGGTCTCCAAAATGGCCGTTTTGTAGGCGCCCACAGCTTTTTCAGGTGATGAAAATCTCAGTCCATGCAAATTATTCTTTATTTTAGGGAAAGTATAGAAATCATTAGGGCTTAGGTCGGGGCTGTTCGGCGGATGGTCTAATAATTATATGTTTTCTTGCTCTAAAAACTCTTTTGTTCTGTGTGCGGTGTGAGAACTCGCATTGTCGTGATGGAGGTTGATGCGGCGGTTGCAGTTCTCTTTACGGAGTTCAGAAACGACCTGTGGCTAATAAATGCTAGCATACCATTCTGCATTAACCGTTCTTTGTCCCTCAACAGGAATATTCGTAACATGGCTGGTTTTGGAGACAAACGTGGCCACCATTTTTTTGCAACATTCCGTGAACGAACAATTTTTGTTGGCTTTAACTCAATTTCGAACACCCAAAATCGTGACTGGTTTTTTTGTTTCGGGTTCGTACGTGTATATCCAAAATTCTTCACCTGATACGATCTTGTACACAGCATTTGAGAATCCTGCGTGGAATCTTTCGAGAGTTCTGACGCACCAAGTAACGCGAGCCGCATTTTGCTCTTCTCGGAGCGAATGCGATATCCATCGGGAAAACAACTTTTTTACACCTAATTGTTCATGCCAGATTATTTGTATTTGACTCATGCCAATGTCTAAAGTTGCCTGAATTTCGCGGTATGTCACATGTCAATCTTCCTCAATTAGCTTACGCACAGCATCAACGTTTTCTTGGGTGACTGCAGTTTTTGGACGACCTTGACGGGGATCATCACTGAGCTTGACACGTCCACGTTGAAATTCAGCAAACCAGCGATAAATTGTGGTTTTGGATGGGGCTTCATCACCAAATGCAGAAATCATCCGGTTAACACACTGTTTTTGTGTTAAACCACTTCGAAAGTCATAATAAATCATCGCTCTCGAATTTTCTCGAGTCAATTCCATTTTCTCAACGACTAAACAAGTTTGACAAAACCTTGTGACAAGATCGAGAATCTTTTTTTAAATAAATAAATGATATTCGATTTTTAAAACCAAGGAGTTTTCAATTAAAAAGATTTTAATACGACAGGAACAGTGGAAATATTCCATTCCCGATACTTTTAGTGCAGCCTATGTAATAAATTTTATGTAGTGTTTGTAACCGCAGATTTTTTTAAATATCATTAAGCTACAGACACCGTACATCTCCTTTTTCCGTTTCCCTCCGTTACCTCTTACGACATACACGGGATGACCTAAACGTTAACGGTTGTTATAACTGTATTTCTGCGTTCGTGAACGCTTATTCTCGGAATGGCTAAATTATGTTGGATGTAGTTTTCAATGCTGTATTTCCTTGTAGTAAATTTTGTTTCATTGCAATCATTTCGCTAGTTTTGATAGTTTTAGGTTTGGGAGTTTTAGTACGTGGTAGATCCACTTTGCATCTATATTATGGTTTTAGCACGTCAATGGGTCTGCTCGACCGGGGTAGGACCACGCTCTCACTCAATACCAGCTTAAAATAGCCGCTTAATACTTCTGTATTTCATATAATGAGTTTAGAGATCCGGAGACCCCTTTTTACTGGAAAGGAACCTCAGGCGTGACAACGCATCTGCATTTTGATTCTTAATCGAGGATAAATGTGGATTGCTACAGGCCACAACATACCACTAGGCGGACTATGTGCTCTTTATTCATCCTTATTCTTTATAAAAACACAAATTCTTCTTCTAATAATAATACTAATTAATAGATTTTTTTTCTTTTTAAATACCAATTTATACAGATATTCTTATAATAGGATCGTCATAGGTTTTATGTATTAAACGACAATTTTATTTTACTTCCACACAATTATTAACTATAAACCGTACTTGTAAACGGTCGACCATTTAACCAAAGAATTCGTTATCAGCTAAAGATCAAACGATTCATTTTCTTACGAGGAATGAGAGTCCAAATTCTTATAAATAACTCGTCAAAAGTTTTATATATTATACGACAATTTTATTTTACTTCCACACAATTATTTACTATAAGCCGTACTTGTAAAGAGTCGACCATTTAACCAGAGAATTTGTTATCAGCTAAAGATCATACGATACATTTTCTTACGAGGGATGAGAGTCCTACACGAAAAATGGAATGCCTCTCTTTAATCTTAATAGCAAGTAATATGTCTGATCGTATTATGGAGGACATTCATTTATTTTTGTTATTCTCGTTTAAATGTTACCAAAATTTTTATATTTTTGTTATATTAATATCAGATAATTTTAGAGTTTAAATAAATGACTTCGTGGCGTAGAAGCTTAGAACTGAGTTGCAACACTAACGGTCGCGGATTCGAATCCCGCACGGAATAACTGTCCTACAAATAATTGTTCGGGGTGTGGATGTTTTTCCTTGTAAAATTTGCGTATGTAAACTACCCCCACGATAAAGGACAAAATACTTGCGTGGAGGTCATGTTTTTATCAAATAAAACATAAAAAGGAACTTTAACAATAAGCATTAATCATAAGATATGATGTTCATAGTGGAAATACTAAATCGTAGTTACGAAATTATTGTACTGATTTAGGTTCTTAATACGTCTGCAAAATTTAAGATTATTCAGGCGTCCGGAAATAGGCGAAAACTAAATTTTAATACCATTACTTGATTCAAACAAACATACATATCGCGGATCTCAAACCATATGTACCAAACGTATATGCAAAAATGCGATTTTTTATTTTTAATGTCATTGGATTCTACTATTAGCAATACGTAACCTCAATTTTTCTTATTATTTTATATTAATTACTTTTAGAGTAAATTACAAAATATAATTTGTCGTAAGGTGGAGAGCTTTGGGCCATATAGGCGTATGTGGAGAGAGTTGAATATAGGATAATTTGTGACATTCTGGAAGGCTGACTCATCATTTGAAGGAAAGTAACTAGGATATGCCAAAGAATCGTCGTCATCAGAATTCCTCAGTGTTTCTGGTAATGTTTTACTATTTATACTGGATATGGTAGTTTGTGTTTCTAATATGCTAGGTATTGACAACGGCTGCACATAGGGGATTAGTGTAGAAAGTGGTGTAAGTTCTCTTCTTTGAACTAAAGAAGCTCTTTAAGTGTTATTTAGTTGGTTATTTTATACTTAAATTGGTGTCAAATGTGAGTCTAATGAAACGTCTTTGGTACAATCAGAATCAAATATTTTTATTTAATATTGATTACAAGTAATTAAGTCATTTCATTTTTTTTCAAAATATATCCTAGAATAATTTGTACTTATGTTATACAAAATCTATTCACGAAACAGCTTAGAAGCGATCGCCTCATTCCCAGGGGTTATTATCAATCAGGTATTCATTTATATTATAATAACCATTTTTTATAGAATTTGATTTTATTAATAAATAGCAACAGTGTTAAACTTTTAACAATCAATTAACCAAAAAAGAACGTTTTTTATCTCTCCTAGTAAGTAGACTAGTTTGCATATACGATGTGTCACATCTAGGATGACGATGTGCGTTTTTCGTTCTTTCTGTAACTTTAGTCCAAATTGTCATTGGAATCAATGATAACAGATTGCCATAAGCTACAAAAAATATTGTACGGTTTTAATAACTATTATTGACCTTTTTGACAATATTTTGTATATAATAATAATATATAATAATAATATTCCACAACTATCACACAACGCCATCTAGTCCCAAACTAAGCAGAGCTTGTGTTATGGGTACTAGATAACTGATAAACATACTTATATATTTCTAAATACATAAATATTATAGATAAATTACACCCAGACACAGAACAAATGATCGTGCTCATCACACAAACATTTGTCCTGGGTGGGAATCGAACCCACGACCTCCGGCATAGCAGTCAAGGTCACTAACCACTAGACCAACAGACCTGCCGCCGTATATAAAAATTGAATATAAAATTTCTTTTATTGCATTCAAATATTATAAATAAAATATTATCAAACAAGATCAATATTAGTTATTAAAACCGAACTAATTTTTTTGTAATTAATGGCTATCTGTTATCATTGATTTCAATGACAATTAGGACTGAAGTTATAAAGTACTGAAAGTACGAAAAACGCATTTTCGTAACTTAGTTTTTTTATAGTTCTTACCGGTGAGTGTAAGTATAGATAACAACAGTGTGCGAGCGAGAGGTGAATAGAAGCGACGCCATTTTCAATTCAATTCTTTAACCGCAATTTATAATCTGGAAGACGAGAGATCTTAAAAATAAGTTTATGTCACCAACAAAATAGAAAATCGATTACTTTAATCGATTAATATGAATGTGTTTTGACAATTAAACATAAATCCAACTTATATCAGATAATTGATTCAATTAAATTAATTACATAAATTACAATTAACTTAATGTCAAGTTTCAAAAATAAAATATCAACATCATAAAAATAAATCTTAAACTCGATTCTCGTTTACAGTTCGATTTATTACTTGCGTGAGCGTTTACAGACCTCCATGTTCTTTATATGATACTTTTGAAAAAATTATTTTATTATTATTATTATTTTAAATTATAAACAGAATAAATCTGTTGTAATATGTGGAGACTTTAATATCAATCTCCCAGAAGCTTCCTCCACCAATATTAAATTTTAATCATTGTTTAAATCTTATGGTCTTTTTAATTTATTTTTGGAGCCAACACGTATGGCTGAATCTAGTGCAACATGTATAGATATCATTTTTACAAATGTTAAGCCGTTCAATAAATGTATAATTCAAAAATTGAGCTCTGATCACTGTGAACAATTAGTTTCATTACATTATGTTCACAAAAAGCAAGTAGATAAAAAATTAATGTTTGTTCCAGTAAATGCACATCGCTTGGAGAAGTTTAGAAGTAACATAGTAAAAACTTCCCTTACTTTCTTACCAAAATAATCCAAATTTTTTGTATGGAGCATTATTTAAGCTCATTTGCAATGAATTTAATAATACTTTTACTTCTAAAACATTCTCCTTGAACAATCGCAAGACATTTAATGAATGGGCGACAGTAGAAGTCCATAAGAGTAGACAAAGGTTATATGAACTTCACAATGAAAGGTCATATAATCCTAGAGTCGAATTTAGGGAATATGTAAAAAATATTCCAAAATATTTAAAAAAGTGTGCTCCTTAGCCAAGTCATTGTATTTGCGCAAGAAAATAAAGACTGCTTCCAATAAAATTAAAATGACATGGAGTATAATTAATAGTGAAACTGGTAAGGTCAACTCTCGCAACCAGTTAAGTACCAGTTAAGTTTTAACAATAAATTAACTTAATCAGATCAGGACGTTGCAATGGTTTTTGAGAAATATTTTAATGATATTTCGTATATATATACACGTAACCTAGGGAAGGTTCTTCTCATATTTCAATTTATTTGTGATTTTTCTCTTACAATACATACTAAAATTAATATGGTAAGTAACTGTCTAATAAAACAAAATAGCAATCGCACTTCAAAAATAAGCTGTTTAGTTTATATTGTTGCCAACTCGTTGCGTAACCTCACTTTTACTAAATCTCTTATAACTTTGTTCTCAGACTGTTAAAATGCGCTGAATTTTCAGTGATGTTTTGATAATATATAGGCTATAGATTGCCACCTCTTTAAACCTTTTACAATCTGCGTATCAGTCTCCTTTCAAATACTATGCCATGAGTACTACACTCCGTCGGAATATGTAATATTAGACGAACAAATACTTGGTTTCCGTAGCCGCTTTAAATTTATTGTATACTAGCTGTACCCCGCGGTTTCACCCGCGTATATCACGCGTCTCTGCCGCGCGACATGATATGACACCTCGCTCATTTAGTTCAATCATTTTAGCTAAAAAATTAGCAAAATTAATGGAGTGGGAGTAGTAGCTTTCTATTGGTAAAAATTGATTAAAATCGGTCCAGTAGTTTCGGACTTATTTGGTACAAACAAACTACCAAAAACATCTTTCCTCTTTATAAAATTATATATATAAGTATAGATAATGATTTTTTTATTATTCTTTACTTATCTTTTTTATTTTTTTTTTGTTCTTTTTTAATATTTGATTATTTTATTTTTATGTCTAATATTTGTATAAAGATAATATCTACAAAACATAAGCCATTGAATTTATTGGGTCACAGCTTCCCTGTTAACGATATTTGATGTTGTTTTATTTTGTGGCAGCAAAATAAATTGATTTTTAGGAGCAACGACCCGCGATAGGCCTACATACAATTGGCCATGGGTAAAACACTCTTTTCGTAGGTCGATCCCTACTAATTCGAAGCTTTGGCCTTGGGACTTGTTAATAGTTAACGCGAAAGATGTTTTTACCGGAAACTGAAGCCATTTATCTGGGATTGGCAGATCGGTTGAGATCATCGGTATCCCCTCCCACACCCCAGTGACACCCGCATCGCATGGTGCTGGCAGTATACGCGATATAAGGATTTTTCGACGTTACTATTGAATATTTTAACATGGAAAAGTAGTTATTGTGAGATAACTATAATAGTTAGACATATGGTATTGCAAACTTTTATGTAGATATTGATATCCTCCATAAAACTGTAGCACATCACTTTGCTCTATTGTCAATAGTTTCCGCAGCGTACGCGATATAAGGTTTCTTTTTGGTATTTTTTTCACACCTTGGGTTACATTAACGAAGTTTTCATACGGATCCCTAAATTTTTGAAAACGTTCTATCGCCTATGTTCATCAGGAATAATGTAGGATTCCAATGGTGAAAGAATTTTTCAAATCGGTTCAGTAGTTTCAGAGCCTATTCAATTCAAACAAACAAACAAATCTTTCCTCTTTATAATATGAATGTAGATATGCCACAAAAACCTGATAAATAAGGCAAGAAAGTTGTAATGATTAGTGATGCTAGACTGCTTACATGATATCTGCAATTCCATATGTAGGTAGAATGAAAAAATGTCTTACAGGACAGTCTATCCCATCCTATTATGTTTTGAAGCTATCGGAACCTATTCATCATACAAACCGTAACATCGCTGTGGATAACTGGTTCTCCTCAATTCAACTTGCAAATGAGTCACGCAGTAGTGGACTAACAATGGTAGTCTCGCTGCGAAAAAACAAACCCGAAATACCTCCAAAATTTTTTGCAAAAAAAAAGATTCCCAATACTTCGTTATTTGCGTTCGATGAAAACATCACATTAGTGCCTCATGTCTCGAAGAAAAACAAATGTCTTGTCCTGATTCCTACAATGCACAACAGCGATGAAATTGACCCTAATACACAAAAACATGCATATATGTACCGAGGCTGCACTAAAAGTATCGGGAATGGAATATTTACACCGTTCCTGTCATATTAAAATCTTTTTAATTGAAAACTCCTGGGTTTTAAAAATCTCATTTATTTATTTAAAAAAGATTCTCGATCTTGTCACAAGGTTTTGTCAAACTTGTTTAGTCGTTGAGAAAATGGAATTGACTCGAGAAAATTCAAGATCGATGATTTATTTTGACTTTCGAAGTGGTTTAACACAAAAACAGTGTGTTGACCGGATGATTTCTGCATTTGGTGATGAAGCCCCATCCAAAACCACAATTTATCGCTGGTTTGCTGAATTTCAACGTGGACGTGTCAAGCTCAGCGATGATCCCCGTCAAGGTCGTCCAAAACCTACAGTCACCCAAGAAAACGTTGATGCTGTGCGTAAGCTGATTGAGGAAGATCGACATGTGACATACTGCGAAATTCAGGCAACTTTAGACATTGGCATGAGTCAAATACAAATAATCTTGCATGAACAATTAGGTGTAAAAAAGCTGTTTTCCCGATGGATATCGCATTCGCTCTGTGAAGAGAAAAAAGCGGCTCGCGTTACTTGGTGCGTCAGAACCATCGTATCAGGTGACGAATCCTGGATATACGTGTACGAACCCGAAAGAAAAAACCAGTCACGAGTTTGGGTGTTCGAAAATGAGTTAAAGCCAACAAAATTGATCGTTCACGGAGTGTCACAAAAAAAATGGTGGCCACGTTTGTCTCCAAAACCGGCCATTTTACGACTATTCCTCTTGAGGGACAAAGAACGTTTAATGCAGAATGGTATGCTAGCATTTGTTTGCCACAGGTCATTTCTGAACTCCGTAAATAGAACTGCAACCGCCGCATCATTCTCCATCACGACAATGCGAGTTCTCACACCGCACACAGAACGAAAGAGTTTTTAGAGCAAGAAAAAATAGAATTATTAGACCATCCGCCGTACAGCCCCGACCTAAGCCCTAATTATTTATATACTTTCCCTAAAATAAAGAATAAATTGCGTGGACAGAGATTTTCATCACCTGAAGAAGCTGTGGACGCCTACAAAACGGCCATTTTGGAGACCCCAACTTCCGAATGGAATAGTTGCTTCAATGATTGGTTCCGTCGTATGGAAAAATGTGTCAAATTTCGCGGATAATACTTCTAAAAGCAATAAATACATTTTTAAGTAGTAATGTTGTGTCACTTCCATGATTCCCGAAATTTTCAGTGCCGCCCTCGTATGTATATATATATATATATATATATATATATATATATATATATATATATATATATATATATATATATATATATATATATATATATTATTGCAGATTATACCTCTAACTCTCTACCTCTCAATAATAATTAACGCCACGAAAGGCGGCGTTGAGCAAGAAAACACGTAGGTGGACGCTAAGATTTTTCTACGGCATGATTGAAGCTGGAGGTATAAATTCGTATGTATTACTCAAGACAAACATTTGCAGCAGTAAACTGAAAAGAAATAACTTTCTCAGAAACCTATGCCTTCAATTAGTATAGCCCTACGTGAAACGCCGCCTTGATAAAGTCAAAAATTTGCCCTAAACTCTTAAAGTGATAATAATTCATGTTTTGTGAGTAGATAAAGAAAGAAAAATAATAAATTTTAGAAAGGGAATGGGGTGCACAGATCAAGTCTTTTCCATACGCATGATTGCGGAGAAGTTTTTGGCCAAAAACCAGAAAGTTTTTTGTGCGTTCATGGACTTGGAAAAGGCTTATGACAGAGTGGACAGGAATGTATTATGGCAAACACTGAACTCATGTGGGTTGAGCGCTGGATTGATACAGGCATTAAGGTCTCTTTATGGGGACTCTAGTGCTTGTGTCAGGATCAATGGGGTCTACTCGGTCTGGTTTGGCATCCAATACAGCCTATAATAAATGCTATAAGAGACGAGAATGGATGTATTCTGAATGATGAAGTTTCGAATTTATACAGATGGAAGGAATACTTTGAAAGCGTGTTTATGAGTGAAGAGTCGTCTGAATTAAATGAGCTAGAAATTCCGAAAGAAGTGGAAAGGGGTATGGAGATAAGTGTAGATGAAATAATGAAAGCAATGAAAAGCATGAAAGCAGGTAAGGCAGCTGGATATGATAGAGTATCACTCGAGATGCTAAGGGCTGGAGAGGGAGTGGTGGCAGGCCTGCTGTACACCTTGTTTAATTTTTGTTGGGAATTAAAACGGGTACCGGATGACTGGTGTAAAGCAGTTATAGTACCAATATATAAAGGAAAAGGGTCACAGCAGGACTGCAAAAACTACCGCGATATCAGCTTGCTTAGTATTGTGGGTAAACTGTATGCTAAGGTGTTAATTGAAAGAGTTATGAAAGAAACTGATGGAAACATTTGGGATGTGCAAGCGGGTTTTAGAAAGGGAATGGGGTGCACAGATCAAGTCTTTTCCATGCGCATGAATGCGGAGAAGTTTTTGGCAAAAAAACCAGAAAGTTTTTTGTGCGTTCATGGACTTGGAAAAGGCTTATGACAGAGTGGACAGGAATGTGTTATGGCAAACGCTGAACTCATATGGGTTGAGCGCTGGATTGATACAGGCATTAAGGTCTCTTTATAGGGACTCTAGTGCTTGTGTCAGGATCAATGGGGTCTACTGGGACTGGTTTGGCATCCAAAAAGGTGTCAGACAGGGCTGTGTAGCTTCCCCTTGGCTGTTGAACCTATTTATGGACCGGTGCTTGCAAACTTTGAAAGATGAAGAATGTGGGTTAAGAATGGGCGAGTTAACCGTCAAATGCCTTTTGTATGCCGATGATCAAGTCATATTTGCGTCATCGGTGGCTGAGTTGCAAATGACGGTTACATTAATGAACAGGTCATTAAAAGAAAGGGGAATGAAAGTGAACGCAAGTAAAACGAAAGTGATGGTTTTTGAAAGAGAAGAAAGCAAAACGGTATGTGAAATAAGAATAGAAGGAGAGTTAATTGAGCAAGTGGATGTGTTTGTGTATTTGGGATGTGTATTTAGCAGGGATGGTAGATATGATAGGGATATAGAACGACGAGTAAACGCAGGGAATAGTGTGAATGGGGCACTACACTCTATTGTGAAGAACCAGAATGTGTCAAAACAGGCACGTATGGTAATTCATAATGCTGTGTTAGTCCCTACTTTAATGTATGGTAGTGAAAGCTGGGTGTGGCAGAAGAAGCAAGAAAGTAGAATAAATGCTGTAGAAATGCGGTCTTTAAGGAATATGCTAGGGTTGAGTCTGAATAACAGAGTGAGAAATTGCGTGATAAGAAATAAATGTGGTATGCAAGATGATGTTGTGACCAGGATTAAGAAAGGAATGTTTCGGTGGTTTGGTCACGTAGTAAGAATGAATGAGGAAAGAGTGACAAAGCAAATTTATATGACAGATGTGAACGGAATGCCCTAGAAAAAAGTTTATCGACCAAATTGGCGATATTTTGAAAACGGGCCACGTTAGAAGTACCCTTATCCGACGAGCATGTATGCGTAGATATATGGTTGTAAAGGAGGCGAAAGAGGTATGTCAGGATCGTGCCAAATGGAAGTCCGTAGTCTCTGCCTACCCCTCTGGGTGACAGGCGTGTGTGTTTTATGTATTATTTATGTATAAAGAAAACAGTGCTCAGGTAGCCCAAGTTCGATCAGATTAAGTTCCCGTTGCTATTTATGCACTAGAACCAAAGATAGGAAGAGCAGAGAGAAATGTGTTATGTGCTCCAAAAATATATGTGCACAACATAGTAGGTTACTTATTTGTTACCAATGTATCTAGATTTTAAGATTTTTACTACATTTTTTTCCTTAAGCATTCCAGTATTATCAAAAAAATATGCAATAGTTGTATAAGTTAATGTCACTTAATTGTTTATTAAAGTTTGATATTTTGTAAGTAATCATTTTTTTATTTTTGGTCATCCATGACTCATGTTGTGATTCATTTTACAAAATTTTGATGTTGTAGTTGTAGGGTGAACATGGATGGTATATAGAATTTTATCACGATGTGCGATTGTGATATTTGGGGGCTAGATTTAACGTGATAAAAATCCGACCGAAACGAAAAGATCAGGTTAGATGTACATGCCCCGTATATACTTACCATCCGATGGAGTACGTGTTCGTTTCTAACTTTAACTTTTTATATAATTTGTATATAATATATATATATATATATATATATATATATATATATATATATATATATATATATATATATATATATATATATATATATATATATATATATATATATATGTATGTGTATATATATATATATATATAAATATGATTGTAAACAGCTACTCCGGCTTGGAATAAATAAGGCGTTGGCAATAGATGCGTTGCCGTTACCAAGGACTAAGACGGAATGCCTCACAGTCAGTAATCATACAGGCCCACTATACCCTTTACACCACAACACATCAGTACACGAACTACTACTTTGAGGCAAATAGGTAAGAAGGTGGTCCTACCTAGGGCTGCCATCTCTAAAACCTGCCCCCCAGGACCGGAAGCGTAAGATCCTCGGATTTTGGAGCTTTCACCACGGACATTTCAACACTTTTTCATTCACTTACATCTTGATTAAAATATATTTTACTCCGTACTTGATAAAAGAAAACTTTAAGCCTCTTTTGTTGCAAGAAATTGTGTGTTTAATCGTTCTTATTAACTTTAATAACATCAAAATGTCCTCAAATTTTAAAATAGACTATAATCAAAACAAAAACTTAAAAAACCATAACTTGTAAAAATATAATATAATTCTTTTAGCAATCCCATATGTTTTTTGCTATATATTGCAGAGTCTGCTATATATAGCATGCTATACTGCAAATGCAATGCAGATAAACAAAACATAATTTGTTGTTTACATTAATAGAACTGTGTAAATAATTTAAAGGGAAATTAATTAATTTATATAATATATTTAGCATATTTGATTTCCAATCAAAAAGTTTAATTCATTTTTAATATAATCAATTATTTTATTATTAAATATATCAATTACAATTATTATTATTTCTAATATTATAATAATATTATCTATTTAAAAAGAAAAGAACATATAGTTTTTAATTATTTGGCAATTCTTAAAGCAACATTAAAATGCTTTCAAAATTTTAAATATCCTAGAATTTTAACTTGTGGTAACAATTAAACGAATACGGTAGTTCTCTTAAAAACTAGTGTCAATTTCAGTCTTTGAGGCAATTTACGGTCAATTTATATTTAAATAAACAATGAATAGAAAATATTTATATTTCTTAAAATTTTAATAAAATTCTTGATATATTAAATTGCAGGACCTAGAATTGTTTGGACAGAAACATTGTGGCAGTACCATCAATATACTTTACTAACATAATGTTACGTTCGTCAGAATCTATATCAATTTATCACAAACCTGCATAATTTTAATACTAGAAACATTAACAAACTAGCACTACGTAAAATAGGGTCGGCAGCGCGTGCGGTGAAATATCTAACCCTAACCCATAGCTTTTATTTACATAAATTATGGGAACGGGATCTGATTGAAAATTCGGACTTTTATTGTAGTCTGGGTTGCACCCGGACTATAATTTACACCCCGCCCAGACGCTCCCCGGACATCTTCCAAACTAGGAAAAATCCGGGGAAACCCGAACGGATGGCAGCCCTAGTAGCACTTTGTTAATTACTTACTTCTATAAAAAATAAGATTAAAAATATAATTAATAGAGATTGAGAGGTTCTATGGGCAGCTGTACACATCATCGTTGGAGCCACACGCAAGTGTGAGTAACGATCCAAGAGCAAGTCTTATCCGACACTATTCCGGACGTCAGTCTAAGCGAGATTAGAATGGCTCTCCAGCACCTTAAAAACGGCAGGGCCCCAGGCGAGGATGGAATTACAGCGGAGCTTCTGAAAGCGGGTGAAACACCGGTACTTGAAGTCCTTCAGAAGCTCTTCAATTCCGTCCTCCATGGTGGCACTACTCCAGAGGCGTGGAGCAGAAGTGCGGTAGTCTTGTTCTTTAAGAAAGGCGACAATGCTCTCTTGAAGAACTACAGACCGATTTCCCTTCTGAGCCGCGTCTACGCGCTGTTTTCGAGAGTCATTACGAATCGTCTCTCACGCAGACTCGACGACTTCCAGCCTCCCGAACAAGCCGGTTTCCGAAAACGCTTCAGTACTGCGAACGAAAACGCTGAAAACGCTGCAGAGCGGACAGGAGGAACAGGCCCGCCGATTGGAAGAGCAGCTGCGGGGCGGACAGGAGGAACAGGCCCGTCAGCAGGCGGAACAGGCTCGTCGGTCGGAAGAGCAGATGCTCCTCATGAAGGACCTTCACGCTACCTTTGGGAAAGAGATAAGGCAGGTGAAGGATAGGGTTGCTCAACACGACAACCGCCTGTCGGAAGCTGAAACCCGAATCGAAGAACATGAAACCCGAATCAACCATGTGAACAATCGGGTTGACAACGTGATGGCTGACGTGAAGAGAACGCTAAACGACCTCAAACTTGGGGATGGAACTACAGCTCCCGTAGTAGCTGCAGCACCTTCGCTACGTGGATTCAAAGTGCCGCCGTTCGACGGGACCTCTTCCTGGTCGGCCTACAAAATCCAGTTCGAGGCCGTCATGGAGGCGAACGGCTGGAATAAAAGCCAAGCCATGACTGCACTCACCCTAGGCCTGCGCGACCAAGCCTTAACTGTGTTGGAAGCTCTCGGTAAGAAAGTGACCTATGAGCAGCTTCTTGAGGCCTTGGAGGCGAGATATGGTGACGCTCACCTGGAACACGTCTTTCGCGCGCAGCTTAAAGATCGCGTGCAACGCAGCAACGAAAACCTGCAGCAGTGGGCCCTTGAGGTGGAGAAGATGGTTCGTAAAGCATACCAGTCTGTACCTGCGCTCATTGGAGGGAACCTGGTG
The DNA here is from genome assembly GCA_036936625.1 of Parnassius smintheus behrii. NCBI lineage: Eukaryota > Metazoa > Arthropoda > Insecta > Lepidoptera > Papilionidae > Parnassius > Parnassius smintheus. Next base: position 4,141,709 of record JAUPFT010000001.1, read on the forward strand.
CAAACATTCATCGACGGCATCCGCGACCTGGAAGTCAGGGCTGCTGTGAGGCTCGGGCACCACGAGACGCTTAAGGACGCCTTGGCCCATGCACTGGAGGTAGAAGCCGTGCGGCAGGATCATCGTTCCCATCGCGTCAGGGAGGTTGCAGCAGCTACAGTTCGCGACCGCAACAAAGGATACAGCCCTAGGTGCTATTGCTGTGGGGAAAAGGGCCACCTTCGATCCAGCTGCCCTAAGCGAACCGCAGAAAGGGAAAGTGAACGATATCAGGAGGGTAGTGCAGCTAACGGCACTGCCTGGCGGCGACAGGATCATCGTTCACCTCACGCTAGGGAGGTTGCAGCAGTTACGGTTCGCGACCACAATAAAGGATACAGCCCTAGGTGCTATGGCTGTGGGGAAAGGGGCCATCTTCGGTCCAGCTGCCCTAAGCACACCCTAGGAAGGGAAGGCGAACGGTCTCAGAAAGGAAGTGCGGCTAACAGCACCGCCCAGCAGCAGCAGGAATACGACTTTGAGATCGAACATCGCAGCGAGAAATCTCATGGCAACGCAGATGCATTGTCAAGAAGACCTTGTCCTGAAGATGGCAACCATTGTAGTAGGCAAGGTAAGGAAGTGGTATCCTTGAGGATGCTCAGGACAGACCACCTCAGTAACGGGTGGAAGGACAGCCTACGACGTGCACAGCAGGAAGATCCAGACATCAAGCCGATTCTGGGATGGATGAAGGCCCGTGCTACCAAGCCTAAGTGGAGGGACGTCTCAGCGATGAGTTCAACCACGAAAAGCTATTGGGCCCAATGGGACAGCTTGCTGCTTCAGGATGGAGTCCTGTGCCGTAAATGGGACAATGGTCGAGGAGACAGCTGTCGTTTGCAAATGATTGTTCCTAAAGCTAAAGTGCCGAATGTTCTACAGCTGTGCCATAATGGTCGTTCAAGAGTCCACCTGGGAGTTAAACGAACTCAGCTGAAGGTCCGAGAACAGTTTTACTGGGTCCATTATCGTGACGATGTCGAGGATTGGTGTCGTACATGTACAAGTTGTGCGGCTGTGCGGGGACCTCAGACACGTAGTAGAGGAGCACCGAAATTGTACAATATTGGTGCACCACGGGATAGGACAGCCCTTGACATTGCGGAGCCGTTACAGAAAGGCGTAAGAGGGACTCCTAAGATCGTCCATGTGGATCGCTTGGCGCGTTATCATGGGACCGATAATGCTCGGGACGAGCATGTCTTAGGAGGGGGCAGTGTTACGCGCTCCAATCGACGATATACTAGCGCCATCTAGTGTCAGGAACGAGAGCGAGTAGAGCGTGTAAAGAATGACATCACAGATCTCTCGACCGACAGCGCCGCCCGAAGAACTAAGTTTCTAGAAAATCTATACTCGATTTCTCGGTACCTTGCGCGTGTTTGCTTGAACGTTCCGGATGTTTTGCTGATTTGAATAAATAGGTGGCGCAAGGTGCGATCGAGACAGAGTTGAACTCAGCGACACAAGCGACGCTTCGGAGCGAAATTAAGTGAATTAGTGTGTTTAATTATTAGTGTTTTAACTTTAATTTGTGTAAAGTAAATTAAAGTGTTAATTTAGGTAATTTTATCGGCAATTTTTATTATCACGAACCTCAAGCTCGTAACAGTACCATAGACCACATACACACCCTGCGGCAGATTGTACAGAAGACTGAAGAGTACAATTTGCCACTTTGCCTGGCGTATGTGGACTATGAGAAAGCCTTTGATTCCGTCGAAATTTGGGTGGTGCTGCAGTCCCTTCAGCGGTGCCAAGTGTACAGTCGGTATATCGAAGTGCTGAAGTGTTTGTACAGTAGGGCTACGATGGCTATCCGAGTACAGAACCAGAGCTCTAAACCTATCCAAATGCAGAGAGGTGTAAGACAGCAACAAGCTACTGGACTGGAAAGGATACGGTATTAACATCAATGGCGAGTACATCACTCACCTTCGATTTGCCGACGATATAGTCCTTATGGCAGAATCGCTGGAGGACTTAAGCACTATGCTCAATGACCTCAATAGTGCCTCCCAACGGATTGGTCTTAAGATGAACATGGACAAAACAAAGATCATGTTTAATGTCCATGTCACACCTATGCCGGTAGTTGTTGGGAGCACTATGCTCGAAGTTGTTGACGAGTACGTTTACCTGGGACAAATAGTCCGACTAGGTAAGTCCAACTTCGACCGAGAGGTCAATCGACGGATTCAACTCGGCTGGGCAGCGTTCGGGAAATTACGACACATCTTCTCGTCAGGTATACCTCAATCTCTGGAAACTAAAGTGTACAAACAGTGCGTGTTGCCAGTGATGACTTACGGATCAGAGACGTGGTCCTTCACTGCTGGCCGTATGAGACGCTCAAGGTCGCTCAGCGAGCTATGGAGAGGGCTGTGCTCGGAGTTTCTCTGCGTGATAGACTCAGAAATGAGGATATCCGCAGTAAAACCAGAGTGACCGACATAGCCCAACGGATTAGTAAGCTGAAGTGGCAATGGCCGGCTATATAGCTCGAAGAACCGATAACAGATGGGGAAGAAAGGTTCTCGAGTGGCAGCCTCGTACCGGTAGGCGTAGTGTAGGGTGACCTCCCACTAGATGGAGTGACGACCTGGTAAGATATGCAGGAAGTCGATGGATGCAGGTGGCTCAGGACCGTGCTTTGTGGCATTACTTGGGGGAGGCCTATGTTCAGCAGTGGACTTGTGAAGGGCTGTAATGATGATGAAGATGATGATAAAAATAAATTTAAGGAGCTTTGTGGTAGTTTCTTGAGATAGAACTACGATTGAAGAGTATGCTTATATAATCTATGATTATGATTATAAAATCAACGCTAACCATACAAAACACATCAGACAGATGCTATTTGAAGCTGGTATTCTGGAAGGACCACGCTATACTACCCCAATCAACTAAGAGCCAACCCGTTCTTGCTACGACTAATATAGCTGAAGCGTGGTTTGACCCTTTAACAGATTAATAGAGGAAATACTAAATTTTTATCTTTATGATGCCACTGATGAGTAAATGGATATAGCCCTGAATTAAATTAGAAAAAGAAACAAGGATACAACCAATTCACCCGAATTTTGATAAAAAAGAAACGAAATAATTACAATATATAATATGAATTTAAAATAACAGCCTATATACGGTCCCACTGCTGGGCACAGACCTCCTTTCCCTTCTGATAGGGTTTTAGGGCAAAAAAGTTTAGTATCCGCCATGCTGCACCAACGCGTGATGGCGGACTTCACATGTCTTCGATATATTTTTTTAGAAATGCAGTTTTCCTCAAGCTACTTTTGTTCACCACCGACCACGTGGTAAATCTGCACTTAAAATTTAAAAATATATCAGTCGTGAAAGATTAGGGGCTTAGCACTCGCTGCATGTTTCACACTAAGCGAGCAACCCGGGTTTGGCACCAATGAAATTGTTAATATTAAATATCTGTAAAAATTTTAGTATTACATGTGGGAATAACTTTGGTAGTGTTAATACATCAAAAAGCATACAAAGCTGTTGTCATGATAGTAATGCCATGATTTCTGCAAGAGTTTATAAAAAGGTAACCTGTAGTGTTTCCTACGGGACGTCACGGGGTACACACACGCGTGATAAAAATAATTCATAAGATTTAATAATTTATAAACACAGAAAGCTCTTTAATGAGTAAAACTAGGCTGTTCAACTCGGTTCTTTATACGTTATGTCAAAATAGGTTTTATGTTTACGGGAATTCTCTCTCGCCAAAAAGTCTTAAGTCTTTTATGAGTAAACAAAAAACTAAAAATAAAATTTTATCATATACCTATATATTCAAAGCAACCGAGCGTCAGGAATATAGCGAGGAAAAGAAAATTTAATTAATATATGCGCGATGAAGACTAGGAACTGACTTTTTTATTTAAAGTTTTTGTGTACAAACATGTATTCATACATTTTGTTCACAACCTGTTATTTCATTTCACAATAATGAGAGAAAAAGAAGTTACCGGCCTTATCTAATAGTAAAAGTCTATTAAAAACATTTGACCTAATTTTTTTAATAGAATGGGGGTAAAATGAGCACACAGTTCACGAGGTAGTTAGTGGATTCTGTGACCCATATACATCTACATATATCCTCGATTAAGAATAAAAATACATATATAGTGTCACCTCTAGTGAGTCTCATTTTCAGTAAAAAGGGTCTCCGATTCTTAATAATCAATATGCGAAACACAGCAGCATGAAGGTAATATTTTACGCTAGTGTTTTATGAGAGCGTAGTCCTTTCCCCGTCGGATGACCCATTCGTACCAAAACCATCATCATCGTCGTCATCTTCATCATTACAGCCCTTCACAAGTCTACGGCTGTACATAGGCCTCCTCCGAGAAATACCACACAGCACGGTCCCGAGCCATCTGCATCCATCGACTTTCTCTATGTCTTACCAGGTCATCACTCCATCTAGTAGGGGACGTGGTGCTTTACACTTCGCCTACTGGTGCGAGGCTGACACACGAGAACCTTTCTTCTCCAAGGTTTGTCGGTTCTTTAAGTTATATGGCCAGGTCATTGCCACTTCAGCTTACTAATCCATCGGGCTATGTCGTTTATTATGATTCTACTGGGGATATCTTAATTTGTAAGTTGATCACGCAGGAAACCCCCGAGCATATCTTACCCACTACCTGCACCCAACTTCTAATAAAGAAGGCTAGAAATGCGTGGTTACTTATCTAGGAACAAGATGGAATGCCAACTTCTAATAAAGAAGGCTAGAAATGCGTTGTTACTTATCTAGGAACAAGATGGAATGCCAACTTCTAATAAAGAAGGCTGGAAATGCGTTTTAACTTATCTAGGAACAAGATGGAATGGCAACTTCTAATAAAGAAGGCTAGAAATACGTTTTAACTTATCTAGGAACAAGATGGAATGCCTTGCAATCTGTAATTTTACTAGCTGTCGTCCTTCAGAATGAAACACAGCAGTATAAGCACTGCATTGTGCGACAGAAATTAAAAAAGAGTGGTACTTACCCACGCGGACCTCCAGGCAGAACGAGGATCTTACTACCTAGTAATCTGCTCTCTAAAATCTTCGAGCAATCTATTAAGAATATTTCCTTACTATTATTTATTCGCTCTTTAAAAATAGAAACACAACTTTGAGCGTATAAGAATCCTTCAAAAATAAAAATCGGTATTATCTTGTCAAAATCACTATATTGCTGGCTCACAAACTTTGCACAAACGCAGACAGATTGCTAACATTACCGACATAACCAAGACCAACGACGTTCATCTTGGCTATGTGATTGATGAACTATCGAATATCGAAACGATCATTTCCCTAATTCAAAGTAGCAATGAAATCAGTGTTCGCATTAATATAGTATATATTAATCATAACCATTATATCTATAGATAAGAAAAATGTTCTCGTGCATAGAATTTGTTCTATCCGATTTTAGAAAAAGAGGCTTTTCGATTTAACCGTACTTTTTACGTTAAATTATCTATGCTGTGAGATAACACAGGTTTTGCAGTGGATTGTTTACGGGGCTGATGAGGTTGATGAAAGGAAAGGATTAGACCAGTGTCCGGGGATGTTCAAACAACTTCGGGCTTACAAGCAGATTTTCGCTAAGAATTCGTACTCTTCGATTGATGTGGATAAGGACACCATATACTCATGTATATAGTATTCTTATTCACCACTTTTATATTGTCCACTAATATTGTGACGTATATAAATTAATAGTTTATAATTTTATTTCTTCCTTACTTTCTGACTGTCAAATTTTGATTACCGTTACACCATTACCGTTACAGCCCATTAAAGTCCACTGCTGTGAATAGACATTCATCTTAGAGGGGATATTTTCCATAGTTGCAACGCCTGGCAAGCGGGTGTAGTGTTATGCTTATACATACTTACATATCATTTTACACTATTTTAAATTTATTTTTTCATTCTGTTTTTGATGTTCTGCATTCGCCTCAAAACTTGATATTTTGCATCATCTTTATTTCCATAGGATCCTGTAATATTTTTAATTCATAAGAACACAATAACAAATCACTTTCACTTCGTATTTTTCATGCTATCAGCACTTTTTAAATCGGTGTCAATGGAGTCTACCTTTTTCGGTCTTTTATTTAGTTCTCCGTAACTCTGCAATTTCGGGTTTCGTGCGCGCTGTTGCGCTATTTTTTTTTCTATATAAATAATATCTCATTTTTCACTTAAATCTTGCCGTTTCTGTATTACGAGCCTAAAACCAAAATTTGACATGTTTTGACATCGTTGTTTATCAGGTTGTCATGGCAATTTTTATTCAAATATCGTTACCGGCCTGATGTTTTTACTTCAAAATACTCCTTTCTTCTTGGCCATTTACAAGAATTTGCTTTTAATTTAAATAATTTCAAATTTAATGAGAATAATTTTCCGTTCTTGTGCCAGATCCGTCAAAAAGGGAAAATAAGCCGACCAATCGGCGAATGGGGGAGTCTGACTTGAGCTTTGATACTTGAAGCATCTCCTAAAGGCCTTTTCCGCACTGCCTCGGGATCCTGCAAGCCTCTGCCCGCTCCTTAAGTCGTCGCCTAGCCACGCCTACGCCTCCGCCTACTAGTGCGCTGTGTTTGCCTACTTCAAGCGCCGCGTGTACCTACTTCAAACGCTGCGTGCCTACTCCAGACGTTGCGTGGACCTACTCCAGACGCTGCGTGTCTATTCCGGACGCTGTGTGTGTCTACTCCGGAAGTTGTGTTTGCCTACTTCAAGCGCCGCGTGTACCTACTTCAAACGCTGCGTGCCTACTCCAGACGTTGCGTGTACCTACTCCGAGTGCTGCGTGAACTTACTCCGGGCGTTGCGTGTGCCTACTCCAAGCGCTGCGTGTACCTTCTCCAGACGCTGCGTGTGCTTTCTCCAGATTCTGCGTGTACCTAGAGCAGGAGCTGTGCACCTATCATAGGCATAGCCTGTGCATACTTCGTTGCAGTATCTTTATCTTTGTTATTTTTTTTTAATAATATTGTAAATCACTATCTTCATTACAACCCATCATCACCTTCATACCTTTTTTTTTATAAAAGAAACTGTAAAACTTTTCAAATTTTTAAATAATTTATTTTATTTTGGTTGTTTTCGTTGTAGTTAAGTTAGGTTCTTTAGTTTTTTATTGTCGCTTCACGACAATTTGGCGCCCGACGTAAAGTTCTTCTTTTCTTCACCTTGGCTACGCCTTATCCATTTCCTTTTGATTGAATTGCTTTCTCTTTCGTTCTTAACTCTTTATTTACTCATCCTTATTATATCTTCCAAATTCTAAAACAAAACTTCATCTAGTTTTTCAACTTATCTGGATTATATTTAGACCTACATATAACACTTCACTTACATTCATCACTTTAATATTTTTATTCTAGAGGTACAATTTTTTATTAAATTTTTATTTCTTAAACTTAACACTTAATTGTAACAATGAAACGGGTTATTAAGTACGAATTCCTTAACAAGGCCGAACTCGAATACGAAGTGAAGATTAGATGTGAGGAACCAGCTAATACTGTTTTGCTTCTAAAAAAACAGGTTTTGCGTTTAGTTGAGAATTCTCACCCTGAAGATATTCTGACTTCTCCAATTCCGATCGAGGATGACTTGTCTCAAATTGGTTCTACTTTGACTTACCTGGACTGTAAAGTTGAAAAATTTTTACAAGGTGAAACCAAATACTTACGATTAATAGAAACTTTTATTAATCATGTTTTTTACAGATTGGAGCGAATAGATACTGACTTATATCCAGACTTTAAAACTATTTTCGATACTTTGAAGATGAAATTTGACGCTATTACTAAACGATTCTAATCTTTGACTCCACCTCCAACTGAAAATGACTCTCCATCACTTGACCCTCCTGTTGACCCGACTGTCATGGAACCTCCTCTTGTTTCTCAAACATCTGTTAAGATCCATACCCCGTATCCTTCACCACTACCTCAATCTTTTTCTCCAACTAACGTCTTCAAAGATCTGAAAAGACACACCTTCAATGGTAAAAGCTGTCCAAGATCCTTTCTTCAAAAACTTGAATATAACTTAATAACTTGCTTAGCTCGTGGCTTACCCAAAGACTTGTTGATTTCTCAAGCGTTTGAAATTTTCACCGACAATGCTCTTCATTGGTTCAGATTTAAATATAATCAGAATCCAAACTTAACTTGGAACGAACTTTCCTCTTTATTAATCAAAGACTTTGGTGGTTTTGATTATGATTATAAACTTCTAGAAGCGATTAGGAATCGAACTCAAGGCCGTGATGAACCTATCGTCATCTATATTTCCATCATGTCTGGAATGTTATCTCGTCTTTCGAAGAAACTTTCTGAAACAGAACAATTGGAGATTATTTTGAGGAATATTCGCCCATGTTATTCAGTCTTCGTAGTTCTAAAAGGTATTGACTCTATCGACTCTCTTCTGGCTACTTGCCAAAACTATGAAAATTTCCTTGACAGAGACAAACAATTTAAAGAACCAAATGTACAACAAAGTCCTCTTATTTCTGAATTCAACTACAAGCATTCCACTTCAAGTTCAGTTGGCTCTTCAAATTCTAATAACTCACAACCTTCTCCTCCCTTTATGAATAAATTCACTTCATCCTACAAATACCCTTCTAGACAAGTTAATAGTCTCTCTCAAACTAAAGCTCCTCAAGAAAGCTCTTTTTGTGTTCGCTGTCGTAAACAAGGTCACACTTTGAACACTTGTACTCAACCACGATTCGTGATTTGTTTCAAATGTGGTCTTAAAGGTTTTAAAACTGCAGATTGCCCTACTTGTTCTCTCAAACCACATACTAGTTCAAAAAACTAACTGCTGACTTGAAAAGTAACTTAAACTTTGATAATGACGATTGGGCTAGTTGGATTAAAACAATTCAAAACTTCTTTTCTTGTTACAAAATCTCTTTTACACTCTACTCCAAAGAACAAGATCTTAATCGTCCATTCGTTAATGTCAAAATTTATGACTTAACTTTATCTGGTTTACTAGATTATGGCAGCTCAGTAACTATTCTGGGTAATAATTCTCATTTGGAAATTCTTAAACTGGGCTGTAAACTTTTCAAGTCAGATCTTATTACTGTCTCTACTGCTAATAATCAAAAAGTTAATTCCTTGGATTATTTTGACTTACCTGTTCATTTCAATAATCAAACTCATTTGATTAAAGCTTATGTTTTTCCGGAAATATTTCCTTCGCTAATACTAGGTATTGACTTTTGGAGAAAATTTAATCTGTTACCTAGTGTTTTATCTTCTCTTAACTTTACAGAATCTAAATGCTCTGCTATCGAAACTAAAGATATTAAAGTTTTACCTTATGAGCATTTAACTCCTAACCAAAAGGACATCGCTAACGACATCATCCAACGCTTCAAGACAATTTCTTTTGAAGAAAAAGGTATCCTGGGGAGCACACACTTAATCACCCACAAGATTGATACTGGTGATTCTCTTCCAATCAAACAAAGATGTTACAGACTGTCTCCTGAAAAACAAAAGGCGTTAATTAATGAAGTTGATAAGATGCTGGGATGGAACGTCATTGAACAATGCGAAAGTCCTTGGTTATCTCCAGTTCTCATCACTCCGAAGAAGAACCTGAAAAATGCCAAATACTTATCAAGCATCGACATTGCGAAATCATTTTGGGAGATTCCCTTGAATCCTGCTGATAAAGATAAAACTGCATTTTATGTACCTGGAAGAGGTATGTTTAGATTCAAGGTAATGCCTTTTGGTCTCTCTAACTCACCTGCAACTCTACAAAGATTAATGGATATGCTTTTTACTCCTGAATTTGAGAACAAGGTATTTTGCTATCTGGATGACATCGTTATTATTAGCGAGACTTTTGATGAACACATATCGCTTCTCATGAAAGTTCATGAAAAACTTTCATATGCTAATCTGACTATTAACTTTGAGAAGAGTCAATTCTTCAAGAAAGAACTGAAATACCTTGGTTTTCTAGTGGACGAGTATGGTCTACGTGCTGATCCAGATAAAATAAAAGCTATTTTAGAATATCCTGTACCTACTTGCGGAAAAGAAGTACGTAGATTCATAGGCACCTGCAGCTGGTTCAGAAGATTCATTCCAAACTTTAGCACCATTGCCTCTCCACTCAAGCAACTAACCTGTTCCGGGAAGAAAGCTCCTAAATTTTTATGGAATTCACAAGCTGCAGCTGCTTTACAGAAACTTAAAGAAGCTTTGGTAACTGCTCCTGTCCTTGCTTGCCCTAACTTCGAACTACCCTTCTCTGTACATTGTGATGCATCAAATTATGGCATAGGAGCAATGCTTACTCAACATCAAGATGACAAAAAAGTCGTGATTGCTTACATGAGTAAAGCACTAAACAAAAATCAACAGAACTACTCAACTACTGAAAGAGAAACATTGGCTGTAATAACTGCGTTAGAACATTGGCGATGTTATCTAGACAATGGTAAAGAATTTACAATATATACTGACCATGCTGCACTTAAATGGTTTCAGAACTTATCGAATCCATCAGGAAGACTTGCTCGCTGGACTTTACGTTTATCATGCTTTAACTTTGTCCTGAAACATAAAAAAGGAAAGGATAACGTTGTTCCAGATTTATTATCAAGACATAAGAATCAAAAACGTCCTGATACACGAGAAATTTCACCTCAAGGCGTACATCCTATTACGATTGAAGAACCACCTGATCGTGAACTTGAGCACTACAACAAGATTTTTCTCGGATGCTCCAACAACCCAGACGCATATCCCAACTACACTATCAGGGATAACAAACTTTACCGCTGCATCCATTCTCCCGATCGTCTAAACGATGACTTTATTTGGAAAAAAGTTCCACTACCTCGAGATAGGCATACACTTATTGAAGTTAACCATGGTTCCCCTTCAGAACTCCATCTTGGTATCTTCAAGACATTCAAGAAAATATCTTTAAAATACTATTGGCCTGGTATGTTTAAAGACATTGCCAAATTAATCTCGTCTTGTGAAACCTGCTTAACCTACAAACACCCTAATCATTCTCCCTATGGTCTTATGGGTAAACCCAAACTTTGCTCCAGACTTTTCAAACTATATCCTTAGATCTTATGGGTCCATTACCTATGACTCGTAGACGAAATCAGTATATTCTAGTAATTAACTGCAATTTTACTAAATATACTATGATTTTTCCCCTTAAACGTGCTACTTCAGCTAATATTATTAATCTTTTGGAAAATTCAGTTTTCCTAGTTCATGGCATTCCCCAAACTATTATAATGGACAACGCGGTTCAATTTCAGTCGCGAGAATTCCAATCATTCTTAAATTCTTATAACGTTCCTTGTATTTTTCACACAGCTTTATATTGTCCTCAGGTTAATCCTACGGAGAAGTTTAATAGTACAATTATTACAGCTCTAGCACCTCTAGTAGGAGACGATCATAGATCCTGGGACAACCATCTTGCTAAGATTCAGTACGCAATGAACAGCGCTACAAATGTGGCTACTGGCTTTACTCCAAACTTTTTAGTCTTTGGTAGGGAAACAATACCTTGTGGTTCCTTCTATACTCCAACTCAGAACCTCGAGGAATTGATATTTATGCCTCGTGATATTTACGCGTCTAATGCTGGTCTCCTCTCATCTATTTTTCACAAAGTTCAAACTAAACTTCACATAGCTCACGCTAAAAATAGCGCTCGCTATGATCTTCGCCGGTCTTTTAAAGAATTTAATGTGGGAGACACTGTTTGGCGTAAAAACCATGTTTTAAGCAATGCCGGCGCTTACTTTAATGCTAAACTTGCCCCTAAGTTCATTAAGTGCAAAGTGATAGCTAAACTGTCACCACTAGTCTATGTGCTTGAAGACCCTAATGGAGTTAGAGGCAAGTGGCACATCAAAGATGTAAAATCATAATTTTTTTTTAACTTTTAATAAATGTATATATGTATAAATATCGCCATCATTCTTACCTTATTATTTTTATTTCTTTGTTTGTTTGGTGATCCAGTGTTCTTCAACACATCTTACTTTAGGACCTCGAATTTTCGTTGGTTAATCTTCACTTTTTATTTCAGACACATCTCGTTAGTGATGTTGCTGATCTCTGGCTTTGAGCCCTACCGCTCTGGCCGTTCTTAATCTTTACTTAAGTCATAGCGACTAAAGCTTGCTTAAGATTAATTTCTTTATCTTTATCTTCACTCAGGAGCGGATGACAACTCCTTAAATAAGCCTGGATGTCCTTTCGAAATGTTTTTTCCACGCAGGAGCGGATGACAACTCCTTAAATAAGCCTGAATGTCCTTTCGAAAACACACTTTTAGAGTGGTAGTCATTGAATGTGAACTCCACCCTTACCTGAATGCAGATGATGAATGTAAGAGATAGTATATCTGATTTTGCCTGTTGGTGTCTGTTACTGCAAAGCTGTGTTTTTATGGTTTATTTTAGAATGTACATGTCAAAATTTTTGCCGAGTCAAAAATTTTCCAGGGTCGGGGGAAAATGTAGTGTTATGCTTATATATACTTACATATCATTTTACACTATTTTAAATTTATTTTTCCATTCTGTTTTTGATGTTCTGCATTCGCCTCAAAACTTGATATTTTGCATCATCTTTATTTCCATAGGATCCTGTAATATTTTTAATTCATAAGAACACAATAACAAATCATTTTCACTTCGTATTTTTCATGCTATCAGCACTTTTTAAATCGGTGTCAATGGAGTCTACCTTTTTCGGTCTTTTATTTAGTTCTCCGTAACTCTGCAATTTCGGGTTTCGTGCGCGCTGTTGCGCTATTTTTTTTTCTATATAAATAATATCTCATTTTTCACTTAAATCTTGCCGTTTCTGTATTACGAGCCTAAAACCAAAATTTGACATGTTTTGACATCGTTGTTTATCAGGTTGTCATGGCAATTTTTATTCAAATATCGTTACCGGCCTGATGTTTTTACTTCAAAATACTCCTTTCTTCTTGGCCATTTACAAGAATTTGCTTTTAATTTAAATAATTTCAAATTTAATGAGAATAATTTTCCGTTCTTGTGCCAGATCCGTTAAAAAGGGAAAATAAGCCGAACAATCGGCGAATGGGGGAGTCTGACTTGAGCTTTGATACTTGAATCATCTCCTAAAGGCCTTATCCGCACTGCCTCGGGATCCTGCAAGCCTCTGCCCGCTCCTTAAGTCATCGCCTAGCCACACCTACGCCTCCGCCTACTAGTGCGCTTTGTTTGCCTACTTCAAGCGCCGCGTGTACCTACTTCAAACGCTGCGTGCCTACTCCAGACGTTGTGTGGACCTACTCCAGACGCTGCGTGTCTATTCCGGACGCTGTGTGTGTCTACTCCGGAAGTTGTGTTTGCCTACTTCAAGCGCCGCGTGTACCTACTTCAAACGCTGCGTGCCTACTCCAGACGTTGCGTGTACCTACTCCGAGTGCTGCGTGTACTTACTCCGGGCGTTGCGTGTGCCTACTCCAAGCGCTGCGTGTACCTTCTCCAGACGCTGCGTGTGCTTTCTCCAGATTCTGCGTGTACCTAGAGCAGGAGCTGTGCACCTATCATAGGCATAGCCTGTGCATACTTCGTTGCAGTATCTTTATCTTTGTTATTTTTTTTTTAATAATATTGTAAATCACTATCTTCATTACAACCCATCATCACCTTCATACCTTTTTTTTTATAAAAGAAACTGTAAAACTTTTCAAATTTTTAAATAATTTATTTTATTTTGGTTGTTTTCGTTGTAGTTAAGTTAGGTTCTTTAGCTTTTTATTGTCGCTTCACGACATTTGGCGCCCAACGTGGGGCGCCAAATGTCGTGAAGCGACAATAAAAAACCGTTGTGTTTTTACTTTTAGTCATTATTTGGAAGATGCTGCTGCCCATCTAAATAAGATGAAAAGAAGTTGTTAAATTTCAACGTAAGCCTAATAACATTAAAATAATTTTATATTTCTGTTTTGTATTTATTTTATTTTTTTACGCGGTAGAGCCATCCTACAGCTGTATTAGTAATATAGTTGTAATACGATTGTGTCGGCTCGATCAGGGAAGGACCACGCTCTCACAGAATACCATCGTAAAATAGCAGCTCAACACTGCTGTGTTTCGTATGGTGTATATAGAGATCCGGGGACCCATTTTACTGAAAACGAGGCATTCCACGCCAGTCCTCACTTGTGACAATGCATCTGAATTATATGATTTGTAATCGATGATAGATGTAGATGTATAGATGATAGGTATATATGTCTATGGACCACAACAACCACTTACCATCAGATCGACTGTGTGCTCGTTGATCATCTTTATCCTTTAAAATTTTTTTTTATTTAGTAGAACCAGATTAATGGGCATAATACAAACAATAAGTAAACTGAAGTGGCATTGCACTCGTCATATAGCTCCAACAAACGAAAATTGACAGGATAGACAGGTTCTGTTACTGTTCAGTGGCAGTCTCGTACCGATAAGCGAAGTGTAGGGAGGCCTTTCATTAGACAGAGTGACGACCTTGAAAGAAATGCAGTAAGTTGATGGGTGCAGGTGAATCTTTCATTCTTTGGAGGCCAATATGTAGCAGCGGTCGTTTGATATATATGTTCTTATATTAATAGATAATTAATAGATAACGGCTAAGCTAATAAAAGTGTTTAAAAATGTGACATATTTTCTTGTATCGGCAATATGTTGTTTACTCCTACTCATCTACCAGCGGCTCGTGTAACAGATAAGCAATAACGCCGGCGTTAGCTAAACTGGTTTTTTAAACTTTACCTCCACACTAAGATTATCTACTGTTTTTTGGAGGCACATAAATTTCACAAGGACAAATAGCAGACCCGTCGATCAGTACTTGCCAAAAAACTCCAAATGGTATTCTAACACGCGGCCTTCAGCGCCTATTAAGCCAGTGTGCCATGGAGTCGTCGTAAAGTCGCAGCATAAACAGGCATAAAATCAAGAATTAATGTTCTTACCAAAATGTTTTTTTTATTTGAAGAGAACTTGAACGAAACGAGAAAACTGAATGAACTTACAGTCCACCTGATAGTTAGTAGTTACTGCATTCCATGGACACTTGCACAACAACAAAAGCTACAGATGCGTTGTCAGATGTGACGCCTGAGATTAAATGCTTCATAACTTAAGATCAGAACACAATAGAACATACATTGCTTCTTGGTGGCAATAAGAGGTAAAAAATTGGTCTAAGGCAGAGAAAGAGAACTACCACTTAGTAAACTATGAACTAAAAAAATTAATAAACATTTTAAAATTATTGTAAACTGGTACCTGTAGCGTAGTAATCAGTTATTCTTAACTCAGAGCACAAAGAAAGAAAAAGTAAAGAATAATATTTTTCCAGTGGTTGCAGAGGTTGGTGATGATGATGAATTTTTGTTTTTGCAAATGGATTACATGTTACATTAACGAAGTTTTAATTAATATCGGGAAAATTGTTTAAATTCTCTCATTTATTTTAATGGGCACGGAAAACACACGTTCATTAAAACAAGTCAATTGAGCAACGTGAACTTGCCAATTAAGCCCGACCTTAAATCAATTCGAATGTTTGCTACGATTGTAGAGCTTATTGCTGGCACAAGTAAGTGATTAAGCTCATCAGTGTAACCGGTTTTTATGTATATTAACTTTAACTGTATTATTTAACGCTAATTATACTGCTTCATAATAAGCCACTTGCTGCACATTTCTTGGTGCTCCTATGCTGTGGCTTTTGGAGTATATGGATTTGTAGCAAAAATATTATTAGAATTCGTCTTTATACATAGGAACAATAATAACGACTATGATTTGTTTCTAGTTAAGTCAGAGTCTTTTAATACAGTTGTATTTATGTTAAATATTTTCCACAAACAACCGGTTTCTCGTAAGCCAGAAAATTTGCTCAGGTTGTTTATATAAAAACGCGTAGATGGAATATTTATGTAATGAAGTAAACTAGTAAATAGGATAATAGCATTATCATTCACATAAATTTCTTTTATTTTGCTGGTGAATGCTTATTGTATCTGTTTTGACATTCCTATGTTTTTTTAAATATTTTTTGATTTTGTACATATTTGACTTTATTCAACATCTGTGGTATTTTCCTGACAATTCAAAATATAACTGCGACCCGATTGTCAATCACACCTAATATGGTAAATTTCCACAGTTTAGGGAAATATATGGTAAGTCCTGAGTTCAATTTTCAAATTTTGATGGGCTGTAATGAGAGAAATAATGAAACTATAAAAAAAAAAACTAAGAATTACTTAATTTATTTTTCAAAATAATAATGTTTTCAATTATAATGTTCCGTTGAGAATAATTATAATATTCAGAAGTGGAGATCGCAAATTGTCGTAATTTTTAGCAATGTTATATAAGGAACAACATTCGAATTCGCATCATTCGAAAGATTCTTTGCCATGATATTAAACATTGGTGTTAATACATCAAAAGGCATACCAAGCTGTTGTCATGGCAGCAACTCTGTGACTGTGGCAAGAGTTTATAAAAAAGAAAACAGTAGTGTCTCCTATGGGCCGTCTCGCAGTATACACATGCGGGATTAAAATGAATCATAAGATTTAAAGATTTATAAATACAGAAAGCTCTTTAATGAGTTAAATTGGCTGTTTAACTCAGTTCTTTATTCCTTATGTCAAAAGAGGTTTTATGTTCACGGGAATCCTTTCTCGCAAAAAAGTCTTACGGCTTTTATGAGCAAACAAAAAACTAAAAATAAAATTTTACCGTATATTATAGACAAAGCAAGTGAGCGTTAGGAATGGAGCGAGGAAAAGAAAATTAAATTTATATATACGCGATGAAAACTAGGAACAAATTTTTTTTTACCTTTTCTTATTTTATTCATGCATTTTATTCACAACCCTTATCAATTTAACAATTATGAGAGAAAAACGAATTACCAAAATTATCTAATATCTAGTAAAAGGCTATTGAAAACTGTTGACTTGATTTTTAGTGCACAGTCCACAAGGTAGTAAGTGGATGCTGTGGCCCATATACATCTCAATGTATCCTCGATTAAGAATTAAAAATCAGATACAGTTTTACCTCTGGTAACTAAGATGAATTTCCTCATTTTCAGTAAAAAGGGTCTCCGATTTTCTATACTCAATATGCGAAACACAGTAACATGAAGCTAATATTTTACGCTTGTATTTTATGAGAGCGTAGTTCTTTCCCGGTCAGATGACCTAGCCTAGTAGAATGCCACAAAGCATGGCCCTGAGCCACCTGCATCCATAGTCTTTTTGTATGATTTAACAGGTCATCACTCCATCTGGTGGGGGGGCGCTCTACACTTCGCCTCCTGGTACGGCCTGACACTCGAGAACCTTTCTTCCACGTCGTTTGTCGGTTCCTCAAGCTATATGGCCAGCCTATTGCCACTTCAGCTTACTAATCCGTCGGGTTATGTTGTTTGCTTTAATTCTACTGTGGATATCTTCACTTCTAAGTTTATCACGCACCAAAACGCCGAGCATAACTTACACACTGCCTGCAACCAACTTCAAAGAAAGAAGGCTAGGAATACGTTGTTACTTATCTAGGAATAAGATGGAATGCATCACAATAATTTTACAAGCTGTCGTCCTTTAGGACGAAACACAGCAGTACAAGCACTGCATTGTGCAACAGAAATAATCAAGAGAGCGGTAATTAGTAATTGCACACGCTGACCTTCAGGCAGAACAAGGATCTTACTACCTAGTAAACTGTTGTCTAAAATCTTCGAGAAATCTATTAAGTATATCTCCTTATGATTATATATTCACCCTTTAAAAATACGTTCTTAAAAACATGACTTTGAGCGTATAAAAATCCTTCAAAAATAAAAATCCATATTATCTTGTCAAAATCACTATATCGCTGGTTCTATCAATCATTACACAAACGCAGACAGATTGCTAACTTAAACATCATAGCCCAGATCAACGAAGGATTGATGAACTATCGAATATCGAAACCATCAATTCTAACGACGACTCAAAGTACTAATGAAATCGGTGTTCAATTAATCTAGTATGAAAGTTATAAAAAATTGTAGATAATAAAAATGATCTTGTGCATAGAGTTTGTTCTATACGATTTTAGAGAAGGAGGCTTCTCAATTTAACTTTAACTTTTACGTTAAATCCTATATGCTATGGAATAACACAGGCTCTGCAATGGATTGTTTACGGGGCTGATGAAGCTTATGAAAGGAAAGGATAAGACCAGTGTTTCCTGGAATGTGCGGACGACTGCGGGATTACAAGCAGATTTTCGCAAATAATTCGTATTCTTCGATTGATGTGGATAAGAAGATCATGTGCGCTTGTAAATGGTGTTCTTATCCACCACTATTATACTGTCCACTAATGCTGTGCCGTATATAAATTAATAGTTTATAATTTTATTTCTTCCTTACCATCTGACTGTGGAGAATTTTGATTACCGTTACACCGTTACCGTTACATAGCCTATTAACATTCACTGCTATAAATAGGCTTCCGTCATAGAGGGGAAATTCGCCATAGTTGCCAAGACTGGCAAGCGGGTTGGCAACAGTTGTTTTTTTTTACTTTAGTCGTTATTTAAGAGACGCTGTTGTCCATTTAAATATGATGAAAAGAAGTTGGTAAACTTTAACGTAAAACCTAACTATATTAACATATTTTAATATTTCTGTTATGTATTTATTATATTATTCTACGCGGTAGAGCCATGCTACAGCTATATTAGTAGTATAGTTGTAGTACGAATGTCTCGGCCTGACTAGGGAAGGACCACGCTCTTACAGAATACATACATAAATAACGTAACATAAACACTCACGCCTGTCACCCAGAGGGGTAGGCAGAGACTACAGACTTCCATTTGGCACGATCCTGACACACCTCTCTCGTCTCCTTCACATCCATACACCCACGCATACATGCTCGTCGGTTAAGGGTACTCCTAATTTGGCCCGTTTTCATTAAATCGCCAATTTGGTCGATAAATTTTCGCCTAGGACGTCCCTTTCCGACTCTGCCATTCACTTCTGCAACATAAATTTTCTTTTTCAGTCTTTCCTCATCCATTCTTTCCACATGACCAAACCACCGAAGCATTCCATTCTTAACCCTGGTCTCAACATCATCTTGCAAGCCACACTCTTCTTTTATTACACAATTTCTTACCCTGTCGTTCAGATTCAGCCCTAACATCTCCTTAACGACCGCATTTCTACTGCGTTGATTCTACTCTCGTGCTTCTTCTGCCACACTCAACTTTCACTACCATACGTTAAAGTAGGGGCCAACACAGCATTGTGAATTGCCATACGTTCCTTTTTTGACACATTTTGACTCTTCACAATAGAGTGCAGGGCCCCATTTACTCTATTTCTCGCATTCACTCGTCGTTCTATATCCTTATCATATCTCCCATCCCTGCTAAATACGCAGCCCAAATATACAAACTCATCTACTTGCTCGATCAACTCTCATTCTATTCTTATTTCACAAATCGTTTTACATTCTTCTCTTTCAAAAACCATAACCTTCGTCTTACTTGCGTTCACTTTCATACCCCTTTCTTCTAATGATCTGTTCATTAATGTAACCATCATTTGCAACTCAGCAGCCGACGATGCAAGGGTAACTTGATCATCGGCGTACAAAATTTCGTCATTTGACGGTTAACTCACCCATTCTTAATCCGCATTCTTTTACTTTCAAATGTGTCAAAAAACTGTCCATAAATAGGTTGAAGAGCCAAGGGGAAGCCACACAGCCCTGTCTGACACCTTTATGGATATCAAACCAGTCCGAGTAGATCCCGTTGATCCTAACACAAGCACTAGAGTCCCTATAAAGAGACTCCAATGCCTGTATCAAGCCAGCGCTCAACCCAAATGAGTTCAGTGTTTGCCATAGCACATCCCTATCCACTCTGTCATAGGCCTTTTCCAAGTCCATGAACGCACAAAAAACCTTTTGGTTTTTAGCCAAAAACTTCTCCGCGATCATCCGCATGGAAAAGACTTGATCGGTACATCCCATTCCCTTTCTAAATCCCGCTTGCGCATCCCAAATTTTTCCATCAGTGTCTTTCATGACCCTTTAAATCAGTACCTTAGCATACAGTTTTCCCACAATGCTAAGAAGGCTGATGCCACGGTGGTTTTTGCAGTCCTGCTGCGACCCTTTTTCTTTATATACTGGGACTATCACGGCTTTGCACCAGTCTACCGGTACCCGCTTCAGTTCTCCACATAAATTAAACAAGGTGTGCAGCAGGCCTGCCACGACTTCCTCTCCAGCCCTTAGCATTTCGAGTGAAACTCTATCATATCCGGCAGCCTTACCTGCTTTCATGCTTTTCATTGCTTTTATTATTTCATCTATACTCATCTCGCTACCTCTTTCCTCTTCTTTCGGAGTTTCTACTTCACTTAGTACACACGTTGTCTCCTCACTCATAAACACGCCTTCAAAATATTCCTTCCATCTCTTTAAACTCAAAACTTCATCATTCAGAATATAGCCATTTTCGTCTCTTAAAACATTCATCATAGGCTGTTTTGAATGTCCCATGGCAGTTTTTACAAATTTCCAGAACATTTTTATATTTGCCTGAAAGTTATCCGATATTCTTCTATCATTCTTATCCCTTCTTTCTTGCTTTTTTCTTTCAACTACTTCTTTTATTCTCTTATTAAGATGTCTAAAGACTGCCTTTTTTTCTTTCAATATCATCATTCGTACTGCTAGAATTACCAGCCTTTGTTGCTAGTAAATATAGCCATGCTCTCTTCTTTGCTTCAACTTCCATACGTATCTCATCATCCCACCATAACGTATTATTTTTCCTTTCATTCTTTCTCTTACTAACACCACATACTTCGGTAGCTGCATCCACTAAACCTTTCTTTACATTTTGCCATACATTCTCCAAGTCTAACTCCTTCATACATAATTCATCCATCCACTTATATTTTCTTTCTAATGTAGACTTTATTTGAACTTGTTTTCCTCACCTTCATCTTGTACCCTTTCTGTTCTAATATGCTGTAACGCAGTGGTAGACACAGAAGATCGATGGCGCCAACGCCTGAAACACTCTCACAGAATACCAACGTACAATAGCAGTTCACACTGCTGTATTTCGTATGGTGAATGTAGAGAACTAGAGACCCATTTTACTGCAAACAAGGCATTCATTCCATCTTAGTCCTCACATATGACAACACATTTGCATTTTGATTTGTAATCGATGATAGATGTAGATGTCTATGGGCCACATCAACCACTTACAATCAGGTAGACTGTGTACTCGTTGGTCACTTTATCATAATACATATACATAAACACTCACGCCTGTCACCCAGAGGGGTAGGCAGAGACTACAGACTTCCATTTGGCACGATCCTGACACACCTCTCTCGCCTCCTTCACATCCATACACCTACGCATACATGCTCGCTGGTCACTTTATCCTTCAAAAAATATTAATTTGTATTTAATAGAACCAGATTAACGGACATAATGCCAACAATAAGTAAACTGAAGTGGTATTGCACTAGTCATATAGCTCGAAAGACTCAAAATCGACAGGGAAGACAGGTTCTCGAGTGGTCAGTCTCATACCGATAAGCGATGTGTAGAGCGGCCTTACATTAGATGGAATAACGACCTTGTAAGAAATGCAGTAAGTCGATGCGTGCAGGTGACTCAGAATTGACTTAGTGGCATTTCTTAAAGGCTAATACGTAGCAGCGGTCGTTTGATACATACATACTTATATAAATTGATACATAAAGGTGAATCTAATAAAAGCTTTTGAAAATGTGTCATATTCCCTTGAAGTGGCAATATGGTATTTACTAGTCCTAAACTACCTGTCAAAATAAGATTGACTTCATAATGATGACCTGTTCAGTGATGTCGCAGTGATCGCAAGGGTAAAAACTGGCAGCGATCACCAAATGGTTAGAGGCACACTGAACCTATACGTTAAGTTGGAGAGGTATCGTCTAATGAAGTCAACGCTCCGTCCCTTTCGTGCTCTAATCAAGAATCCCGAAACATTTCAGCTCGAGTTATGTAACCGCTTTCAGTGCCTAGAAGATTTCAATGCAGTGGACGATATGAACGACAAGCTCGTGGAAACTGTCCATACATCGCAGCTAAGTTCTGCAGGACCCGCCGCAGAAGAACACAAAAACTCTCTTAAACTAAAACAAAAACTACATAAATCTATCCAATATTAAATTAAAGTGTATTGTCCAAGGAATTGGTTCAGCAGTTCTACTCGATGAGGCTACAGGGCACCAGTTCCAAATCCGCTCGAATGACCAGAAAAATGGTTGAGCGCTGGGCCAAGGGGTTCCCGAGTTCAATTCCCAGGTCGAGCCTTGACCCTATTGTGCGAGATGTTATACTAGGTGGACTGTATACGCGGTTGGCTTCTTATGCCTTAACAAGATGGCGGACGTGGCACGCTGCAACCTTGGACTATGCACTCGCTATTCCAAATCTATTGCTTGCCAAGGTTAGGATGGAATTCTACTTGAGCATATTAGGAGAAACAAAGGGGCGGGTTAACTAACAAACAAAATGCTCAACTAGGAGCAAAATTACAGGAAACACACTTACCGGGGTGTGATTCTGATGCGGCGGACGACGCTTCCGTTTCGGTGATGCGACGTGCGTGAGGTGGGTTTCTCTGGGGTGCCCCAGAGATGCGATCCAGGCCAGTGGTAGGAAGAAAGAGAGCGGTGCGCGACGATATCTCACACTATGTGAGGCGGTTACTTCTGGGACGCGACTGCCCCAGGTGGTGCGGTGCGGACTAGCGGCGCGAAGGAAGAGGCCGTTCGAGGGCAGCGCGCGAGTCTATATTGTCTCGGCTTTCCCACTAATGCACCTCGGTCGGGCGCGCGTATCATTGGTCGAAAGAATCGCGTCACCTTCCAGACTCCCTCTTTTCCCCTTTCAGTGTGTACGGAAGGGACGTGAGGTCAAAGGAAGGATAAACACTTGGCAAATATACCCTCGAACAAATATACATATCGTTATTATTAAATTAATTTATTTAAATTTTTTTTATTAAAATATACATATCGTTTCCGCGTAACCACGTAATTTATTACAAAATTTGACTTGCGATAGCCTTCACCTCATGATGTGTTGGTTTTTATTAAACGATAGTTAAATTTAAATCATACTAACATCAAAATGATCTTCACAAAATAATAGTCTGGTTTGATGTATTCTTGCCGGATTTAACCAAGTATTTCTTTTATATAAATACTTGGAACTTGAATCCATCACTTCTTGAGTCTCTGCTGGACAGAGTCTCGGATTGGGGACGACTAAATCTAGTCCAGTTTAACCCCCAGAAGACACAAGTTTGCGCGTTAACCGCTAAAATGAACCCCTTTGTCGTATCCCCTTAGTTTCAAGGCACTCCCCTTGTTGCCTCAGCCAGTATCGGAATCCTCGGCGTCAACATATCGAGTGACGTGCAGTTTCGTGGTCACTTGGAAGGGAAGGCCAAATTGGCCTCTAAAAAGCTTGGCGTGCTCAGCAGAGCGGGACAGTATTTCATGCCGGCACACCGCCTGCAACTTTACAAGGCGCAGGTTCGGTCGCACACGGAATACTGTACCCATCTCTGGGCTGGGGCTCCCCAGTACCAGCTCCTTCCACTTGACCGAATCCAGCGCAGAGCGGCTCGAATCGTCAACGACCGAGTGCTTTCCGATCGGCTCGATTCACTGGCGCTGCGAAGAGATGTTGCATCTCTTTGCGTATTTTATCGCATCTATCACGGGGAGTGCTCTGAGGAATTGTTCGGATTAATCCCAGCCGCCAAATTTCGTGAACGCACTACACGGCAAACGTCCCGATACCATCCACACCATCTGGATGCTTGGCGGTCCACCACTGTACGTTTCACAAGGAGTTTTCTTCCACGTACAACCTCTCTGTGGAATAGTTCACCACCGGCGATTTTTCCGGACCGATACGACCTGAGGACCTTCAAGAAAAGAGCTTACTCCTTTCTAAAGGGCCGGCAACGCATCCACAATTCTTCTGGTCTTGCGGTTGATCATGGGTGGCGGTAGTCACTTAACATCAGGTGAGCCGTATGCTCGTTTGCCCCTTCTTCTATAACAAAAAAAAAGAACTACCACATAGTAAACGACGAACTTCGACGTTGTAAAAGTATTCTAAACGGGGATCTGTATCGTATTTATTGAATATTCTCAACTCGGAGAAGGAAAAGTAAAGAATAATATATGTCCAGTGGTTGTAAATATTTTAAGAATTTCTGTTTATATGAATGGAATAAAACACGATATATTATCGAAATTTTAACTCATAACGGAAAAATTGTCCAAATATACTCATTTATTTTAATGGGCAAGGAAAATACGACACACGTTTGTTAAAACAAGTCAATTGAGCAACGTGAACTTAGCTATTAAGCCCTCTTAAATCAATTCGAATGTTTGCTACGATTGTAGAGCTTATTGCTGGCACAAGTAAGTGATTAAGCACATCAGTGTTACAGGCTTTTTATGTATATTAACGTTAAATAAAAACTACTATTAATATTATATGTTACTATAGATATATGTATATATATATAGTAACTATTATATAATTTTGTAATGTATAAAATTTTATTAATTATATTAAAAAAATTAAATAATATGCCTACTGCTTCATAATAAAAAAAACTGCTTTCGGCACATATCTTAGTGCACCTATGCTCTGGTTCTTGGAGTATATGGATTAGTCTTAAAGATTTGTCGTCAAAATAATATAAGAATTCGTCTTCGTATATAGTATAATAATATTTACGCCTATTTATGTTTCTAGTCGAGTCAGAATCTGTGAAAACAGTGGCATTTTTGTTAATAATTTTTCACAAACAACAAGTTTCTCGTAAGCCGGGAAATTTGATGAGGTTGTTTATTTAAGAACGCGTGGATAGAATATATGTGTAACGAAGAAAAATTCATACATATACGTAAACACTCACGCCTGTCACCCAGAGGGGTAGGCAGAGACTATACACTTCCATTTGGCACGATCCTGACATACCTCTTTCGCCTCCTTTACATCCATATATCTACGCATACATGCTCGTCGGTTAAGGGTAGTTCTAACGTGGCCCATTTTCAAAATATCGCCAATTTGGTCGATAAACTTTTTTCTGGGGCGTCCCTTCCCGACTCGGCCGTTCACATCTGCCATATAAATTTGCTTTGTCACTCTTTCCTCATTCATTCTTTCTACATGACCAAACCACCGAAGCATTCCTTTCTTAATCCTGGTCACAACATCATCTTGCATACCACATTTATCTCTTATCACGCAATTTCTCACCCTGTCATTCAGATTCAACCCTAGCATATTCCCTAAAAACCGCATTTCTACAGCATTTATTCTACTTTCGTGCTTCTTCTTGCACACCCAGCTTTCACTACCATACATTAAAGTAGGGATTAACACAGCATTATGAATAGTAGTAGCATTATCATTTACATAAATTGGTTTTATTTTGCTGGTGAATGCTTAATGTATCTGTTTCGACATTCCTATGTTTTTTTTTTTGATATTTTTGATTTTGTACAAATTTGACTTTATTACACTTCTGCGGTATTTTCTTGACAAATCAAAATATAACTGCAACCAGATTGTCAATTGCACCTACTTTGGCAAATTTCCATCGTATGAGGAAATCTATGGGAAGTCCTGTGTTCAATTTCCAAGTTTTGATGAGCTGTAATGAGAGAATTAAAGAAGCTATACAAAACTAAGAATTATTTAATTATACTATTTAGAATAATAATGTTTACAATTATAAGGTTCCGGTGAGATTAAATATAATATTCAGAAGTAAAAATCGCAAATTGTCGTTATTTTTAGCAATGTTATATAAGGAACAATGTTATATAGGGAAAAAAACAAAGGCTTTTTTGCCATAGATGTAGAGAAAAAAAGATCAAAATATTTTCTGCCAAAATTTTGACCAGATACGATACTAGTAATTTTTATTTTCAGAGTAGTATGAATAGTTAAAAAGTAGTAGATGTATTAAATAAATATAATATTTTTAAGGGACGCACGAATGTGACTTTTTACATTATCCTCTTTAGTTTTAAGAGCTGGTCAATGTTTAATTCTACTTATTATGTTTTCTTTAAAAAATATGTCGCACTTAGTATTTTAATAGCATATTTTACAAAATGAAGTAACTATCTAGACTATCCAAACAATGACTTAGAGGCAACTTTTCAACTTTCAGTAAAACATAATAATATCTTAGTCACTTTTGTGAATTGTATAAAACTTTTACTGAATAAAATTTACAATTTATTTTTCGTAACAAATATTAATTAATACCTCATAATTCAAACTCGCTAAAGATTTTATTTTGAACATCAAACTTGATATTTTAGACATTTCAATTTTGTATTCGGTCATTGTTCATCGGGTAATAAACTAGAGAATTGTTTTGACGTAACGAAATATTATTTTGAGACAAAGTTAATCATTTATACCCAATATTATGAGACAAGTTTATTTTCGTGTTTACTTTTTTAATATTGGAATTCATAAGGGCAGAAAAAGTAGGATGAGGTTTTCAATAACGGGTCAAATAATAGTCGTAGTGATTTATTTTGGGAAAACATTAAACATGAATACATTTCATAAGCTGTGTTCCACAACCAAGTCCTTATATTTACACAATGAAACTGGTATGGTCAAGTCTCACAGTTTAAAATAAAATAAATTTTAACAAGAAACTTACTCAATCAAATAAGGAAAAGATTTTACTGACATTCCGATCTTAACTACCAAGTCACTGTATTCTTCACCTACTATTGCTTAGTCATTGTTCAAGTAAAATTGTATTTAATATATTATATTAAATATAATTTTTATTATGTTCTAGTAAAATTATATTTAATATATTTTGACTGGCCTGTTGGTCTAGTTAGTGACCCTGACTGCTATGCCGGAGGTCGTGGGTTCGATTCCCACCCAGGACAAATGTTTGTGTGATGAGCGCGATCATTTGTTCTGTGTCTGGGTGTAATTTATCTATAATATTTATGTATTTAGAAATATATAAGTATGTGTATCAGTTGTCTCTAGTACCCATAACACAAGCTCTGCTTAGCTTGGGACTAGATGGCGTTGTGTGATAGTTGTGGAATATTATTATTTTTTTTTATATGTTTTCTCATCAGGTTGGGATCAATAAATATATAATTATAAACGAAAATGAAAGGATAAATATACATAAATATCAATAAAATAAAATAAATACAAAAATACACAAATAAATAAAAGCCCAACCAGATGGAAGCCCTCGGCAGGGGAGACCAAACGGCCAAGGGTTAGGGAGAAAGGGAAAGAAACCGGCGGACGATGCGGGCAGTATCAAGGAGCACCGCCTTCTGCATTTGAGCCCGGAGCGGTCCGTCACGGAGTCCCAGTCACCTCAGATGACCAGAGAGGCTAACTGGGATTAGCCCATTCGCAGAGACGACTACAGGAATATTTTCGGCCGGCAGACCACCCCACATGTCGGTCACCTCGCGAGCCAGGTCCAGTTATTTTGATTGCTTATCTGTTTCGGCTCTCACGAGGTTCTCGTCATACGGGATGGTAATATCGACCAAAAATATCCTTGACTGTGCCCGGTCCATCAGCACAATATCAGGCTTATTCGCAAGAATAGTCCTGTCTGTGATGATG
The DNA here is from genome assembly GCA_036936625.1 of Parnassius smintheus behrii. NCBI lineage: Eukaryota > Metazoa > Arthropoda > Insecta > Lepidoptera > Papilionidae > Parnassius > Parnassius smintheus. The sequence continues at coordinate 4,169,630 of JAUPFT010000001.1, forward strand.
GCCCGGTCCCAGTAGAGCCTTGCGCGGTCATTTTCGAGCACGGCTTCCGGCAAGTACTTGTAATACGGCAATTTCCGGTCCAGGAGACCGTATTTAAGAGCGAGCTCCTGGTGTAGAATTCTGGCTACTAGGTTGTGCCTGTGCAAGTACTCAGAGTTAGAAAGCGCCGAACAACCGGAGATGACATGCCTGAGTGACTCCCCGTGATGGCGACATGCTCGACAGACGTCGACGGTGCCATCCTTTAGGATGTATCTCCGATAGTTGTTGGTCTTAATAACCTGATCCTGTATTGCACAGACAAAACCCTCGGTTTCCCCGAAGAGGTCACCGAAACGTAGCCAGTTGAGGGAGGCGACTGTATCTACGAAGGGCTCATGTAGAGCCTTGTAGTACCTCCCGTGGAGCTCCTTCTCCTTCCATACGGTCTCCCGGCTCGTTGGCTAAGGATAGAGGGGTAAGCCCTTTATCACTAGAAATGACGTCATTATAGAATGGATCATCCGATCTCGCCAAGAAGTATTGACGGAAACTGCACACTTCGCGATTATGCATGGTGAGCGCGCTCAGAAAGCCACGCCCACCATACTTTCGCGGCAAGTACAGCCTCATTACCGACGATCTCGGATGATGCATCCTATGGGACGTCATGGTAGTGCTGACTTTTCTATCCAGGGCGTTAAGCTCAGTCTGAGTCCACCTGAGTATGCCAAAGGTATACATGAGGACAGGCATGACCCAGCAGTTATATGCGCGTGACTTATTTACACCGGACAAAAGGCTGTTAAGCACTTTGGTCTAGCGTGCATAAAACACGTCGCAAACTGACTGTTTCATACCAGCCTCATCGATACCGATGTTCTGTGACATACCCAGGTATCGGTATGTTTCAGCCTCGGAAAGGGTCCTTAAGTTGACGGGCATAGATAAATCTATGCCCTCAGAGTTAGCAACCCTTCCCCTTTCAACATGGAGGACCGCATACTTATCCGTCCCCAGCTCCATTCCAATGGAACTGCTAAATTCACAAGTGATGTTTAGCAGTTCCATAAGATGGGAGCGACTGGAGGCGAATAACTTGAGGTCATCCATATAGAAAAGGTGGGTCACTTTTGTCCCTCCTTTCCGTAGCTGAAATCCCCTCCCGGAGCCCTCCAGTAAGGTACTGAGAGGGTTAAGAGAGAGGCAGAATCAGATTGGACTCAGACAATCGCCCTGGAAGATACCCCTTCTTATCCTTATGTGGTTCTCCGCAGCCGTCATCCGCTCGCCCAGATGACAAAGGATCGTACTCCACTGCCCCATACACTGCTCGAGGAAGTCTCTAACTGTACAGTCAATCTTGTACAGCTCGAGGACCCTCTTTAGCCATGTATGGGGCACCGAGTCGAACGCCTTTCTGTAGTCTATCCAAGCGGCAGAGAAGTTCCGACGGTTGCGTTTCACCACTTTGCCTATGACCGCGTCAATGAGGAGTGGTTCCTTAGTTCCACGACCACCGCCCCGACATCACGCGTGACATCACCTGGTTTAGCTCCAGGTGACGAGTGATTCTCGCGCTCAAAATGGATGTCAGTGTCTTATATATGGTGGGTAGACACGTGATGGGGCGGTATTTGCTCGGGTCTGTGGTATCCTGATCTTTACCAAGTGAGTAATCCCAGTAGTGAAGAGGCTCGGGAGTGACTTCTGGTCGAGAGCCTCTTGAAATTGTCGGGCGAGCACAGCGTGACACACTATGAACCCCTTCAGCCAGTAATGATGCAGCCCGTCGAGCCCCGGACTTTTCCAGTTCGGGGCCCTACGGACCGCCTCAGCCACGTCTTCTGGCGTTATGATGATATTATTATTATTATTATTTTAAGCGTAAATGCTTTTATGAAAAAATATTCTAATAAGGCATTCTTGGAAGTGATTGTAATCTGTTTCAAGATTATCGACGTTGAGAAAACCTTGGATCTATGCGGTTTCCAAGAGTTCTTGCGTCTATAATATCTCTCATGAGCTCAGTATTTTTATAATACTAGTACGGATTATGGTGTGTTTTCCGATTTAATTAAATATAGTATAAGTGAAACCTTTATTCCAATATGAAAGTTCATTGAACCTCGCTTATTTTTCACCTATTTGTGTAGTGCCAATTCTCAGTGTTATTTTTGAAAACAAAAATTTTATCGAAAATATTAAGGTTTTTGAATAGTAATAAATTATTCGTTGCAATTAATATTTAATTAGTCACGTAGTTTTTTGAATAACGATACGTAATAATCTCGGTGGTCTTCCTTTTACTTAAATAGTCGATCACTTTTATACCTCCACACCAGGTGTGAATAAGGTTATCTTCCCAGCCAGCCTAAAGATTCAAGGCGTCTGCGTCCGCTTAAAAAAAACAAACAACGCAAACTGCTAGGTTTCAGATGATGTAGCACTCACTATCTTCTTTGGACCTAGCTCCGACTGATTTTAACCGTTTTACTCGCCTAAAAAATACTTGCGTGGTATAAAATTCGATGGCTACGATGAGGTGATGTGTGCTATAGAGGCCTTTTTCGAGTGCCCAGGATCAAGCCTTTTTTTCCAAAGGAATCAACCAACTTGCAAAATGCCATTCAAGGTTTATTACCTTAAAAGACAATTATATATAACTTATCCTAGATTTTCGATGTCTCCAAAAACTTAAAAAAAAGTGCTTAATCGATCACTTTCACCGTTCTAGAGCGTATTAAATGTATTTTAATAGGCTCTAGAATAATACAACACCATGTTATAAGGAATATAGTCCACATTGTGAGTTAAAAAAGTTATTATTTAAAAACATATTATCGCTAGATTTCTGCTGGTTCTTCTCAGGGCAGAGGATCGTTTCCAATCCAGCGGTAAAAGAATAAAGTTCTTTCATTAAATATCACCTGTAATTTATTTCAAATATTAACAATTTTATTATTTACGCATCTACAGTATTTTTTGTTTAAACTTAGTTTCAGGTATACGGGGTCTGCAGTACCTACTTAGCCATCAGGTGTATGGTTAGTTTGTTTATTTCAATTTTAATTTAAAAAAATAGTTTGCAAGGCTAATGGGCCACTATCATACTTTCCATCGACCAAAGGCGGTTTGGCAAAAAGTGTTTTTTTATAAAGCCTTATTCTTTATCTGAGCATTGTAAATATTTTCGAGCATTATGTAGATTGAGCGCACAGTCAACTTGATGTTAAGTGGTTGCAATGACCAATAGACCTCTATATCGATCCTGCCAGTTGTAATCTGTGAGAACTAAGATAAAATGCCCCGTTTCCAGTAAAAAAGTTCCCGGTTCTCTACTTTCACCACGCTGCTATTTTACGCTTGTATTCTGTGAGAGCGTGGTTATTCCCCGATCGAACCGACTAATTTGTGCTACAACTATACAACTAGAAGGCTGCAGCGTAACTCTATGACTTGAAGAAACTATTACAGTGAAGCTTTTTTCGAAACTCTTACAGACTACTCGAGAAATTACGCAATTTGGTCACCAGTTTTTTCGCCGATCAGAGCGGTAAGGTCATAGTCGGCAGGGCATCGTTCGATTCCAAGCCCGTAAATGCTGCTCTCCCAAATGGCTACGTACTATCTCCTACCCTGTTATGTGTATCAATGAAAAGAAAAAAAGAAAAGAAAATAAAAAAAACATTTATTCACGGTCTAATCACAATAGATACAAAACAAAGCAAGAAATTGGAATTAAACAGAAAATAAAACAATATTTCCCTAAATTAACAAAAATGTAAAAATAATATAAAATGAGTCTGTGTAGCAGCATAAGACTTACGCCCTCCTTTCTGCCAAGGAAGGTCGCGTTCGTATACGGCTTAGAGATCTCTAGTCAGATCGTTAAGCCAAGTCCTAAAAGGCGGTGTTTAGTGGGTAAAAGTCTCCACATAACCACGCAGCCGGCTGCGTGGCATGCTATGAGCATTCACCGCCTCCCTCCCCCGCTTTCCGGAGGGTTACCCATATTTGCTTCGGGCGCAAAAAAAAGCATAAGACCGTGAAATGGACAGGACTCAGTAAAAATCGAGATACAGAAACACGAATTGCTCTGATCCCTACACTGGTTTTCAGTCAGGCCCGCACTCCGACGTAACTCGGACGGCTGCCTCAATGCACATGCTATAATGTGACGCGGAATATATAAAAAATATGTGTTTTTAAATTTTAATTCACATAAATAGTGGATATCATTAGTCTAATGAAGGTAAGTACAAAATAGAATTAACGTTTTCCTTCTAAATATATCAATTTTATTTATTAAGAATGCGGAATAAACGTTGGCTAAAGAATAAAGGTTAGAAAATGATTGTCAGAAAAAGTAAATTTATTATAGAAATATTTAAATAAAATAGTTTTATATATTATATGATATTTTTCAAAGTAGTAACTTTCATTATTATGCAAACGATATCACTGGCGATGATTTTGCACTTCGGCCATGCAAATTTTTCTCGGGGATACGTCTTGGAATGCCGAAAAAACCTGATTCTGAAGTGGAGTAGTTATTAAATAAAGACTGGAGGTGACTAAATCTAACCCAGTTTAACCCTTAAAAGATACAAGTTTGTGTGATCACCGCAAAAATTATCCCTTCGTCGTAACTACTTAACATTTTGTCAACATTTCTAGAGCCATAAAGTTCCGTAGTCACTAAGAAGGGATGGCTAGACGGCATTTGATGTCAACCTACCGCTTGCAACTCGGGTTCGGCCTTATACGAATACAGTTCTCTCCCCCCTTCCCGTATCAACTCTTCACTTGACCGCAATGAATTTAAAGTGGCTCCATGAAGACCAGTTTCCAAGTCCTTTCTGTTGCAAATTAACAAAATAATATAAAATAATTAATATTAATTTATGAACTCCAAATTAAAAACCTTAAATAAAGCACCTTTGATGATACGAAAAACAGAACGTAATTCTTTTTTAAAAAAAGTTGTAAATGAGTGAATTGTTAGGATGTTCTAAAATTCTTCAATGTTGAGTATTTTCTTCTATACTCCATCGGCCCGAAAAAGTCTACAATATACGTTATCGTCTATCCCAACGTAAATAGCAGTTTAATGCTGCTGTTTCAGATGGTGAGTGTAGATCACCAGAGACATTTTTTACTGCAAATGATGCATTGCATCTTAGTTCTCAGGGTTGACAACGCATCTGCATTTCGATTCTTAATCGAGGATATACGTGGATGTCAATGGGAAAAATCATTCACTTAACCATCATGTGGACTGTGTGCTCGTTTTATCACCCAAATTCAAAAAATAAACAGAGGCCTTTCCCGTAGTACGCGAAAATTGCCAGGCGACGCTACTGAAATTTTTCAGCTCTCATCACATGTAAAGAAGCAAGCATTTCGAATTACTCAGTCTCAGTTTAAGGAATCAAAGTGTATCTGTTCCATTTTAGTATTTTGTGCGTCGTGTTACATTTGTGTCACAACGCACGTATCAGTAACTGAAACGAGAAATAATTTTTATGCGATACCGATAAGATACAGTTTGCTGTAAGCAGAATAATAAATAGGGCGGCACTGGCGAACTCGCTAAGCAGAAAACAAAATTTATTTTCGTTATTTTCTGTCGGTCCATGTCTATGAAATAAAAGAAATATTTTTAAGTTTCGACGGGATCGGGAAAATAGGGTTGCAAAAACACAATTTACTATATGGGATTGAAAATTGATTTCAAATTTTATTACAGTTTTTTTTTAAATGGATTTTGAAGGTTTCAATTCTCGGTAGAGTTCCATTCTGACTTCGGTTGAAGTAATGTTGATTCCAAATCGGTCTCAAAATCCAATACCAATAACAACTTTTTAAGGTTTTAAGTTGCCAATTGAAATCTTTGTGACCTAGTTTATCTTTATTTTATGAACTCTTCTATCGTAACATATATCATATAAACATATATAGCTTTGCACCGACTTTATGATTTTGTGACTATTTCATTATTAATTCAAAATGATATAAAATTTGTCAGTAAATAAAATAATTTCGCAATAGAAATAACAAAATAACATTTTATTTTACTAAAATCCGATAATATTCTTCTTACTTATAAGTTTTAAATGTTACTGGCTAACATGAAATATGTCAAACAAACGGCTTCTTTTGGATTAAATATAATCGTACCTACTTTAAGTTACAAGTTCTTAATATATGTAAGATCTTTTTTTATTTCAATTATTTTATTGAAATTACATTAGCAGTACTCGTAGTCCGTGTGGTAGTAAGGTAAAAGAATTCATCACACATTTTGTCGCGTGCTAGTGTTAAAATATAGATAAGAAGGTAAATATACAGAGAGGTGTAACTGAATTAAATTAAAAACACAAAGTTAAGGCAGTCAAGGGCAAATAGGATAGATGACAAGACAGGATGGGCAGTTTAGCTTTGTGAAAATTTTAGAAGGAAAAAAGAGACTAAGCACTTCGATTATATTTTTTTAACTTCTACAAATTTAAGTACTGAAAATGCTTATTAAATAAAAATGACTTATGTACCTGGGTACGAACAGAATGATTACAGTGGAACGCAGATGTCATTTGTGTGAGAAGGAAATAAACTGAAGGCGGTCTTTCAGACAAATCAAAGTAATGGTATTAAACAATACGCAATATAAACAGATATTATGAGGTGTGAGGCTGTGAAAATTCCCACAAAAGCATATCGGTATTTACTTATGAAATTTACGAAATTCTTCGTTTTCGTTTCCAGTAAAAAGGGTCTCCGGTTCTCTACACTCACCATACGAAAAACAGCAATATTAAGCTGCTATTTTACGCTGGTATTCCGTGAGAGAGTGGTCCTTCCCTGGTCGAGCCGACTCATTCGTGCTGCAACCACAATATAGCTGGAGCATGGTTCTACCACGGAAGGAACGACGTGTCCGATAGCAGAGAGGATTACAAATATTTTCTACGATTGTAACAATAGAAGTTTCTAAGCTTCTTATATAAACCTTTACTCTTACGTCTACTCTTCTCTCTCTTTACTTCTTCTCTACGTCTTAGAGTGAATACTACTGAGCGCTATATATCTAGAATATCCAATGGCCTGTGTGTTAACGGATGATCGGTCGAAGTATTAGAGAGGTATACTATGTCTAACAGAGCGAGTAATCCCGTTATGAAATGTGTCACGTGTGAATTAGTTTACTCACGTGAAATAGAAGTTACGTGAATTGTACTGATATTGATTTTGTATTAAAGCACAAAGCTGTTCTATTTTAAGATGCTAGAATTGTTATAAATGTAACGTATGGTAGTGGCCTCTTTTTACATGGGGAAATGCCAACACATACCCGCCTCGCGGGGGCAATGACAGGTCACGTCAGACGCGCACCGACTAAAACCCCATGGTCTTCCACCTTCATCGCATATTGGCAGGGCCACGGGAACGCTTTCGCACACGCTCGCGATCGCTCCAGCGCTGGCCGCCCCATGGCGGCCCCTCGGGAGAGGACTACTCATCCCGATTCTCCATCTAAGGTAAGGCGCATTAGATCAATGGTGCACCCTCCTCTGTGGCCTCCGTTTTCACATGCGCACCAGACGCCCCCGTGTCCGAAGCCCCAAGGCCATGAAGCTGGGAAAAACGAGCACTCAGAAGCACTAGACTTCCTGCCGGTCCCAGCGGCGTATCTGGTCTATGGCTCCGCTGCCAATCAAGATTCAGTTGCAGAAGGCAGTGAGATTGGTGTTTCGCAATACCAAGACTACTGCCCACGCCCCACCACAACCGCATCAATTAACGGTGCGGCCCTGTCAGAGTCGCGGAGGATTAGGCGAGTGTCGGATTGTAATATCAGCACTCCTCTTCTTCTGCGACTCCATCAACATACATCCGAAGTGGGCTCGCCAAGCCCACTCTGAGTGGCATCCTCGGGTCGGCAGGAACCCGTTCGGGCAGGGGAAGGGAAAGGGTATGGTAAAAGTCTAAGAGAATTCATTAACTCATTTAATCCTGTGGGTATATGTGGCGATCTACGCTTATCAACCGATGCGTTGATCTGACCTTCATTAACTATAAGATCGACATCAAGCACTTCAGTCCCCTCCATGACCATGACTTACAACAGCCATGGTTATGGAGGTGACTAAAAAAATTGAGAATTAGAAAAGTTAAAATAAAAACAATAAAATCCATAATATTAGTTTTATTCTTGAAAAAACTCAGACCTGCGAAGAGTAGCGCTAAGGGGTGTGAGGTATCAATACGGTGATTGACGCCTCTTGCCAAGCGTATAAATTAGAACAAGTCTTGTGAGGACTTAGATGGAATGCCTCGTTTTCAGTAAAAAGGGACTCTGGTTCACTACACTCACTATACGAAACACAGCAGCATTAAGCTACTATTTGACTTTGGTATTCCGTGAGAGCGTGGTCCTTCCCCGGTCGAGCCGACCCATTCGTGCTACAACTATACTACTAATAAAACTGCAGCATGGCTTTACCACGTAAAAAAGGTTTTATTAATTTCTGGTAACATATTCATCATCACCTTTATGTTGCTTTATGCGTTACAGCTTATGTATTTCCCACTGCTGGGCACAGACTTCCTTTTATTTATAATAAGATAGGTTTTCGTATTTTTGACTATTCATTCACTGTCTGAGCTCATCTGGACAATGTAAGGCGTTTATGTTTCTTTTTATTTATTTAATTAAAAATAAGTTACGACCAGACTACAATTTTCTTATACGTGGTAGAGCCATGCTGCAGCTATATTATTGTTACGAGCTTGAGGTTCGTGACAATAAAAATTGCCGATAGAATTACCTAAATTAACACTTTAATTTACCTTACACAAATTAAACCTTAAAACACTAATAATTAAACACACTAATTCACTTAATTCCGCTCCGAAGCTTCGCTTGTGTCGCCGAGTTCAACTCTGCCCCGATCGCATCTTGCAGCGCCTATTTATTTAAATTAGCAAAGAAGCGTCCCGAATATTCAAGTAAATGCGCGCAAAGGGACGAGTGTGCGAGTATAGATTTTCTAGAAACTTAGTTCTTCGGATGGCGCTGTCGGTTGAGAGATCTGTGATGTCATTTTCTGCAACGCTCTACTCGCTCTCGTTCCTGACACTAGATGGCGCTAGTATATCGTCGACTTGAGCGCGTAACACTGCCCCCTCCTAAGACATGCTCGTCCCGAGCATTATCGGCCCCATAATAACGCGCTAAGCGATCCACATGGACGATCTTAGGAGTCCCTCTTGCGCCTTTCTGTATCCGGTAGGTTACATCGTTGATCCTGGTCACAATCCGGTACGGACCGTCCCATTTAGCTTGGAGCTTAGGAGATTTCCCTTTGCTGCAGACTGGATTGTGCAAGCACACAAGTGAACCTTCGTCGAACCCTTTGTTGTTCATTTTGCGATCATAGCGAGTTTTCATCTTTTCAGACATTTGCTGGCCCGATTGTCTGACGTGCTCATAAACGTCATTCATTTTGTTCCGCAAGTTATTTGCATAATCGGTTATGCTGCGTGGAGCATCAGGTGGTATCCCGGTGATCAGGTCTGCAGGCAGCCGTAATTCTCTTCCAAAGTTTGCGAAAGCTGGTGTCACTGCTGTACTTTCGTGAACAGCGCTTCGATATGACAACAAAAACGGTCGTATGTGCTTGTCCCAATCTCGTTGCCGATTGTCTACAACTTTTGCTAGGTACCTCTCCAATGTCTGATTAAATCGTTCTACCATTCCATCAGATTGCGGGTGATAAGAAGTCGTTCTTGTTTTATGAGTACCCATAACTCGGCAAGTTTCCTGGAATATTTGAGACTCAAAATTCCTTCCTTGATCGCTGTGAATCTCTAAAGGTACACCAAAACGACAGAAGACTTCATGAACTAGCTTATCAGCAACTGTTGAAGCTTCTTGATTTGGAATGGCGAAGACCACTTAGTTCTGGCCACTTAGTGAAGTAATCCATCACAACCATGAAATACTTGTTACCGCGCTCACTGTCCGGAAACAGCCCCGCCACGTCAATGGCTATTCTCTCCCATGGTGCACCAACATTGTACAACTTCAATGCACCTCTACTACGAGTCTGAGGTCCCTTTATAGCCGCACAACTTGTACATTTGCGACACCAGTCCTCGACATCGTTTCGACAGTGGACCCAGTAAAACCGTTCTCGGATCTTCAGTAGAGTTCGTTTAACTCCCAGATGGCCTCCTGAATAATCATTATGGTACAGCTGTATAACATCCGGTACTTTAGCTTTGGGGACAACCATTTGTGAATGACAGCTGTCTCCCCGAACATTTTCCCATTTACGGCACAGAACTCCATCCTGAAGCAGCAAGCTGTCCCACTGGGCCCAATAGCTTTTAGTGGTCGAACTCATCGCTGAGACGTCACTCCACTTGGGCTTGGGAGCACTGGCCTTTATCCATTCCAGAATCGGCTTGATGTCCGGATCTTCCTGCTGTGCATGTAGTAAGCTGTCCTTCCACTCGTTGCTGAGGTGGTCTGCCCTGAGCATCCTCACGGATACCACTTCCTTACTCTCTTGCCTAGTACAATGTTTGCAATCTTCAGGATAAGGTCTTCGTGATAATGCATCTGCGTTGCCATGAGATTTCCCGCTGCGATGTTCGATCTCAAAGTCGTATTCCTGCAGTAGTTCAATCCACCTTGCAACTTGTCCTTCTGGATTTATAAACTGCAATAGCCATTTTAGTGCAGCATGGTCAGTTCGTAAGTGAAATTTTCGCCCCAGAAGATATTTGCTAAAATGCTGCAACGACTTTACCACACCTAGCAATTCGCGTCTTGTGACACAATAGTTCCTTTCCGGTTTTGACAACGACTTGCTGAAGTACGCTATCACGACCTCTTGGTCACCATTACGTTGAGACAACACACCGCCAAGTCCTATATCACTTGCGTCTGTGTCAACTACAAATTCTTTGCTTGCATCAGGGTATCCCAAAATAGGTGTTTTGCACAGACGGTCCTTGAGCTCCTGGAATGTGATATTGCAACTTTCATCCCAGCAGAAATGTCGCTTCTCCTCGGTTAGCTTGTGCAGAGGTTTGGCTATATCAGCAAAGTTCCTCACAAATCGCCGGTAACAGGAGCACAAACCCAAAAATGCTCTAACCTGCGTCTTTTCTTTTGGAACCGGCCAATCCTTGACAGCTGCGATTTTCTCCGGATCCGTGCGGATACCTTCTTCCGACACTACATACCCCAAAAAGTTGACTTGCCGTTTGAATAGTGAACATTTCTTCGGGCTCAGCTTGAGATTGGCACTCTGAATCTTCATGAGCACGCGTCCTAGGTTTTCAAGGTGTTCCTCAAACGTACGGCCCACGATGATGATGTCATCCAAGTAGACCAGACAGGCATCGCCAATTAGCCCGGTAAGTACAAGTTCCATCAGCCTTTCAAACGTTGCTGGAGCATTGCACATTGTAACGTCGTTCAGACGGCGGTAATCAACACAGAACCGCATGCTGCCATCCTTCTTCTTTACCAGCACCACGGGTGAACACCATGGACTAGATGAAGGTTCAATAACACCATCCTTCACCATTCCCTCAATCATGGTTTCCACTTCCTTTTCACGTGCTACCGGCAATCTTCTTGGCCGCTGACGGATAGGCAATTCCTCTCCTGTGTTTATTTTGTGTTGAACTAAGCCAGTCTTTCCTATGTCAGCATCGTTTGACGAGAATACATCGGCGTACTTGAGTAACAACTTCTTCGTCTTGACCAAGTCGTTCGGGGAGAGAACACTGCGACAGTCTTCCAAAAGTGTGGTCACTCTCGTTTCTGAATCCTTGCTGGGGGTCCCACTCGATATATATTGGCACCGACGTAACCAATCCACTTCCTCACAAGTGCCAACCAGTGTGCCTTTTTCTATAATCTGTTCCCGGTCGCAAAGGTTCAGTACACGTATTCTTGAGATGTCAGTGACCAAGGTTTGAGCTACTTTCCATGGAAGGTCATTGTTTACCCTTTCCACAAGTACACAACGGTGAGCTTGCCCAGTGTTTCGGGGAAGACTAAACGGAACAATCGTTTCCGATCTCGGCGGAAGAACAATCTTTTTAATGCTGTACACGTTTCCTGGTAACGCACCTTCCATAAAAAGTTCCTCCTGTCCACGTTTCAAAACACCTTGCTTAACGTCGATCTCACAACAATTATTCCTCATAAAGTCTAGGCCTAGGATGCAGTCGTCCATTATATCAGCCACGATGACATTTGCAGGTAGATCACGTTGCCAAGCTTCAACTCCATCTCCTTCTCTCCACGGACGGGTATACGCTGACCGGTGGCTGTTACCAAATTAATGCGTTCACGGTTGTATGCGGAGTCCCCAAGGAACTGACTTATAAGTTGGGAACTAACAACCGTACGAGAGGCTCCAGTGTCTATGGTCAGTTTACACGGCATTCCGTTGACCTCGCCCTTGATGATTAGACTGTTCCCATCATGGGTTTGTGAGATCGAGATCCTTGGGGCTCTTTTAACATCAGCCAGCACCCGCCCCGCAGTTCTGGCTTTTACTCGTTTCCCTGCTGCTGCTGGGCGGTGCTGTTGGCCGCACTACCCTCCTGGGATCGTTCACCTTCCCTTTCTAGGGTTCGCTTAGGACAGCTGGATCGAAGATGGCCCTTTTCCCCACAGCCATAGCACCTTGGGCTGTATCCTTTGTTGCGGTCGCGAACTGTAGCTGCTGCAACCTCCCTGACGCGATGGGAACGATGATCCTGCCGCACGGCTTCCACTTCCAGTGCATGGGCCAAGGCGTCCTTAAGCGTCTCGTGGTGCCCGAGCCTCACAGCAGCTCTGACTTCCAGGTCGCGGATGCCGTCGATGAATGTCTGCACCAGGTTCCCTTCAATGAGCGCAGGTACAGACCGGTATGCTTTTCGCACCAGCTTCTCCACTTCTAGAGCCCACTGCTGCAGGTTTTCGTTGATGCGCTGCACACGATCTTTAAGCTGCGCACGAAAGACGTGTTCCAGGTGAGCGTCGCCATATCTGGCCTCCAATGCCTCAAGGAGTTACTCATAAGTCACTTCCTCACCGAGAGCTTCCAGAACTGTTAAGGCCTGTTCGCGCAGGCCTAGTGTGAGAGCAGTCATGGCCTGACTTTTATTCCAGCCGTTCGCTTTCGTAACAGCCTCGAACTGGATTTTGTAGGCTGACCAGGAAGAAGTCCCGTCGAACGGTGGCACCTTGAACCCACGTAGCGAAGGTGCTGAAGCTACTACGGGAGCTGTAGTTCCATCCCCAAGTTTGAGTTCGTTCAGCGTTTTCTTCACGTCAGCCATCACGTTGTCAACCCGATTGTTCACATGGTTGATTCGGGTTTCATGTTCTTCGATTCGGATTTCAGCTTCCGACAGACGGTTGTCGTGTTGAGCAACCCTATCTTTCACCTGCCTTATCTCTTTCCCAAAGGTAGCGTGAAGGACCTTCATGAGGAGCATCTGTTCTTCCGACCGACGAGCCTGTTCCGCCTGCTGACGGGCCTGTTCCTCCTGTCCGCTCTGCAGCTGCTCTTTCAACTGACGGACCTGTTCCGCCTGCTGGCGAGCCTGCTCCTCCTGTCGGCGAGCCTGCTCCTCCTGTCGGCGGGCCTGCTCCTGCAGCATCACCATCAGGGCGCCTAAATCAGGTGCTGCAGATGCAGGAGCTACGGACGGACCGGCATCCGTTGCCGGCCGCTGGCCCTCCGACGTCTGCGGCGTTGCACCACCAAATCTTCGTTGGTCCGTCTCCTGCTAGCGTTGACTTCGGGTACGGACACCCTCCGTTTCCTCCTTAGGTAAAATCGGCATTATTTTATCCCACTTCTGACACCAATTGTTACGAGCTTGAGGTTCGTGACAATAAAAATTGCCGATAGAATTATCTAAATTAACACTTTAATTTACCTTACACAAATGAAACCTTAAAACACTAATAATTAAACACATTAATTCACTTAATTCCGCTCCGAAACTTCGCTTGTGTCGCCGAGTTCAACTCTGCCCCGATCGCATCTTGCAGCGCCTATTTATTTAAATTAGCAAAGAAGCGTCCCAAATATTCAAGTAAATGCGCGCAAAGGGACGAGTGTGCGAGTATAGATTTTCTAGAAACTTAGATCTTCGGATGGCGCTGTCGGTTGAGAGATCTGTGATGTCATTTTCTGCAACGCTCTACTCGCTCTCGTTCCTGACACTAGATGGCGCTCGTATATCGTCGACTTGAGCGCGTAACATTATGTAGTAGCTCGACCGGTAAATAACCACTTTTCAAGAAATACCAGCGAGAAATAGCAGCTTAATACACTGGTGTTGCGTTTGTTAAGTGCAGAGAACCGGAGACCTTCTTTACATTTTGTTACCTATTGCAAGATATATGTAGGTGTTTATGGGCCACAACATCCAATGCACGTTAGGTGTGTACTAGATTGTCATGAATAGTTAAACCTTATTTTATAATTTATTTATTTAGTTTGGACAATTCGAAGGCCTTCGATCGTGTCTGGCACAAAGCGCTTCTTTCAAAGCTCCCTTCCTATGGGCTTCCAGAGAAATTGTGCAAATGGATCACCAGCTTTCTAACAGATCGGAGCATCAAGGTCGTTGTAGATGGTGCAAGCTCCGATTACAAGCCTATTGAAGCCTAAGTCCAAGAATGCTGGTGTTCCACAAGGCTGCGTGCTATCGCCAACGCTGTTTCTTCTGCATATCAATGATATGTTGCAAACCCGAAACATTCATTACTATGCAGATGACAGCACTGGTGATCCTCTTTACACCGGCCGTGCCAATATTTCTCGGGAAAACGTCTCCGAATACCGAGAACAGAGTCTCAAATTTGGCGAATAAATCTAGTCCAGTTTAACCCTCAGAAGACACAAGTTTGCGCATTAACTACTGAAAAGAACCCCTTTGTCGTATCTTCTCAGTTTAAAGGCACTCCCCTTGTTGCCTCAGCCAGTATTGAAATCCTCGGCGTCGACATATCGAGTGACGTGCAGTTTCGTGGTCACTTGGAAGAGAAGGCCAAATTGGCCTATAAAAAAGCTTGGCGTGCTCAGCAGAGCGGGACAGTATTTCATGCCAGCACAACGCCTGCAGCTTTACAAGGTGCAGGTTCGGACGCACATGGATTACTTTTTCCACCTCGGGGCTGGAGCTCCCCAGAACCAGCTCCTTCTACTTGACCGCATCCAGCGCAGAGCGGCTCGAATCGTCGACGACCTTTGTGTATGTACTTTCCAATCGGCTCGATTCACTGGCGCTGCGAAGAGATGTTGCATTTTCTTTCGCATATACCATGGGGAATGCTCTGAGGAATTGTTTGGATTTAT